>JAQPPZ010001422.1:4800000-5492916 GCA_028583015.1 Wollemia nobilis
AGAAAATCCATAATAATATTGTTGAAGTTGATATTATTGAAATGCAATAGAGAGTAAAATATTCATGAGCTGAATAATGTCTCTCCTAGATTTAAAAAAGGAGAACACATAAAAGCTTATACAACTCAAAATTATTTTTAAATTTCTTGTCTTTCCAATGGCTGAAAATTACAAGAACACACCCAATTTATGCTTTTACAAAAATGGATAAGGAAAGGAGGCCATTAAAGACCAAAAGTCACACTCCTTTATTTTCAACTACTTCTCCTATGAATTTTCATTTTCCTACTTCTCTTTAAACTTGAAAATAGAAAATTTCTTTTTTTAATAGCCTTTAATTTTGATCAAATACAATTTAAATGACTCCTCCCATGCATAGTATACTTAGAGGAATATAAATATATATGATATGTACACCTTTCATAAACTTTAAAACATACTTAACTTTACACACAATATTCTAAATATAAAAAACCACTTTTATTATTAATACACCGAATTAACAAATTATGTAATTGAAGCATGTAGTCATGTATACCAAAGTTAGATATTACATTATAAATCTAGGGCAGTGTTATGAAAGCAATTATGAATTGATAGAGCTAGGGCAATTTTTTTTTAAAAATGACTCATCTTTCAAGAGCCATATCTTTGCATAGAGTTGTCCGATTCAGACGATTCTTGCGCCATTTTGTGCAAAATTTGAAGAGCTTTGAAATGAGTGGTCATACAAAAGAATCCAAGCAGTATTGAGGGAGATACGACCATGTGAAGACAACCATCTAGAACAAGGGCAACATTAGGGCAATTTTTTCCAAAAAAATGTCTCATCTTTTAGGAGCCATATCTTTGCGAAGGGTTGTCTGATTCAGATGATTCTTGGACCAATTTGTGTGGAATTTGAAGAGCTTTAAAATGAGTGGTCATATGAAGGAATCTGAGCAGTATTGAGGGAGATACGACCCTATGAAGTCAGCCATCCGGAACAAGGGTAGTGATGATTTTTCAAGTTGCAGGAAATGAAATTGTAGATATCTATCAACCAGGGTTCGGATGATGGGAGGAGCAATGGAGGGATAGGGCATCAGTGAGGTGGGACATTCTATCTTGGCATAGAATTTTTCAGCTAAGTTTCATTTATCCCTTCATTATCTTAGAAGTTTTGCATGCAGATTATTGTAGGTTTATTTTCAAATAATATAATTGCTATAGGATATATTGGTAAATTTTAGTAGATATCGAGTTATAGTTTCCTTCCCATGGACCGATTTATAGCTAAATCCTTAGAATCATCCCTAGTAGTAGAGGTTAGGGAGGACCTCATAGAGCAACGATCCTTGTTGCCAAAATCAAGGTAGTCATTGGTAAATTTAATGGGTCTTGGCCAGGGGCTTCGACTCTGAGAAAATGGATTGATAGGAGATGGAAGTCTCCAAGAGTGAGTCTATCCTTTCTTCCCAAAGGTTTCTTCCTAGCCATTTTTTGTTTCAAGGAGGAAAGAGATAGAATCCTAAAAGGGGGTCCTTGGTTTATGGGAAGAGCAGGACTCTTCCTTACCCATTGGTATGAAGGCTTTGCACCTGAAAACATAAATCTATCCCTAGTACTAGTCTAGGTCAGGATGTATGGGTTGCCCATTGAATTATAGGAAATGGATACCTTCAAGGCAATAGGCAACACTCTGGGAGAATTCCTTGAGATTTTAAAAACTACAAAAGATAGAGTCTTGGCTATTTATGCCTAGATATTGGTCATGATTGATATCAATAAACCTTTACTAGAATCAATCATTCTTAAGTATGGGGGTAAGTTGTGGATCCAAACCATGGATTATGAAAACATATCTTTTAGATGTAGAAGATGTCATGAGGTGGGGCATATTGAGAGATCATTCCCTAAGAAGAGTCCAACAAAAACATATGTAGAAAATTACAAGAGAAACTTACAAATGGATATGGATGAGGATGGTTTTCAACTTCCAAAAAATAGGTCCAGATAGATGAAAGTAAATAAATAATGGAGACCAGTAAGTAAAGATATTGGAAGAAATACCAATTATTTTGAGGCTTTAGCCTATGAAGAAAAAGTAGATCAGAGCTTAGAGGACATGGTACAATAAGATCAAAATATTAACAAGGAACCATCTACTCAGTATGATCCTAATTTAGGGATGAACATTCCTATTAAACCTAAGGAATGTGCCTCATCAGATTTTGAAGACTCTCTTGAAGTACCATGCACCATTCAAGAGAAGGAAAGTGGTAGAGAAAACATAGTGTTAGATGTTAATACCTCTACCATTAACAAGGAAATACCAAAAAATGAGCAGGATAAGTCAAAAGCTTCCTTAGTAGAGCTAGGAGAGGATAAATCTAATGAAAAGGAAAGTTGTGAAAGAATATTGAGGAATAGAATAATAAGACCTACTCTTAATACTAGCAAGGCAAAAAGAGGAAAACCTTCAAATTATCAAGCGAGAGCTAGGGAAGCAAGAGCAAACATAGAGAAAGGAACACAATCTAAGTTGGTTGAACTTCTCTTTACCAAACAACAAAATGATATTGGTAATTCATAGGAAGGACCAACAACCCCTAATGAGACATGATTACCATCTCATGGAATATAAGGGGTGCTAATGCCCCCTCAAAGCAGAGGTGTATCAAGGACCTCTATTTAAGTAATAAGCATGATATTCTTTGTATCCAAAAAACTAAGAATTCTATTAGTAAAAAAGGGAATTCTAACATGTTGGAATCTAATTAGAACTCTCTATGAAACCATTCATAAAACTAGGCATTGGATAGCCTCATTAGTCACATGCTACTTTGTAGATATTCATTTCATCCTTATCAATGTCTATGGACCTACAACTCAATCAGATAGATCAAAAGTATGGAGTGGGATTGAAGCCTTTATGAGAAGTAAAGACCAAGAAACTTAATTCATGATCATAGGAGATTTTAATGCCATAACCAAGTTAGATGAAAAATTTGGAGGAATTAGGAAAATAACCCAAAGTATGAGAGATTTCTCAACTTTTATTCAAAACAATAATCTATGGGAGGTTGAGTTTGAAGAGGACAACTATACATGGACCAACAATAGGATAGGCCAAAACCTAATAGCAAAAAAATTAGATAGATGCATACTCTCAGATCATTGGCTAGATGAAGGGACTTATGCTAAAATTAATACCTTGACAAGGATTGGTTCAAATCACTAGCCAATAAGAGTTAAAATGGTGGTAAGTGAATTAAAAAAAATATCATATTTTAAATATGAGCAGATGTGGGAAGACCATCCTCAATTTGTTGATATGATAGCATAGACATGGAATTCTTAAGAAATGGTGGGTTGTATACACTTCCAAAACAAATTAAATCAATGACATCTAGATTAAAAGAATGGAACAAGAACACTTTTAAAAATATTTTTGAGAAGAAAGAAGAACTAAAAGAGAAACTTTCAAAATTCAAAAAAGGTGAGCACAATAATCCAAGCTTAGAGGAAAGGGAGTTGCTTAGTGAATATCATAATATTTTGAGTAAGGAAGAGAAATTTTGGAGATTAAAATCGAGATAGACTTGGTTAAAAGGAGATAAAAACACATTTTTCATAGGATGGCAATAGTACAGAGATCAACATCCAGAATTAGTAGAATTAAATCAATAGAAGGGGTTTGGATTGAAGACCAAATCAAAATAAGAAAGGAGGTAAGGTTTTTTACTAGAATATTCTAGGATCAGAGGAGATTGAAGTTCTTAATGATAAACTACTACAAGAAGTACCTTTAGTTATAACAGATGAAGACAATAGCAAACTGATGGAGCCTATTACTCTAGAAGAAGTTCATTCAACTCTTTTCTCTTTTGATAAGGATAAATCCCTAGGTCCAGATGGACTCTCTACAACATTCTATCAACATAACTAGGAAATAGTGAAGGATTCTTTATTGGTGGTAGTGGAATAGTCTAGGGTAAAATAATACATACCTTATAAAATAAATGCAACATATCTTACCCTAATTCCAAAAAGAAGGATGCAGAATTGTTTGATTCATTTAGGCCCATAAGCCTATGTAATATGGCATATAAGATAATCTCCAAAGTGATGGCAAATCAGTTAAGACCACTATTAGACAAAATTATTTTAGAAGAGCAAGGAGGATTGTTCTTGATGAGATCATAGTAGCTCATGAAGTAATGCATTCAACAACTTCTAGAAAAGAGAGCAATGATCTTAAAACTTGATATGAATAAAGCCTATGATAGGGTTAAATGGGATTTTATTTTTGTAGTATTAGAAAAGTTTAGATTTGGGAAGAAATGGGTCAGATGGATTAAAGCTTGTGTCTCTATAATATCATATTCAATGTTGGTCAATGGGCTAGTAACATAATCATTTAAAGCCAAGAGGGGTCTTAGATAGGGAGATCCTCTATCACCATATATATTCATTATTATGGTAGAGGTATTGGGAAGGAACTTGAAGAAGGCATACAAATATGGGCTAATAAGTAGACTTAAGGCTAGTAATAACATCGACAACATCACCCATCAATAATTTGTAGATGATACAACCCTTTTTGGGAGGGCAGGGAAAAATAAGGCCAGAGCTTTGAATAACTTATTAAAGGAATATGAAAGAGCATCTAGGCAAAAAGTTAATAGGACAAAATCCAAAATTTACTTCCTAAACACTCCAGCTAGAATCAAAGCAAGGATATGCAGGTTACTTCAAATGGAGGAGGCAAATTTACCAACAACATATCTAGGGATGCCCTTATTTGAGGGGAGAATGAGGATAGAATTATGGAATCTAGTTATAAGTAAAGTTTAGAATAAACTACTAACATGGAAAGGTAGATGGTTATCATTAGCAGGAAGAGTGCAGCTAATTAAATCAGTCTTATAGGCCATTCCAACATATTATATGTCCTTGTATATTATGCCAAAATCGGTAGAAAAAGTTTAATCTATATTATGCAGTCATTTTTGTGGTCAAGATTACATGATAAAAGGAAATTTCCTTTGGTGAAATGGAGCAAGGTGTGTGATGATAAAACTAGGGGAGGTCTCGGTTTAAGAGTTCTTATAGATGCAAACTTAGCTCTAAGGGGAAAAGTAATTTGGAGATTGTACAAAGAGAGTCAAAGACAATGGGCAAGAATTCTTCTAAGTAAGTACATTGAGCCCAATGACCCAAGCTTAATATTTACTACATTCTCACTACCAGATGGTTCTACACTATGGAATAATTTAAAAAATCAATTGATCTAGTGATTAAAGGTCTAAGATGGGTGGTGGGAACTAGAGAAAAATTCTATTTGGATGGATACTTGGTGTGATAAAAAACCACTCAATCTAGATCCAATTTTGAAACCATGGATGAGATTACTTCAAGACAAATATGGTGATAGGGTTTCAAACATTATGTACAAGGATCAAGAAGGAAGATACAAATGGAAAGAAGATTTTTTTACAAGTATACTAGACATTGTTGCTAGGAGGCAATTGAGCAGAAAGATAACAACAATGATTATTTCTAAGGGAGCCGAGGATAAGCTGATTTGGGAGTTGAATAGCTCAGGAGAATACACAACAAGAAGCGGATATAATGTAAAGCACCAACAAAATAGGAATACCACAAGAATATGGAGAGATATTTGGGATAGCCCAAGCATTCCAAAAGTCAAAATGTTTGTATGGCTAGTAGGTCATAGGAAAATTTTATCCTAGGATAACCTAATGAAAAGGGGTTTTCATGGCCCCTCACAATGTGTTCTATGTAAAAAGGAGGAGAGTATAGACCATCTCTTGGGACACTATTCAATAGTCTAGGAACTATGGCAATGGATTCTTAATATGTTTGGTAAATGCATGGTGATGAATGGTAGAATTGAAGAATGGTTAAAGCAATGGTAGAGCACTTTTAAAAGTGAGGCATTACAGACAATCTGGGATACATCAAAAGATACAATACTTTGGATTGTATGGATGGAAAGGAACAGAAGAATATTTAAAGGAAAGGAAAGCAATTTAGAGGTAATGAAAAGGAAGATTTGTTTAGCCATAGAGGAGTCTAAACCAACCCTATCAACTCACCCAATCCCTAATCTTGAAGTAGAGAGCCTTGATAGATGGAGTCAAGTCATCAAATGGAATTATGATGTTGGGTATAGGAGAAACAAAAGGAAGGCAAAGAATATAAAGTGGAAACCACCAGAAGTGGAGTTGGTCAAATTGAATTTTGATGGAGCATCTAAAGGAAATCCAAGACCAAGAAGAGGAGGAATAATTAGAAATAATAGGGGTGAGATTTTATCACATTACGCTTTCAATAGTGGATTTAAGACAAATAATGAAGTTGAAGCTTGGGTAGCTTTGGAAGGGTTAAAAATATGTAGACAAATGAAATGGAATAGAGTATGGATGGAAGGTGATTCACTAATAGTAATAAATGCAATTTTGAGGAAAGCAAAGGCTCCATGGAACATACAAGAGATCATTGTGGAAATACAAGACCTTGCTACAGAGTTTGAAGAAATCAGGTTTACACATACATTAAGGGAAGGGAACAAATGTGTAGATAGGCTAGCCAATAGAGGGGTTTTAATAGAGGATCATGAAGTTAAATTCTCTTTTCCATGGTTAGAGGAAGTAGTAAGTTTAGTTGAAGCTGACAAGAAAATGTTGATTGTCTGAATCAAATAATGATTAAGATTTACTTTAATGTTTTCCATTGGTAATATTTGTTGTATTTTATAACATTAATGTGTTTTCATATAAACTATTTATTACAATTCTTGTGGTTGCACTTATGCTTCAGGAAGGAAACTAACAGTCCAGATCTAGTAAAGTAGACTATGATAGCACAAAGTTTTGGAAATATTACTCTACTAAGATGTAATGTATAGATAGTAGAGGTGGAGTTTTGGTATTGTGAAGGTTACTATAGGAAAATGTCAAGAAGAAGGATGTTAAATTTTGGAATATTTATATTTACAAAGAAAATTGAAGAAGATCCAAAAAATGAAAATCAAGAATTCAAACTTTTTATGAAAAAGATGTAGGTATCTAGCTATAGCAACTCAATTGAGATGAGAATTGAATCTGTTTGTAAACTCTCAAGCTCTAAAGGAGAGAGTTGTGATTTGTCAAGGGTGGGGGACCCAAGTACAACCCTTTTTTCTCCAGCAAAAAATAATACACAATTAAATAGTTTAGCAAATCACATTATTATTGATATTTAAATTCTCATATTATATATTATTGATTTATCATATTTCTTGTATTATTACATATTAAATTGTCTTTAATATATGCATACATGAAACTCATATTCATTTCAATTTATTTATATTACTTCAGAAATTAATTTATATTTTACATTTATATAAAGATAATTTAAGATTACCTCCACACAACTCCACATTATTTACATGACACATAACTCACATTAAATAACATGACATCTAATATAGACTCAAATATTAAATACACCCTAATCTAAATTATTTACAAGGTCCTTGCATTAATATTACAAGGTACCAAATAACATAGTACCTCCAACAAGTTCAACATAGATGAATCAATATTATAACCTTAATAAACATGAAAAACATTTTTTAGATAAAAGGAAATATATATTTATATACATTTTTTACTTCTAAGTGGAAAGGTATTCAAACTTCTAGAACCACAATTTAAAAAAACCAATTTACGTATCTCAAGAACATTCAAGAAGCCAAGTATAAGGTGAATTTTTTTTATAAATATACATGTAGCTTTATATGCTTCTATTTTTATTAAAGATATATTTATACATGTACGTACATATTTATTTAGTAATTAATTTTCAATTTATTTAATTTTTTTTCAATGAGTTAATTTATTTATATTTATATTTTAAGGTGAATACTTTAATAGTTATATATATTCTAGAGAATAAGGGGTTGTACTTGGGTCTCCCACCCTTGACAAATCACAACTCTCTTCTTTAGAGCTTGAGAGTTTACAAATAGATACACTTCTCATCTCAATTGAGATGCTATAGCTAGAAACCTACATCATTTTACATAAAATGTCTGAATTCTTGATTTTCATTTTTTGGATCTTTTCAATTTTTTGTATGAATACAAATATTCCAGAATTCAACATCCTTCTTGACATTTTCCTATAGTAGCCTTCACAATACCAAAACTTCACCTCTACTATCTATGCATTGCATCTTAGTAGAGTAATATTTCCAAAACATCACACTATCATAGTCTGCTTTACCAAATCTGGATTGCTAGTTTCCTTCCTAAAGCATAAGTGCAACCACAAAAATTATAATAAATAGTTTATATGAAAACACATTAATGTTATAAAATAAAGCAAATATTACCAATGGAAAATATTAAAGTAAATCTTAATCATTATTTGATTCAGGTAGTCAACATTTTCTTGTCAACTTTAGCTAAACTTACTACTTCCTCTAACCATGGAAAGGAGAATTTAACTTCATGATCCTCAATCAAAACCCCTCTATTGGCTAGCCTATCTGCACATTTGTTTCCTTCCCTTAATGTATGTGTAAACCTGATTTCTTCAAACTCTATAGCAAGATCTTGAATTTCCACAATTATCTCTTGTATGTTCCATGGAGCCTTTGCTTTCCTCAAAATTGCATTTATTACTATGAGTGAATCACCTTCCATCCATACTTTGTTCCATTTCATTTGTTTGCATATTTTTAACCCTTCCAAAGCCACCCAAGCTTCAACTTCATTATTTATCTTAAATCCACTATTGAAAGCGTAATGAGACAAAATATCTCCTCTATTATTTCTAATTATTCCTCCTCCTCCTCCTGGTCCTGGATTTCCTTTAGATGCTCCATTAAAATTCAATTTGACCAACTCCACATCTGGTGGTTTCCACTTTATATTCTTTGCCTTCTTTTTGTTTCTCTTGTACCCAACATCATAATTCCATTTGATGACTTGACTCCATCTATCAAGGCTCTTTGCTTCCAGATTAGGGATTGGGTGAGTTGATAGGGTTGGTTTAGACTCCTCTATGGCTAAACAAATCTTCCTTTTCATTACCTCTAAATTGCTTTCCTTTCCTTTAAATATTCTTCTATTCCTTTCTAGCCATATAGTCCAAAGTATTGTATCTTTTGATATATCCCATATTGTCTGTAAAGCCTCACTTTTAAAAGTGCTTTGCCATTGCTTTAACCATTCTTCAATTCTACCATTCATCACCATGCATTTACCAAACATATTAAGAATCCATTGCCATAGTTTCCAGACTATTGAGCAATGTCCCAAGAGATGGTCTATACTCTCCTCCTCTTTTACAAAGAACACATTGAGAGGGGCCATGAAAAACCCCTTTTCATAAGGTTATCCCAAGATAAAATTCTTCTATGACCTACTAGCCAAACAAACATTTTGACTTTAGGAATGCTTGGGCTATCCCAAATATCTCTCCATATTCTAGTGATATTCCTATTTTGTTGGTGCTTTACATTATATCCACTTCTTGTTGTGTATTCTCCTGAGCTATTCAACTCCCAAATCAATTTATCCTTGGCTCCCCTCAAAATAATCACAGTTGTTATCTTTCTACTCAATTGCCTCCTAGCATCAATGTCTTGTATACTTGTAAAAAAATCTTCTTTCCATTTGTATCTTCCTTCTTGATCCTTGTACAAAATGTTTGAAACCCTATCACCATATTTGTCTTGAAGTAATCTCATCCAAGGTTTCAAAATTAGATCTAAATTGAGTGGCTTTTTATCACACCAAGTATCCATCCAAATAGATATTTTTTCTCATGTTTCCACCACCCATCTTAAACCTTTAATCATTAGATCAATATATATTTTTAAACCATTCCAAAGAGCAGAACCATTTGGTAGAGAGAATGTAGTAAATATTAAACTTGGGTCATTGGGCTCAACATACTTAGAAGAATTCTTTCCCATTGTCTTTGACTCTCTTTGTACAATCTCTAGATTACTTTTCCCCTAAGAGCTAAGTTTGCATTTGTAAGAACTCTTAAACCAAGACCTCCCCTAGTTTTATCATCACACACCTTGCTCCATTTCACCAAAGGAAATTTTCCTTTTATCATGTAAACCTAACCATAAAAAGGATCACATAATATAGATTAAACTTTTTCAACTGATTTTGGCATAGTATACAATGACATATAATATGTTGGAATGGCCTGTAAGATTGACTTAATTAATTGCACTCTTCCTACTAACGATAACCATCTACCTTTCCAAAATGGTAGTTTATTTTAAACTTTACTAATAACTGGATTCTATAATTCTATCCTCATTCTCCCCTCAAATAAAGGAAGTAAATTTACCTCCTCCATTTGAAGTAACCTGCAAATTCTTGCTTTGATATTAGATGGAGTGTTAAGGAAGTAAATTTTGGGTTTTGTCCTATTAACTTTTTACCTTGATACTATTTTGTATTCCTTTAAAATGTTATTCAAAGATATGGCCTCATTTACCCTTGCCCTTCCAAAAAGGTTGTATCATCTACAAACTATTGATGGGTGATGTTGTTGATTTTATTACTAACCTTAAGTCCACTTATAAGTCCATATTTGTAAGCCTTCTTTAAGTTCCTACTCAAAACCTCAACCATAATAATGAACAAATAAGGAGATAAAGGATCTCCTTGTTTAAGTCCTCTCTTGAATTTAAAATATTTTTTTACTAACCCATTGACCAACACTAAATAAGAAACTATAGAGACACAAGTTTTAATCCATCTAACCCATTTCTTCCCAAATCCAAACTTTTCTAAAATTACAAAAAGAAAATCCCATTTAACCCTATCATAGGCTTTACTCATATCAAGTTTTAAGATCATTAATTTCTCTTTTCTTGAAGTTGTTGAATGTATAACTTCATGAGCTACTATGATCTTGTCCAAAATTTGTCTCCCTTTCACAAATCCTCCTTGCTCTTCTAAAATAATTTTGTCTAACAATGGCATTAATTGATTTACCATCACTTTGGAGATAATATTATATGCCATATGACATAGGATTATGGATTTACAAGAATCAAACAATTGAACATCCTTCTTTTTTAGAATTAGGGTAAGATGTGTTGCATTTATTTTATAAGGTATGTATTGTTTTACCCTACACTATTACACTACTACCAATAAAGAATCCTTCACTATATCATAATTATTTTGGTAAAAGGTTGTAGAGAGCCCATATGAACCTAGGGATTTATCCTTATTAAAAGATAAAAGAGCTAAATGAACTTCTTCTAGAGTAATAGGCTCCATTAGTTTATTGTCTTCATTCATTATAACTGAAGGTACTGTTGACAATTCCGTCACATTTCTCAAGGGGTAGAAAAAGAAAACAAATTTTGTACAGTGTTGTGTAAAGTTTTTCTTTGTTGTTTTTATTTTGAAAAGTTGCAGCAATTTTGGCTTCCAATGCCACCCCTTTGTATATAAAGTAGAAAAGAAAGAACTTCGTTGCCGAACAAGCTAGAGAAAAGAGCTTCGTCGAAGGAAAATGAAAAGAGCTTTGCACCCGAAGCGTTTCCAGCACTACTTCGGGTAAAAGTTTTGCGAAGTAGTTTCACCGAAGTAAAATACAAAGAAAAGAGAATGAAACTACTTCGTGCCCGAAGCGTTTCCAGCAGCTACTTCGGGCAAAATTTGAGCGAAGCGGCGTTCAGAAGAAAAGAGGGCTTCGCACCCAAAGCATTCTCAAAACTGCTTCGGGTATGGTTTTTTGCAAAGTAGTATTGCCGAAGAAGAATATAAAAGTGGCGTTCGAAAGAACAACTTCACCGAAAAGCAAAGGCAAGAAATCTACTTCGGGCCCGAAGCATTTTCAGAAGCTACTTCGGGCGAGAATTCTGCGAAGTACTTCTACCCAAAGTGAAAGAATGCAATGTCTTTTGAAGACAATTGCTTCGGCCGAAATCTTCCCGAACCACTGTTTCGAAAGAGGATCGCAGGGAAGCATTTCTTGAGGGCGTCAGCGAAGTAATTTAGTCAGCGAAGCGGGAAAGACGAAGAGACCCATTTTGCGAAGTGAATATGCTTAGGCACTCCCCACCCCTGAAGCAGTTTTGCAAAGCTCAATTTTGTGAAGTACAAACCAAAGAGGAGTTTTTGCTTCGGCCCAGAACCATTGCGAAGCGAAGTTGTGAATGAAAACTTAGCAAAGTGCTTCACGGGCACGTGTTCCAAGTTGGGTATTTTCTCGAGGCGATCAAGTGCCTCATAAATGCAATTTTTCGTTCCCGATAAGCTTGCTGCTCATTTTTGGCAATAAAAAATGAAGCATCAAGCCATGATGGAGAGCTCGACGAGCATGGCGGCCACTCGAGCACCACACCCAAAGATCAAGGACGTCCAGACGGCTCATCAATGCAACTTTCCATGGTTGACCTGATCACGGTTGCCAATTTTGGTAACAGATTTGAGAGCTCGATCATGAGAAGCCTTAGGGAGGGGAATTCTCAGGGCTTGAGGGCGTACTTCTCATTGCTGTGTAATTATGACTCAGAGGCCCGGGTCCTCTATAAAAACCTAGGCATTGTAATAGAAAAGGGGGGGAACTATCTGCTAGAAAGCTACTGTAACTTGATGTCCTACGATTAATACTAAAGAGCTTTGGGCTCGATTTCTTTCTTTTATGCTGCCTTTTGTGCTTGCTTATTTTGTCTCTCTTCATTTGCATACTGAGATGTTGAACTCTGCATCCAGAGTGTGATCGGGGAGCTGTACCTTGAAACTCATCTGAAGGATACATAGGAAGGGAAAAACATCTTATCGGTTTTATTTTATGCTGCCTTATGTGTTTGCTTCTTTTGTCTCCCTTTGTTTGCACACTGAGATGCTGAACTCTGTGTCCAACGTGCGATCGAGGATTGTACCCTGAAACTCGCTTGGAGGATACATAGGAAGGTCGATATTACGTTTCTTTCATTTATTCTTGGTGTTCTTTGCTTCCATTCAAGTTGTCTATTAGCAATCGTGCTTCCTGTTCTCTCCCACCTCAAATCACTAATCTCTCTTCCCTTACATTTTTTTATTTCTTTCTCTAACCCTAATCCTTTTATCTCTTTACTGCACTCTTATCTTAAAACCCCCAAGTAGTTTAGCATAGGATCCGACCTTTCTTCGAAGATTGGCACGAGGGGCATCTATTCCCTTAGGCCTTTCAATGTTGGTCCGGGTTTAGGGCGCATACACTTACCCAAAATCCTTTCCTAGGAAGATTTGATGACCAACAGTTTTGGCATGCCCGGTGGGACCGACTGTGTCTGTCTCAATAAGATCCATAACCAGTCAAGGTCCCATATTTTAAATCTCAAACCCGTCTTCATCGGGGCCAATAGTTCTAACCAGTTCCCGATGTGACCCGGTCAGTCTCACCTTTTGAGTGGTAGTGAGAACCGATGCTCTCATTACTAAAAGACTCTTAGCATCTGGCGACTCTGTTCAACCCGAAGATCTCTAAGTCGTAAAGACCAATACCTAAACCTGTGCCTTCATGGCAAAAGTCCCCATGTTTTAAGGAAGTTTGAGTTGGTGAATCTTTGGCTTACCTCCATCTGATAAAATCACCTGGCGACTCTGACTGAGTTGAAGATCCAAATTTCTTGATTGTAGGCACCTTTTAAAGCTAAAAGAATACATCCCCGAGGAATCAAGGTTCGATGATCAGCCCTGACCTCACAAGCGGAGAAAAGTATGTTCACCTGGAGACTCTGACTTAGTGGCAAGAACCGTGATATCTGCAAGCCACTGCTATAATGGAGAGGGCATGCTATCCCCGCTGGGATGATCGTGGCCCTCTGAATCTTCAAAGTTACCATGAAATTCCCGAAAGCGCCTTGAAGACAGTGATAAAATACGATGGCACTAAGGGAATGGCCCTAGAGCACCTTGAATATCTTGTCGATTTAAGGTCCATCTATGACATATTCCATGAAGATGTCATGATTAGGCTTCTGGTCCTATCTCTGGAAGGAGAGGCGATGCGATGGTACAGACTGCTCGAGTATGAAAGCATCCGCTCATGGGGAAATTTAGCGAGAGCATTAATCAAAACATTTGACAGCTCTCAGGATCCCTTCCAGCTTTTGATGCATCTATTCACCATCACGAGAACACCCCTGGAAAGCATCACAGACTTCAATGCCCAATTCTGTAGGAGTTGGAAGAGAATCCTAGTGGATATCCAACCAACGCACACCCAAGCCCACCTCTTCTATGTTCGGGCCTTTCATTCGGACATGCGCCTTCTCTTACTACAATCAGGTGAACGAAGATTTCCTCAAATATTTGAGGAAGTAGTACGAACAGAGCAGCTCCTGCTCCTAACTAGAAAGTGGCAGTGGGGGAAAGACCCACCACTTTCTCCAACATTAGCTGCTCTTGCCCATCCTGAACAATATTCATCATGGCAGACTCCTCGTATTGAGCAGAGGTCAGAGATGCAGTCATTTGGAGCTCGAGAGACAAATTTCGTCCAAGGCCAATGATGGGAATATGCAAGTTTTGATCCGACGATGAACAATATGGCTGCCTACAGTCTCCATCAAGAGGTGGGCCAAGGAAAGCAACAGACTCAAGTTATTGAGACTGAGAACGAAGAGGGCACATTTTTGCATCCTTTTTGTATCCTAAGGGAAAGAACGCAGGTACTTAGCCATAATCCATTGAACATAGCCGCAGAAGCGCTCCCAGAGGGAGAAGGAGGAGAAGGATCTGGAGGTGACTCTGGCCCAATGGATAAAGGCTAAGGGTTATCTCACCGAGACGAGCTCGTTGCCCCATGAGTCGCCAAGAATGTTGACAATTCTATCACATTTCTCAAGGGGTAGAAAAAGAAAACAAATTTTGTACAGTGTTGTGTAAAGTTTTTCTTTGTTGTTTTTATTTTGAAAAGTTGTAGCAATTTTGGCTTCCAATGCCACCCCTTTGTATATAAAGTAGAAAAGAAAGAACTTCGCTGCCGAACAAGCTAGAGAAAAGAGCTTCGCCGAAGGAAAATGAAAAGAGCTTCGCACCCGAAGCATTTCCAGCACTACTTTGGGTAAAAGTTTTGCGAAGTAGTTTCACCGAAGTAAAATACAAAGAAAAGAGAATGAAACTACTTCATGCCCGAAGTGTTTCCAGTAGCTACTTCGGGCGGAAGTTGAGCGAAGCAACGTTCAGAAGAAAAGAGGGCTTCACACCCGAAGAATTCTCAACACTACTTCGGGTAGGGTTTTTTGCGAAGTAGTATTGCCGAAGAAGAATACAAAAGCAGCGTTCGAAAGAACAACTTCGCTAAAAAGCAAAGGCAAGAAATATACTTCGGGCCTGAAGCATTTTCAAAAGCTACTTCGGGCGAGAATCCTGCGAAGTACTTCTACCCGAAGTGAAAGAATGCAATGTCTTTTGAAGACAATTGCTTCGGCCAAAATCTTCCCGAACCACAGTTTTGAAAGAGGATCGCAGTGAAGCATTTCTCGAGGGCGTCAGTGAAGTAATTTAGTCAGCGAAGTGGCAAAGACGAAGAGACCCATTTTGCGAAGTGAATATGCTTCGACACTCCCCAACTCGAAGCAATTTTACGAAGCTCAATTTTGCGAAGTACAAACCAAAGAGGAGTTTTTGCTTTGGCCCAGAACCATTGCGAAGCGAAGTTGTGAATGAAAACTTAGCGAAGCGCTTCATGGGCACACGTTCCAAGCCGAGTATTTTCCCAAGGCGATCAAGTGCCTCATAAATGCAATTTTTTGTGCCCGGTAAGCTCATTGCTCATTTGTGGAAATCAAAAACGAAGTATCAAGCCATGATGGAGAGCCCAACGAGCATGGCGGCCACTCGAGCACCGTACCCAGAGATCAAGGACATCCAAACGGCTCATCAATGCACCTTTCCATGGTTGACCTGGTCACGGTTGCCAGTTTTGGTAACAGATTTAAGAGCTCGATCACGAGAAGCCTCGGGAAGGTGAATTCTCAGGGCTCGAGGGCGTACTTCTCATTGCTGTGTAATTATGACTCAAAGGCTCGGGTCCTCTATAAAAACCTAGGCATTGTAATAGAAAAGGGGGGGAACTATCTGCTAGAAAGCTGCTGTAACTTGGTGTCCTACGATTAATACTGAAGAGCTTTGGGCTCGATTTCTTTCTTTTGTGCTGCCTTCTATGCTTGCTTCTTTTGTCTCTCTTCGTTTGCATACTGAGATGTTGAACTTTGCGTCCAGAGTGTGATCGGGGGGCTGTACCTTGAAACTCGTCTGAAGGATACATAAGAAGGGAAAAACGTCTTACTGGTTTCCTTTTATGCTACCTTCTGTGTTTGCTTCTTTTGTCTCTCTTCATTTGCACACTAAGATGCTGAACTCTGCATCCAGTGTGCGATCGAGGACTGTACCCTAAAACTCGCCTGGAGGATACATAGGAAGGTCGATATTACGTTTCTTTCATTTATTCTTGGTGTTCTTTGCTTCCATTCAAGTTGTCTGTTAGCAATCGTGCTTCCTGTTCTCTCCCACCTCAAATCACCGATCTCTCTTCCCTTACCTTTTTTTATTTCTTTCTCTAACCCTACTCCTTTTATCTCTTTACTACACTCTTATCTTAAAACCCCCAAGTAGTTTAGCATAGGAGCCAGCATTTCTCTAGATATTGGCATGAGGGGCATCTCTTCCCTTCGGCCTTTCAATGTTGGTCCGGGTCTAGGGCGCATACACTTACCCAAAATCCTTTCCTAGGCAGATTTGATGACCAACAGGTACATCTTGAAGAAGTTTATCATTAAGAACTTCAATCTCCTCTGATCCTAGAATATTTTGATAAAAATACTTTACATCTTTTCTAATTTCACTCTGATCTTCAATCCAAACCGCATTTATTGATTTAATTTTACTAATTTTGGATGTTGATCTCTGTACTATAGCCATCCTATGAAAAAACTTTATATATTTTTCTCCTTTTAACCAAGTTTGTCTTGATTTTGATCTCCATAATTTCTCTTCATTACTCAAAATATTATGATATTCACTAAGCAACTCCCTTTCCTCTAAGCTTGGATTATTATGATCACCTTTTTAGATTTTTAAAATTTTATATTTTAGTTCTTTCTTCTCAAAAATATTTCCAAAAATGTTCTTGTTCCATTATTTTAATCTAGATGTCATAGATTTAATTTGTTTTGGAAGAGCATACATCCCACCATTTTTTGAAGAATCCCACGTTTGTGCTATCATATCAAAAAATTGAGGATGGTCTTCCCACATCTACTCATATGTAAAATATAATCTTTTTTTGAATTCACTTACCACCATTTTAACTCTTATTGTCCAGTGATACAGATTAATCCTTGTTAAGGTATTAATTTTAGCATAAGTTCCTTCATATAGCCAATGATTTGAGAGTATACATCTATATAATTTTTTTGCTATTAGGTTTTTACCTCTCCTATTGTTGGTCCATGTATATTTATCTTCTTCAAAATCAGCCTCCCATAGATTATTGTTTTGAATAAAAGTTGAGAAATATCTCATACTTTGGGTTAATTTCCTAATTCCCCCAAATTTTTCATCTAAATTTGTTATAGTATTAAAATATCCTATGATCATGAATCAGGTTTCTTGGTCTTTACTTCTCATAAAGGCTTCAATCCCACTCCAAACTTCTAATCTACTTGACTAAGTTGTAGGTCCATAGAAATTGATAAGGATGAAATAAATATATGCAAAATAGCAAGTGACTAAAGAGGCTATCCAATACCTAGTTTTATGAATGGTTACACAGGAGGTTCTATAAGGTCTTCAAAAAATTAGAATTCCCCTTGTTGGATCCCATTCACATCTTTCTCATACCACTTTCATAGTTTTTGAAACTTCTTTTGTCATTTTAGTTTCTTGGATACAAATAATATCAGGCTTATTACTTAAACATTTGTCCCTGATTACACCTTTGCTTTGAGGGGGCATTAGCACCCCTTATATTCCATGAGATGATAATCATGTCTCATTAGGGGCTATTGGTCCCACCTGCATATTACCAATATCATTTTATTGTTTGGTAAAGAGAAGTTCAACCAACTTAGTTTGTGTTCCTTTCTCTATGTTTGATCTTGCTTCCTTGGATCTTGCTTGATAATTTTAGTGTTTTCCTCTTTTTACCTTGCCTATATTAGGAGTAGGTATTATTATTCTATTCCTCAATTATCTTTCACAGTTTTATTTTTCATCATATTTATCCTCTCCTGGCTCTACTACATTAGCTTTTGACTTGGCCTGCTCATTTTTTTGTATTTCCTTATTAATGGCAGAGGTATTAACTTCTAAAAATATATTTTCTTTACCAAATTTTCTCTCCTGAATGGTGCATGGTACTTCAAGAGAGTCTTCAAAATCTGATGAGACATATTCCTTAGGTTCATCAAGAATGTTCTTCCTTAAATCAAGATCATATTGAATAGGCGGTTCCTTGTTAATATGTTGAACCTGTTATATTGTGTCCTCTAAGTTTTGATCTACCTTTTCTTCATAGGCTAAAGCCTCAAAAGAGTTGACATTTCTTCCAATATCCTTCCTTACTAGTCTCCACTATTTATTTTATTTCATTTTTCTAGATCTATTTTTTGGAAGTTGAAAACCATCTTCATACATATCCATTTGTAAGTTTCTCTTACGATTTTCTACATATGATTTTGTTGGGATCTTCTTAGGGCATGATTTCTCAATATACCCCACCTCATGACATCTTCTACATCTAAAAGACATGTTTTCATAATCTATGATTTGGATCGACATCTTATCCCTATACTTAAGAATGATTGATTTTGGTAAAGCTTTACTTATATCAATCATGACCAATATCCAAGCATAGCCAAGAATCCATCTTTCGTAGTATCTAAAATCTCAAGGAATTCTCCTAGAATGTTGCCAATTGCCTTGAAGGTATATTTTTCCTAAAATTAAATTGGCAACCCAAACATACTAACCCAAACTGGTACTAGGGATAGATTTACATTTTTAGGTGAAAAGCCTTCATAGTAGCCGGTAAGGAAGAGTCTTGCTCTTCCCATAAACCAAGGACCCCCTTTTAGGATTTTTTCTTTCTTCCCTAGAAAAAAAAACAACTAGGAAGAAACCTTTGGTAAGAATAGAATCACTCCCGGATACTTCCAACTCCTATCAATCCATTTTCCTAAGGCTGAACCCCATGGCCAATACCCATTAAATTTACCAAAAACCGCCCTATCTTGGAGCAACAAGGATCTCTCTAGGGTGAGCTCACTAACCTCTACCACTAGAGATAATTCTAAGGATTTAACTATAAACTGGTCCATGACAAGAAAACTAAAACTCAAAATCTATTGAAATTTATCAGAATGTCCTATAGCAAATGTAATATTTAATAAAAAAATTATAATAATTTGCATGCAAAATTTCTAAGATAAAGAAAGAAAAAAAAACTTAGCTGAAAATTTTTGTCTAGATAGAATGTCTTGCCTCGCTGAAGTTCTATCACTTCATTGCTCTTCCCATAATTCGAATCCTAGCTAACAAATATTTTTAATTTAAATTTTCGCAACTTGAAAAATCATCACTGCCCTTGTTCTAAATGGTTGACTTCATAGGATCATATCTCCATTTGATATGGGAGTAGTTATAACAGAAAAAAGAAGATGTGAAGACAATCCAAAACTTAGTTTTCCATTGACAACATAAACCTATAAATAGACATTACAAACACATGTTTCGGATAAGGTATTATTCAATGATAACGATGCACCTTAATCCTTACAACAATCGACAATTAAAAATAAACAACTATTATTTATTAAATCACACCTAATTCCCTATCATTCCTCCCCACTAAAGAAGCATTGGTCCCCAATGCATACAAAGGTGGAAGAGAAAGAAGGAAAATAACCAGGAGTATCGGGTACAATCAAAAATGTACTCATGTTACAAAAATATGAATACCAAAATGACAAACTTTTACAAGTCTTTATAAAACCAAAATCTGACATTGAATCTAACTCGAGATCAGAAAACACTCTCTAATGACTGTAAACATTGCTATACTAGTAGACAACTGAAATTG
This sequence comes from Wollemia nobilis, assembly GCA_028583015.1. Classification (NCBI taxonomy): domain Eukaryota; kingdom Viridiplantae; phylum Streptophyta; class Pinopsida; order Araucariales; family Araucariaceae; genus Wollemia; species Wollemia nobilis. Next base: position 4,820,115 of record JAQPPZ010001422.1, read on the forward strand.
GTCCCTCGAAATAGCAAAAAAAAGCAGCAACAAATGTCGGAGGGAGATGCCTCGAACTACATGCCAAAATATGCCAATGGAAGTGACATTAAATTGTGTTTTTGGTGTAAATGCTTGGATAATGCATGAATTGATTAATGGGACTGATTTTATTTTGGTTTGGAATTAACTGATGGACCGCTTGTGCTTGCAAGTGAGGTGGCCGATGTCATTAAATGAAAATGACTTCGTCATTAATGGAAAGCGGTTATTAATTGAAATGGCACCACCAATGCATTAAATAAAAATGATACCAAGTTATTTTTTTAAGAAGATCGAGAAAATGGTCATGATGGATTGACTAAGGATAGGATAATAGGGCATAGGACATATAGGTCAACAACTAAAAATAGGGTATAGGACGGACACGAGGACCATGCAGACAATACCGATAGATGATGCAAAAAACCATGTGGGTAGATGATGGTTTGACCAAACAATGGTGTGATTGGGGCGAAGAACGTGATGATCTGCACGAAAATCAATGTGGGTTGACATTGAAACACAGGATAGGATGAATGACATACATCATAGGTGGACCAAGTTGACAGTTGGGAAGTTGACTTGGACTGACTAACAGATCAAGATGCATGAAAACTGATGGTCAAAATGGACATGGTGACATCAGCAACATGAAAGTGTGGGGATTGATAGGATGGTGATGCCATCAATGGTCTGATGAGCATGCGGATTGACATGATGCACCGATAGGGACTGGATGTGGAACATGACTAAGGACACACATGGTGAGTTGGCAGCGGTGGAAAGCACAAGGTTGTCAGACGATTGAAACTTGAGATAACATTGAAAGCAAAATCTGATGACATCACATGATGAGGATGCCATGTCAAACGCATAGGAGGATCGAGAAATGAGAAGGACATCAAGGCTCAAGGGTATAAATTGACTCAATGAATTTATGTGGATAATGCATGGCACGAGGCAAAAGGATCATGGTGGAGGTCACTTATGTGGCAATAGGTAAGGGACGAACAAGGCACGGGTGAGCTAGCAAAGACAGATATCGTAGTATATGAGCATCACGAAATATAAAAAATAAATGACCTATAGTGAGGCCCATGTGGGATAAAACCCATGAATGCATTTGTAAAGAAAGCTTGACATCGAACGAAGAAAATCTGAAGATACCACTTGAAAATGGAAATTGGTCGGTAAAAAAAAATAGCCACTAGGAATTCTCCAAATCATAGAATTTTGTGAATTTGTACTCATTGTGAATTGGAGGGTCACCAAAAAATAAGCAATGCTTAAAAAACGTTAGGGTATGCTAAAAATTTGTGATGAGCGAAAGGAAGGAATTTTGTTGTCATCGGATTATGATCTAACGAAAGTGTAGTGGCCAGAAAACACGTAAAAGCTTCGACAAAAACATGAATCATGAGGATACATGTTGATTTTGCATGCTGGAAAGGTTTATTTGCATTGGATGTTGTTGAACTACCAAAAAGAAGGTGAGTTGTGGTGTAGATTTCAGAATCGACTAGCGACAAGGGTGACATTGTGACATCGATGGGTCACATCTAGATTAGGATGGAATGAAGACACTACGAACGGATCGAAGCAGATCGATGGTCAATGATGATGTGGCAACATGGTGCAGGTTGTAAAAATCAGGAATGCAGATGCACAAAAATGTATGTTTTCTAAAAAAAAATATAGGCATGCATCAAAAAGTATAGACCTACACTTGAAAGTGAATAATATCACTAAAAAGCCATGGATCATCTTCGAACAATGTCAAAAAACTTGGCGAATGTGCAAAAAATTAGCCGAACGACAAATCATGATGCAAAAGCAATAGGTTGGGAAGGTAGTGGGGTCCATGGTGGGTTGGAAGTGCAGAGACCAACGTCACGTTGTGCAACAGATCGCCAAAAAAAATTGTATTGGATAGAGCGCGTGATATGGAATCGACAAGAAGATTGGGAAAAATTAGTAGATCATCGAAAGAATTTGGCAAAGAGGTCGATGAAAGGTGATAGAAACAACATCAAAAGGTACAAATCAGAATGCATGGTGTGTGTGTCCAAGACTGCAAAATATTGTCAAAGAGCAAAAAATCTTAGAGTGCCACCAAAAATGAAAGGATGCGACCAGAAAATAAGTAGTTTGCATAAAAAAATCATGGAGGCTACTATGAACAAGCGATGGAGATGGCCAAAATATGGAGCTACACAAGAATATGGTAGATCAGGTGGAAGACTGCAAGAAAATGGTAGATCAATGGTAGAAATTGTAAGAAACTACAAAAAATGTTGTGAAATCACCAAGGTAGACGATGCGAAGGCCGTGTGCAATGAAATATCACCATAAAATGATGGATCAACATGAGATATGATCGGTAAAGGCAGGAAACAAAAAGCTCTAGGTAGTGGATGTTGAATGTTGTGGGGTCTGGATGAAACTGGATCAATACAGGAATCATAACGTCAAGCCTATAAAGATGCAAGAATCACGGGAACCATGGTAGACAGTAAAACATCTACAAGCTCAACATCAAGAGCTTTAATGGAGCTCAGATCTGCATTAGTAGCAATAGGAGACACATCGTCTAATGGAAAGACATTAGGAATTTCACCCAAAGACTCTAGTTCAAATCTAGGTGTGTCTAAAACTTCTTCAAGCTCAAAATCAAGAGCAGAATCTTGATATTTTTCAATAAGATCTTTGATAGGAATGAGATCTTTGGTAGCAAGCATTGCGACATAAATTTCTTGGAGTTTTATGGTGATCTCATGAGGTTCAAAAATGAGATCTTCAGTGAGATATTTGGTAGGCAGTTGGTGCATGACTACAAGAATTTCTTGAAGTTTTACGGTAAGGACGACAAGTTGTGCGGAGACCTCATCACACGAGAGAGTTGTACTTGACATAATTTTGTGAAAGATGGAAATAGATGATGTGATTTTGAAGGAGAACAAAATGAATGAAGGTTTACGATTATCAAGAATTACGAGGCAAAAAGTGGGACAAAACTATGAAATTGAATCAACAATTCTGAAGAAGCTTGCAATCAAGAATATCTTAAACAAATGTAACTTCTCCACAAACAGATCTACGAAGGCATTCTCATTCCCCGTCTGAACCAAAATCGACCTAGGGGAAGAGGATACTAGTCTGGAACCTGTAACTTGCTTTGATACTAATGATATGGAAGTAGTTACAACAAAAAAAAGCACAATCCAAAACTTAATTTTCCATTAACAACATAAGCCTATAAATAGGCATTACAAACACATGTTTCGAATAAGGTATTATTCAATGATAACGATGCACTTTAATCCTTACAACAACCGACAACTAAAAATAAACAACTATTATTTATTAAATAAAATCTAATTTTCTATCACCCTTAACATTTCTTGAATTTCTTTATATGACCACTCATTTTAAAGCTATTCAAATTTTGCACTAGTTGGTCCAAGAATGAGCTAAATTGCATAACCCTTCACAAAGATATGGCTCCTAAAAATGAGATATTTAGAAAAAAACCGTAATCCTTTACGAAGCAATCATTTAAAACTTTTCCTCACTTACTAAAAAGTTTTATTTATATTTAATATTTAACGTATTTTTTTTTTTTGCTGGAGAACAAGGGGTTGTACTCGGGTCCCCCACCCTTGACAAATCACAACTCTCTTTTTTAGAGATAGAGAGTTTACAAATAGATTCAATTCTCATCTCAATTGAGTTTCTATAGCTAGAAACCTGCATCATTTTACATAAAATGTTTGAATTCTTGATTTTTATTTTTTTTGGATCTTTTTCAATTTTGAGTGTGAATACAAATATTCCAAAATTCAGCATCCTTCTTGAATTTTTCCTACAACAACCTTCACAATACCAAAACTTCACCTCTACTATCTATGCATTGCATCTTAGTAGAGTAATATTTCCAAAACATCACACTATCATAGTTCACTTTACCAAATTTGGGTTTCTAGTTTCCTTCTTGAAGCACAAGTGTGAAGTATTTGACCCAAAACTAAAGAGCAAAAATGTGCAGCAAAAACACAAGAAAAAAATTATAGCAGCAAAAAATGCAATAATTTTTATAATAGCACGTGACAATCTAAACTTGAGGGACCAAAACTACTCAAAATTCAATGAAGTTTAATGAGTGAATTCTATACAAAATAACCTTTCCAATTATGTATAACATACATAAAACAAAGTTATAAATCAAAAGTTATGAGATTTGAAATTTGACTGTAGGTTTCATAAAAATAGGGACAACAAACATGCTTTTCACAAAATGAATGGAATAGAATATTATTTTGAATTCCAAAAGAACTTAAAATTATTACAAAGATTTTTCCACAATCTTCTACAACTATTTTTCACTATTGTACATTTGCAAGAGAGAAAATGATGTTACAACCCTTCATTTCACATTTTGGAAGTCCAACAGTCACAATGACTCTTCAAGGCCTATAGAAAATTTTGGGCTTCTTCAAATTCATGGGAGAACTTTTGGTTTTGTCTTTTTTTTAGTCAACATCAATCTCCAACATACTCCCCCTTGATGTTGAGTGGTGAGACAAGTTTATATCTCAATCTCAAAAAATGTTCTTTATTGACATCTTTGGTAAACAGGTCTGTAAGCTGTTGTTTGGTGCTGCAATATTTCAAATCTACAAACTTATTTTCCACCATGTATCTTATGAAATGAGCCTTCAAATAAATATATCTAGTTTTACAATGATGAACTAGATTTTTTTGCAATCTTGATTGCACTTGTGTTGTCACAAAAAAAATGTTGTTGGACTATTTTAAACTTCACCAATCTCTTCAAGTACCTTTCTCAACCAAAGTGCTTGTGTACTTGCTGCAATAGTTGCAACATATTATGCATTTGTAGAAGAAAAAGCAACATTACTTATTTTCTTTGAGCTCTATGTTATCAATCCTAAACCAAGTGAAAAACAATTTCTAGAAGTTAATATTCTATCATCCAAGCAACTTCCCCAATCCGAGTCACTATATCTAACAAGCTCCATTTTGTTGTTAGCATCATAATGTATGCCAAAATTCAAGGTTCCTTTGACATACCTCAATATTCTCTTGGCTGCTCTCATGTGGTTTTGTGAAGGTTCATTCATGTACCTTAATACAAGTGAAACTATAAAAACAATATTAGGCCTTGTTATAGTAAGGAACATTAAGATCCCAACAATGATTCTAAACAAATTTTTATCAACTTTCTCTTCTCCATCATCTCTACACAACACTTCTCCATGGGCACAAGTGTTCAATCTGGTTTGCAATTTTCCATGCCATGTTTTTTCAACATATATTTTAGTATTTTGATTGACAAATGAAACTTTTGCCATCACCTTGCTATACTTCCACACCAAGAAAACATTGTACTAGTTCTAAATCTTTCATATAAAATTTCTTCATCATAGCATGCTTAAAATCATTCATCATATTTGAACTAATTCCCATGTAGATCAAATCATCAACATATAGGAACACAAGAAGAATACCATCACCTTGATTCTTGAAATAGAGTTTGGGGTCATTATTAATTTTCTTGAAACCACAATCTTGGAAGTACCCATCAAATCTTGAGTACCATGCTCTAGGTGCTTTCTTCAGTCCATACAATAATTTCTTCAATTTGTAAACATGGTTTTCCTTTCCTTCCACTTCAAAACCTTGAGGTTGCTGAACATAAACCTCCTCATCTAGATAACCATTCAAGAATGCACTTTTCACATCCATGTGATAAACTTTCCACTATTTATTGGTTGCCAAGTGACATTTGAATTGTCTCTTGTCTTACAATAAGCGCAAATGTTTCTTCATAATCAACACCATATCTTTGAGTGAATCCTTTTGTAATCAACCTTTGTTTTTTATCTTTCTATGATTCCATCACTATTAAAATTTGTTTTGTAAACCCACTTGGATACAACAATATTCTTGTCCTTGGGCAATTCCACAAGTTCCCAAGTATTATTTTCTCAATGGAATCAATTTCTTATTTCATAGCTTACACCCAAAAATAATTAGTACAAGCATCTTCATAACATGAAGGTTTCAAATTATCTTCAAAAATAGAGCATAATTCACCAACTCACCTTTTGGTTCTTCATCATCACCATGCATTTGGAGCTTTTCCAATCTTGAAACAACTTGGTTCAACTCTTGCAATTGGCTCTTGTTAACCTCCAGTGAAAGTTCTTATCCATCATTTGGTTGGCTGGATGTGCTTTGAGGATTATATTTCCTTTATTTGTATTCTTGGTGGGACTTGTAGATGATTTTCTTGTGCTTGAACTTGGTGTAGTCTCATTTGAACCTGTTGATGGGCTGCTAGGTGGGCTTAGAGGAGTAGAGAGGACGCTTGAAGGTTTTCCCTCAATTGTATTATCTTCTTCAACATCATATATTTTTATTATAGAGTTTTGATGACTGTACACTCCCCCTTCATCAAAAACTACATATATATAGACTACAAACTTGTGAGTTTTTGGATTATACAAACACATGCCTTATTTGAAAATATCCCACAAAAATGCATGGCTCACTCTTGGGGTCCAATTTCTTTCTCACTTCATCATTCACATGTGCATATTCAAGACAACCAAAAAATCTCAAATGACTTACGATGGGTTTTGCGCCATACCATGCTTCATGTGGAGTCTTCTTGTGTAGTGCTCTTGTGGAGCATCTATTAAGAATATACATTAATGTATCAAATACATAAGACCAATAAGAATTGCTCAAACCTTTTATATTAAACATACCTCTTGCCATTTCTACAATGGTTCTATTTTTTCTCTCAGCTACCCCATTTTGTTTTGATGTATAGGCGGTAGTGATCTACCTCTTGATGTCATATTGTTGCAAAAATAATTGAACTCATTTAAATAAAATTCTCCTCCATCGTTAGTTCTCAAACACTTTATTTTATATCAACTTTCATTCTCAACCAATACTTTAAAAATATTGAACATGCCAAAAGCTTCATCCTTATGTTTCGAAAAATACACCCAACACTTCCTTGAAAATTCATCAATGAATGTGAGAAAATATGAAGACTTACCCAAAATTTGTGTTTGCATAGGTCCACAAATATCAGAATGTACAAGTTGGAGTGGGTATGAGGCCCACCATGCTTTTCCTTTTGGAAACTCCTTCCTTGCATGCTTTTCAATCACACATGCTTCATACACACCCTTGTGCCCTCCAACATTAGGTAGTCCATTTACCATATGTTTTGAAGACAAAAATTCTAGGCTATTAAAATTCGTGTCCAAATATGAGATGCCAAATCCATTTATTATCTTCAAGTACCATGTGTGCCATGTTCAAAGTCCCTTTTCCTCCAAACTTCAAAGGAAACATCTGGTTCTTTGTCATAGGAACAATGGTGACCATACGGTTCCTATTATTCTCATTATAAATGATGCATTCATTAAACACAACTTTATAGTTTTTTCTACAAACTATCCAACACTTAATAAATGAGAGCATAGTATATATCATAAATTTTATTTGTACCTTCTTTGGTGCCAACCTCCATGGTACATTTTGTAGAAAATCCAAAGCATTATTGTTCCTAAGAATAATACTGGTCTTGAAATTCTCATTCACATAAGCAAACAACTATTTTTTCCAGTCATGTGGTTAGAACAACCAAAATCTAGATACCAAACTTCTTGACTAGTTTTTTCAACCATGTCACTAGTAAAAAATAAATTACCTTGTGTAGCTTCATCCTCACATACATAGTGAGCTCTTATATATCCATTTGTGGTCTTCACTCTACAATATCGTGCAATGTGGCCCATTTTATGACAATTGTAGCATTCAACTCTTTTTTTATCAGTCCTTCCATATCCTCTTTCAACAACATCTCCTCTTCCTCTTCCTCCTCTATTGTTTGAGTAATTCTGATTTATTCCTCTTCCATGTGTTTGTTTACTTGTACTTGGACCAGCTTCATAATTTTCCAAAAAAAATCAATTTAGAATTAAAAGCATTCTCCTCATTTTCTTTACTAGTTTCTCTTAGTCTTTCCTCATTCGACATAAGAGAACCAAATAGACAATCACATTCAAGTGTAGACAAATATTTACTCTCCTAAAAAATTATTGCAACGTGAATTTATATAGAGGTAAGAGATATCAATACATTCTTCACAACTACCTATTTATTCAAGGTATCTCCAAGGGTGGCGATATTGTTCACCACATCATTCACTCTAACTTAATAATCACCCACACTTTCAAACTCTTTCTTCATGATTTGCAACTTTGTCATTCTCACTTGGTCACTTCCTTGGTAATCCTCTTGAAGAGACTTCCAATACTCCTTGGCTAATGTAGCAACATCAATACATGGAAATAAACTCTTGTCAAGAGCAAACTGATTATGGTAGAGGGTTAATGAATTCTTCTTCTTTGTTTCCCTCTTTGCTATCCTATCATTTCATTGTAATGTGTTCCAATTTAGTGGTTCTTCATAACCAATCTCCACTACCTCAAAATATCTTTTGTAATTAACAATGTTATCATATTTATGCTCTAATAATAATAATATTACCCATTAAATTTTAAATGGGTAAAGAGTTGTTGAAATTCGCCATTAAACTCAAGCAACAACAAATGAAGTTATTATCCAATGAACTTATCCAAGAAATTGATCAAATTTTAGACTGACCATGAACCCAAGTTCAATAAAACCCAAAAACCAACCTTGCTCTAATACCAAATGAATTATATGACCCAAAATCAAGGAGCAAAAAAGTGCAGCAAAAACATTGCAAGAAAAATTACAACAATAAAAAATGTAGCAATTTTTGCAATAGTACGTGATAGTCTGAATTTGAGGGACCAAAACTACTTAGAATTAAATCAAATTTTACGAGTGAATTCTACACAAAATAACATTTCCAACGGTGTATGACTAAATAACACAAGATTATATTGAGAGGGGGGGTGAACATTATAAGACAAACTTTCACTTTTCTTTCTCAAAAAATATTATCCAATATTATCAATGACAATATCAACATTAGTAATCAAATCAATGCACAAATCATCACACACAATAGATACACCAATTTAACCTGGTTCACCCAATGTGGGCTACTCCACGAAGAAAATATTTCTACTAAAATTTTCTCAACAAATCTCTTGGAAATCAATTCCCTATTACAATGTTTATGGACCTCTGTCCAAAGGAGACACCAATCCCATATACTCTGATTTATGGATCTCTCCACAGGAGAAATATTTCCCCTTTTCTTTGGTTTATGGAACTTGATCCAGGAGACCTCTATCTCCTCAACTGGTTTGTGGATCTCTCTCCATAGAATAACTCTATCTTCCCAGCTGGTTCATAGATCACACTCCATAGGAGAACTCTTTCCCCTTTTCTCTGGTTCATGGAACTTGATCCAGGAGACCTCTATATCCTCAACTAGTTTGTGGATCTCTCTCCATAGAAGAACTCTATCTTTCTAATTGGTTCGTGGATAACACTCCACAGGAGAACTATTTTCCCTCTATTCTAGTTCATGGAACTCTATCCATAGGAGAACTCTTTCTCCTTGCTCTGGTTCATGCATCTCTATCCATAGGATAACTCTTTAAACTTGCTCTGGTTTGATGATCTTCTAGAAGACTTCTTCCCCCACTGCTCAGGCTTGTGGATATCTCTCCATAGAAGACCTCTATATTCACTTTCTTGGCTAATGGATCTCTATACAATGGAGACTGCTATCCTCTGCTCTATAACCTCTAAAGCTTTCTCTCAACTCTATATCAATTTTACATCAAAATTTGTCCCAATTCTAGTACAAATCTACTCTATCCCTATTCACAAATTTGCACTAACTTCTATCTCAAATATGTCCTCAAGCCTTAACACAAATCTTGATCAAATCACCAATCAACTTTACTCATATCTGCCCCAAGCCTTAACACAAAGCTTGAACAAATCAATCAATAAACTCTTCTTAGATCTGCCCCAAGACTTAACACAAAGCTTGAACAAATCAATCAATCAACTTTTCTTAGATCTGCCCCAAGCCTTAACACAAAGCTTGAAAAAATTAATCAATCAACTCTGCTCTTAATGTTGTTTCAAGTCTTCACAAGACTTGCTCAAATCTACCTTCAAGTCCTCTCAAGAACTTGCTCAATCTTCTCTCAAGTATTCACCAAGACTTTCTCAAATCTACCTTCAAGTCCTCTTAAGAACTTGCTCAATTTGTTCTCAAGTATTCACCAAGACTTGCTTAAATCTGCCTTTGGGTTCTCTCAAGAACTTGCTCAATTTTGCTCTCAAGCCTTCACAAAGACTTGCTCAAATCTACCTTCAAGTACTCTCAAGAACTTGCCCAATTCTGCTCTCAAGCCTTCACAAAGACTTACTCAAATCTACCTTCAAGTCCTCTCAAGAACTTGCTCAATCTGCTCTCAAATATTCACAAAGAATTGCTTAAATATGCTCTAGCATATGCTCAAACCAGCTTGAACACATGCTCAAAATAGCTCACACAATATGGTCAATCTAAAATCTTCCTCACAATGTTATCAAATGCTTTGTCTAATCTTCAAAGTAATTTCCTTAACTTGAAGCAGTTTAGACATATTCTATTTAGAATTCGTTTAACCTCTAGAACATATAGAGAATTATGTACTCTATCAAAAACTCAATATGTTCTACTCAATTATTAAGTTTGTCGCTTTCACAAATCTGATTTCTAATGTTTGCACATTCACTTTCAATATCACTCAAAACCAATGCTCAATAATTTCACATAATCATTCAACCAATGAAACACAACTTTCTCACAAACCCTAAAAAAATGTTTTCATACTTATTCAAACAATGAGCACAATGTGGGTGTCAAACCCTAACTCAAATAATTCTCAATCTCTATCTCAAATGTTCTTTAAACATTCAACATTGAAGCATATAGAACTCACTTAAATATTTCCAACAATGCTTATCAAACAATCCTTTTCACTCCACCTTATATTTCACAATATTCATTCCAAAAAACACTTAAAATAAAATATGATGTGCCCATACCTCTTTGTTTTGATGGATATATGTGTTCAAAACCCGTATTATAACTAACCATCTTTTTATGTGCCACTTTTCAAGGTTAGTTATCAAAATGCTTTCTCAATGAACTCTATTCTCAAAAGATATTTTATCATACAGAATAATGAAATATCAAATCACTTTTACACCTTATTTCTCCTAACTTTACAAACCCAATTCCATCAACAAAGTTGACCAATTACATAAGAAAAATAAATCACATACACCTTATATCTCCCAGCTTTGTATTAATGAATTTCCAAAACAAAATATCCACTTTTAATTTTTGTCTTAATGCATTAACAAAGCAATCAAGCTTAATTTATAACTAAAAAAAAAATCACCTTATACCTCATTTTATTGCAAAAATAAACTCATTTTAAACCACCTTATAATTCCCTAGCACATACCTTAGCCACCATAGAACCTTAGGGAAAAATTATTTTTTAACCAAAAATTAACTCCCTTACCGCTTACCGCTTACCACTTGGATTCGAACCTGCGACACCTATTGGCCCTGCACCTTAGCATTGGCAAGGCTACCATGTGGGCTAGCCAAGCCACATAGTTATAGAGCGCACGATCTCCCTCTTAATGTTTGTCGTCGATGATAAAATGAAACATGCACTGCTTCCAAAAAACCTTCCTCCATGTGAATCGAACGTAGGACCTTTCCCTTGCCACGTGTTGTGCAAGCTCCGCTTGCCAACTTGGCTACCATGGCAGATGAGTGGGGACTCTTTCCATCTTCCCTTTGACAACCGACTTCCACGTGTAAAGCACCATGTGCTTGTTTGCTCCCTTCTGCATCGCACGAGCTATTAGATTATTCAGAGGCTCTTCGAATTTTCAACACAAAACTTAGGCTAAACTTTAGCCTTATATATATACATATTTTCCCTCCTTTATTTTAGATGTCGGCCCTCTTTTTGTAATTCAAATTTTGGTATTTCGAATTATTATATTTAATTATAATAATTTAAATCCTAAAGGATTTAAATATTATAATTTAAATATTTAAAACCTTTTGGGATTTTTCTTTTTAGGGATAACCTTGCCATCATTTATGAATATTTTAACCTTTGCCAAATTACCACCAAGGTAATTTATTGCCACCATTAATAAATATTTTAACCTTCACCAAGGTAATTGTTGGGCACTGAATTGCATCAAGTTTTACTCAATACTACGGTTGTCTATCTTCCTACTTTCTATCCAGGCATGCACCCGATAGCTACAACTCAACACTCAACATTGGATGGACTAAAATAGGGGTTTCAAATCCAACCTCCAGAGTAGGCTGGTTCCTTGTCAACTTAAACAGGGTGTTGACACAATTATGCTCACTTAGGGTTTTAGAGATTAGGGTAAGAAAATATTAGGGTTAGAAAATGTGAACAATAGTGGATGGATAGGCTAACAACATTGTTACTACAACAAAAAGCTCCCATAAACCAATTTGAATGCACATTACTCAGATCAACATTATCCCAAATTAAATGCACTTTCATTCATTAAAGAACAACAGAGAAATATTGTAGACAACAATTTCAATATCTAAACAATGATAATCCAAATAGCAAAATTAATCAATATCTAGATTTTACAGAAATGCACTCCCTAACAACAAAGATCTAATTCAAAAGTAGATTTCAATTACCCTAGCAGTTAGTAATCCATTAATCTGGCACAAACTAACCATTCAAGTATTCACAGAAATACAACTTAAGAATTCGAACCTCTGATATCGAATTATGAAGACACAAAATTTGAGGTAAAAATCAATGTAATGCTCCTTTCATTAGCCCTTGGGAATATTTATAGTAGCACAGGCAAACACACTAGAGCCGACCCTTAAAAATGAGGGTTCGACCTCTATTTATAGTTTGAAAAATTAAAATAATAAGGAACATTACAAAGATTAAATTTTAATAGCTCAGCAGAGAGTTCTTGTTGGCATTCTCTTACTGGTTCAACCTCCGAGAAATCCGTTGCAAGTGGACCACCATGGCAGCTTGAAACCTCTACAACTTGTTGGTGCTAACTAAAGTTCTGGCCATTGGAGACTGCATATGCATCATTGATATATCTTGAAAACCTTTTACCACCATCGATCTACAACTATCTCTAGTTCTTATCTTCTTGAAACCCTCGACGCTTTGGCTTCCTCCTCCAACTAATTGTACTTTCAATTCCGATGAGAGATCCCTTTTATATGCTTCAAAATTCTTGGTAAAATCTCAACCATCGATCTCCCCCATCGTATGGCTATGATTTAATCTGAAATAAGCTTGATATAATGGTAGGGAGAGAACACAATGCCATTCCACTTTTAAAATTGATGATATCACCTTTCATGCTTCAAAAACTAGAAACCCAATCCACACAAAATACATTGAAAGTGAAGGGATGAAATCCACTCCTTATCCTTCATTTTTCTTCTTTGGCAATGAAGCATTCACAAATCACACAAAAATTGATGACATCATATCTCCTTCAAAACTTCTATGGATTCCATTCCAGACCTAAGCAAGTGTATTGGCCTAAGAACACCATTCCGGACCCATCACAATGTAAAGTGACTCTTCCTCCATTCCACACTAGCTTAGAGTAAAACACTTACTTGTCACCATTCCAAAAAGTTAGTCAAAATACCCTTTGTCATGAATCCACATCTCTTATACTTTGCTTTCCACCTTCTATCACCATTCCGAATAAAAATGTTCTATGCACCTCCCGAAATTGGGCTCTCCAACACTTAGCCACTCAGAAGATATCAAAAATATAAAGTGGTCACCAATCCACACTTATTTTACATTGACATCATCCTTCCCCAAAAACATTTATAGATTCGGGACACGTCACTAATCCAGAGCCAAGAACATAAGAAACTATGCGAAATTGCTCCAAGTGCAAAAATTTACCAAGTGTTAGGTGGATTTGTAGCCTTTGTTGTGGATCCACTCCAAAATACACTGAAACATGTGCGAAATGGGAACTTCATGACTTAGGTAAAAATTTTCAAAATTTTCCTAAGTATGTGGCCATTTTGGGCCTACATTCTAGTGCCTCCTAGGTGGATTTGCTTGCAAAGCCATAGAACTCAGAGTCTTATCCATTGGGCTACAAGAGTAAAAAAATGCTCATCTTCAAAAATGTGCTTAAAAGAATAATTTCCATATGAACACTACCCTCTAAAAATAGTTCTCTTAGAGAGTAGAAGTTCACATCGAGACCATGCTTCAAGAAACACAGAGGATAACTGCTCATATGTAGACTATGCAATAGACACATGTTCCTCCACTATTTCCAAAATCTATCTCTGTGCCCTTATAGCAAAACTACTTCACTATCCTTGCAAAATATAGTTCTACTCTTCTTATAAGGCCTACTCACAAAAATGCCTTCACACAAAATCTGTTGCTCTTTGTGCCTCTCTAGGCTTCATGCCTTTATTGTTTATTTTTGACCATGTCAGAGCAAAAAAAAAATACAAAACTTGTGTATATGTACAAAACAAAAAACAACTTAAGTGTGTGCCCCTTCCGGGCCTGTAATAGTTCCATCCTACTCTTCTTCTTGGTGGGCCTCTTCTTCGACCTCCTCTTCATTCTCTTCTTCTTCTTCTTCATTTTCTTCTTCTGGAGAAGATTGTTTTTATTTCTTCTTCTAGAATTATCACCAAACAATTGAATCATCAACTTTAAAGAATGTAAAGCTTGATTCCAGGCTACTCCAGAGGGGTTAGATGTCTCCTTCAGCTGCTTATAAATATACTGTAATTCTCCAATATCCTCATAATTAGCAGCATTCCCTCTACTTACCAGATCTTCCATGAGATCTCTCAACCTGGTAAAATCAATGATCAATTGAGCAACTTGCTCTTGGTTTAGTGGCTCTTCAAGAGAATCAATTCCAGATTCATCCTACAAATTTTCATCAATGCTCTTCTGGATCTCTTCCATAGATAGCAAGTTGTGATCCTCCATCCACAAACCTTTGAAACCAACTTGAATCATTTCTTTGTTTACATCCACCACATCTTTAATCACTCCTTCAATCCTATCAAACAACAACCAAGATTTTTGAAGTACCCTATGCTTCTTGACCATGGTTCTAGCAACAACTCTAGCGAGATTCCATTCTTTATTGGGAATTGGTTTAGAAGAATCATTGAGTCTGCTATCAACCAACTTGTACATCTGTTCTACTAGAATCACCATAGGCTGCAACTCTCCAGTGATTTGATCTAAATATTTTTAAACATTGGGGAGTAAGCGACTGGCATCATCTAGGTAGTCAATCATAAGTTAAAGCCCTAAACATTTCTCTTGGACCTCGAAGAGCAATTCTTTTCTAATATTCTTTAATACAGCTTTAGAAAATCTAGAAGACTTAGCTTTCTCAATTTGAAGCTGTTGTCTCAAACTTTGAATTTCTTTTGCTTGTTCTTCATTCAACTTCTTTTGCTCTCCTAGTTGATCTTTGAGCTTATTGGCTTCTTGGAACTTTTCCTGCCAGCTCTTGGCCTCTTTTTTCAAAGCCTTTTCCACTTCCTTTTGATTACTCATAGTCTTCTAAAGCTTTTCAATCTATTTCTCTAGTTTACCCACCTTCTCTTTTGATATATCATTCTTCACATAGAAGGTCTCTAAGTGGGCTCTAGCCATTACCAGCTCATCTTCTTCAGGAAGCTTCTCAATATCTTCTATTATTTCTTCAACTCGATAATCCTGGATAGTCATCTCGATCTCAGGCTTGCTTACAAGGGGGACCATGGACCTAGATATCCTTTGCCTTGAGACCGGATCAACATACATGCTCCTTCTTCTGACAACCATCCTACTGGAAGGCTTAGATAGCTTCTCTACCCAGAAATCATTTATTTTTTGTGTGGTTGCCTGCTCCTTTGGCAAAGTTACATGACTTGAATAACTAGCATCCAAGGGAGATGAAGATACTAGGAATGTAAGGGTGGACTCAACCATTGACAATGGTGGTGTGGAAGTAATTACAATAGTTTCTGTAACAATAGTGGACTCTATAACTACTATTGTGGTAGCTATTGGTAAACTCATAGAAATCGAAGCAAGACTAACAATTGGATGAATGGGGGTGCTTGGAACAATTTGTCCCTTTGATGGGGGTGGCGATTTCAATGGTGAAGATGAAATGATGGGAGATGATGAAGTGGGAACCTCAGATGATGAAAGTGGGATTTGGGGTGACTTTGGGGGAGAAGGGATGACTTGTACTTCAGTGGTGACCAATGAAACATGGGGTGGACTATGAGAGGGAGAAGGTACCTTTGTCACATTTTCTTGACCAGAAAGGGAGGGAGACTTCCTTGGGGATTCAGGAGGATGAAGAGGAGAAGAGGGATTAGAGACCATACCTTCACCTACAGATGTAGGGTGTTCTTGTTCTACCTCTATATCCTATTGCTGCTCTTGATGAGTCAATTCTTCTATAGCTAAAATAGCTACCTCTTTAGCAATCTCCTCTATATCCAACCTTTGTTTCTTTGAAACCTCTCTTTCCCTTATTTTTGGAGCTCTTTTAGCTCTTCTATGAATCAATTGAAAAGAAGCCGATTCACTCTCTAAATCTTCCTCAGATACTTCTCCTTGTGCTATAAGCAACACTTGCTCAAAAATGGGATGCAATTCTACTGATGTTGTGGTAGTGAAAGTGAGGGGAGTAAATCTGAAGCTTTCATCCTTATTTTTCCAGTCAATATCTATATCTAGAGGCTTTCCCCCTAGAGCTAAGCATTTAGGCCTAGTCACTACCTCTATGACTAGAGTACTAACAACTTTTTCACTTGAATATTGCATTTTGCTCAAAAGTTGTGCTCCCTTAGGAAACTTCTCTACCTATTCAATGGTAGGCTAAAATATCTTTGGGACCTCAACAGTCGTCAAAGGAGTCACATGCTCTTCTATTGGAGCTTCTTGATCTATGGGTGGAGAGAGAGATTCAGAACTAGCCTAGGACTTTTTAACTATTAACACTATGTTTTTGATGTCCTTAGGCTTCTAGGTTTTGATATTTTCATCATATTTTTTAGAAAACTCATTATCAATATTCATGCCAAACCTAGACTTAGGTTTTCCAATTTCAATTCTCATTCTCCACCAATATGATATCTTCGCTACATTCCATTGCTCTACCTCTTCTACTTCTTTAGCAGTGTCCTCATCAGGTTGAGGGTCCTTTTTATTTCTAATTTTCTCTTCAATATCATGAATGATGGCCTCTATCAACCGATGGCTCTTCTTCTTGTCTAGATCAAAATCCATAATCTATTCATAGAAATCTAACCATGGAGGTAGTTGACCCATTTTTGAAACATTCCACTCCAAAAGAGTGGTCTCATCATTATTTCTACCTTGTTCAAAATGAGCCCTAGGCCTCTTTTCAAATTTATAAGCTTTGTCTCCATTTAGGGCTACATTCCTTTTGGTGAAAATGTCATCAGGGTCATAACTCCATATTTGGGGAATATAAAATAGACCTAACCTATCAAGGTATTGGTCAATTTTCTCACTCTACCCCTTCTTCATGATAGTAATATCATCCACAGTGTGGTAGGTTAGCAGATATTTTCTCTTCCTTCCAGAACCATAATTCAAATCAATGTACTCTACCTACCTCAAATATTCCAAGGCAAAGAGCCTATCTATGACAAAATGGGGTAGGAGAAAAGGTTTACCCATGAAACCATATAGTCTGATTATTATGCCCTCAGTCAAAAGATACCAATCTCCTTCTTTGACACCCTCTACTCTCAGAATTTTCTTAGCCAAGGGTGGCAATCTAGGGCACTCTCCATACATTATTTTCAAAGCAGGTCCAAGGAATTCCAAATTGAATCTATAAAAAGACTCACTACTCCTCAAATGACTTATCCAATAATAAACCGGCAAGGGTTCCCCATCACTGGTTTTGTCCTTAACCAGAATCCAAGGCATCTTATCCTTAATAGCAGCATAAAACATCCAAACCAGGCTTGAGCAATGCCTGAAACTAGGAGCATCAGAGCCCCTTTTCATTCTTACTAATTGTTCATGTATCCTTTGAGCAAGAAAGGTTGGCCAATCAAAATAGATAACCCTAGTCCCTTTTTCCTCTTGCACCTTCTTCATACATTCTTTCATTTGAAATACAATAGGCTGCAACAATTTTCCAGCCATACACCATTCTGTCAGAGTCTAAACCCTCCATACAGGCCAACATAGAAAATAGTACAGGGTTTGCAAATTCATCAATGGGGATTGGGACTTCAAGCAATTTCTTCCTAGGCTTGGCATCGAGCTGTTTATAAACCCATATCTTAAATGACTCACCATCATTAGCTCATTTATCCAGAGAGTAATACCAGCCTGGGTAGTCACCCTAAATTCTTTTGGTCTTACCGATGGTTCTAACCCTAAGGTGAAAATATTATGATAGAAGGCAATAGTGATACTAAATAGGGTTTTGCCTTTAGAGGTTTTCACTGCTTTGGCCATGGGGTCATAAAATTTAACTATTGCAGCTATTAATTCTAGACAAGGGTGAACATAATCACAAATGTAAAAATATAGGTAAGAGAGAACAACACATCTACCTTCCATCAACAAAGTAACTCTTTTCTTGAATCTATCATTCACGCTCCTTCTGAGCCTTGTTCTCTCTATAAGGACCATTTTGGTATCTACCACAACTTCCACTCTATCAATGTATGGAGCCACTACCCTTCTCTCTAAGGTTTCAGCTTCTTGGGTATCTTTGGAAGCCATTTTGATAGCAACAACCTCATGTCCTCTCCAAAATTCATAGTGAATGTTTCTAAGTACTCTCACTCTCTTCTCCTCTATGAACATGATTTGCCACTGAATGAACATTGCTCATGCTTTTTGATGCTTTTATTTCCTGGTGCATGCATATCTTCCACCATTAATGTAGCTACTACACAATCTACCCATTAGCATGCTTTCCAATTCCCACTCATTCCTTTTGATGGCTCAAAGGTGGCATTCTGATCTCTCATTGGCTAAAAATTCAAATTTGGCTACCACCTCACGTGTCGCTTCGGCTACTCTTTGGTTCGAGCATGGGTTCATTAGCATTGAATGCGAGATTTTTCCTTTCTCTCCATGTGGCACAATCACAAAATCACCACTTTGCTCCACCTTAGTCTTGAAACCGTGGATTGAAGATGCCTTTGATTCTTACAACCACTTCATTTCACTGCACGATAATCACATTGGTTCCATTCCTCTAAGATCTTCATGTATTTTGATGCGGATTGGAGATGCTCACCATTTCACTATACTTTACATGTATTTACATGTGGAATGGAACCTCACTGAATCCTTTGCCAACACTTAGCCATTTTTTGCAAATATTTTTCTTTTCAAGATGTTAAAGAAAACTGAATACAAAGTGTAGAAAGAAAGGGAAATATAATACAATGTATATACATATGTTACAATGAGCTCATGTTTCAAACATAGTAGAGTTTGAGATGGAAACCATTTACTAGAATCGGTTGTATGTTCCCTTCTAGATCTTCAAGCTGGAACACATTGGACTCCTTGGCCTCTACTATTTTGAAAGGGCCATCCCAAAAAGAATCAAACTTTTCATGTTTGCCCGATTTTGCTCTATCAACATTCCACCTGAGAACTGAATCTCCAACCTAGAATTTTCTGAATCTGGCCTTCTTATCAAACCATGCCTTGATATCTGAGGAATGCTTTTGAAAATTATCATATGCCTAAGCTCTATTCTCTTCAAGTTATAGTAAGTGGGTCAACCTAGTTTTTACCAGATTTTCCTCTAACTCTTCCTCTGTATTGACAAGCTTAAGTGCTAGAATTTCCAAATGGATAGGTAACACTACCTCTTTGCCATACACCAGAGCATAAGGGGAAGTTTTAATGGATTTATTTATAGTAATCCTATCAGCCCACAGAGCTTGGTCCAACAATAGGTGCCAACTTCTTTTGTTCCCTTCAAGTGACTTCCTCAAAATCCTTAACAAGTTTTTGTTGGTAGATTCAACAAGTCCATTACCCTATGGGTAATAATTTGAAGTATTCTTAAGAGTGATGCCATACTTGCTAGAAAACTCAATATACTTGGCTCCTATGAAATTTGGGCCATTGTCACTCACCAAGGCTTCTAGAACTCCAAACCTTGAAATCAAGTTCTCCATAAAATTGATCACAACTTCCTGATCTGATTTCTTTGTAGGAATGGCCTCTACCCACCTGGTAAGGTAATATATGGTAGTTAGAATAAACTTATGTTCTACTAAGGAATTAGGGTTGATGACCCCTATGAAGTCTAACCCCCATTGCTGAAAAGGTTCTTCAACTTGTATCGACCTAAGGGGGAATGAAGCATTCCTTGTCCTTCCAACATATCATTGACATTTGTCATAGGCCCTAGTAACCCTAAAAGTATCAATAAATATAATAGGCCAATAATATCCTACTCTTATGATTTTCAAAGTTATAACTCTACCTGAGCTATGTCCTCCAGCTGGTCCTCCATGGAACTCTTCAATAACCCTCTGTTGTTGATCATATTTTAAGCATTTTAGGACTCCATCCAAATTTCTTTTATACAAGCCTTCTGGAAGCAATACATACTTCAAAGCCTACAACCTATATCTCCTCCTTTGGGATGCATTTATATTAGGAGGGCATACTCCAGTTTGAAAGTATTTGATCATCTGATCAACCCAATCAGAGTCTACTATTTGTACTCCTTCAACCTGATCCTCTTCTATTATCTGGAAAGCTGTCACTTCTGCTAATGTTGCTACCTCTGTTAGACCTTGGCATAGGGCCCTACCTCTCACCAACTTGGTGGGATGTATCTCTACATCATACTCTTAGATTTTGGTAATCCAACCAGCCCTTTTATCTCCTAGTTCACCTTGAAGGATAAAACTTCTTACATCTAGATGAACAACATATACCAGGGTCTTACTTTGTACCAAGTACTACCTAAACTTCTTCAATGACTTCATCACAACAAATACTTGTCTTTCAATAAAGTTATATTTGACCTAGTAGTCATGGAGTGTCTAGCTCCAAAATAATACAAGATGTTCTTCACCTTGATCATCCTTTTGAGTGAGCACTGAGGCATAACTCTCTTCAACTCCATAAGCATAAAGGATAAAATATTTACTAAAATATAGATTTACCAATACTAGGGCTATTGCAATGGACTGCTTGATAATCTCAAAATCTTATTTTCTGACTTCAGTCCACTTAAACTCAACATTCTTCTTGAGTAACTCAGATATAGGCCTTACTTTCTATGCAAAGTCAGAAATGAATTTCTTGACAAAGTTTATTTGACCCAAAAAGGACTATAAGACCTTCTTGTTTGTAGGCAATGGGAGAGCAAGAATGGACTTAATTCTATCTGGATCTATGGCCATACCTTATTTTGAGACCACATGACCTAGCAAACTTTCCTTCATGAACTGCAAAGAATGATTTCTTAGGATTGAGTGAAATACCAAATTCTCTGCATTTTTGAAAAACTTGCTCCAGGTGTGATAGGTGGTCATGCTTATCATGGGAAAACATAGTCATATCATCCAAATAAATCAGAATGACTTTGTTGATTAGTGCCCCAAAGGCATAATCCATGGCTCTCTGAAATGTGGCTCCCGCATTGGACAACCCAAAAGGTATTCTCTGGTAGGCAAATGTGCCCCATTTTGTGGTGAATGTTGTTTTATACTGATCTTCATATTTCACCCAAATATGATTGTACCCAGAGTAGCCATCTAATAATGAGAACCTTTCTACTCCTACCACTATCTATAAAATTTGATCAATATATGGGAGGGGGTAGTGATCCTTAAGGGATGCTTGGTTAAGATTTCTGAAATCTACACACAAACGAATATCCCCATTCTTTTTTCTCATAGGTACCAAGTTGGCTACCCAGGTTGAATGTTTTATTGGATATATGATCTTAGCCTTTAATAAATTTAAGAGCTCCTCTCTCATAATGGCTTCGATACTTGGATTTACAGGCCTTTGCTTCTACCTAAAAGGCTTTGCATCAGGCTCTAGCTCAATAGTATGTTGGATAACTTTCTTGTCATATACCTTGAGGTCTTCATATGACCAAGCCACAATATCTTGGTATTTTAGGCATAGGGCTTTGATATCTTCTACTTCCTCTAGTGAACATCAAACTCCAACATTGAGCTTCTTTTTAGTACCAACTTCAACTTCTTTATAAAATTTTTCATTGACTTTCATAGCTCTGGTCTTTTTTTGTCCTCATTATCAAACAAGCTCTCTAGGGTGACCAACCCTCTAGGAATGTGATTGTTCCTTAGTTGAATAACATCTTGTTGATCAATATCTTCTGGATTCTCTTCTTGGATAGTGGAGAGACATGCTTCTCTTACCAGAAAGTCAATTATCTACTCATCACTTTCAAAAACCTGCCAAAAAATCTGCTTGTCTAGTACTGCAGGTCTGAAAATCATTTTGATTCCCTTGGCTTTCTTGATTCCAAAGTCTACAGAAGGGTTGAAGTTAGCTCCCTTTGTTTCTAAGGAATCTGCTAGAGTATTCTTCTCTCTAGGAACAAAATTTAGATTTAGGGCATCAAAGGATTCCATCAGATCCCATACCCTATTTCTGTAAGCTTTTAGGTAATGGTGCTTACTACTGCACCTATTTCTTACCTGATGGATGATTAACTCAGAGTCACCATATATATTCAAAATTTTAATGCCCATGCTTTCTACTTGCATCAGTCCGAGACATAGGGCCTCATATTCTACAACATTATTTGTACATGACCATGTTAGTCTATAGGCAAAATTCTTTGTCCCCTCTGATTGGGACTGTAAAACCACACCAACTCCTGCACCATTTCTGCATTTAGCACCATCAAAGTGCATGATCCATGTTTCCTTTTCTCTCAGATATTGATTGGATATAGTAAGGATTTTCTTCTCTGATTCAGCTAAGATACTATATGTCCCCATACCAGTTCCAAACTGACTGTAATCCTCTCTGAAAGGCAACTCATCCTCAATATCCAACTCCTCAAAATTTTCAACCAGCTCAAATTCTTCCAGGGAAGTAAGATTGCACATGTCTTCCTCAATATTTTCAATATGATAAGCTACTAGATTTTTAGGTGTTATCCTTATTCTCTTTCCTTTGAAAGGAATTACCATACTAGAATAATCCATGTACATACATCCACCCAATTTTGTAATAAACT
Source organism: Wollemia nobilis (assembly GCA_028583015.1). NCBI lineage: Eukaryota > Viridiplantae > Streptophyta > Pinopsida > Araucariales > Araucariaceae > Wollemia > Wollemia nobilis. Next base: position 4,843,512 of record JAQPPZ010001422.1, read on the forward strand.
CCCTTGAAAGGCATAATCCAAAGTAGGGTTCTAGGTCAACCACTACTATTTCTTGTACTATTGTCACCTCAGGGGCTCTATGCAGCCTCATTAAAACATCCTTTATGACTCCAACTATCTTAACAGGTGTCCCATCCAATTGTAATACTCTAGGACAAGATTGGGTATACTCCATACCCATTTCTTCACAGACTGCTTTAGGCATAACTATAGTTGATGCTCCTAAATCTATCATACAATTTTAGACTATCCAACCTTCCATCCTCAGAGAGATATATAAAGGAGGGGGCTTATTCTTTAAAATAGTAGGGGACATTTCTTTCTTTTTTGATGGCATACTAAGGATTGTAGTGGCCTGCTTATCTTGTGGATACTTGTTGAGGGAAGCCTTAAGCAGATCAATCTGACCAGGAATGAACAGAGTGTCATACAAATTAGATTTTGATGGAATATTTTTCATCTCTTCAACAATATTATACTCAGACTTAGCTAGGGGAGGTCTTTCAGGCCTTCTTTCTAGCTCACCATATTTTATTTTATACTATTGAGTGGCTTCTATTATTTACCTTTTGGTAATAGAGGGGAATCTAAGCCTTTCTTGAGCCTCATATTTAGATCTCATCTAGTCTCCTTCAGTTTCCTTTTCCAACCTCTTAGGAAGACTATCTGTCTTCTATTTTCCTTTAGCTTGAGGAATGGGGAAAGTATCACCGCTTTGAGGAAGGGGGTCATTTTTTTTTGAGAAGGGACTTGGAATTGCCCCATATTTTGGGGATCTACTTGCAAGGTTTTCTTTCCAGACCTTGTCATAACAACAATTGGGCTGTCCTCATCCAGCTCTTTCCCAACCATGATTTGATCAGGCTGCCATAACATGTTTACTCTCCCTTTTTATTTCTTTTAGCTTGATCCATAGCTTGTTGGACATGGTGTTGGTACATAATACAAGACTATGAGTCATGAGGATCATTACATACCAGACACCAGATATTTGCAAGAGTAGTATCTGAAGAACACTCAAGATCCTCATATGCTGCATTCACTCTGACCCCAGTACTATTACTAGGACCAGGTCTCTGATCTTTGTTCACATATGGAAATCTCCTTTGTTGTGACCTTTCTTGGTCTCTCTTTTCCATCGAATTCATTCTATTACTCAGAGTTTTTAGAGTATTTTGTATATCAAGAATAGCAAAAAACTCTTGGGATGTTTGAGAAGGAAGGGGAGGGAAAGGAACTATAGAGGATGATGGCTTTGATTGAGGGATTGCATTCATTTGTGGAGATGGGGATGATAAAGAAAGGGGATCCATGTAAGATGGGTTTGTAGTTTGGCTTTGGCCATTAGTGGTTTTTGAGTTATAAGGTAGCACAGTTTTGGGGGTAGTCTCCCCACATTAATTAGGATATTCTCAGCATGAACTACTGCATTATAAACTTGGGGGAAGGTTTCTACTCCATATTGTTGTGTCTACAAGCCTAACTCTGATCCAAGAGCTCGGATATAATACATATAGGCCAAACATGCAACTGGTCTAGCTAGGGGGAATTCTCTTCCATGTTCTACTAAATCTCAAATTGAAATCTGAGATAGTCTCTTACTGAGATTTTTGCATGGATGTAAACTGGTTGAGCAGGGAGAAAGGGTCAATAGACTCATTAAATTCTTCTACAAATGGCTCAGCCAATGCTTGCCATGAAGTGATGGTATTATCTTCCAGAGTTCTAAACCAATGCAAAATATTTCCTCTGAAGGATAGGGCTAGAATTCTTACAATAATATCCTCCTCTTTTATGTTGTGAATTGCTACCAGATTTAAAATATCCTGATAGTGCTCATAAGTTATCTTCCCCGATCCATCATAAGTGGGGATAGCTTTGGATATAGCCTAGGGGATGGCATTCATTTGGGCTAATCTCAGGGGACCAACTGTGTTCCAGTTGGGGAACTTCTATAATGGCTGATTAGGGGCCACATTTTATGCCATATTTCTAGGTGTAGGTCTTGTTGGAAGGGTTGTTGGATTAACTACAGGATTTTCCTCAAGAAGCTCTTCTTCTGAGAGGAAATATTGATTCAAACTTCTAACAATAGTAGACCCTCTATAAGGTAATTCACAATAGAAATAGGAGTTAGGGTTATTCCTTTTGAAAGACCTAGTATACATGAAAGGACACTGGTCTACAAGGGTAATTATTTTCTAGGTTTCAAGGACCAGGGAGTCACCAGGTGAATTTGCTATTCTCCACTTACAAGGTCAAGACAATTCACCAAATCTTGATTCCTTCTAGGTTGAGATAAAACAATAACTCATATGATGGGTTTTCATGTTCCTTGTGAACTGGTCCCACCGGGCATGCCAAAAACTATTGGGCACTAAATTGCATCAAGATTTACTCAATACTATGGTTGTCTATCTTCCTACTTTCTATCCAGGCATGCACCCGATAGCTACAACTCAACACTCAACATTGGATGGACTAAAATAAGGGTTTCAAATCCAACCTCCAGAGTAGGTTGGTTCCTTGTCAACTTAAATAGGGTGTTGACACAATTATGCTCACTTAGGGTTTTAGATATTAGGGTAAGAAAATATTAGGGTTAGAAAATGTGAACAATAGTGGATGGATAGGCTAACAACATTGTTACTACAACAAAAATCTCCCATAAACCAATTTGAATACACATTACTTAGATCAACATTATCCCAAATTAAATGCACTTTCATTCATTAAAGAACAATAGAGAAATATTGTAGACAACAATTTCAATATCTAAACAATGATAATCCAAATAGAAGAATTAATCAATATCTAGATTTTAAAGAAATGCACTCCCTAACAACAAAGATCTAATTCAGAAGTAGATTTCAATTACCCTAGCAGTTAGTAATCCATTAATCTAGCACAAACTAACCATTCAAGTATTCACAGAAATACAACTTAAGAATTCGAACCTCTGATATCAAATTATGAAGACACAAAATTTGAGGTAAAAATCAATGTAATGCTCCTTTCATTAGCCCTTGGGAATATTTATAGTAGCATAGGCAAACACACTAGAGCCGACCCTTAAAAATGAGGGTTCGACCTCTATTTATAGTTTGAAAAATTAAAATAATAAGGAACATTACAAAGATTAAATTTTAATAGCTCAACAGAGAGTTCTTGTTGGCATTCTCTTACTGGTTCAACCTCCAGGAAATCCATTGCAAGTGGACCACCATGGTAGCTTGAAACCTCTACAACTTGTTGGTTGTTCGATGCTAACTGAAGTTCTAGCCATTGGAGACTACATATGCATCATTGATCTATCTTGAAAACCTTCTGCCATCATCGATCTGCAACCATCTCTAGTTCTTATCTTCTTGAAACCCTTGATGCTTTGGCTTCCTCCTCCAACTGACTATACTTTTAATTTCGATGAGAGATTCCTTTTATATGCTTCAAAATTCTTGGAAAAATCTCAACCATCGATCTCCCCCATCATATGGCTATGATTTAATCTGACATAAGCTTGATATAATGGTGGGGAGAGAACACAATACCATTCCACTTTTAAAATTGATGACATCACATTTCATGCTTCAAAAACTATGGAACACCAATCCAACACTAAAATGCATTGAAAGTGAAGTAAGATGAAATCCGCTCCTTATCCTTCATTTTTCTTCTTTGGCGATGAAGCATTCACCAATCCGCACAAAAAATTGATGACATCATATTTCCTTCAAAACTTTTATGGATTCTATTCCAGACCTAAGCAAGTGTATTGGCCTGAGAACACCATTCCGGACCCATCGCAATGTAAAGTGACTCTTCCTCCATTCCGCACTGGCTTTAGAGTAAAATGCTGCTTGTCACCATTCCGGAAGAAAGTTAGTCAAAAATACCCTTCATCATGAATCCGCATCTCTTATACTTTGCTTTCCACCTTCTATCACCATTCCGGATAAAAATATTCTATGCGCCTCCCGAAATTGGGCTCTCCAACACTTAGCCACTCAGAAGATATCAAAAATATAAAGCGGTCGCCAATCCACACTTATTTTACGCTGACATCATCCTTCCCCAAAAAATTTGTGGATTCGGGACACGTCGCTAGTCCGGAGCCAAGAACATAAGAAACTATGCGGAATTGCTCCAAGTGCAAAAATTTACCAAGTGTTGGGTGGATTTGTAGCCTTTGTTGCGGATCCGCTCCAAAATACACTGAAACGTGTGCGAATGGGAACTTCATGCCTTAGGTAAAAATTTTCAAAATTTTCCTAAGTATGTGGCCATTTTGGGCCTACGAGTAATTTATAAATCCTTTTTCAAATATTATGGAGAGGTATTCCTTTCTTCTTGCTGCCTTATACCTCATGTGCCATTAAGAGAAATATTCTCATAAATATTTCCATCAATTTAGGATCTCTAACCTCTTGATATTAATCAACCGTTTTGACATTAATTCCATCAAATTGGGACATCAAACCTCTTGAAATCAATGACAAAAAAATATGCTCAAATTTCCAACAATGACATGTTCAAAATAGATTTGTAAATTAAAAGTTATGAGCTTTGAAAGTTGACTACAGGTTTCAGAAAAACAGGGACAATAAGCATGCTTTTCATAAAATGAATGGTATAGAATGTTTTTTTGCATTCCAAATTAACTCAAAAGTATTACAAATATTTTTCCATGAAATTCTATAACCATTTTTCACTATTATAAAATTTCAAGAGAGAAAATAATGTTACAACCCTTCATTTCACATTCTAGAAGTTCAACAGTCACAGTGACTCTTCAAGGCCTATACAAACTTTTGGGCTTCTTCAAATTTGTGGGAGAAATTTTGGTTTTATCTTTTTCTTAGTTAGCGTAGGAATGGAAAATTGACCCACCCAAATGAGTCATTTTTCCTTAGATTTCCTTGGGAGGCTCTCAAACTTGCTAAGTGTAAATTTGTACCCTCTTTTCTTGTGTTTTACTTTGTTTTTCTTAACCTTGACCAAATATGCATTCAATAAATTACAAAGCACATGTTTAGCAAATTTGGACTTTTTCATTTTAGAAGTCTAAATTTTGAGCTGAACTTTTGTGGCATCAGCTTGGCCAAGGTTAAATTTTATTTTCTTGCCTTTTTAGCCCTCCAAACCCTCTATACATAAGGAGGATTGGATCCCTTTCTAAAGAGATAAGTTTTCTTTTGGTAATATTGATTTAAATAATATCTTATGCAATCTTTATTTTTGTTGGTGTTCTTGGTGCTCTATATTTGGTGTGCTTATTGAGATTTTCAAGTGGAGGAGCCTTAACGATGAGCTTGTCTTATTGAAGGAGGAGAGGTATTCCACATTTGCTCTTGCTTCCTTTATAAGCTTATCAGGTTGTACCTTTGCATTAAGTAGCTATTTAATAATTTATTTTTGTGTTGTAGTTGCATTTTCATATCTATTTTCATTATTTTTAGCCTTATTGTGCAAATTCATGCTCTATCTGCTATAGGAAACGAATTCAACAAAAAATTGGTTTTCACCCTAATATACTTGAAAATTGTGCACCAATAAAGCAAAGGGAATATAACAATATTTATAATTAAAAACACGATGATAAAAAAATAAAAATAGAGGGCCCTTTTTATATTAGATATTTTATTTTCAATGTGTTACAATCAAGTCCCCTCTAAGGGGATATTACCCATGATATAACTAATACAAATAAAATATTCAGGTGCACTGAACGATCTTCTTGCAATCACAAATCATTTGGGGGTGGGTTTTCATGACCACCATAGTGAGTTTGATGTGGATCTTGTGCTCCTTTATCATTTGTTGGATCTTATAATCTGCACACAAGGAAGTTAGACATGAATCAAAAGCATATGCGTGATAAATGAAATAGAATTCGATGAAATAAGATAAACTAGATCAAAGCATGTGAAATATAAAATCTATCTAAATGTAAGAATGCTTGCTAATCTAAGCTATTCTAAAAGAAAATTTTAATAACTAGGTCTCTGACTAGGACCATCTCAAGATCATACGGCCTTGCCTACGGGTCGTTTCAAGGTGAGACGATCACTGTCATCGGATTGGGTTCTCGAAACCAGTCTCAAAAGGTATGTAAGATGTCTTGGATGTGTTGTCAATGGATTGTGCATTGTAAAATCAACTTGATGGGTTGAATCAATCACCAAGGTAAGGGTATTAAATTGCATCAAAAATAGAAGCGTAGCTTCCAATCCTTTTTAGCAGTCTGATAGCATGACTTTTAGCAACAATTTAACTTAGAGGATCCAAAAGGGAAACACTTCACTGTTCAAATTTGGGGAGTGAATTCGGTAGCACTTCATTGCACAAATTCAAAATCTTCCAGATTAGATTGATTTTGGTAGCACTTCGTTGCACAAAATCGAACGTTGAGGGACTATAAAAGTTGTGCATAAGAAATCAAGAATTAAGTTTACAAGTCTATCTAGGATTTTCAATTGGAGGGATGAGTTCCTATTTATAGACTTATTGAAAGGAAGCTAAAAATGGCAAAAGCACCCTGCATGAAAAATCAAAGAGGCAGTTCACATTAAGAAAAGTGAATGCCTATCTTTAAAATCTCATGTGATTAATTATTGCATGTATTTTTCTATTTTAGCCCATGCGAGGCACTTAATATTTTCTTTCGAGATCACGTGAGGGATTAACTAGTAGTTTTACCTACTAGTTACACACCTTTTTATTTTTAAATCTTCCTTTTGGTGGTTATCTTAGGTCGAGATAGATACGGTCTGGCGATCGTCTCAGGGTGAGACGACCATGGTTTAACAATCGTCTTAGGGTGAGACGACCACGTTTCATGAGGAACTATGCCTGTTTAAGTGATGAGAACCACTATTTTAGCCCTAAGGCTACCCAATATGGGTTAGATGGTCTAAAAGGAGTCCATTCAAATAGTATCCTCAATATGATGTGTTTTAGGTATCTACAGATGCCTCTTTTTGGTATGCTTTGTGTAACGACACAATGTAGAGCAAAAATAGAGAACCTAAAATGGTCGATTCGATTGTAAATGACATCCATTAAAAAAATCAACACAAGATGCCCCAATTATGAAAAGAGCATGCACTTTTGAATCATTTATTCCAACTTGTTGATGAACTTGGTTTTAGTAAACTTTTCATCCATTGGAAAATATTATGATATGAGTCCGCACTTTAGGTTTTGAGTATACTAAGTTTTTAGTAAAATTTGGGGTATTGGAAGACAATCTTGGGTCTACACTTTAGCATTTAGGGCATTAGAAGATAAGCTTAATTCTACACTTTCACCTTCGGGACATTGGAAGACAAGTTTAAGTCTACACTTTAGCCTTTGGGGCATTGGAAGATAAGCTTAAGTCTACACTTTAGCCTTTGGGGCATTGGAAGACAAGCTTAAGTCTACACTTTAGCCTTTGGGGCATTGGAAGACAAGATGGATTCTACACTTTAGCCTTTGGGGCATTGGAAGACAAGTTGGAGTCTACACTTTAGCCTTTGGGGCATTGGAAGACAATCTTAAGTCTACACTTTAGCCTTTGGGGTATTGGAAGACAAGCTTAAGTCTACACTTTAGCCTTTGGGGATACTAATCAAGCAGTTTAGCTACGTATTTTGTTTAATAATTTTTTTGTTTTTTTTTGCCCTAAGAAAAAAGGGTGTGTGATTGTCTTTGGCAATGATTCTTGAACAAACACAATTTGCATTATTGAGTGTTTGATTATTGATTTGATCATGAATTTTGTAATTATATGAATACCCCCTCAAACAATGAGTTGATAGAGGAGATGGAACATGATGAAAGTGACGAGTCACTTAACCAGAATGAGACGGTGGACTTGGGTACTTCGGGTAACATTGATATTTTTGAGGTCTAATCAACTCAAGATAATTCTCTGTGGATTGTTTGCGTGTTTTAATTTGGGAGTTGTATTTTGTAAATCCCCTCCTTTTTTTATAGAGCTATTATATATGCATAAAACTCTGTATGTATGCGAGGTACTAATGACATGATAATACAAAATATTATTTGTATGTTTAGATGATAAAACAGATTGAATGAATATAAGATGTAAAAATAACCAAAGTGTAAGCACCACCAAATGTATAAAATTCATGAATCAAAATGTTAACCTTTTCACAAAAGTCATGCATTTGAAGGCCAACCATATGTAATATGACACAATGTAAATGATGGATGGGGGAATAGTGAGAGGTCACAAGGGAACAACAAGGTTTTTCATGAGACTCAAACACCCTAGTTGACTAGTCAAAAGTTGTATATTGACTATACATGATTCTAAAAGATAAAAATATGCTAGGAAGACGCAAATATTCAATATCCTTATATGTGCATAGTGAATGTTCATTAATGTGATGCATAAAGTTACCTATTTCCAAGCCAAATCGTAGAGCCCATTGTTGTAATGGAGATCACCCTATGTTCAACATTACCTTGATTTGTACTTGGTTGGACTCAACTACTTTGTAATGCAAGATCTCAAAAGCTAGTGAGTCCTTATGTGCTATGTATGAGCATATTCTAATTTTGGGGTCTTAAAGCTTTGGGGAGTCATATTCTCAACCACACAAACTTATTCCTAATGAGAATGAAACCCTATCCTTACTACTTGAAGCCTCATTGTTTATAAAGAAAGTTAGAGCTTTGGAGAATCAGATTCTCAACCACTAAAACTGAGTCCTGATGGAAATTTAGCCCTTATCCTTACTACTCATTTCATGATTGTTTTATTTTTGTGACAAGAATTAGAGATTTGGGGAATCAAATTCTCAACCACTCAAACCGAATCCTGATGAGAATGTTACCTTCATCCTTACTACTCTTTCTATAATTTTTGTAAGATTTTACATATATTTGAAGTGGTGAAAACCACTATTGCCATTGTTATTTTGGAATATGTGCATAATGGAACACCAAGGGAAATTTTTTGCTTAAAGACCATGAATACTTCATGGTTTCATATTTCCTTGTGCTAAATCATTTTTATATGTGAATATGTATTTGGTATTTTGAGATATACAAGGTACAATCAAAGCAAGACCCTATATTCAAAAATCAAGATACTTTTCTACAAAATCTAAAAATAAAACTAGGAATGGTTAAATGATCGAAAGACCCTATTGGACACCCTATAACAAATTACCTGGTGACGGGAAATACAAAATCACCTAGGATGGAGAATGTGGATGTATATGATTTGTGGATGTGTGTGTTTTTCTTATGAGCTTTTAAAAACTAAGAGGTGTGTGTAAAATAGTCAATGGTTGTATAACATCATTGTTGATGGTCATTCAGTATCTACCCTATCTTACAAGGACCCCTTAATAGTCAAAATATCACAAGAAAAAGTGCAAATGATGATATGAATTTTTTTTGATTAAGACTCATGATAATCATACAAGCATGGTGCTCTACAAAATACAAATAGTAAAAATGGATGTGTGGTGTGTGTAAGACTTTTATGGAATTTCAAGCATTAAGAGGTGTGCATAAAATAGTCAATGGTTGTATGAAAATCATTGTTGATGGTCATATGATATGTATCCTATCTTACGAAGACCCCCGAATGGGAAAAATACTACAAAGATAGGTTTAAGTGACTATAAGATGCAGAATGGAGTGATACTAATGCAATGACTGATATGCCTAATGCAATTAACTAATGAAATGTAGTAATATGTAATGCATGATGATGTATGCAATGTAATATTTGTGAATTTTGATTTTATATTGTTTTTTTCATTTTTGTTATTAATATATATTTTTTTATTTTTGAATATTTTTTTTGTTGTTCGATGATTTTGATTTTTTGTGTGTGGGGGAAGGTGCAATACCTTGAGCACCTCCAAATTGCTTTATTTTTATGATGCAATCGATGAGGATGGTGTGAAACCATGAGTATCCCCACTACAGTTCTGATGGAAATCAACATTCTGATTGGATGGAGTGAGTGGATCATTAATGGAAAAGGCCCCCTATCGATAAGATTTTGGACCACTTTTCTAAATACCATGGAAATATTGATATCGTGATCGTCTTGGAAATGATAGAGAAAATAGTGACCCTTCCTATATGACTTTGGTTTAGTTTGTTGGGGTCGAGAGGGTGCACATCAGGTAAAACAATTATTTTTGCCTCATGCAACTTGTGAAAGATTGTTGATATGGGCTCGGATAGAGGTGTACAAGTACGGGACTTGTATTTTGCATGAGGTGGACTGGAAATGGGGATGCCCCCATTATCCTACAAATCTTGGTCCCTATTTTAAATGTGTAGCAATTATTGATATCATGGCCTGCTAGCTAATGATAAGGGTAAAAGTGATCTTTCCTATATGACCTGTGTTGAGCTCTTTTGGGGCTTCTTGGTCTTATTTATGGTAATGTAATCTCTTGTGCTTCATAAAGCTTTTGAAATATGGTTGGATAAGACTTTGGAAGTAGATTTTGGTTGCAAGGGGACCTCATGGAATGATTGGTGCTATTGTTCAATTGTGATTGATTTTGAGTTGGTGGTAGAGGTAGTGTAACCTGGGATGTGGATTGCAGATATGGATGTTGGAATTACTGAGGTAGCTGAGATGGAGGCTGATGAGGTTGATGACAAATCAAATATAACTAGATGTTTGTAAGTTGAATTAAAATTTGCTATATATTTAGAGTGTGTTGGAAATTCGATTGTAGCTCGATGTTGGCTAACCGATCTAAGAATTTGTTGTAATTCCAGTGGTAATGGTTGTTGGTATTGTTGAGGGGGTTGCTTTTTTTTTGAAAAATAATTTGAAATTTTTATATTAAAACAAGATAATTTACAAGTTGGTATGATATTCCTCCCAACCTTAGCCAACAAGAACACCTGTTTACAATAGTAAACGAAGATGTGCATTGAAGCCAAATATCTTAAACTATATTTCTATAATGGCCATCCAAATTAGCTAAACACTAGATTTTCTCACCAACCTGCCTAATCCTCTCATCTTCAATAGTTATGTCATTGTGCCACTGAACCCCTACCTCCTTCTTAGTACCCATATTAGCCAGGAAGTCTACCACTTTATTTAGATCTCTACTCACATAGAATGGAATCACATCATCTAATTCCCTCTATAATTCCTTAATTTGGGTGACAAGAATCCTCAACCTCCATGTCTTCAAAGCAAAGTTTCTCATGCAATCTAGAGCTCCCACCAATATTTGAGAATATGATTCTAGGATTATCCTATTGTAACCTTGTATTACCACCCATATAGAAGCATATTTGATAGCTAAGGATTCTGCTTCATTGTTCATGGTCCTTTCTAGGCCTTGCAGTTCCCAATATAGCACTATCCCAATATGATTCCTGCAAACCACTCCAATTCTAGCTCTAATCAGATTGCCTTTTACAACTCCATTATTATTAATTTTAATCCAAACTTCTAGGGGTGGTTTTCAACTAGCTTTATCATGTCCCTCTTGCACTTTAGCTTTCTTATCCATCATCCCTATATCAGCCTGAGTTTCCTCTTTAGCATACATTGCCATCATTTCTGTGACTTTGCTCAAAATGGCTTACCAAACACCATCTATGGATGAAAAGGTTTCTCTATAAATTCTTCTATTTCTATCTAACCACACTTCCAACAAATACAAAGAGCTTTAGATTTAAATATACCCCTTTTCCATATTTCCCAAATATTAATCTGATTCAAAACCATTGGCTTGAATTTTATAAGATAAAAAGCATCGCTCCTAGATCTAGTGCATAAATGGGCATTAAAACATCAAGTGGTTAGATGTTTCCTTGCTCTTGTAGCATAAAAAACATTGAGATGGACCAACAATTCTCCTACATCTCATATTATCAAAAGTAAGAATTCCATTGTGCATGAACTGCCAGGAAAATAAGTTTACTTTTGGACAACCCTTGGACTACCAAATATTTCTCCAATACTCAACCTAATATGCATGAGGAGGAGGTTCTAGAAGGATATTATCATGTCCATCCTTCACTGTGTAGACTCCAAAGATTCCATAGCCCCAATCTAATTCATCCTCCTCATATCTACCTGTGAGAAATATTTTTGCCAAGATTTTAGTCATGATGGGTGTCAATTTCGGAGGGATTGGAATTGGCCACTCATCCAATTTCTTGAACTGCTTAAAATTATAATCCCCTAGTTGGCTAGTGTTGAAATAACTTTTAATCTTGACCCAACCCCTGCTTTCCATGTCTATATTTACTGGTTGTAATTCTAGAAATTATAACAATAATAGGTGGATATTGATCCATGAATCTGTCCAAAATCGTGCTTTCTCCCCTCTTCTAACTTTCCAGAATAATCCATATTTCACTACTAGAGATCCTAACTTTAGAGTCTGCCACACCAAGGATCCATTACCATCCAAAGGGAAATGACTCACCTCATTTGGGTTCACTTGTCCTAAATATTTACTAGTTAAAACTCTACTGAATAAAGAATTTGGTTGGGAAATCCACCTCCAGTAAAGCTTTCCAACCAAAGCTTTATTATTTAACTATGATCTCCTAATTTCCAAACCTCCCTTTACCTTAGGTTGAATTACTTTCTCCCAACCTACTAAGGCCCATTTCCTCTCTCCTTTTACTCCTCCCCATAAAAATTTTCTAGCCATATTGTCTAACTCTTTCCATATGGTATGTGGAACAACAAGGATAGAAAATTTATAAATTGGCAATGTCTTGAATGAGTAATTGTAAAAAAGTTAGTCTACCCCCATAGCTTAACCATTTGTGATACCAATGATTAATTAGTTCTTTGATACAATCCAAAATATTCCTTCACATATCTATTTTCAATTTTTTAAAATGCAAAGAGATCCCTAAATATACCAGTGGGAGAGAAATCATTATGAATCCCAAGATATCTAAAATTTTATCCTGAAGCCTTCAATCAAGATTGAAAAATACCACTTTGGATTCTTTATCATTGATGACTTGGTTTGTGGCTCTAAGGTAAACATTAAGAGTATCTCTAATCATTATTGCTTCCATGAAGTTGGCCACTCCCACCAATCTTGTATCATCCACAAACTATAAGTGAGTCAAAACTTCCTCACCCACATTGATATTGTTAGCAAACCTTGTTGTATTATCCTCAAGATAGTCTGCCCAAGCCTTCATCCAATATGAGAAAAAGATAAAGGAAACAAGGATCTCCTTGACGAAGGCCTCAAGTAGCTCCAAATGGTTGTGAGGAAAGGCCTTTGATTAAAACTAAATATGTCATAGTAGAAACACAACTCATGATATATTCTATCCAATCCTGAGAGAAACTGAAGGTTGTCATCATTCTTGACAAGAAGCTCCACTCCAACCTATCATAAGCCTTTGATATATCCAATTTTATTAAAATTCCCCTATTTCCAAATTTTTACATTGAGTGGATTGCCTCATGAGCTAAAACCACATCATCCAATATCTTCATGCCCTCTACAAAACCCCCTTGCTCTGAGTAAATAATGCTATGTAGAAGAGGTTTTAGCCACTCAGCCATTAACTTTGTGATTATTTTATATATGAAATTGCATAAGACAATAGGTCTATAATTTGAAATATGCACCCCCTCTTCCCCTTTTTATTAAGGCAGTGAATGTATGATTTACTGCTTTAAGCATTCTTTTACTACCTATGGACTCTTATGTAACAACCATTACATCCTCCTCAAAGTTGTCCTAGAAGGTCCAAAAAAATTCAATTGGAAATCCATCTGGACCTGGTGTTTTTTTTATACTCATTCCAAAGACTACTTTCTTCAATTCCTCTCTATCAATGGGTTTAAGTATGGTCCAGTTTTCTTCTTCAAAGATAATAGAGGGTATGACAACAATAACTTCTTTTTGAGTCTCTTCATATTGCACCATACTTTCCTTAAATATTTTAGCAAAATAATCCATTGAATGGAAATGCATACCTAGGATTGTATCAAATGAGTTCCCATTCTCATCCTGAAAATCTTCCATCTTGTTCGTCTGTCTCCTAGCACAAGTAGTCCGATGGAAAAATTTGGTGTTTTTTTCACCTTCTAATAACCAAGTGATTTTTGCTCTCTATTTTTAGTATATCTCCTCTTGGTTGTCAATGTCATAATTGCTTTACGTAGTACACCATCCTCTTCTTTGAGATGCTCTGTAATTATTCCTTCCCTAAAGTTTTTTTGAACCTCGTCCCATCTAGCCACCAATAGGGCTCTTTGGACCTAGAAGTTTGTCTTGTTAGATCACCTCCATTGTTTCAGTTGATCCTTAACATAATGAAGCTATTTGTGGAATATAAACATTGTTGTCCCATATACCAAACATCCCTCTTCCCACCATTGTGGAATTTAATTTTGAACTTTCTCTTTTTGTAATCAATAGTTTTCAAATTTGAATGGTTTGTGATGTTGCCATGTCTTAATCCCCCTTCCAATAGAATGGGGAAATGATCTAAAATTGGATCTTCCAAAATATGAAATTTTAGATTCCATTTCATAAATTCCTCCTTTGAAACCAAAAATGATCTAACTTCACCTTCCTGCTATGTGGCTCCCTCCTCTTATTAGTCCAAGTATAGTTGGTTCTAGGACATTTAATATCCACCAAGTGTAATGCATGGACTTGGGCAATCATAATTTGATCCCTTGGATCCAAAATTGGGGTTCCCCCTTCTTGGTATCTAGATGATAATTTAGCATTAAAATACCCAAAAATAATCTAGTCTAACTCCTCCCTTGAGACTCTCATATTACGCTTTGCTTTCCATTGACAAACTTAACCATCTAGGTTTTGAGCCCCATAAAAAGTTGTGAAAAATTGCTCAGTTGTCACATTGTTCCTACAATGTGATGTGAGGACACCCCTCCTAGCTATATGTTCTATTGCTATCCATTCAATAGAGTTCCAAAAGGTAACTATCCCCCTGATACCCCTTGGGCAGCCACTTCCATATGACCAACACCCCTCCAAAGTCTATTTACTATTTTACACATAAGATCTAACGATATTTTTGTCTCCTAGATAAGAAAAAAATTTGTTTTACTTTTTTCTAAGAGTCTTTAAACAACATATTGATGGGTTCTACTATTTAAACCCCTAAAATTCTATGATTGTATAATCATTGGTTACCTTGAGATCAGTAAGAGTCTATTATCCTCACCAATCCTCCAATGATCAGTTTATCTCCTTGAACTGCTATCAATTCCTTATTTGATTTTCTACCCACTCGAGAGCTGATATTATTTGATCTCTTTTCCACTTGAGTTATCCCTAGAGTTGGATTTTATCTGTTATTTTTTCTATATCCATGATGATATCCTTAATTATCGACTACTCTTGGTTATGTACTATCAATACCCCTACAATATCTAATTATGGTAAATCACTGCACTCTGTTACTTGCTCTGGGATAGGAGGAGGTGAAAGAGGGACTTGAACATGGCTGTTATTGTTTTCATTATTCCCATCCACTCCTTCCATGAATTGTTATTCTTCCTGGTCCACTAGTGTCATGAATATCTCATACCTATTTGAGGGCTTGAGTTGCGTTTGATCTTTGTCAACTTTTTTCTTTTGCCTTCTCCTTCTTTTGGGTTGTTTAAAATCATCTCCTTGTGCTTCTCCACCCTGAGAAATGTTGGTTGTTTCTTTATTTACCATTGAATTATCCTCATTAGGAATATTTGACATTCCTAGAGGAGCCTCTATTTTGGTGTTCATATTGTTTGGGTAGTACGAAGCCAAATGCCCATATTTATGGCAAACTCTACACCTGAAGGGCAACGCCTCATAATCCAGTTGTTGAATCCAAGATATACCTACAAGTTCAAGTTCAACCTCTGCTGACAAAGGCTGGTTGAGATCCATTTCCACACATAATCTAGCATAAACTGCTATGTTTCCTTCCATTGTGTCTCTAGAAACACCCAAATATCTTTCAAGGGAATTACCAATGATTTTCAATACTTGCTCACTCTAGAACTCCATTGGAAGTGCATACAAATGGATCCAAACCGGGACAACAATGGGTTCAATTCGGGGATTAAATCCCACTCTTCAGGGCTAAATAAATAATCTTGCCAAATCATGATTCCTCTTTTCCGATTTGAAAGCTCTATTTTTATCGAAAAGTGAGAAAAAAATAATAATAAAATATCCATTACTAATAAACCATAAAGAATACTTACCAAGAAGCTCCCAATTTTGCTAAATCCAAGAATGCAAAAAATTCAGGGTAGGGCGAATACCCATGAATTTATAGATCAAATTGTGACTGGATCTATACAAGACTGTTTCTTCTACCATCCTTTGCTCAATGAAAATATTTGGCCTTGATTCTGAGTGTGGCAAGCATCCATTGAATCTTTGAGACGTTGATATTTTTCCAGCAACTATAAAAAGCATTTTTAATATAGTTTTTTGTGCTTCTTCAGTCTCTGCTGGAGATTTTTCCTTCAACAAATTTGCAAAAGAAATTTACCTCTCTAAAAGAGGATCCAAAAGTATCCCCATTGGGACCTCCTAGGGCAGCAATCTTGTCTTCAATCCTACAACAACCAGAAAGTACTTCATCTACCCAACTAATGCCCTAGTTTTCTCTTTCAGGGTTGTTAGATGGATGTTGATGAAATTTTGTGGTGACTGGTAGGTGATGTTGGATATTTGGAGGAGTTTTGTTTTCATTGATGTCAAAATCATTTTTGTGCTATGTTCGTCATCTTTGAGGACATTAAGTGTTTCTTTCAAAAGCAAGAAGGTCTTGAAAAGTAATAGGTTATAATATTTATTTTTAAATATTATATACCCAGGAGGGTCCAAAGGATGAAGACTCAAGGAAGGAGAAGCAAGTTCAAATTAAATAATAATATTTTATTATTATTATTTTGGGCCAAAAATCAAGCTAAAGAAGATCAAAGACCAAGTTGAAAAGACCCACAAGCAGATTTAATTTAAACTAAAATATTTTAATCTTTTATTAAAATTTTAATTTAAATAATGATGGGTGCTAAGGTTTAATTTAAATATTTATTTAATATTTAAAATTAATTTTAATATTCGAATTCGAATTCGAATGTCCGTCGATGTATTGAAGACAAAGGGCATGCATATAAATAAGGAAATTATTTCATTTCCAAAGTCTACCAAGTGATTTTTTCTCAATAATCTCCAATTTATTACATGTGCTGTGTTGATTCATTCGCTACATTTGAGGAGGAAGGGAATGTTTTCTTCGTTCCATCCATGTGAGGGTTTAAGGTTTCTGGACAGCGTGGAATTTGGCTATCCCACCTACGGTGATAACGCAGGCGACATGTTTGAAATTGTTGAGGCTTTGCTTGTGGTGTGACCACGGTTCGACTCCTATGATCGATGACATTGACACTTACCATTTTTACGTTCGGTGTGTTTTATGAAGAGTCATTGAGGAGTGAGCATCGAGTGTCCCATGTGAAGATGCAGCCTAAGGTAAGTGGAGGAAATAAAAGGTATGCAAGTTTAATATTTTAATTTGTAAGTGGGCCTAAGTTGTGGTCAAAAGCACTAAAGGTTGTGGAGGAAATAAAAGGTATGCAAGTTTAATATTTTAATTTTTATGGATGCTAAGTTTTAGGGGAGTTATAAGGTGAAAATATTAAAATATTTTTATTGTGACATTTGTGTATGTGGTGAATGATTTTATTATATTGAGTTTGGAGATTATAAGGTGTACAAGGGAAATTGCTATGTATGTTGTTTTTGATGAAATTGTTGAAGTGAAATATTGAGTTTGGAGGTTATAAGGTGTACAAGGGAAATTGCTATGTAAGTTATTTTTGATGAAATTATTTGAGTTAAAATATTGAGTTTGGAGATTATAAGGTGTACACGAGGACTTGATGTTTTGTGTAAAAAAATATTTTTTGAAGAGGTTGTGGTAACCTAACCCTTGAGATTGGCAAAGAGTTTGATCTTGTTAAAACAAATTTTGAATTCTACTCTTCATCAAGTAAAAGGTATGGGTACATTCTTCCTTGGTTGAAGTAATTGATTGGTTGAGGTTTTCTGAAAACAATATTGAAGTGAAAAGGACTTGGTTAAGTTTTCCTTTGTTGGTTTTTTGAGTTGATGAGTTTTTTGAAATGGAATTAAATACTATAAACTTTGTTTGATAAGCATTGTTGGAGATTTTGAGTGAGTGAATGCATGCTTCATTGTTGGGTGATTGAGATCCCTTGTTGTTGAGTTTGAATATTGGATTAGGGTTTACAAGATCATGAGTATCATTGTTATGTGAGATTGTTTGATAAGCATTGTTGGAAATAATTGAGTGAGTGTTCATATACTTGGACTAGGATTTTTAAGCAAGGAGTATTTCATTGAGTGATTTATTGAGTGGAGTTGATTGAGCCTAGTCAAGTAGAAGTGTTGAAGTGATAGTTCCAAATTATGTGAAACAAATTATTCTATATTCTGAAATGATTTAAGAAAGAGGTTGGAATTTATTGAGTGTTTGTGAGTGTGAAACATATTGAGTCTCAAATAATTATCTATATGTTTTTGTGGTAAAAAGATAAATTGAAAGTGATTGAGCATTGTTGTGAATGTGAAGCATATTGAGTCTCTAATAATTCTCTATATATTTCTGTGAGATTGGACAAGTTCTAGTGAGGACTTGTTGAGTATATTTGAGGTAAGTCTTGGTGAAGACTTGTTGAGCATATTGGACAAGTTCTAGTGAGGACTTGTTGAGTATAGTTGAGGTAAGTCTTGGTGAAGACTTGTGAATAGATTAGTGTGAGCTTTTATGGAAGCTTACAATGTAGATTTGAGATAAGTCTTTGAGAAGACTTGTGAGTAGATTTGACTGATTGATTTATTCAAACCTTGAGTTAAGGTTTGGGGTAGATCTAGCAGAGTTGATTTATGATTAAGTAAAGCTTTGTGTTAAGGCTTGAGGATAGAGATTGAGTAGATTTATGCTAGACCAAAGGACTATATTTAGTGCAAATTTGAGGATAGAGATTGAGCATATTTGTGCTAGACTGAAGGACTGTGTTTAGTACATATTTGAGGATAGAGATTGAGCAGATTTGTGCTAGACCGAAGGATTGTGTTTAGTGCAGATTTGAGGACAGATATTGAGCAGATTTGTGCTAGACCGAAGGACTGTGTTTAGTGCAGATTTGAGGATAGAGATTGAGCAGATTTATGCTAGATCAAAGGACTGTGTTTAGTGCAGATTTGAGACAGAGATGAGAGTAAGCTTTGGAGGTGACAGAGCATAGAGGATGATAGTATCTAATGGATAGAGTTCCATTAGCTAGGGTAGTGAATATAGGTCTTTTGTATGAGGTCAAGAGTCTTCAGTGGATAAATATCCGTAAGCTAGTGTAGTGCAGGTAGTAGTTCTTCTAGAAGATCACCAACTAGAGCTAAGGAGAAAGAGTTATCCTGTGGATAGAGACCCATGAAATTGATTAGGGGATTGGTATCTCATTTGGACAGAGGTCCATAAACATTATAATAGGGAAAGTATTCCCAATATATTTGTTGAGAAAATTTTAGTGAAATATTTTTCGTGGAGTAGCCCACATTGGGTGAACCACGTTAAATTGGTGTCTCTATTATGTGTGGTGATTTGTGCATTTATTTGATTATTTGCTATTGATATTGTTATTGATACATTACATAATATTGATTGGGAAAGAAAATGAACAAGTGGTCTTATACTATTCACCCCCCTCTAATTATAAGTTTATGTTCTTTAATTGGTATAAGAGAGGGTTCATTCGAAAGAGTTTAATAGCTTGAAGAAAAATCTTACAAGAACACAGATGGATTCTCAGAGTGGATCCTCAAGAAATTCAGCACCATTGTTTGATGGGAATAATTATACACTATGGAGCACAAGGATGAAGTTTCATCTAATGGCACTTGGAAATGAAGTATGTGAAATAGTTGAAAATGGATACACACCACCAACAAATCCACCTACAGATAAATATGGTAAGCTTCTACATCATTATAATTCAAGAGCAATAAATGCAATTCAAAAGGGCTTACATGAAACAAAGTTTATAAAGATTATGCATTGCAAATTAGCAAAGGATATTTGGGATAAGTTGCAAGGCATATATGAAAGAGATAAAAAGGTCAAAAGGGTAAAGTTGCAAAATTTCACGAGAGCATTTGAAGACCTAAAAATTAAGGATGAAGAAAATATTGTGGAATATCTACTTCATGTGGAAGAGGTTGTTAGCTCCATGCAAGGACTTGGGCTTGAATTTTCAAAACCTGATGTGTGTGATAAGATTCTAAGGTGACTCCCAAAAAGTTTTAGTGATGTTGAGTGTTAATTTTACCCAATTGTGAAATTACACTCTCCCTTAGGGTTTTGATCTCAAATACCTCTCTTGCAAAGAAGTTAAACAAACTTCTCCAAGGTCTTTGCTATATTAGCATTTGTATGTGTATTAGTAATCTCAATAAAATATATCAATTCAATGCTAGGAACACCTTAGTGATTGCAAGTAACTGTAAACAAGGGGCATGTGTTGGTTTATTTTACCATGCTACTTTAATGATTGTTCATGAAACCAAAATGAAAGTAAATGTGAATTGACCCTCATATGACCACGATGTAACCTTAATTATTTTTATCTTGAATGATTTTAAGGTAGATTTTATCTTCCCTTATTAGATAGGTTCTAAACAAGTTTTATCTTGCATTAAATCCTACTCTAAGCATGAGAATGAAGATTAAAATATATCTATGAATATAAATCCGAAGATGAATAGGCTCAATAAATGTAGCTTCTTATAATGAAGATTAAGATAGCCTTTAATATGAATAATGATTTATTCCTTTAAGATTAAGATAGCCTTTAATAATAATATGAATAAGATTAACATATAAAATTACCTCCCTTAAATGAAATTAGAATTTTCATGAAGAAAAGTTGCATTTATTGCTCTAAAATGGTAATTTGTGAAATGCCATAAAACATAACCCCTTCAATGAAATTGAAGTTTTCATGAAGGAAATGTCATCATAGGCTTATGAGTGGAAATGCAGAAATTAAAAATCTGATTTGCCTCCAAAACTAAAAAATGAATCTCCAAAAGTATAAAACCCGTGAAAAACAACAATTTTTAAAAATTAATATAAAATCATTCTAGGCAACCATGCAATTACTTTTAGATTTTTAAAAATTAATATAAAATCAGAATGAGTCCGAATCTGTTGTGTATTGAATATTGAAGATCATTCTAGGCAACCATGCAATTACTTTTAGATTTTGATTTTTTTTTTTATTTTTTTTTTAATGCCTGAAAATTAAAAACAAATTCTGAAAATAAAAGCTTAAAACTAAAAAATAAAAATTTACAACGAACTAAATACTGAAAACTCAGAAATGTAAAGTTCCATCAGTTTGATAGCACCCCGTCCTGTAAGATTTTTATTTTTGAATGGTCAGCTAAAAGGATCAAGAGGCTTGACTATTATGCCTCAAATATCAGTCATATGGTGGCCTAAGCAGTCCCTCAAATGTTAATAAAATTTGCTAGGGTTTTGTGAAGTTGTTTTGTAGGTTTGAATTTGTTTGGACATTGATGTAAGTTAAAATATAGGATCAACCGTCGACTGAAATAAGTGCTCTAAATAAACTTAGGTTGTTTGTTGTTTGATTTTTGTTAATTTTTATTCAAAACCTAGATCATACATAAAGAAAAAATATTTGACTTTATTTCTAGGCATTTGAAAGAGAAAAGCATATAGTTTGCATTCTAGGGTTAATTTTGTTTGTGCATTCTTTTAAAAACCTTACTAAAAAGAAAGGATTTATTTTATTTCAAGTTAGGGTTTAGTCATCTTTGAAAATTAAGAATCATCATAGGGTTAGTCCTTGTCTTCTTGCATCGTTGTTTGTCTTGCATTGTTCTTTCATTTTTTATAGCTTAGATTTTTAGAGAATCCAAACATAGGTGTTTGCTTAATATACACATCAAACATCTCCACCCCAAACTTGGAGTGAGTCCTTAATTTATTCCTGGTGAACCCTTCGATCCCCAATCCCCCGAGTGTAGAGAATATAACACACCCCTACGGTCACCTTGGTTCCCAACGGATGCAACCAAGAATCATACACGACAGGGAAGTTTTCCCCCTGTACAATCAACATCAATCTCCAATGTTATAAAATAAGGCAAATATTACCAATGGAAAACATTAGAGTAAATGTTAATCATTATTTGATTCAGGAAGTCAATATTTTCTTATCAAATTTAGCTAAACTTACTACTTCCTCTAACCATATAAAAGAGAATTTAACTTCATGATCCTCAATTAAATCCCCTATATTGGCTAGCCTATATGTACATTTGTTTCCTTCCCTTAACATATGAGTAAACCTATTTTCTTCAAACTCTATAGCAAGGTATTAAATTTTCACAATGATCTCCAGTATGTTCCATGGAGCCTTTTCTTTACTTAAAATTGCATTTATTACTATGAGTGAATCACATTCCATCTCTACTTTGTTCCATTTCATTTGTTTTCATATTTTTAACCCTTCTAAAGCCACCCAGGCTTAAGCTTCATTATTTGTCTTAAATCCACTATTAAAAGCTTAATGAGACAATCTCTCCTCCATTATTTCTAATAATTCCTCCTCCTACTGGTTCTATATTTCCTTTAGATGCTCCATAAAAATTTAATTTGACCAACTCCACATCTTGTGGTTTCCACTTTATATTCTTTGCCTTATTTTTGTTTAACCTGTACCCAACATCATAATTCCATTTGATGAAGTTTTTCCATCTATCAAGGCTCTCTACTTCCATATTAGATATTGGGTGAGTTGATAGGGTTGGTTTAGACTCCTCTATGGCTAAAAAAATATTCATTTTTATTACCTCTAAATTGCTTTCATTTCCTTTAAATATTATTTTATTCATTTCTAGCCATATAGTACAAAGTATTGTATGTTTTTATATACCCCAAATTGTTTGTAAACCCTCACTTTTAAAAGTGAGATACCATTGATTTAACCATTTTTCAATTTAGCCATTCATCACCATGTATTTACCAAACATATTAAGATTCCATTGCCATAGTTCCTAGACTATTGAGCAGTGTCCCAAGATATGGTCTATACTCTCCTCTTTTTTACATAGAATATATTGTGAGGGGCCATGAAAACCTCTTTTCATTAGGTTATCCTAGGATAAAATTTTCCTACGACTTGCTAACATTACAAACATTTTGACTTTTGGAATGATTGGGATATCCCAAATATATCTCCATATTCTTGCAATATTCCTATTTTGTTGGTGCTTTACATTATATCCACTTCTTGTTGTGTATTATCTTGAGCTATTCAATTCCCAAATCAACTTATCCTTGGATCCTCATGGAATGATCATTGTTGCTATATTTCTACTCAACTGCCTCCTAGCATCAATGTCTTGTATACTTGTAAAAAATATTCTTTCCATTTCTACCTTCCTTCCTAGTCCTCGTACAAAATGTTTGAAACCCTATCACCATATTTATCTTGAATTAATATAATCCATGGTTTCATAATTGGATCTAGATTGAGTGTTTTTTATCACACCAAGTATCCATCCAAATATGTAATTTTTTCTTGTTCCCACCACCCATCTTAAACCTTTAATCATTATATCAATTAACTTTTTAAAATTGTTCCATAGTGTAGAACCATTTGGTAGAGAGAATGCATTAAATATTAAGCTTGGGCCATTGGGCTCAACATACTTAGAAGAATTCTTTTCCATTGTATTTGAATCTCTTTGTACAATCTTCAAATTACATATTCCCTAAGAGCTAATTTTACATTCGTAAGAACTAAAAAAATTGAGAGCTCCCCTAGTTTTACCATCACACACCTTACTCCATTTCACCAAAGGAAACTTCCTTTTATTATGTAATCCTGAACACAAAAATGACCGCATAATATAGATTAATTTTTTTCTATTAATTTTGGCACAGTATACAAGGACATATAATATGTTGGAATGGCCTATAAGACTAATTTAATTAGCTACAATCTTCCTACTAACGATAACCATCTACCTTTCCATGTCGATAGTTTATTCTAAACTTTACTTATAACTAGATTTCATAATTGTATCCCCATTATCCCCTCAAATAAGGGCATCCCTAGATAAATTACTGGAAAATTTGCCTCCTCCATTTGAAGTAACTTGCATATTCTTGCTTTGATTTTAGCTAAGGTGTTTAGAAAGTAAAATTTAGATTTTGTCCTATTAACTTTTTTCCCTAAAGCTCTTTTGTATTCCTTTAATATGTTATTCAAAGCTCTGGCCTCGTTTATCCTTACCCTCTAAAAAATGGTTGTATTATCTACAACCCGTTGATAGGTGATGTTGTTGATGTTATTACTAGCCTTAAGTCCACTTATTAGTCCATCTTTGTTAGCCTTCTTCAAGTACATAATTTTTTATATTTAAAGAAGTTAAAAAATTAAATAAAATTATTCTTCCATCTATTTACCTCCTCTCTTCATATATATTAATAGGTTATATAGGATTGAAACTAGTTTTACTTATATTACATTAATACATGGATGAAACAAAATTAGAAATGGATGAAAAGTTGGGAAATCAACATAAATGAATGCCCAAATGTCAACAAAGACATAAAAAATTAGGTGAATGAAAAGTTCAGAAGTGGAATGTGGAAAAATGCAAGCAGGAAAAGACAATATTATATTGCAAAGTTTAACCCAACGTATGACCACAAGGAAAAAGCATATATAGGCACTGAAATCAAGTGGAAGAAAAAAATCCTCATTGCTCATATGAGGACTAGATCTCATAGGCTTAGATGTGAAACAGGGATATGGACAACGCCCAAAGAAAAAGGGGAAGAAAGGATATGTACTCTATGCAGCACAATGGCAGTAGAGACAGAGGAACACTTCATCTATAAATATCTGAGTTTTTTAGATATCCATGGCAAATACAAAGAAACACTTGGGAACGGGTCTATGGCAAAGTTATTTGAAGACGATAAAATAAAAAAAGTTGGGGAATTGCTAACCCAAATAAGCAGGAGAAGGAACAACCTTCTCAAAGATATTAAATATCATATGATATGATTTGAGTAATTGTACTTCCATATTTGAGGTCCCATAGACCATATTTGGGTCTCACGGACATAATTAAAATCTTTCATTTCATTATGACCACATAGTGGTATTATTACAACTTGACAATTATATATGAATTACTTGATAAGATTCAAACCTAAGTTTTATAAAATTTAACCAATTAAACCCATACCATTTAATGTCCTTTATTTTAAAATGAGTTTACATAGGTTTTTATGAGGGGTCTTGATCCCCTCATACTAAGTGGGTTTTGAACCTTGGAGCTCTCAAAGAGAGGCCAAAGCCCTTACCACTGCAATAAGCTTGCAACTATCATTTAATGCCATTTATTATAATATATAATTATATATATATTTTTAATTAAACAAAACATTTAACTAAATATAATTTCAATGAGTTTACATAGATTTTTATGAGGAGTGCCAATCCCCTAGTACTATACCGAGTGGGGTTTGAACCATGGAGCTCTCAAAGAGAGGCCAAATACCTTACCACTATAGTAAGCTTACATCTAACATTTAACTAAATATTACTAGATAAAAATCAACATTATATAATTATAACATTAAATAATAAATAATTCAATAAATATATCTAATAACCTATTAAATATCTTTACTTTAAACATCTTATTGTATCATTAAAAAAAAATTGAATATTATTTTGCTTGCACATATAAAAATCCACTCTTATACAGGAGTTGGTAAATGGAAAATAAAAAATCAATGAAATTTAGTATAGCCAAATAAAACTACTACAATTGGGAGGAGCCCAACCGGTGCATATGAAGATAGCAAGATCCAAATTGCATTCTAGGTTGGGAAGATTTGACCCTTATGGATTTTGGGTGCAAAGTGGAATGGTAGAGGAGCCAATGGAAGGGGATCTCATAGGGGTAGGACCATGTTTGGATCTCTTGGAGTCTTTGCAAGAGATATTTTTATCCGTTGGTTCGATCGTTGTTGGTGGCGAAGCTTTTCTTGTGCCTGACGGGGACTCTGTGGTGGTGCCAGAGTCCCCTGTTCCAATTTTTTCTAATCTACTATTGTGCAATTGGCTAGGTAATGGTGAAATATTTTTTGGGCCTTGCGATGACCTGATGTTAGTACCAGAGTCGCTTGGTCCAAATTTTTCCAAAATGTTATTATTATTTTGGTTGGGCAGTGGACGAGAGCTTTTTTGGTCTAGGGGTAGTGTTTGGCTGCTTTTTTGTTGTTGGGTTCCTTCATTGGGGGTCTTCTATTCTTCTACATACCAGTAGGATTAGAACCCACAAGGGTGGAGGGTTTTTTCTCATCGATTGTCTATGGTATTTGAACCCACAGATCCCAAGGTTCTAGGTCCTTTCCAAAACCTTGCTCCATGGCCCCTATTTTTGTTTTGAGATGGAGGTTTGGTATGAGTTGTTCTCTGGAGTTTGGAGGATGGTTGGAATCCAACAGGATCTATGGGGTTTTAGTCTTCACAAATTTTTGAGATGGAGGGTTTTACTGTCGTTGGGGCAATATGTTGCAGATATCCATTTTTGATGGATAGTTTCTATTGAGTTGGTTGAGCGGGTGATCCAAATTTCAAATCCTTCTTTTACGCTTAGGTCCCAGTGGTGTTCTCAGGGAAGAACATTTTTTGTTTCTATGGAAGTGCAAGGGTCGTAAGTTTTTTATGCCTTGGATATGAATTGTTGATACCCTGAGTCTTGGTTGTCAGGGTTTGATGGCATTGTTGGTTGGTTGGTTGGTCCCTCGCTAGGCGGGATGAGGATAATTTTGATTTTGATTTTGTGTTCAAATTGTTGTGTTGCCATTGGACGGGAATGTAAGTTTGATTATTTTTTCTTTTGACAACTTTTTTGTTGAGCCTACCTTTGTGCTAGATTAAAGATTGTAATTTTTAGCGATTGGCTGACTCCTTTTGCTGCTCTATGTACAAGGTGATTGGATCCTTAAACCCTCACCTTTTACCTACCAAAATAAATAAATAAAACTACTACAATTTGCATAGAAATAAAATAGGAAGAACACAAAAATTAGTAAATGTAATCATGGTTAACATCCCATAGATCTTTTTAACATGATAATTTTTTTTATAAAGTAGGGTTTTGAAAGATTTACCCTTTCCCTTTTAAATCGATTTAGTCACATTGAGCTATTTGGTGCCACTGATATTTGAACCTCGGTGTGGGCTACATCAAATAATCGTCCCAACCATTAAAACAAGGACCCATTGGCATTAACATGATAAAAAACAAATAATAAAACTTATTGATAAAATAATATTAGTTTAACAAGTATTTTTTTAAATTTTAAATCAAAAGTTTAGATTTGAATCGTATCAAATAGAACATATATAATTGTCAAGCAACAATACATACACAACTATCAAGTTAATAAAATATCAATAGGTGTTACATAATTATCAACTTACTATAATATCTATATAATCATGATATAATATAGATTAGGTGTATTTCAAACCCATATAACCAATTAAAAAAAATTGCTTTTAAACTTATATATTAACCTATATATTTAGGCTTACTAATATATTTTTTTTGCTGGAGAACAAGGGGTTGTACTCGGTCCCCACCCTTGATAAATCATAACTCTCTTTTATAGAATTTGAGAGTTTACAAATAAATTTAATTCTCATATCAATTGAGTTGTTATAGCTAGAAACCTACATCAATTTACATCAAATATCTAAATTCTTGATTATCATTTTTTAGATATTTTCAAATTTCAGTGTGAATACAAATATTCTAGAATTCAACAGCCTTCTTCAGATTTTCCTAAAATAGCCTTCACATTACCAAAACTTCACCAATACTATCTATGCATTACATCTTAGTAGAGTAATATTTCTAAAACATCGCACTATCATAGTTTACAAGATCTGGTTTGCTAGTTTCCTTCTTGAAGCACAAGTGCAACCACAAAAATTATAATAAATAGTTTATATGAAAGCACATTTATGTTATAAAATAAATAATATATTACCAATGGAAAACTTTAAAGTAAATGCTAATCATTATTTGAATCAAGTAGTCAACATTTTATTGTCACCTTCAACTAAACTTACTACTTCCTCTAACTATGGAAAAGAGAATTTAACTTTACAATCCTCAATTAAAACATTCTATTGGCTAGCCTATCTACACATTTAGTTATTTTCCTTAATGTATATGTAAACTTGATTTCTTCAAACTTTATAACAAGGTCTTGAATTTCCACAATTATCTCTTGTATGTTCCATGGAGCCTTTGCTTTCCTCAAAATTGTATTTATTACTATGAGTGAATCACCTTCCATCCATACTCTATTTCATTTTATTTGTTTGTATATTTTTAACCCTTCCAAAGTTACCCAAGCTTCAACTTCATTATTTGTCTTAAATCCACTATTGAAATCATAATGAGACAAAATATTTCTATTATTTGTAATTATTCCTCCTCCCGTTGGTCTTGGATTTCATTTAGATGATCCATCGAAATTCAATTTAATCAGCTTCACATCTG
Source organism: Wollemia nobilis (assembly GCA_028583015.1). Lineage (NCBI taxonomy): Eukaryota > Viridiplantae > Streptophyta > Pinopsida > Araucariales > Araucariaceae > Wollemia > Wollemia nobilis. The sequence goes on from JAQPPZ010001422.1 coordinate 4,872,194, forward strand.
GTGGTTTTCATTTTATATTCTTACCTTATTTTATTTCTCATGTATCCACCATCATAATTCCATTTAATGACTTGAATCCATCTATCAAGGCTCTTTGCTTCCAGATTAAGGATTGGGTGGGTTGATAGGGTTGGTTTAGACTCCTCTATGACTAAAAAAATATTCCTTTTCATTACATATAAACTCCTTCCTTTCTTTTAAATATTCTTCAATTCCTTACAATCCAAAGTATTGTATATTTTGGTATTTTCCAGATTATCTGTAAAGCCTCACTTTTATAAGTGCTTTGCTATTGCTTTAACCATTCTTCAATTTATCTATTCATCACGATACATTTACCAAACATATTAAGAATCCATTGCCATAGTTTCTAAACAATTGAGCAGTGTCCCAAGATATGGTCTATACTCTTCTCCTCCTTTTTACAAAGAACATATTGTAAGGGACCATGAAAAAATATTTTTATAAGGTTATCCCAAGATAAAATTCTTCTATGACCTACTAGCCAAACAAGCATTTTGACTTTATGAATGCTTGGGCTATCCCAAATATATCTCCATATTGTCGTGATATTCTTATTTTATTGGTGCTTTACAATATATCCACTTCTTGTGTATTCTCCTTAGTTATTCAACTCCCAAATCAACTTATCCTTGGCTCTCCTTGGAATAATCATTGTTGTTATCTTTCTACTCAACTACCTTCTAGCATCAATATCTTGTATACTTGTAAAACAATATTCATTCCATTTGTATCTTCCTTCTCGATCCTTGTACAAAATGTTTGGAATCCTATCACCATATTTATCTTGAAGTAATATCATTCATGGTTTCACAATTGGATCTATATTGAGTGGTTTTTTATCACACCAAGTATCTTAGGCTTAATAATATTATTAATGTATATATATTTATTTTAAAATAATATTTTTCCTTGGAGAAAAAGGAATTGTACTTGGGTCTTCCATCATTGAAAAATCATGACTCTCTCCTTTAGAGTTTGGGAGTTTACAAACAAATTCAATTCTCATCTCAATTAAGATGCTATAGCTAGATACCTACATATTTTTAATAAAAATTCAAATTCTTGATGTTTATTTTTTGTATCTTCTTCAATTTTCTTTGTAAACATAATTTTTCAACATCTTTCTTATTGATATTTTCCTAAAAATTTAAATTTAAAAAGCTATCTGGAATGAAAATCATATGAGTCATTTTTCCACATATATAAAGCAAAAAAAATAAAATTTCTTTGTTGTCTCTACCCTAAAATCCTGAGTCTCACACACACACACACACACACACACACACACACACACACACACACACACACACACACACATATAAACTAGAGAAATTCATAAAAGGATATGCCCTCCCTTTAGAAAATATGTTGAGTCACTTTTCTATATATATAAACAAAAAAAATTTAAATCCATATAAACATTTGACTTGCAAAATCATGAGTCACTTATATATATATATATACAACATAAAAATAACATACTTAAAAATAATTTTAGAGTGAAAATCTACCGAGTCACTTTTCCTTATATATGAACTAGAAAATAACATTCCATGCTCATAGAGAGGAAGATAAAATCAAGTCATTGAAGAATTAAAGCAACTTTCACAATACCAAAATTCCACCTCTACTATCTACACACTACATCTTAGAAGAGTAATATTCCAAAACGTCATGTTATCATAGACTACTTTACTAGATTTGGACTATTAGTTTCCTTCGTGAAGCATAAGTGCAACCACAAGAACAATAATAAATAGTTTAGCAATCTCAAAAGTTGAAAGTTCCAATCCATACTTTAGCCCATAATCCAACCAACAACCAACAACTAAAATGATCCATTTAGCCATGGCATCCATTTGATATCATCTTCTTTTTCTTCAACATACAAAACTTCTACTTGCTTCACGAAATGTCCACTTTACCAAATATGGACTGTTAGTTTCCTCCAATGCATTGATCTATAAATGGTCCCCTTTAAATATTTTATAGTCCTCTAGAACATTATTTTGAATTTACTTCTTTCATATTTTTCTTGTCAACTTCAACTAAACTTAATACTTCCTCTAACCAGGGAAAAAAGAATTAAACTTCACGAGCCTCTATTGAAACCCCTATATTGGATAGCCTATAACATTTGTTCTCTCCCCTTATCCTATTTGTAAACTTGATTTCTTCAAACTCTATAGCAAGGTCTTATATTTTCACAATGATCTCTTGTATGTTCCATGGAGCCTTTGCTTTCCTCAAAATTGTATTTATTACTATTAATGAATTGCCTTCCATCCATACTTTGTTCCATTTCATTTTTTTGCATATTTTAATCCTTCCAAAATCACCCAAGATTCAAGTTTATTATTTGTCTTAAATCCACCACTGAAAGCGTAACGTGACAATATCACCCCTATTATTTTTTTATTATTCCTCTTCCTTCTGCTAGTCCTAAATATTCTTTATATGCTCCATAAAAATTCTGTTTGACCAAATTTGCTTTCAATGGTTTCCACCTTGTATTCTTTTCCTTCCTTTTAAATATTTTGTACCCAACATCATAATTCTGTTTTATTATTTGACTCCATTTATCAAAGATCTTTGCTTCAAGATCAGGGATTGGGTGAGTTGATAGGGTTGGTTTAGAATTCTCTATGGCTAAAAAATATTCCTTTTCATTACCTCTAAACCACTTTTCTTTCCTTTAAATATTCTTTTGTTCCTTTCTAGCCATATAGTCCAAAGTATTGTATCTTTTGATGTATTCTAGATTGTTTGTAACACCTCACTTTTAAAAGTGCTTTGCCATTACTTTAACCAGTCTTTAATTCTACCATTTATCACCATGCATTTACTAAATGTATTAAGAATCCATTGCCATAGTTCCTAGTTGAGCAATGTCTTAAGAGATGGTCTATACTCTCCTCCTTTTTACATAGAACACATTGTGAGGGGCCATGAAAACCCCTTTTTATTAGGTTATCCCAAGATAAAATTTTCTTGTGACCTACTAGCTCTACAAACATTTTGACTTTCAGAATTCTTAGAATATCCCAAATATCTCTTTATATTCTTGTGTTATTTCTATTTTATTGGAAATTTACATTATATCCACTTCTTGTTGTGTATTCGCCTGAGTTATTCAACTGCCAAATCAACTTACCCTCAACTCCCTTCAAATAATCACAATTGTTATTTTTTTGCTCAACTTCCTTCTAGCAATAATATCCAATATACTTGTAAAAAATATTCTTTCCATTTGTATCTTCCTTCTTGATCCTTGTACATAATATTTAAAACCCTATCACCGTATTTGTCTTGAAGTAATCTCATCCATGATTTCAAAATTGGATCTATATTGAGTGGTTTTTTATCACACCAAGTATCCATCCAGATAAAAATATTTTCTCCACTCCCCACCACCCATCTTAGACCTCTAATCACTATATTAATTGATTTTTTAAAATTATTCCATAGTGCAAAACCATTTGGTAGTGGTAATGCAATAAAGATTAAGCTTGGGTCATTGGGCTCAACAAACTTACTTAGAAGAATTTTTGCCCATTGCCTTTGACTCTCTTTGTAGAATCTCTAAATTACTTTTCTTTTTAGATATAAGTTTACATTTGTAAGAACCTCCCCTAGTTTTATCATCATAGATCTTCCTCTATTTCACTAAAGGAAATTTACTTTTATCATGTAATCTTTGAACACAAAAATGATCACATAATATAGATTAATTTTTTTTCTAAATATTTTGGCATAATATACAAGGACATAATATGTTTTTTTTTTTTTTGAAAAAATGAAAAACTTGTATTAATATGTTTTTTTTTTTTTTTGAAAAAATGAAAAACTTGTATTAATACAAAGAGCAATTACAAGCGGGAGAGAACACATCCCAACCAAGAACAGCAAACAACACTACAAGAGTAGAGCACAAAGTCTACCCAGCTCAACACAAAACAAAGAAGTCAACTGGGCACGAAAAAGCGACATGTCGCGAAATCGCGACATGTCGCGAAATCGCGACATGTCGCGAAATCGTGACATGTCGCGAGATCGCGACAGTAAACCCCGTCTCCTTTGCAGCGGTGCCAACAGTCACGAAAACGTGACATGTCACGATATCGCAACAGCCAGAGCCCTCAGCACTCGATCGCCAAAAATGTCGCGATATCGCGACAGTTTTCACCATTCCGCTGGTATGCCAAAATTGTCGCGAAATCGCGACGAGATTTTCTTGCAGCAGCCATCGCCAAAAAGTGTCGCGATATCGCGACAAATTATCCACTTTGCACCACATCAGCAAAATGGTCACGATTTCGCGACGGGTTTTCCTTATGACACCAGATCGCCAAAAGTGTCGCGATATCGCGACGATTTTTCCTTTCGGTGCCCAGTTCTCAAAACTGTCGTGATATCGCGACGAATTTTCCACTTTGCTCTCCATCTGCAAAAGTGTCGTGATATCACGACAAGTTTTCCAGTTAGCCCCAAATTGCCAAAACTGTCGCGATATCGCGACAATTTTACCATGCGCCTTCCCCGAGGGCCACGATATCGCGACAAAAACCCGCCAAAGGCCGTGAGGGTGCAACCTGTCGTGCGACGACGCTACAGGTCGCGATATCGCGACAGAAATCTTCCTTAGCATAAAAAACACTGCACATCATTTCAGAAATCGTTCAAGGCATTGTCGAATCTTTGCATCCTCCACAGGCATGTCACTATGCAGCTGCATCCCAACCTCCCTTTCAGCACCCATCTTAGCAAGGAAATCGGCCGCCTTATTGAGATCTCAATTCACATAGACAGGTATCACATCATCTAATTCCATCCAAAGCTCTTTAATTTGGGAGACTAAGATCTGCAACCTCCAAGATTTTGAGACAAATTTTCTCATACAGTCAAGAGCACCCACCAAGATTTGGGAGTCAGACTCAATAATAATCTTCCTGTGTCCCTGTTTGACAGCCCAGAAGGAGGCAGATTTAATGGCAAAGGCCTCGGCTTCATTGTTTGTGGCACATCCCAGACCCTGCAGTTCCCAATAGAGCAAAGACCCAGCATGATCGCGGCACACTACTCCAATTCCAACACTTCCCGGATTGCCTTTAGCAGCTCCATCAGTATTGATTTTGATCCATCCTTCAGGAGGAGGTTTCCAACTACCACTCACCTGCCTTTGTTGAATAACAGCTCCCTCTTCCAAAGGCTCAAAAGCAGACTAAATTTCCCCCTCGACATGAATGGCAACCGTTTTCGCCACTTTGCTCCAAATGACTTGCCATATTCCTTCTAGAGAGGAGAAGGTTTCACGGAAAATACGGGCATTTCTCTCCAACCACACCTGCCACCAAATAAAAAATAAACCAAGCTCCCAGCCAATTCGAAGAGCTTTGGATTTAAATCTACCTTTCTTCCAGCTTTCCCATATATTGTTTCGAGACAAGACCCCATTAGCCTGAAGTTTAAAGTGGGAGAACCAGCGTTTCCAGATATGTCTTGTGAAAGAACATTCAAACATTAGATGATCCGCAGTTTCCTCCTTCTTGTGGCATAACACACATTGAGAAGGGCCAATGATGCCTCTGAGTCTGAGATTGTCATAGGTGAGAATTCCATTATGCAAAAGCGCCGAGCGAAGAAGTTCACTTTTGGCCGCCACGGGGATGCCATATCTTTCTCCAATCATGAACAAAAAAAAAGTGTGGGGGGGCTCGGAAGGATCTCATCATATCCCTCTTTCACAGTATAAACCCCAAGGCTCCCATAGCCCCAGGCCAGTTCATCCTCCTCATCTCTCCCAATAAGAAACCGTTCTGCCAAGATTTTTCCCAAAGTAGGTACCAACTCCGGAGGGATTGGTATTGGCCACTCATCCAGCCGCTTAAACTTTATGATCTTGTAGTCCCCCAATTGACTAGTGTTAAAGTAGCTCTCAATTTGGATCCATCCCTTATCTTCTATAGCATATTTTATCGGTTGCAATTCAGGAAAAACAACAATAATGGGAGGATTCTGGTCCCAAGAATCAGTCCAGAATCGAGCCTTATCCTCTCTCCCCACTTTCTAGAATAGTTGATCTTTGATGAGTTGAGCTCCAAGCTTGAGCGCCTTCCACACTGATGATCCAAAACCTTCCAAAGGAAAGCGGCCCACATCATTAGGATGGACAGAACCCAAGTATTTGCTAGAGAGGATTCTGCTGAAGAGGGATGTTGGCTGAGAAATCCACCTCCAGTACGAGTTTGCCGACCAAAGCCTTGTTGTTAAACTTGGAGCTTCTTAGTCCCAACCCTCCTTTTTCCTTGGGTTGGGTAACCTTGTCCCGGCCAACCAAGGCCCATTTCCTCTCTCCCTTGGCACCTTCCCATAGAAATCTTCTAGCCATTCTATCCAGCCTCTTTCCAAATAGACTGGGAGCAGACCGAGATGGAGAATTTATAAATTGGCATGGCCTGAATAACTGACTGCAGAAAAGTTAGACAACCCCCATAACTTAACCATCTATGAGACCAATGGTTCATTCTATCTTTGATGCCATCCAATAGGTCCTTCCAAACATCTATTTTTAGTTTTTTGAAATGGAGAGGGACCCCCAAGTAAACTACTGGGAGAGAGGCCCGAGTGAAACCTAAAATCTCAATAACTCTGTCCTGTAACCGTTGATCAATATTGAAGAAGATCACTTTGGATTTATTTTCATTGATGACTTGATTAGAGGCCCGGAGGTAGACATTTAGAGTATCTCTGATTCTTCTTGCTTCCCTAAGGCTGGCCACTCCCACCAATCCAGTATCATCTACAAACTGAAAATGAGTCAAAACTTTAGCCCCGACCTTAATACCTGTTATCTGACCTTGAAGTCTTCTTCTTAGAAAGAGTCTACCCAATCCTTCAGCCAAGATGAGGAAGAGATAATGAGAGCAAGGGTCTCCTTGTCGAAGGCCACGAGAGGCACCAAAAGGAGGCGAGGGAAGTCCCTTGATAAGAACATAGTATGAAGGCGTAGAAATACAGCTCATGACCCGATCTGTCCGAGTCTCGAGAGAAACCAAAGGGTGTCAACATCTTTGCCAAGAAGCCCCACTCCACCATGTCATAAGCCTTGGACATATCCAGTTTAATGAACATTCCTTTGTTCCCAGAATGGTGCATTGTATGGATAGCCTCCTATGCTAGAATCACTCCATCCAAGATTTGCCTCCCTTCAACAAAACCCCCTTGCTCTGGGGAAATTATATTATGCAGGATAGGTTTTAACCTTTCAGCCATAATCTTAGTGATTATTTTATAGATCACATTGCATAAGGCAATAGGTCTAAAATCAGATAAATGAACCCCCCTTCTCCTTTTGGAATTAAAGTAATGAAGGTATGATTTAGAGCCTTGAGCATTCTTTTATTGGTTTTGGACTCCTCAGTGACAGCCAGAACATCTTCCTCCAGGGTATCCCAAAATGCCTGGAAGAACTCAATAGGGAAGCCATCAGGACTGGGCGATTTGCCAAGACTCATCCCAAAGACCACCTTCTTAAGTTCATCTCTATCTATGGGTCTAAGTAGGTCCTGGTTCTCTTCAGGAGAGATTATAGAAGGAATGACAGCAATAACTTCATCTTGGGCTTCCCCATCTTGCTCCATACTTTCCTTAAAGAGTTTTGAGAAATACTCCATTGAGTGGGAGTGCATACCAGGAAGAGTGTCAAAAGAGTATCCATTCTCATCTTGAAGGAATTCCATATTATTCGCTTGTCTCCTAGCACGAGCGAGCGCTGAAAAAATTTTGTATTTTTGTCTCCTTGTAATAACCAAGTATTTCTTGCTCTCTGTTTCCAGTAAATCTCTTCTTGATTATCAATATCCTCAACTGCTTTGCGCAAAGCATCATCCTTGGATTTAAGGTGCTCGGAAATGTTTCCTTCCCTGTAATGTTTTTGCACCTCATCCCATATGGCCAACAAGGGGGCCCGTTGGTGCTGGAAGTCTGATTTGTTAGTTTGCCTCCACTGTTTCAGTTTACACTTGACAAATTGAAGCTGTTTGTGAAATTTGAACATTGCAGTCCCAAAAGGTGGGCGGCCATCTTCCCACCACTGAGGAATTTTTCTTCGGAGATCTTCTTTTTGCAACCAAAATTTTTCAAATTTAAATGGTTTATGGTACTGCCCTGTCATAGCCCCTCCCTCCAGCAAAATGGGAAAGTGGTCTAAAACTGGGCCTTCCAAAATCTGAAATTTAATATTCCATTTCACAAATGCTTCCTCCGAGACCGAAACCGGTCTAGTTTTACCTTCCTACTGTGTGGCTCTCTTCTCTTATTAGTCCACGTAAAATAAGTGTCAGGACCTTTGATATCAACAAGGTGAAAGGCCTGGACTTGAGCAATCAGAATCCTATCACCTGGATCCAAAACTGGGATACCACCTTCCTGATCCCTGGCAGATAATTTGGCATTAAAATCCCCGACAATAATCCAATCGCAATCTTCCGGGAGGATCTCATTGAATGAACGACATTCCATTGAAGCCGCTGGCCATCAATGCTTTGAGCCCCATAGAAGTTTGTGATTAAAACTTGTTCAGCTGTAACAATGTTCTTAAAGAGAGATGTGAGAACACCCCTCCAAGCTGTATGTTCTATTGCTATCCACACCAGAGGGTTCCAAAGAGTAACAATCCCCCCCGAAGCTCCTTAGGCTGCCACATTCATATATCCAGCGCCCCTCCATATTCTACTAACAGTTTTACAAATAAGATCTAAAGACATTTTTGTTTCCTGAAGGAGCAAAAAGTCTGTTTTGTGTCTTCCTAAAAGTCTTTGAACAGTAGATTGATGGGTTCTCATTGTTTAAACCCCTTACATTCCAGGATTGTATAATCATTGGAAACCTTGGGAGCAATAAGAGTCAATTGTTCTCACCGATCCTCCATTGATCGGCTTGTCCCCATGCGCTACTAGTAGATCCTTATTGGATTTTCTACCGACTCCTTGGGAATTACTATTCTTAGACCTCTTTTCCACCGGGTAATCCCCAACGCTGGTCTTTCTCTGTTCTTTTTTGCACTTCCCATGTTGACATCCTTAATAACTGGTTGTGCAGGGGAATGGATTACCATAGCCCCTAGGTTCTCTAGCTGTAAAGTCTCAGGGGTTTCAATCACCTGTTCTAAGACAGGAGTAGATGATAGAGGGGCATGAGAGTGGGTGTTATTATCCTCAGCATTCCCATCCACTCCTTCCATGACTTGGTCTTCTTGGTCTACAAGGGATTTGAAGATTTCATATCGATTGGTTGGCTTGGTTTGAGCCTGCTCTTTGCCATTTCTCTTTTTGTTTTTCCTCCGCTTTTGTTGTTCAAAGCCATCTTTCTGGGCATCAGAACCTTGGGGGATATTGAGGGGTTCTTTGACCGGAGTGAACTTACCCTCTCTGGGGCGATTTGGCGCTCTCGACGGAGCTTTCGCTTTTGTGGTCAGGATATTTGGGCAAAACCTAGCCAAATGGCCATGCTTATGGCAGACTCTGCATCTAAAAGGTAAGGCTTCATAGTCTAGCTGCTGTATCCAGGTTAGTCCTGCCAACTCCAATTCCACCTCGACTGGAAGTGGATGGCTAATATCCATTTCTACGCATATTCTAGCAAAGACAGTAGTATTTCCCTCAATGGTATCTCTGGAAACTCCCAAATATCTGCCTAGAGAATTACCAATCAACTCAAGAATCTGCTCACCCCAAAACTCCATCGGGAGAGCGTACAGCCGAATCCAAACGGGATAGCCGTGAGCTCAATGCGAGGATCAAAACCCACTCTCCACGGTTGGACAAATAATCCTACAGGGCCATGGCTCCTCTTCTCTGATTCAAATGCTCTGTTTCTATCTGCTAAAGAAGAGAAACTAATAATAAAATACCCATTGCTTATAGGCCATAGAGAGTACTCACCAATGGGCTCCCAGTTCTGTCTCACCCAGGTGTGTAGAAAGTTTAGAGTGGGCCGGATACCCATGAATTTGCGAGATCGGATCATGGGTAGCACGGTATATAATCGTATCCTCAACCAGTTTTGGTTCTATGATAATCTTAGGCACTGGAAGCGGATTGTGGAAGGCGGCCGTTAACTCTGTTTGCGGGTAAACCCTTTCCGACATTCTTAAATAGCATTTGATAAGCACTTGACTGAGCTTCATTGGAGGAAGATGCGAGGTTTTCTTTTAATATATCAGCATATGAGCTTTTCTTCCCATCGATAGATCCTGGAGGAGACCCCATTGGGCCCTCCCGAGGCAACGAACGATCCTTCAAAGTAGTGTAGATTCAATCCACCGGAGGTCCTGGCAGAAAATTCCCACCAGAAACCCTGGAGCTTCGCCCGGTGCCTGCACAGAAGGTTTCCCGCCAAATCGCCAGAGCTCGAAAAAGCCCCCCCACTCACAAGGACATAATATGTTGGAATGACCTATAAGACTTATTTAATTAGCTACACTCTTCCTACCAACGATAACCATATACCTTTCCATGCTCGTAATTTATTATGAACTTATAACTAGATTCCACAATTCTATCCTCTTTCTCCCTTCTAATAAGGTCATACCTAGATATGTTGCCAGAAAATTTACCTCATCCATTTGAAGTAACTTGCATACCCCTACTTTGATTCTAGTTGTGTTTAGAAAGTAAATTTTAGATTTTGTCCTATTAATTTTTTTTCCCAATGCTCTTTCGAATTCCTTTAATAAGTTTTTTTCAATGAATTTACACAGGTTTTTATGAGGGGTCCCAATGCCCTCATAATAAGTGGGGTTTGAACCTTGGACCTCTTAAAAAGAGGAGGCTAAATGCCTTACCACTATAGTAAGCTTGCAACTTATATTCCTTTAATAAGTTATTTAAGCCCTGGCCTCATTTTTTCCTACCCTCCCAAAAAGGGTTGTATCATCTACAAACTATTGATGGGTTATGTTGTCGACATTATTACTAGCCTTAAGTCCGCTTACTAGCCCATCTTTGTATGCCTTCTTCAAGTTCTGTTGTTGTCATTGCACAACTTACCCTAAAATTAGAGACCCATCAATTTTTTTTTTTGAAATTTTGTAATTTTGTTATCATTTATAAGTTTGTTGAATGATTTGTTGTTAATGTGTTATGGTTGGTTGCATTCAAGAAGAGAGGGGTGAGATCATTAATTATAAAACTGCTAGATGAAATATATTTAAGTATTACCCTTGAATTGGTTTGTTCATAAGTTCATACCAAAATAGCAAGCTCTTAATATTTGATTGATTCCTCATCATATGGTGTGTCTTTTTGTTGTCAAATCAATTGCTATAATTGTTGTGAAGAAGCTTTCTCCAAAATAAAACTTTGGATTATTATTTTTTATTCAAATTCTTCTTTCTATTTTGCGAGTGTATTCTTTTTGTTTTCGTATATTTTGCGGAGTGTATTCTTTTTGTTGTCAAATTAATTTATGGTTACAGTATTGTAGAACATGCAGATTGCAAAGGATTGTTACTCACTCGGAAAGTGATCGTAAGCTCGTTGTATGGGGAACCGCCTGTAGCTTGGTAGATTGCAGGGAACAAACTTTCCAAAGGAGATACTATTTCAGATTATTACAAACCAGTCAATTCCTGGCAGAAAATGTAGAGCAGAATATCATAAATTATGCGATTTGAAAGAAATATTGGACGCGGGGATAAGTTTAAATTATGTTAGGCATTACAAATATATGGAATGCAGTGCGAGGATTCTATTCTCATTATTTGATGAGCAGTGCGGCGGTCTCCACTTCTGTAAATTTACTGAAGAAGGCAAAGCTTAGCTAGTGAAGGCGTCAAGAAGCTTGCGTACACAATTTTCATAGTTCGCAAGCCCATCTTAGCTGGTGGCGTGGCAGGAGTAGCATCTCGTTCTGCTGAGGATATTTTAGAAATGATTTAAAGTTTTGTTTCAGGTTAAAACTCCCTTAGTTGCAAATGGTATCATCCATTGATGACGGTTACACTCTGATAACACAGATGCATACTTGACGACTTTGACATACACCATGCTCAAAAATAGTGAAGAGGGAGGATTTTGAGGCAGCACAGCCGAAATGGTTTATTTCAAAGTTTACATTTACAGTACCATGTGAGAGATAGCAATGGTTGGAAAGTGCTCATGTTGATGGTCGGGATGGCGCTGAAAAGTTTCAGGTATTTTGTTTTAGATGAAGATAGTGTTAAAGTTACCGGTGCTGGCCCTGGTAGACAATGATCCCTATCATATTCTATAGCAATGTTAGCTAGACATGAGAGACCACGATATTCAGACGGGGAAGGAGCTATTGCAACAGGAAATCATGAAGAAGAGCCCCGCCTGGGTAGAGGAGCTTGAGATCATTGGAAGAAGGCCCTCCATATTGTTGGAAATATTATTTAATCCAAATTCCGTATGCTGTCTTTGCCGCTTGAACGTCCCGTCAACTGTAGGAAGCATGGGCGAGTTAAGGCAGTAGGGGAACTCCATAAATCTCCAGCTGGCCTCGAGATTCCCGCCATGCCAGCCTGAGGTCCTCTGCATCTATAAATGCCTGCTCCTGAGTCCGCATTCAGCAGCGCAGTGGATTCGGTGGCCAAGCCTTGCCGCAGTTTGTATGCCCAGCAGACCCGTTTCTGCAGTTGGGATTTCGGCAATGTTTACTGCATTTGGGCGGAGTATTCCGCAGGCCGATTGGTTGACCCTTCGTGGTCTTGTAGGCTCAGCTCCCTGTTTTTAATAATATAAACCCTATTTCTTATTTGCCTCCTCCTGCGTCGCTGTGTTTAATAATATAAACCCTATTTCTTATTTGCCTTCGCCTGCGTCGTTTGTTAGCCTGTAACAGGGCTGTCTTAAAGATCCTCCTGTTTGTGTTGTTTATTTAAACTTCCGTCACATATTTGTAGTAAACATTTTGAACAACAACTAACATCAGCTACGAGGATTTATCATTGCTCCATACAAATTATATAGTGCAGGGTTGACACAGTTGGAATGAACAACATTCAAATAAAGTTTTGTTTGCATAAATTGACATCTTTGATGAGAGGAAAGTATGTTTTGAGCATATGGAATATACATAGATCAAGTGGATATTAATTGAAACATTACAATTTATAGGTGATGAAATATAAAAATAAATACTAGCCTTAGTTCATAGATTACCCAGCGAGGTTAATCAAATCCGGATAGTGTTTGGAAATTGCTTAGTGATGTCGGAGATAGTGTTGATATTAGTAAACAAGATAGAGATAAATATGAAGGTACCGCTGCAAGCTGTTTTTGTAAACCCAACGTGAGAATAGATTATACAGAACGATTGCACACATGCAGAGCAGATTGAAAGCACTTCGAAATAGACAGCCGTCTGCGTTGGTATTGATCTTTGATCCAGCCAAAGGTATCATGTATCTGAAAAACAAAGAGTTTCTCCTGCAAATCGTTCCCGGTAATGAGTGCACATATCCAAGAGAAGTTACACGGATTTTAAAAATTTGGGAGTGCCATATTTAGATGATAAAGGAGAAAAGTGTTTTTTTTGTTATCCCACACCCATTCTTCACTTTCTGTGTAGTGGGATTATACAATTTGTAAGCTTTGGAATGCTCACTATATCCCACAAAAATACACTTTTCTCCTTTATCATCTAACTTTTTCCTCTTTTCATCAGGGACATGTGCATATGCAATGCACCCAAAAACTCGCAAATGAGAAACACTATGTTTTTTGTTACTCCATGCTTCTTGTGGCACTTTGGATTTCACACTTACTGTTGGAGAACGATTCAGAATATACACTGCACAAGCCACTGCTGCAGCCCAAAAATCATTTGGCAAATGTTTAGCCTTCAACATACTTCGAGCTATCTCCATGATGGTTCTATTCTTCCTTTCCGCAATACCATTTTGTTGAGGTGTATACCTGGCTGTAAACTGTTTTTTGATACCATGAACTTTGCAAAAATGCAAAAAATCATTAGATACATATTCACCACCTCGATCAGTCCTCAAAACTTTTATACAATGTCCACTGTCTTTCTCAACTAAGGCTTTAAATTACTGAAAATTTTCAAAAACTTCAAACTTATTCTTCAAGAAATACACCCAAGTTTTCCGAGAAAAGTCATCAATGAACACCAAAAAATATAAATGTCCTCCAAGAGAAGCAGTTTGCATTGGGCCACACAAATCGGAATGCACAATTTCTAAAGGAGTTCTTGCTCTGTATGATTTTCCTACAGGAAAGGAATCTCGATGTTGTTTGCCACGAATACATGCCTCACAAGCCTGATTTTGTTGTTCAATCAAAGGTAATCCCTGCACCATGTTCTTTTTATATAGCAAGTGTAATCCACTAAAACCCAAATGACCATATCTCATGTGCCATAACCATGATTGATCTTGAACAACAACCTTATAAACAACAGGAAGGTCATTTTGCAAACATAAGGGAAACATTTTGTTTTGTGTCATAGGAACTTTAGCAATCAATCTTCTATGTTTATCAAGAATTTTACAAGCATTATCTTCAAAATAAAGTCTGAAACCTTTTTGCACCAATTGGCCAACACTCATCAAATTATGTTTAAGCTCAGGAACAAAATAAACATCAGGAATATATTTGTTAGCACCTTGTTTGGTAGTAATGTTCACTTTTCCTTTACCAATTATTGCAACAGTTTTATTGTCTCCCAATTTTACTTCTGATTTTATAGAATGATCAATATCAGTAAACATGTCTTTCTTTCCACTCATGTGATTGCTGCAACCACTGTCTAAAACCACATTGCATTTGAACTTTCTTGTGCTACATTGCAAGTAATAAACATGGATTCTCTATCATCATTTTGAACTTGGTTTTCAATCTGACTTTCCCTAGAAAAATTTACATTCTCCTGATTCATATCATATTGCCTTTTTCTACACTCCCTTGCAAAATGCCCAATTTTTTTGCAATAATGACATTGAAGTTTGGATTTATCATACCTTTGGAATTCATGATAATTAGACTGATTTCCATGACTGTCTCCTTGATTTTCCTGTCTCCTATCTTCATATGTATTAGTCCATCTGCCAGCATTGCCATGATTATTGAATCTTCCACCCCTTGCTCCTCTATTGTTGTTTGCCTTGAATGCATTCTCAAGAGAAGAGCTATCAGATCTGTTCAATATTTGTTCATGATTTTGCAATGATCCCATGAGTTCATCAATGGAAAAAAAATAAATCTTTTGATTCTTCTATTGCCACAACAACTGAATCAAATTTAGGGGGAAGGCTATGTAATATCTTCTCTACAAATTTTTGATCCTTTAAGGTTTCACCATGTGTTTTGATTTGATTTACAACATGCAAAGCTTTGATAAAGAAATCTGAAATGGACTCAGCATTTGTCATTTGTAAACATTCAAATTCTCTTCTAAGCACTTGTAATCTTACCACTTTTACCTTGTTGCTGCCCTGGTATGTGGCTTGAAGACTGTCCCAAGCTTGTTTGGCCCTTGTTGTTGCTGCAACCTTTGGAAAAATTGTTTCATCCATTGCTTGTTGGATGAAAAACAATGCTTTTGCATCTTTTTTCCTATTCTTCTTCAGAAGCTTTTGCTCATCCTGTGTCAAGGCATTGAGAGCAGCTTCATATGTAGGTTCTACAAATATTTTCTCCATCAAATCCCATAAATCCTGAGAGCAAAACAATATTTTCATCTTGATACTCCAGTAATCATAGTTCTTTCCAAAAAAATATGGAAGTTGAGGCTGCACATTCCCATTGTTATCCATTCTGGCTCTGATACCAATTTGATAAAATCCCTGTAACCCAATGTCAAACTAGAAACAGAAACAGAGTAATAACAAGGTATGAAATAACAGAACATAAATAATAATAGGTATTACTCTATGCTTACTGTTGCAACACAGAATCTCCAACACCAAATCCATTGTTATTGCATATATCAAAAAGCTCCTTACACACTAGCCTTGTACCCACTTTTATTGAAAAGGCAAAGCCCTAAAATAATAGAGCCCTAAGAAACCCAAAATTGCCAACAACACAGAAACAGTTACAAGAAACCCAAAGCTGCCAGCAATCGCCAGGAACACAAAAATAGTTACAAGAAACCCAAAACTGCCAGCAACACAAAAACCGTTACAAACTGACCAAAATATGTATCAAGCTTAATATTCAACAACTTTGGAATGGAGAATAGTGGATAGTAATATTGTATGTTTTGAAGTTCTGCGATATTGATTTTAGCAATAAATAAGAGATCAAGAAACAATGAATATGGGTAGTTTAAAAAGGAAATTTGCCAATCACCAAGACAAATAAAGCTTTGCCATGATATTGATAATCGGATTAAAGGATATAAGCATTATGTAAATAATTAAATGATGTTAAAGAATGATTTGACGTGGAAGAAAATGGTTATAAAATTGTTCAGCAACTGATACGAAGTTGAACAAACGAATTGAAAATTGAACTAAGTTCAAATTATAAATAACCATGCAAACTCCAAGAAAAGGGTCGAAATATTTTTGGAAAAGCGGGATTGAAGAATTGAAGAAGGATTTTCCAAAGGTTTCCTCCCAGGTTGCTCAGAGAAAGCTTCATTTTTGGATGGATAGAGGTATTCTGGAGAAAGTATTATTGTCAGATCTTATTATAATATATTTATTTTAATTCACTTAAAATATGCATGCTAACGGTGTTTTCACTTTATAATGATTGGATATATTTAATTATTTCCTTGAAGATTGCACCTAATTTAGGTTGAATTGTGTTAATGTTGATTGATTTAAATTAGGTTTTAATTCAGAAATACTTTTGGATGGAATATTGAAGTTTTTGTAACCTGCATTTAATTCACAGTTCATTTTTTATTTATTTTTCCTAACCCTAAGTCTTTTGATTTTATTTTATTTCATTTCATAAAAAAAAATCAAAACCCTAAAAAGAAATACGTAGGTTTCAACATTAAAATTTAAATTTTTATTTTACGTAAAGTTACATTTTTTCATGAAAATTTAAGTTTCTAACTTTGCATAGTTTTCAAAATAATCATTTAATTTCATTTTACGTAAAATTGAAATTTCAATAAATTTTAAATTTTCATTAAAGTGAATAATTAATATGATAATTTAAAGTTTTATATTGCAAAGTTTTGATTTAATTATTTCATTTTTATTATTCTCATGCAAATCTTAACAATTTGAGATAAAATCAATTAAAATCAAGTTTCAAAGGTTAAAGTGGAATATTTATCAAATGTTCAAAATAATCAAATGAAAACATTAACAAATTTCATAATAATCACATTTCAAAGTTTATGTTTCAAAGCAAGTATTTGATTAGTCATTTCACATTTTCAAGGAACAACAAAATCATTGCAAATCAAATCAACCAAAACAGGCCCCTTGTTAACAGGCATATGCAATACTGAGATATCCAACTGGTTTTGACATTTCATAGTTTTCACTAAGCATTGCAAGTAAAATTAACAAATTAAACAAAACCTTGGGGAAATCACAAATATTTCCTTGCAAGAGAGGATTGTTTAGCAGGATCCTAACTGTGAGCATATTTTCGTAATCGGGCGAAAATATCACTCAACAGGTTCCTTACCAATGTCTCTACCATAATAATGAACAAATATTGTGATAAAGAATCTCCTTATATAAGACCCCTCTTGGCTTAAAATGATTTTATTACTAGCCCATTGACCAACACTAAGTATAATATTGTAGAGACATAAGCTTTATTCCATCTGACCCACATTTTCTTAAATCTAGATTTTTCTAACGATGTAAAAAGAAAATCTCATTTAACCCTATCATAGGCTTTATTCATATCAAGTTTTAAAATCATTGATCTCTCTTTTCTAGAAGTTGCTAAATGCATTACTTCATGAGATACTATAATCCCATCTAGAATCTATCTCCCTTTCATAAATCCTCCTTGCTCTTCTAAAATATTTTTTTCTAATAGTGGTCTTAACCAATTTTATATCACTTTGGAGATTATCTTATATGTCATATTACAAAGGTTGATGGGCCTACGGAAATTAAACAATTTTGCATCCTTCTTTTTTAAAATTAGGATAAGATATGTTGCATTTATTTTATAAGGTATGTACTATTTTACCCTAGATTGTTCCACTACCACCAATAAAGAATCCTTCACTATTTCCTAGTTATGCTAATAGAATGCTATAAAGAGTCCATTCGGACCTAGGGATTTATCCTTATCAAAAGAAAAAAGAGTTGAATGAACTTCTTCTAGAGTAATAGACTCCATCAATTTCATGTTATCTTTATCTATTATAAATGAAGGTACTTACAATAGTTTATCATTAAGAACTTCAATCTCCTTCGATCCTAGAATATTTTGTTAAAAAAAACTTACTTTCTTTTTTATTTGGCTTTGGTCTTCAATCCAAACCCATTCTATTGATTTTATTCTACTAATTATGGATGTTGATATTTTTACTATTGCCATCCTATGAAAAAATTTATATTTTTATTTCCTTCTTTTAACCAAGTCTATCTCGATTTTAATCTCCAAAATTTCTCTTCCTTACTCAAAATATTATGATATTCATTAAGTAACTCCCTTTATTCTAAGATTGGATTAAGTAACTCCATTGATTTTAATTTCCTTCTTTTAACCAAGCCTGTCTCGATTTTAATATCCAAAATTTCTCTTCCTTACTCAAAATATTATGATATTCATTAAGTAACTCCCTTTATTCTAATATTGGATTAAGTAACTCCCTTTATTTTAATTTCCTTCTTTTAACCAAGCCTGTCTCGAATTTAATCTCCAAAATTTCTCTTCCTTACTCAAAATATTATGATATTCATTAAGTAACTCCCTTTATTCTAAGCTTGGATTATTGTGTTCACCTTTTTTAAATTTTGAAAGTTTTTCTTTTAATTTTTCTTTCTTCTCAAAATATTTTTGAAAGTGTTCTTGTTCCGTTCTTTTAATCTAGATGTCATTGATTTAATTTATTTTGTAAGTGTATACAACCCACCATTTCCTAAATAATTCCACGTCTACACTATAATATCAACAAATTGAGGATGGTCTTCCCACATGTGCTCATTTTTAAAATTTGATATTTTTTTAGTTTATTTTCACCATTTTAACTCTTATTGGTCAGTAATATGAATTGATCCTTATCAAGGTATTAATTTTAGCACAAGTTTGTTCATATAGCCAATGATCTGAGAGTATGTCTATGTCTAATTTTTTACTATTAGGTTCTAGCCTATCCTATCTTTGATCCATGCATTATTATTCTCTTCAAAATAAACCTCCCATAGATTGTTTTTAAATAAAAGTTGAGAAATCTCTCATAAGTTGGATTATTTTCCTATTTCCCCCATTTTTCTTCCAGCTTGGTTATGTCATTGAAATCTCCTATGATCATGAATCAGGTTTCTTGGTCTTTACTTCTCATAAAGGCTTCAATCTCACTCCATACTTATGATCTGCATGACTGAGTTGAAGGTCCATACACATTATAAGGATGAAACAAATATTTGTAACATAGCATGTGACTAATGAGTATATCCATATTAAAATGATATTTTATTAGTTGAATATTATCAGATATATGTGTTTCATTGGAAAATATTCCAAGGCAAGTTTGAGTGAAAGGGAACACACTCCTTACCTTCAATAATATTTTATGTGCATATGTGAAAGCAACATAAGTTGATAATAATGGATGAAACCTATTCATTTAATAGACTAAAAATTATGAAGAAATTTAATGGAGCTTTTGTGTTTATCCTTGATAGTACTATGCTTATTTTAATTTTAAAAATAGTTAATAGATCATGGATTACCTTCAACTAAGATGTTCCTCGATGAAACCTATTAATAATTTCGATATTAAGGGTAACATTTATATTTATTATCGATAATATTTTATATATTTGAATTGTTAAACTCTTAATTATTATTTATTTGCTTGAGAAAAAGGGGTTGTACTCGGGTCCCCCACCCTTGATAAATCACAACTCTCTTTTGTAAAGCTTGAGAGTTTACAAACATATTCAATTTTCATCTCAATTGAGATGCTATAACTAAATATTCATTTTTTGGATCTTCTTCAATTTTTTTAAATACAAATATTCAACATCCTTTTTCTTGAGAATTTTCAATCTTGTTCATCCATCCATCCAAGTGAAATCCTTATTAGTGATGGTTTTTGATGATGCCAAGTTGCCATTGTGCCATTTGAATATTCATAACTATTTTTTTGCCTCCATGCTTTTGCTGCTCTACTTTGATATTTTAAATGGTTGATCCTATTTTTCCCTGATACTGCTACACCCCTTTGAAATCCAAAAATATTATGCTTTTTTTTCCAAATACTGCCATAACTATGACTCCATGTAGATCTAAAATATCAATGTCTTAAGCCATACCTCCAAGATTATTGTCGCTCAAGGTGGTGTGGGTGTCGATATGTAGCAACCTTGAAATTTTGTTCCCTTTGATTCTTCAACAATTTGATTTTTTTATATTTATTTTAAATTCTTCTTCACAATCTTCTCTCTTATACATTTCTTTTAGTGCATCATTGTGCACTTCTGACAAGGCTTCCTTGGAATTTGTTGTTGCTTCTTCCATGGATTCTATTGTTGCTACTACTATAAATTCAACTTTTGAGTTTTCTAATGGTTCTTCAACTTGTTCCCTTACCATAATTGCTTCTTGCTTCTCCTTGGATCCTTGCTTAAGATTTTTTTTTAATGTGACCATGAACTTGCACATTGTCATATGCATTTTTTCCTTCTATTATATCCTTTTTATTCATTTTTTCAGTTCCCTATGAAGCCTTTTTATTTTTTTCATATCCTTTTATGGTGAGCTTCAAACTAGCTATCAATTTATAAGGGTTCCATTGACTCAAGAATGCATGCTCCATTTCATCCCATGTCAAAATTCTTTTCTTAGCATGACTTTCCTTAGTAAGAATATCCCACCAATCATAAGCTTCTTCTTTTAAAAGATAAAAAAGTTTTCAATTCCAAAAAATCTCACCATAATATATAGATCTAAACTTCATCCATCATTCTTGAGCATCAATGTCATCATTTCTAGTGAAAATTGGTAACTCCATGATCTCAACCCAAAAAAATTCCAAAAGCAGCTAGGATTTTGGAAAGGAAAGAACTAGGGCTTTTAAAATATATATTTTTCTCTTTAAACTCCTCTAATCCTTGCTATCACCAGAGAACAATTATAATGCAATATAATTGACATAAAAAGAAATGCAACCATCTATTACAACTTTGAATTAATCCATTACCAAGCTTCTTCTCCAAAGGGCTCAACACTGTTGCACATATTGTTGCTATTGTGTGAAGAAGCATGGATGACTTCGATGGTAGGGCAGTTATTCTCAATGGTGACGATAATGTTGGAAAAATATTTTACCAGTAAACAAGATATTGTAGTTGAAACTCAAATCACTTCTCTTTGTCGGTAACCTTCAATTGCTTCTCCTTACTGGTAATCTTGTCGATAATATTATCCTCTAGTAATCTTCTGTTTCGTAAATCTCTTTTTTTTGGTTTGTGGAAAATACCCCAATTGGGACGCCACTTTTGGGTAAGTCCAAAGGAGGAAGGGGTGTCTTATGTAAATATCCTCTTGCCCTATTTTTTTTCTTTCATCTTCACATCCTTTCATTGCTCTCTTTTGTCTTCACATCCTCCCATCGCCCATGGCAAGTAGTCTTATTCTATTTATTATTATGTTATCTCTCAATATTCTCCTCCTCTGTACAACACATACAACCCTATCAACCAAGCTTCTTGTGGGGAATATATTCGGATGGAATATATATATGGATGAAAACCCAAGGACTTACCACTACCGTATCCTTCACATGTCATTAAACTCTTAATTATTAAGATTATATTTCTTTCATGTATTTTTAAATTGGGTATCTAATATTGAAACTTTTTTTATTTGCATTACATGAGAATTATATAATGGTATTATAAAAACTTGGCTACTATTAATATATTAGTTAGTTCAAAAAGATTTGAAGATAAATCTCTAATTAGAAGTTGAAAAATTTTACTATCTAAACTAATACTATTTAATTTTGTAATGTATTTTAACAATTTAAGTATATTTTTTCATGATGAATTGATAGAACTAGGGCAATGTTTCAAAACATTACTCATCTTTTAGGAGTCATATCTTTGCATAGAGTTTTTTGATTCAGATGATTCTTGTGTCATTTTGTGTAAATTTTAAAGATATTTGAAATTAGTGGTTATACAAAATAATCCAAGAAATATTGAGGGAGATATGACCATATGAAGACAACCAAACTAGGGCACTGTTAGGACAAAAAATTTTAGAAAAATGTCTCATATTTTAGGATCCATATATTTGTGAGGTATTGTTCAATTTAGATGATTCTTGGATAAATTTTAAGATGAATGGTTGTATCAAGGAATCCAAGCAGTATTGACAAAGATGAAACCCTATGAAGTTAGCCATCTGAAACAACATCATCCATCAATAGTTTGTAGATGAAACAATGCTTTTTGGGAGGGTAGCGAAAAATGATACCAAAGCTTTGAATAACTCATTAAAGAAATATGAAAGGGTGTCAAGGAAAAATATTAAAAGGACAAAATCTAAAATTTACTTCTTAAACACTCCAACTAGAATCAAAATAAGGATATTGAAGTTAATTCAAATGGAGGTAAATTTGATTGCAACATATCTAAGGATACCCTTATTTGAGGGGAGAATGAGGGTAGATTTATTGAATCCAATTATAAGTAAATTTTAGATACCAACATGGAAATGTAGATGATTGTCGTTACTAGGAAGAGTGTAGCTAATTAAATCAATCTTACAGGCCATTCCAACATATTATATGCCCTTGTATACTATGCTAAAACCAATAGAAAAAAGTTTAATCTATATTATGCAATCATTCTTGTGGTTAGAATTAACTGATAAAAGAAAATTTCCCTTGGTGAAATGGAGCAAGGTGTATGATTATAAAACTATGAGAGGCCTCAATTTAAGAGTTATAGATGTAAACTTAGCTCTTAGGGAGAAAGTAATTTGGATATTTTCTAAAGAGAGTCAAAGACAATGGGAAATTATTCTTCTAAGTAAGTACATTAAGCCTAATGACCCAAGCTTAATATTTACTACATTATCAATACCAAATGGTTTTGCACTATGAAATAATTTTAAAGAATCAACTGATCTAGTGATTAAAGGTCTAAGATGGGTGGTTGGAATTGGAGGAAAATTTTCTATTTGGATGGATACTTGGTGTGATAAAAAACCACTCAATCTAGATCCAATTTTGAAACCATGGATGAGATTACTTCAAAAAAAATACAATGATAGGGTTTCAAATATTATGTACAAGGATAAAGAAGGAATATACAAGTGGAAAGAAGATTTTTTTACAAGTATATTGAATGTTGTTGCTAGGATATAATTGAGCAGAAAGATAACAATAGTGATTGTTCCAAGGGAAGCCAAGGATAAGTTGATTTTGGAGTTAAATAGCTCAATAGAATACACAACAAGAAACAAATATAATGTAAAGCACTAAAAAAATAGGAATACTACAAGAATATGGAGAGATATTTGGGATAGCTCGAGCATTCCAAAAGTTAAAATGTTTGTATGGTTAGTTTATTCTATGTAATTTATCTTAATTTTTATCCAATAGGATGAAATACTTTCCTAGAAATAATTAGTATACAGGTTAGTCCTTACACTTTAGGGTTTCAAGAGTAGCATAATAAAAAATGAGGATAGAGGAAATCCGTAGCAATTTAGGGTTTTTAGGACAACATAAAAAGGTAATTGCTATGGAGGAGCATCCTTGCACTTTAGGGTTTCAAGGACAACATAAATAAGAAAGTGATTTTGAGGTTATTCCTTGCACTTAAAATCTTTCAAATCAAGACAACTCTATAGATGATAAGTTTTACTATGAAAAGTATGAAAATTTTGAAGATATTGATGAATATGAAAGAGTGAGTGGGAATGAAAAAAAGAGAGTAAGACCCAAGAAGAAAAAACAAAGAGAAAAGGAAAAGAGATATTGGTATAGGATAACAAAAGTAAATATTGTTAGATTCACAAGATTTTCTAGAAATGAATGAAATAAAAATATTTACTCAAATCTTATATAGAAAGCAAAGAGATGAAAAATATTTGGGGCACCCATAGGCACCATCAATAATCACTATCTATAGATAATATTGCACAACACTATGATGATAAATTATGAGTGTGAGGGAGATATTTATAGAAATACCAAAACCCCAATTATATCATAGAGTTTAACCTAAACCAACATAATAAGTGGGATTTTAGGTTAGTTACAAATAATAAATGGGATTTAACCATAACAAGGTTAACCAAGGCCCATTGGGCTTACATAATAAAATATTATAAAATAATAAATACATTTTACAATGAAATT
This sequence comes from Wollemia nobilis, assembly GCA_028583015.1. NCBI lineage: Eukaryota > Viridiplantae > Streptophyta > Pinopsida > Araucariales > Araucariaceae > Wollemia > Wollemia nobilis. The sequence continues at coordinate 4,896,737 of JAQPPZ010001422.1, forward strand.
TCCTTAGACCTATCCAATACATCTTACATTGTTGGCTTAGTCAAGAAGCAAATAATAATTTCAACACCTCATAATTTGAACTAAGAGGCCAAGAGAATACACTAGTGACAATAATATCCCCCCTATAATGGATGCTCTAATGGGCCTCCACATTTTGAGGTATATTTATGTCCCCTTCATCATTTAAAATTTGTTGTTGCAAGTATGTTTTCTTATAGAAGAGTCTCCTTAAGCTGGATCATGGTAGCAAACCCAAAGAGTATACTTAAAGATTTGGATAAATTGATGAGAAAATTCTTATGGTCAGGAGCATAAGAAAATCATAAAAATATTTTGGTAAGCTGGGAGAAAGTTTGTCAATAAAAGAAAGAGGGAGGTCTTGGAATTAGAGTTGCATCAACAAACAACCTAGCACTAATAGGGAAGTTATACTGACAGTGGATCACAAACCCAAATCAGTTATAGATTCAAGTTGTAAAAGTTAAATATTACACTGCACATGAAATGGAGAATGTCCCACGGTTTCTAGTTACAGGTGTGGAATCAGAGATATGGAAAACACGCAAAAGAGGGGCCTCACTAATTAAGGAAGACTTACATTGGAAAGTAGGTGATGGGAGAAAAGTCAATTTGTGGGATTATTCATAGGAATTCCCACCCCCCATTATCAAACAATACCCTCATCTTAGTGGCATCAGAGAGACTCTTCATAATCATGGGAAAACTCTTATATCTCAGTATCTCATCCCCCCAAGCCAACAACTAACAACTTTAGAAAGATGGAAAAATTTTGACCAATGTTTAGGTGACGAATGAGAAGCTAAAAAATATGAACTGAAAGAAATCCTAGAAAAAAGAACATGGCTATGGAAATATGGACCTGACAAACTAGCATGGGGATATGGGAAACAAGGCGCTTACACAATGAAGGCTATCTAAAGGCTCACCAAAGTAGCAAGAACCAACCCCAACAACAACATCAATGGAAAGAAATATAGCAACTCAAAGGTTGGTCGAAGGTTAATTGTTTTATATGGCAATTTGCTCACAAAAGCATTATGACTCAGGATAATATGAGGAGAAAGGGGTTCATTGGACCCAGTAGATGTGTAATGTGTTTCCAATAGGTATAAAATATAAACCACCTCCTTTTTTATTGCTCCTATGCTTACACAATCTGGAATTGGTGGTACTCCATATTTAGCCAAACATAATGGTATCCTCCTAACGTTAGTAATTTTTGGGACTATTGGTCACATAACACCTTCAAATCCAAAACACTACGACTTGGAATTTAGGGATTGGCTTCATCTGCTGGAAAATATGGTTGGAACTGAAAAATAAATTTTTTAAAGAGGAATTCAGCTCAGAAGAGAGGACCTGGGGGATTATGTTAAGGAAGTTATTAAAAACAGTGCAGACCAAAGTACAAGAGAATATTCGATAACAAAGGTAGAGCAAGACATTTGGGCACAACTATGGAATAAAATGCAACATGAAAGATATCAAAGATAGAAAATAGAACAAAGAGGGCTTCAGTAATCTTTGTTGGAAGAGGACATATATAGTTAAGAAGGTAAAGTTTAAAGAACAAGGTATTAAGAGATCCTGGGCAGATAAAAGAAAACTAAAAAACTACATTTTGAGCCTTGCCAAGAAATGCAGAATATCAAAATGGATTTGTATAAGCTGATAAGTTATTTTTGAATAAAAATTTTACTTTTTACTATATAAAAAAGCTAGATCATAGTCACCACTGCCATTATTAGACACTCACACAACCACCAAACACATTGTTTAGGGCTTAAAATGAAGAAGAAAAAATAACATCACCATCTCCTTTGAAGATAAGCTATTCCAATCTTTCATTGTCACATATGTCTTGAAGGCACAATATTTCTAGTCATTATATACATCACCCTATTTGAAGACTTCATATTGCGTGTGGACCACTTAATTTCAATCTCCAAAAGAGGTTTTGAATTAACCCACTTAAAAACAAGGTTGTAACAAACTTGCAAGAGCACCTAGACAAAAAGTAGAATATAAAATAGATCATAAAGGATTAAAAATTCATGAATAAGTTGAATCAATCACCCGAAGGAGGAAGAAGGATTGACTAAAGCCTATCTTGAATCATTTTCTTGCAAGAATCCAAAAGACTCAAAATTACTACAATTATCATATATCTATTTATTTCTTCTAAAATATCAAGCCAAATATTTTTATTAGACCAAGCACAATAATTTCACCCATTAAGGTGAGTAACTAGGGCTTTGTGGTCCATCTTACACAATATAACCCTAAACACTATAATAGTTCTACGAATTAATGCCACCAATGCGTAGAGCTTGAAAAATCATGCAATTTTGAAAAAAAAAAAACTCAAAACTCCTATGTATACAAAAGTTATGGCCTTTAAAAGATTTACCCTAATGGACCCCCAAAAATAAAATTAAAGGCTCTAACCTTAGGGATGCAAGCACCAATGTCGACTTGTAACTTGGTGAAATTTGATTCCTTGGAGCAATCCAAAATTTTTTTGCCACCTTAGCTCCTCTGATATGCTTAGTCAATGTCACTTGCTTCGAAATGATTGATTGAGTTGGTTTTAGTACTAAAAAATTAGGTATATTTGGTGCTAAAATGGGCCACATCGACTTCTATGTAGGTAAGATCCTCCATGCATTTCAAAAAGTAAAATCTAGGCATTGGAGGGATTCAATGGGTCTTTGTAGCACTAAACACAGTGCCATAACCAATATTCTACCACCATACTTGGGATAGGAGGGGAACTACCATGAATATTCTCTCTTCATTTTTGTTCACTATAGTAAAACTTTGGCACCAATGAATTAAACCCACACTCATTTATCTCTAAAAATATCGTTTTGGCCATCTTGTTATGATGTGTGACCATGCAAAAGGTCCTTGGGCTCATGTATATGTCCAGGGGCTTGAGTGCTTGTATAAAGGAGGAGCATGACTCAATCCTATACCCTCCCTTATCTAAAGCACAAGCCAAACCACATTGTCACACTTGTGGACAAACTTGACCCTAGAAAAAAAAGGTCAAACCTCCAGGTGCTACCATAAAAATTCAAAGGGAGACCAATTGACAAATCAAAATGAGGTTGGAAAATGTGTCTTTAGCCATATCTGCTTAGCCATAAAGGTCACCTTATCATATGATTCAGGGCACATCCCACCTTCACGGAAGGGGCATAGTGAGCCTTGAGCACAATGGGCACCGAGACAAATCCTTTGGGAGGAAACACATTTGTTTGAAATTAAAATTTAGCAGGAAGCCTTTGACCTAACAACAACAATATAAATTGTTCTTTGGAGGATGATTTTAGAGAAGAGAAGCAAGTTTCTACAAATAAAATTTTAAGCAAAGGGATCTATGGAAGAAATATCAAGAAGGATATTTTCATAAAATCATCCTAAGGTTTGGAATAAGAATGATAGGTATTATACTACCTTTTTGTGTGACCAAACAATGTTTCTCTACACTCTCCTTGATACCATGTTAGAATTCACAATATTTTCCAAAAATAAACAAAAGCAAAACATCTACTCAAATCTTATATAGAAAGCAAAGAGAGATAAAATTTTATTGGGGCACCTGTAGGTACCATAAATAATCACTATACATAGATAATATTGCGCAACACTCCAATGAATGATGAGTGTGGGGTATTTATAGGAATACCAATACCCCAACTACATCATAGAGTTTAATAAAACCTGACATAATACATGGGCTTTTAGCTTAATTACAAATAATAAGTGGGTTTTAACCAAAATAAAGTTAACCGATGCCCATTGAGCTTACATAATAAAATATTACAAACTAGTAAATACATTGTACAATGAAATGCCCTTAGGCCTATTCAATACATCACATAATGTTGCCTCTTGGATAATAAGCATATTATAATTTCAAAAAAATATTGCAAATGTTAACAAGAAGTGGGGCTAAGCCCACAAATAAAAAACAAAAACTAACTATGATAATGATATCTTAGAATATTAGGGGTTTGAATAATATCTCTAAAAAAGAGGTATTGGGGAATTAACAAGTTGTTATAACTAGCATATTTATAGATATCAAAATTAGGGAGCAAATACTTTAGTCTCAAGTTTTCTCCCTGTGGTTTCTTTTAGTGTTGGGTTCCTTCCATTCTAGGTTGGGTAGTCTTGTTCTTGTTGGGTGGTTGGCTAGCTGGTATGTTTTTGTATCTTTCGATTAAGCTGGTTGGTAATATTACGTGGTTTTTTAGGATAGTTTGGAAACCACGTTGCTCCTTTTTGATGTAATAAGGTTTGAGGACCCTTTAAGGACCCCTTTTGTTATCTAATAAACAAAAATTCGGTAGAAAATACTTTAGTCATTATGTTATTGATTTTCATCGAGACAAAATTTTAATTTTAGAAGACAATAGGACAAGTGAGATTTTATCTCATAATAAAAATGATATCAAGGAATTGATCATAGAAACATACCAATTTGAGGAAGATGATAAATATCATTAATATAAAGGCAAATGAAGAATATTTTTGATAAAGGACAAGTTGGATATGGTTTAATTAATATGGTAACAATGTACCAACAACAATGTGATATTTTATTATTTTAAAAGGAGTGGTCCCCTAATAGAATCCACATATAGCTTATTAGAAAAAATATGATTCACCTCAATCAAGTATGCATTCAATAGGAGATAGTATTTGTTGGAAATAATGTATATTCCATCATTTGGGTTATGTAAATGTATCATCCAAGATACATACCTAGATTGCTTCATGTGCAAGTTATCTAATGACTTCATGCAATGTAATAAATGGACAAGTGTCAATGTGCAAGTTGTACATGTGCAAGGTGTCCTATGCACAGTTAGATAGAGTGTTGGGAAAACATTCTATTTTGCATATATAAGGATGGCCTCTTAGATAGAAATATAGGACAGTCGAGGGACATCATCAGATAATGTAGATTATTGGATTGTGTTGTTCTGTGTTCCACACCATTTACTAGTGATAGATATGATGTAGATATGTAGCTTTGTTAATGAAGTGCTCACTTCCTCCATAGCTACATTGTAATATTTTATATATTTTATATTTTAGCATACTTCAGTCATCTAGCATATTTACTTTCTTGCATGTTATTCTACATCTTGTGATTGTTATCTCTCATGGCTCATTCATAAAAAGCTAATAGTGGTATCAAATCCATGGTAGATCTAGTCTGTGCAGGTCAATAGAGAAACCACCATTGTTGGTTTGCTTAAGAGTTTTGTCAAACTGACGCGTCATTGGACTAGCCACTAGTAAAGATCTCAGGAGTATCTAGATGGTAGATTTTGAAAGAGTCACAAAGATAGGACTAAAAAGAATCTTAGTTTTAGAAAATACTGAGATCATTTTTTTCTAGTCTTTTCCACGTAGTTGTTATGAATAATTATTTTATATCAACTACCTATTATCTATTTTTTTTAAAGAAGACTAAGTCCTACAACATTGATTGTAGTGAAATTGCAGAACAACTCTTAAAGATTCATTTTAGGTTATTCTTGATTAGTTGCAGTAGATTATTAGTGCATGAATTTGAGAGTTTATTGGAGTGATAAGGTGTAATATTAGTGCATTAAAAGTAAAAAACTTATACTATTATATCACTCTCAAAAAGAAAATTAGTTTTGTGTTTCCTGAAAGGCACAAAGTTTGATTTGTATCAAGTTTCTAAAGACACTATTGAAGCACAAAAATTTGCAACTTGAAGTGGCTAATAGAATCCACCAAAAGAATTAGAATCCTCAAGTATATTAGAGAAGAATTTAACTAACCAAAAACAGAAATAGAAGCTTATGAAAGTGATACTTGGTGGGTCTCAAAATCAAAAGCATTACAAGTTGAATGCAAGAAAAAAGAGTGTAAAAAATCTGCATCAATTAAAAAGCTTTTATCTACTGTTATTGAAGCTTGGACTTGTTATCAAAAGTGTCCAAGTAAAAAGGGAAAGGTGTGTCTATTTTTATAGACAACCTCAAATCCTTGTATTGCAAGAAATCTACCAGAATTTAAGATCTGGAAATAGAGTGCAAAAGAAGGTATATTAAAAAGCCTTATTGTACAAAATATAATACATTATCTTGCACTACTCTAATTTGGTTTTTGACAGCATAAGAGCAGATTTGGAAGTGCCACATTAGGGCACATTTTTCTACAGGTAAAATAACATCCAACAAAGGTTGGACGCCAACACTCTTCCTCCCAATATAGAAGGAGCCATTCAAGGGCTCATCTTGGACATACCTATAGAATCAAAGCTCATTTTAGATATTCCATGAGCAACATTTACATAAACAAGCGAGTGCATATCAATCTCAAAAAAGATGTCAAAATATCAACAAGGAAATCAATATGTTTGGAGGCATAAAAGAAAGAGGGAAAGGTGTTACATTCATGGTCTCTATCTTGGAGAAGACCACTCACCAAAGGAAGCATCGAACTGTCGTCTAAGCTTCATAGCACATCGCCCATCCACCTACGGAGACGAAAGCTTGCTTGCTATTGAAGAAATGTTGCAAAGCAAAAGGGTTATGGAGTTATAATCTGCATCTTTGAAGGCATTACAAGAATGGTCTCCATGTAGAAATGACACTTGGCATTCTGGTCATCATTCCTCTCAACATTCTAGATACTTCTACAAAGGAGTTACAAGCAAATATGTGACACTTGGTATTCTCCACCAGCTTCACACAAAGCACCCATACATTATAGAATTTATCCAAGAAGTTTTGAATAAAGGTTTTGGAGCGTTGCGTGAAGAAAGGAGTGCTTACTTGTAATGGATGTGACACTTGTCACAATGCCTATGATCAACAGTGCTTAAAATGCATCTTGAGTCTAAGATCAACATGCAAGAGTGAAGCACAGTCAAAAATGTTTGAAGGAGGAACGTAACACAATAAAGGTGTGAGAGAAGCAACAGAAACATTCAAAGTGCAACGTGGAAGATAAGGGGAAGGAGCATTAAAAGCTCCCCATTTAGGAAGGTCAATATTCAACGCCATACGTACAACATTCACGTCAATACGAGTGCTCAAGGTACCTCTTATACGTTGTTATACTCAGCCGTAGAAAGCACCAAATATTGAGGAGATATTGCATCCATAAGGTAAGGTCTAAATCCCATTTATTATTGCTTTCATAAGTTGGAGTTATAAGGATTATAAACTAAGGTTAAAAATTAGGTTTTGAAAGCTAAAGGGGTGACTTATCTTATTAATTTAATATTTGTAATCTTACTTAGGAGGAATAAGGAATTTAGCTTGGATTAAACTATATTGCAAATATTATTATCATTTCTCTAATTTTTCAAACTTGGGATTCATAAGGATTACTCCATCAAATTTATTTTATTTGGAAATTAGAAATAATCCAAGGGATATAAAAGAGGTTATTAAGGTATTTTATTAAGGTTGGATAAATTTATTTTTACTTGTCTCAAATTTCTACAAAGGGGACAAAAGAATTCCAACATCAAAACCTCTTCAAAACTGAAATAGTGCTTAGTTCAATTAGGAGTAATAAGGTGTTAAAAATTTGATTTTTGATTCTTGCAAAACTTGTACAAAATCAACCAAAGTTGAACTACATTCTTACAAAAAGCACTATATTATACTTAAGAGCCATTCTATCTCAATTCTTCAAGTTCAACCTTTCCAATGGGTAAAGGAATGTCATACAATGGTTGCAAAACTTGCTTCGATAAGAACCATCTCACAAAGCATAATCACAGATGGTTTATTAATTCAAGAGCTAGTCATCATATGATAGGAAATATACAATGGTTTGACTGTATTGAGGTTACCAAAGGTTACAAATTAAGAATTACAGACAGCCAAACATATCTTATTCATGGATACAGATGTGTATCTCCCAGTTAATCTTTTTGAAATATTCTACTACAAAAAGTGTTGTATGTTCCTAGATTAACTTTCAATCTCATCTCAGTGAGGAATTTAGTAGAAAAAAACTACATAATTAATTTTAGATATATGAATGGGATCAATACATGTCTCATTATGAATCAATATGGAATAAAAGCAACAGGTTCAATCTGTAGACACCAAAACAGCACCAATCCGATTATGTGACTGCAAACACTGATCGCTTTGACACACACAGCCCCCGGGGCAGCCCTCAGAGGTTAAACAGTGGTCCTAACCACTTTTGTAGCAATTTTGGAAGGTCAGAAGGCAATTTGGCACATTCGGGCACCTTGCTCAAGTATCCGTCCCACCCGGGGACGAATTCAAATTGGGATCCGTCTCACCCAGGGACGAATTCTGAATTCGCTCTGGGTCAGGACGAATTCCAGGTTCAACGGGCAAAAAGAAAAATTGTGCCAAGTGGCAGTCGAGGACAGTCAATTAATGCCTCCTGCCTTGCATGCATGTGTAGGTGTAGGTGGGTAGAGTGGGCGTTAGAGGACTGTCACAAGGGCAGTCATGGAAGCCCAAGTCAGGGAGGAGTCTCCTCCCTCTTGAGAAGGCATGGCCGCCACATGGCACCCCTGCATGCCCCTCCAAAAGAGACCCCTTGGGTCTATAAAATGGTGAACTTTCTCACCCAAAAGGAGACAAGTTGGAGGCATTTTCAAGCAACGAAGTGTTGCCAAATTGAATACCACATTTTACCCTTTTGATTCACCTCTTCCACATCCTTGATCTCTTTCGCAAGAGAGGTTATTGGGTGGCTATTGGAAGTGTGAATCCGGACCCAAAACCCGACATTTGACCACATTGATCTACCAATTCGTCGACAACCCATTACAAGAGATTTTGGGCCCATCCCGAGTGGATTGGTGCCGAAATCAAGTTCTAACGGTGGGCGGCCCGCCTGGGCGCCCCGCACTTCTTAGTTTCATTTTAATTTGTTCTTTTGTCACTTGTTTATCTTCCATTCCATTTTATGCTGTTTAGATAGTTTATAATTTCGATTTCAGAATGTTTTGATCAAATCATATCATGTATTGTCGCTTTTGTTGTCCTCACTAACTTGCAGGTAGCGACGTCAAATTCCCATTGATGGAGGTCAAATTGGGGAAATCCGACCATCTGGGTCATCCCAAAATGCCCCCAATTAGCTAACCCCTATGTTTGCAGGTCTTTTGGAGATCCCGAGACGTGACATTTGGGCAAGCATCACTTCGGCGCTTTGTCGTAGGCGAATTCGTCCTACCCGGGACGAATTACAGTAGAATTCGTCCTGCCTAGGGATGAATTACAGTCGAATTCGAATCGGCGGCATTTTGTTCGACTGTTTTGATGGCAGTGGCCCTCTGGTAATGTTCCTTGTTTCCTGTCAAACTTGCAAGTTGTTTAGAATCAGTTCATTCATCATTTTATTCAGTTTTATGCATACATCCTTCATTGTTTTTAGAGAACAAACGTTTCATATTTGTAGCAGGTGCTACTAACAATTTTGTTGTTTCTTTGAATGCAGGAGGAGCAGCAAGGATCAAGGATTCATTCACACCAGCGGTGGCAACACTTTGGCCCGCCCATTTTGCATGTGGGCACGCGGAAGGAGGATCACTAGTCACTATTGTAACCAAAACATTTTAATGCTCCTAGCCCCTGAAAAGGTGGGAGGCATCTTTGTAACCGATATTGAGAGATATAAATAAAAAAGGGGTGTGCTTTCTATACCTCTTTCCTTTCGTCTCAATTCGTCTCTTTTCCTTATTTCATGCATTTCAAATTGCTAGGATTAAAGTGTTACATTTCATTTTGCATTGCATAGCTTTAGTGTTTCTTTTTGTTTTCAGAATCTCGTGCTTTCAGTGGCGATCACGGTGGGACTCTGTCCCCTGGTTTTTGAGATCAAGAAACTGATTAAAAATTTGTGTTTTTGTGCTCACAGGTACCATTTTTTCGAACTCTGACTGTTATTCGTCTTTGCCTGTGGCGAATACCTTATCGTAATTCGTCTGACCCTGAGACGAATTCTAATTCGTCTCAGACAGGGACGAATTTTGTATCGTAATTCGTCTCATCCAGGGACGAATTTTTGTCTATGCATTTTTAGGGCCGAGGATCAGAAACAACAAGTCTAGGTAGAGAAAAGGTAAGGGTCTTAAACTGTTCCTGTCATTTTTTGCTTTTTTGTTTCTATTTTCTGTCAATTTTGCCTTCTTAAGGAAAGTAGTTGCTTCTGCCTATTTTAATTTTTAATAAAAAGAACCACACACACATCACATGGCATTTTTAAACCAAGGAGCTGGTCGTAAGACCCCAGCCCTTGATCAAGACCAACGGTGGGTTCATCACCACCTTGGCTTGATTTTTGCATCCATTTACCCCGATTGTCACTGTTGTTAGGCGTAAATCCTGACGAAAGCTGACCGAGTGTCGTTGGGGTGATTCCCAACGTGCGAGGATAAGTCTTCTATGGTAGGTGTCATTAACAGGACAATCCCCCTTTCGTACCGCCTACGTACCACGTACCATCTGCTCTCACGTACCTATAGTTTCCCTCTCGTAAGGGCGGGTATATAGAGAGGTTGGTATATCGGTCGGGCAATGGTATATTGAAGGGGCGACCATTTATGGGAGTCATATGAGCCTTCATTACGCATTTAAACGTTCTTCAAAACTTTCAAAAACAAAACAAAATCATCAAAATGCACTAAAACCAGTCTAGGACACACCATTAATCTTTAAAAGAGATAATCACCGTTTGTGTATGTGTGTGTTCATTTCTGCTTAGTGTAACAAAAAAAATAAAAAAAATCATAAAAGAGATAAAAATCTGCTTAGCTTGTAGAAGAGCACCACAATGGTGTACACCCGTAGCCAAGCCCAATCAAGGGCAGAAGCTATGAAAAGTGTACAAGGAGCGGGCACAAGTCGCCTTCGCTTTAGCCCTAAGGACTTGGCCATACCGCCTTGGCGGTCTGGACCACAAGAGAGTCCACATCATTCCATGTCAAGGTGGAATTATAGGGACACCCCCTAGGGGACACGCCCATTCAGCATAGCCCCTTTCGGGAAGAAGCTTTACATGTGGCACTCAACGTAGATAGAAGACCGCCTTTAGAGGCTAGATATGAGTGGCCACCATGCGACGAAGTGCTAGAGAGGCACAGTGTCCATGAGGAGAGACAACGTGACTATGGCATCTCTCCTTTGCCTCCCATCATTGTTAGAACCGATAGACAAAACCCAGAGCGCAGGGCTCTCCACACGGGGCGAGCTAACTTCGCCCGCCCCTTTCACACCCATGAAAGGGAGTACGAGGAAGACCATCACATTCCTCGAGAGCAATATACAACGAGAGCCTTGTGCTTCCGCACCTGCTAGATACCATGGTCACACATTGAGGCCAGAGCCTCAGGTAAATGCCGCCAACCTCGACAGAGGGAAGCGACCCATTGAAATCTCGGATCATCAAGACCGAGGCAAATACATAGGAGAGGCATTCAAGCCTCCTAAGCCCAAGATGGCAGACCAAATTGACCTGGCAGTCACCAGACATGCCACCCGCCAAGCCCAGATCACGCGGCTTGAGCAAGATCAGCAGCAGTTAGAGTGCTTATACCGCCTTAACAAAGAGCGCATTCAGCGCCAAGCAGACGAGCTGCTTTATAACTTACCTGAGAGGGTTCCAACCCCTCGCACCCAAAAAGTGGAACCATATGAGAGGCATAATCCCTTGGTGCAGGATAGGTCTCCGCGACCTCGTCAAGCTTTGCCTCCGAGACCCCATAGACCTGAGAGGGAGGCCACTCCCCAAAACAATGATGGGTACCCTCCACGGGGACCCACTCAGGGTCAGAGGTCTCGCCCAGAGACTCCTCAAGAAGTTTACGAGGAGTATGAACAAGAAGTAGAGCGGGCCGAAATGCCCTATCAAGGCGGAGGGGTTGCTATCCGGCCACCCCTCCATAGGCCTCCAGTCTCCCACAACTCACAACGGGAGCAAACAAAAGAGGAAGAGATTAAATCTTTCGATGCATACAAAGCGCTATTAGAGCATTTGGAGTCTATGGAAACCAAAGCTTCTGGGCCCCAAAAGCCCATGTTACGCCAACTCTACAGTCATCCAGTGCATCCATCAGTGCCCACACCTTCTTACCCCGAACATTTCAAGTTGCCTCAATTGGCAATCTTTAAGGGTGAAGAGGATGCTCAAGAGCATGTGACAAGATTCCTGAGCCAATGCTTTGGCATTCAGGATAATGATGCATTGTTGCTAAGGACATTCATAACCACATTCGTAGGCCCTACCTCGGATTGGTTCACCCAGTTGCCGAAGCACAACATCAATAATTTGGATCAATTAGTGGATGCGTTCCTTGAACGTTTCGCCTTCAACACCAAGAAGAAGGCGTCACTGAGTGACCTGGCCAGCCTCAGGCAATATGAGGAGGAGACAATGGTGGCCTACGGGAATCGATGGAGGGCTCTGCTTTCTAAGCTACCCTACCTTCCCCCTATGTCCGACCTCACACAAATGTTTTCATGAAGTTGTCTGAGATCAATCTCTAGGCTATTGCAGCTGCAGCAATATGCCACCTTAGAAGAAGCTCTGGCGCAAGCAGAGTTATCGAAGAGATCAAAATACAGGATGGCAAAATTGCCAAACCTAAAAAGAAAGAGTGGAACAAAAATACAAAGACAGGGACTACGCAACCAAAACCCGCTACGGTTAATCAAGTTGCGATAAATGTCCCTAAGCCTGCACAAGAAATACAGCCTCAAAAGGCTAATTATCAGGTAGTGCCTCCTAATAATTATGAAAGAGAAAATAAAAAATAGGAGCAAAATCAGCAGCGTCACCCTAAGCGACAATACACCCCTTATACGGAGTCTAGGGACTCCCTATTTGACCGCTTGTCAACGGCAAATTTAATCACCCTTCCAGAGATCCAAACCATAGATCCTAACGCTCCCAAGCCTAAGGGATACAGAGAGGATTTATATTGTAGGTTCCACAGGTGAAGGGGACATGACCTGAACGCATGCTAGAAATTCAAAGGATTAATACAAGACTTGATTGATAATAAAACATTGGTGGTGGACAACCCCATAGCGCCAAATAACCAGCAGATGGGGGTCTTCAAGGATCCCTTGCCTGCCCATGAGGCACAAGCAAAACCCCTTCAGGTCAATGAGGTGCGACAGAATTTCCCCATGCAAGGGTATGTGGGAATGATCAGCATAGTGACCAGGAACAAGAAATACCCAGGAGTTGCCCCCGAGGCAGCCACAAGAGAAGTTCCAGCAACGTCGCAACCTCAACAACACCCTGTGCAGTTACCTCCGCCTAGACCCGAGGTCACGATACGGACCAAACTCACGCAGAGTTTGTGGACCACGTCGGCTAGGCTCTCCATATATGAGCTCATACAACAATCAACGCCCCATCGGGAAGCTCTCATGGAGATTTTGAAAGCCATCGAGTTGCAGCCCCACGAAGCGAATTCTTTCAATAATTTTGTGGGACATGTAAAATGATGCACGGAGCCAATCATTACCTTTCGAGAAGATGAAGTTAAATCAGTATCTGATGACATGGCAGATCCACCCCTGCACGTTATCGTGTGGGTCAACGGGATCCCGTATAAGAGGGTGTTGGTAGACACTGGCTCGTCTAGTAACATCATTACTACAGCAGCATTGAAACATCTGAAGCTGCCAACCTCTCACATCACCGCTTCCACTTACACACTGCGAGCATTCAATGATGCGATATGCTCGATAGTTGGCACAATTGTTCTACCCATTCAGGTAGGACAAAAGATGATACCTACATTGTGCCATATTTTGGAAGGCGAGATGGCGTACAACATATTGCTAGGGCGGCCATGGATCAGGGACATGAAGTGTGTCCCTTCGATAGCTCACCAGTGTTTGAAGTATGCATTTGAAGGAGAAGTACATGTAGTCCCGACGGACTTAGAACCCTTCAAATATTGCAATGCGGTGCAGTTGATGCCGCAATCGACCCTCCCATCGACGCACTTGGATTTTTAGTTAAATCCATCTAGACAGGGTCCGATGCCGTGAGCACCACTGGTGACTAATCCATCAAAACCCCAGCCAGGTGCATCTTCATCGTCCGCTCCTTCACTACCAATGCCACCTATCATGGCTAAACAGAAGGACAAAGGGAAACAAATCCTGGAAGAGGCTCAACCCCTGGAAGAGGCGCTGCCAACAATATCAACCATCTCAACAGAAGAGATACCTAGCACAATGGAAGCTGAGGCTCCTAGTCCACCCAACATGGAATGGACTCCAGAAGGGCTTCCGTTCCCTCCCTCTCAATCGCCAACAATTACTGTTGAAATGGCCAGCACGGGCCTGGGGGAGTATCTAGTGCGGAATGTTGTAGCAACGCCCATGCTAGAGTCAGTGCAAGACATGGGGAGACCTCGCCTCCCCATCGGGATAGTTGTTCCTTTAGGCTACCCACCGAACCAGACCAATTTTGTGTATGGGGGCCTTGACCATGGTGTTGAGCCATGCATGCAAAAGGATGAGGATGAAGAGCCTTTTGCAGGAGATGTCAACTATCTGTCTAACCCGGACTTTGCTCTAAAATATCTTGGCCAATGCAATTGGCATGGATACGGGCTAGGCAGGTATGAGCAAGGAGTGCGTGTCCTTTGCCAGCCAAGATACCAAATGCCTTATGACAAGTCGGGAGTAGGGTTCAACCACCCCCTGCCCTTAGACATCTTGGTGGAAAACATGCAAGGCCTAGGAATAGGCAACAAGGGTGGATTGGCATCAGATCCTTATGCCAACCCAAACACAACATATACATTGGGAGATTACCTCCCATGGTCAACAACCACCCTTGGTAACATCAATAACCCTTCTCCTTTGCTAGAGAGAGGTGAAAGTTCGGGAACTCACTTTCAAGGAGAGCATAAACAGTGTCTAGAAGGATCTTCGAAGGATGAAGCAGAACATGAACCAGTGTCATATGTTCCCTTCGGATCCGATAGTGATCACTCACAGGAGGTTCCCATGAATAACTGGCAAGAGATATTTTTAAATCTGTTCCCTCTAGAGGCTCCAATCGAGCCAGTGTTGTGTCAAGAGAATCAGGTCCCCCCACGGAGCGTGGACCAACAACAATGGGACCAGATTAATTTGCTAGAACAAGGTGAGCCCTTAATCTCGCAAGCAGTTGTTGAAGAAAATGAACATTTTTGGATCTTCGATAGTGATTCGAAAGATGAAACTGAGATGGCCTATCTCAACCACATGCGACAAATGCAACAAAGGCAACAAATGCAACAACGGCGTCCCTTGGAGATTAATGACTTATTTGCATAGATGGGCATACTGCCAGGGCATGAGTGGTACGTAGACCCAGTAGGGTGGGACCAAGTGTTGGATCCATTGCTCCAAGTTTACGATGAGCAACGTCCACCCCGAGACCCTATAATGACATCAGTGTCGAGGGAAGACCCTGTCTTCCTATCAGCACATAGGGCCGATCCATTCATGCCAGTACCTACAGAACCAGATCCAGAACACAGAGAACATCCAGAATGTTTGAGTCATCACACCCACGGTAATGGAGACCAAGTTCATTTCATCCACATGATCTCCATTGACTTGACCGCACCCATCCGCAATCCGGCCGATCCAGCACGGTCCTTGCATCTAGACATAGATGCCATCGACTGGGATCGCGTCAATTCACCTCCATCCCCATCAGAGTACTGGCCTTTCGGTAAAATGCCTCATTTTACCCTAGGGACAACTCAGGATATCTTTCATGCTGAAGAGGAACCCGAGGTTCCCAACGCAGATTTAAACTCAGCTAATGATATCCATTTGATCCCAACTCCACATCAGTTGGAGGACGGATCCCACATGTCGGTCGAGGAGACGACTGACGTAGACATCGGCTTAGATCCAATGAATCCATAGATTATCAAGTTGGGGGTAAGCTTATCCCCTGAAGAGCAAGCTGACTACATTGCCCTTCTCAAAGAGAAGAAGGAGGTTTTTGCATGGTCATACAGAGACATGCCGGGGCTAGATCCGTAGCTAGTCACGCATAATCTGACGCTTGATCCGACAATCAAGCCGGTTAAGCAAAAACTACGTAAGATGCACCCAACAGTGGCCTTGATGGTCAAAGATGAATTGCAAAAGCTGTTGGATGCACAGTTTGTCATCTGCATGGATTATCCGCCATGGCTGTCCAACATGGTGCCCATCAAAAATCCCGACGGGAGGATTCGCATATGCACTAATTTTTGAGATCTAAACAAAGCGAGTCCTAAGGATGATTTCCCCTTGCCAAGCATCGACGCGTTGGTAGACGCTACAGCAGGTCACGAAATGCTATCCCTCATGGATGGTTTCTCGGGATACAATCAGATTCGTATCAATCCCGAGGATCAACTAAAAATGGCGTTCACAATGCCTTGGGGGACATTTTGTTATAAGGTCATGCCTTTTGGCCTTAAAAATGTTGGTGCCACCTACCAACGTGCCATGACGTACATCTTCCATGATTACATGCATAAAACTTTGGAAGATTACATGGATGATTTGTTAGCCAAGTCTCTTTTGCGCTCAGATCATCTCGATGACTTAAGCAAGATCCTCGATCGCCTCATGGAGCATAAAGTCAGACTGAATCCCAAGAAGTGCGTATTTGGCATCACATCTGGAAAACTCTTGGGTTTCATAGTCTCAAAGTGAGGTATCGAGGTGGACCCAAAGAAAGTCAAGGCAATCCTTGAAATGGTTCCCCCAACTACCATTAAGCAGCTCAGAAGTCTACAGGGAAAGGTCACGTCAATCAAATGCTTCATAGCGCAACTATCTGACAAGTGCCGACCCATGAACAAATTATTGCACAAGGGGGTTGCATTTCACTGGGATGACGAGTGCCAATCAACCTTTGATGACATCAAACAATACTTGGCTTCATCGCCAGTATTGGCACCACCTAGACCAGGAGTGTCATTCTACTTATACATCTCAGCTATTGAGGTGGCACTTGGGCGCCATGCTGGCCCAGAAGAATGAACTTCACAAAGAATAGGCTACTTACTATCTTAGCCGCACCCTGGTCAGTTATGAACTTAACTATGCATACGTCGAGAAACTCTGCTTGGCAGTGGTGTTTGCTACCAAAAAGCTATGCCACTACATGCTTGAGCAACACTACGTATGTTGTGTCTAAGGAGAATCCATTGCGATACATGATGAGTCATACTTATCATAGTAGTCGCACGGCGAAATGGATCATGTTGTTGACGAAATTTGACATAGAGTTTATCGGACAAAAATCTATCAAAGGACAAGTCATAGCCGATCAACTAGCAGAGGCTCCTCTTGAAGACGATCAGCCTCTAGTCATAGAACTACCCGATGATGGGGTCTTCCATGTCTCAGAATCGCCAGATTCTGATGAGCCTGAGTCACAGGCTGACATAACCCTATTTTTTGATGGTTCTAAATGTGAGCAAGGTGGTGGCATGGGAATAGTATTCTTCACACCGCAGGGCGCTCCAATGCCCCTGTCATTTAAATTAAATTTCCCATGCACCAACAATAATGCAGAGTATGAAGCCTTGCTCATAGGTCTTCAGACAACAATCACCATGAACATCAAACGACTGAACATCTTTGGTGATTCATTGTTAATTGTCAATCAAGTCAAAGGGGTATTCCAATGCAAATGCCCAGTTCTATAGGCTTATAAAGCCCTTGTGGACAAATTCCTGGCAAAACTTGAGTGGTACGACATCGAGGCACTCCCTCGGTCATCGAATCATTTTGCGGACACAATGGCCTCCTTGGGGTCACTAATTCCGCAAGACCTTTTCGGTGATATGACAACCATTCAAGTCAAAACCCTATCGCAATCCGTGATGGAGCGTGCAAGCTCTGACTTGACGCCAGGAATCCACATGATCCAGATTGAACCATCCTCGGATAAGTTCTCTCGAATCCACGATCATCTGAAACATGCCAACTGGGGGTCCTTGTTTTCCCCTACTCCCATTAATAGCAACACAACGCTATTCTTACAAGTTCTATCCCGCTCAGCGTTTGCTAGGGATGAACTTCAAGAGGGATTGGTTGTTCATACTATCGAGGTTTTCGATCAACAGGACTGGTATTTACCCATTAGAGACTACCTCAAGTTAGGTAATCTCCCGCTTGGATTGACACATGCCACAAAATGAGCATTCAAGCAGAAAGCGGCTAAGTATGTCTTGATAGGAGACATTTTGTACCATCGTAGCTATGAAGGAATCCTCCTTCGTTGCTTGGACCAGCAAGAGTCCACTTGGGCGATCGCCCAAGCGCACGATGGTACATGTGGTGGCCACTTCAGTGGTATGGCCATCGCAAAGCGCATTCTTCGCATGGGCTATTATTGGCCATATTTAGAGCGAGATTGTTGCGCATATGTCGGGAAGTGCGTGAAGTGTCAACACCATGCCAATTTGATGCATGTACCTTCCCAGGCCTTGCAGACAGTCCAATCGGCTTGGCCATTTTTGTAGTGGGGCTTCGATCTAATTGGAAAGATCTCCCCTGCATCGTCAGGCCATCACACGTTTATCATAACGGCCACAGAGTATTTTACCAAGTGGGTGGAAGCAGTTCCGCTTACCTCTACGACAGGACCCCGCATTGTGGAGTTCATTTTGCATAACATCATATGTCATTTTGGTATTCCATCCAAAATAGTCTCGGATAATGGGACACCATTCAAGAACAAAGACGTGCATGCTTTGACCACAAAGTACAAAATTTAGCATAGTTTTTTGACACCCTATTATCCGTAGGCGAATGGGCAAGCAGAGGCGTCAAACAAAATGCTAGTTGCCATCCTTAAAAATACGGTCAGTAGACAGTCATAAGGATTGGCACATCCAAATCCCACTTGCCCTATGGGCTTATCGCACTAGCATTCGGACGCCCACTAGGGCCACTCCATTTTCGCTCGTGTATGGCTCCGAGGCAGTCATGCCTCTCGAGTTGGAAATTCCTTCCCTACGCATATCAATGCAAGAGTTCATCGATGATGACGCTGCATGGCAGGCCCGGTTAGACCAGCTTACGTTGCTTGACGAATGACGCGTTAATGCTCTCGAGCATTTACGTATCTATCAAGAGCGACTTAAGAAAGCTTACAACATGAAAGTTCACCTGAGGGACTTTCGGGTTGGTGATTTGGTTTTGAAGGAAAACCAACAGAACTCTAGTTTGCCATCCCACCTAAGGGACAAATTCATGGCAAATTGGATAGGTCCATATGTCATTGATAGCAAAATAGGACCCGAGACATACCGGCTAGCTTCTCTTGATGGAATCAAGGAAACAGAACCCTTGAATATCAGTCATTTGTGACCATTCCACATCTGAGAGAGCCATACCCCAAAATGCTCCAAGGATTCATATAATCGCTTGGTCAATCCCAAAAATGCTCCAAGGATTCCTACAATCGCTTGGTCAATCCCAAAATGCTCCAAGGATTCCTACAATCGCTTGGTCAATCCCAAAAATGCTCCAAGGATTCATACAATCACTTGGTCAATCCCAAAAATGCTCCAAGGATTCATACAATCGCTTGGTCAATCCCAAAAATGCTCCAAGGATTCCTACAATCGCTTGGTCAATCCCAAAATGCTCCAAGGATTCCTACAATCGCTTGGTCAATCCCAAAATGCTCCAAGGATTCCTACAATCGCTTGGTCAATCCCAAAAATGCTCCAAGGATTCCTACAATCGCTTGGTCAACCCCAAAATGCTCCAAGGATTCCCACAATCGCTTGGTCAAAAATAAAAAAATCCAAAAATCATCAAAAACAACAAAAATTTGCATCTCATTTCTAGGCATGCTCAAATTCATCAATAAAAAGCTCTTCTCACATCTCATCTTCATATTCACAAAAATCAATCCATCAAAAATACAAAAATATATAGCTGCATTAAGCATCGCATCCATACATTGCATATTTGTGGTCATACAGGTCAAAGGCACCATAGGCTGTAATTGCTCTGCTAGTCCATCTTGTTCCACATTTTTCCATTTTATAAGCAATCCAAAAAACAACAAAAACACGCCATTTACTGCTTTTTACCACACTAAAGTCAATTGTCTTCGAATGTATCAAGAGTTTTCATCTTTCAGTCATAATTTTGCTTTCTAGCCATGTACTGTACCAAGTCAGACAGATTTTACGAAGGTAGAGTTCTACTTGAATCACACCTTGTTACGTAGCATCCCAACACAAATTAAAACACATAAAAATTCCCAAGTTGTGTGAACGAAAGATGAAACCTGCACAGTAATCCAGGTCACCATAAGCGAAACGGTTATCTTGCTCATCCCCCTATGCAAATGACCCAAAGAATGCTGAGAGTTGGCAAAAGGACAAGCATCTTCCCTACCCAATTCCCCAAGAATCCCAAGTTCTCAATAGTTGCAAAACATCAAAAATTTGCAAAAGTCAAAACACCAAAATTTGATATCCCAGAGTGCATACATCAAAAAGCACATACAATAGTGATTCTTATCACTCGAATCCAAATCCCTTGCTCAAAAGAAAAATATATAAAAATAAACAGTGATTTTTATCACTACCAACGAGCAAGTATCCCAATACAATAGAAGAAAAGAAGGGAGTCGAACTTGAATCCCTGGAACTCTCAGCATTTCGACAGGTCATGAGGCAAGCCTCAGTATCGGTTTGGTTGATAGCCTATCGGTCACTGGCGGTAAACTTCCCGCATGACGATATATCTGTCACATTAACTTGTGTACAGATCAATGTTTGCATGTGGATGAGCTAGCTTATGGTATCCTAGATAGCACCATAGATTAATCTGACTAAATACAATAAAGGAGTTAGTGGAGCTAATTAGGTGATCCTCAGTACAAGTTTGGTTGATAGCCTATCTGGCACTGGCGGTATCCTGACAAATACCACATAAATGAACTCAATTGCACACACAGGGATGTGAAATAGCTTGGTCAAAGACAAGTCCGATTCATACCTTGTTCAAAAGTCTTGTAAGATAAAGTACAGTCATGGCTAGTGAGTTAAAACCGTCTGAGTCTCAGAAAACCTTAGCTACATTTCTAAACCAACTGCGCTACTTTTCATCCTTGCAATACCATCAAAAAATACAAAAAAAAACCACATGTATACATGCAAAGTCATTTACCACAACAATCGCCTAACAACAAAATCACAAAGTCCTAAACAGTCTATGGTGCCCTAACCAAACAACACAAATTCAATTCATCCATTACATTTTGCATATCACATATACATCAAAAACATTTGCATTCATCATAACATATGCATCCATCGAAATAAATTAACATGCATACATCCATACTCATCACTCATCAGGCATAAAATCAAATCATCACTCGCATAAACAAAATAAAGTCATCTGTATATATCATCAAAAATGCCCGCAGGCTACAATAACCGGTCATCTGACCCCGCACAATCCAAAAGCTCAAAAACCCCCAAGCCTAGGGCGTCGGCCACCATGATCACGCAGGATCGGTGCGACGAGAACTACCCCCATGGTGTGGGTCCTATGGGACCCCTCAGGGTGGCTGCTGCTAGCCCCCGCATCATGCCTACTCGCCCCCCCTCATCTAGTCGCCTACGTCGAGAGGATGCTGACTGCTCAGTCTCACTCCCTCTCGAGCGATGACGATCCGCCTATGCTGAATGTAGGGACCCGCCCACCAAGGCGGCTAATCTCTGCCTCCAGCTCTAACCGCTACCGCAACGACTCCATCTCTCACTGGCGATACGTCGCCAAGTTCTCCTCGCACCGTGCCAAAGCCCTATCCCTCTCTACCAGCTGCGTCCATAAGAGATCCCTCTCTCGTGCCGCATCAGTACCCCCATCCCATCGATGAGAAGCAGCTAATGCATTCTCTCGCTCTGCCAGCTGCATCCGTAGGAGATCCCTCTCCTGCAGAGCTTCCCCCAACTCCTCATCGTGCCTTCATAGCAACCCCTCCAACCATGCAATCTCAGCACGTAACCCTACATCCGCATCCTCGCATCTGCCCGAGGCATGGGCATCTCTGGAACAGCAGCCTGCTCTGGCTCCCACTACTCCATGATGTCCTACATCTCCGGCTGATCCGGAGCCCCAAGATCCGCATCCATACCATCCACCTCTACCATCTCCACATCCTCCAAAGGAGCTCCCCAGTCATCACCTGGTGCCTCGACACCCTCCCCCCACGTAGCCGCCTCCTGCCTCCCAATGGCCCCTCGCCTCACCATCACCGTAGTACCCACCACTGGTCATACTCAACGGTAGTCCCGACGTCATCCACATCCGGGACATCGATCACCGCATCTGAATCCTCGCCCAGTGGCACGATGACCGATCGGTCCAGAGTCCTCTCATCCCCCGACATCGATAGACCACGGGCTCACCAAGCAACCCCTGGCGCACCCCAAACTATCGGGTCACCCGACTATACGAGAAGAACTCATGCTCGGTCCCGTGTCGCCCAATCAGCCACCGCTCTCTACATACCCATCGAAGCCACTCTCCAGCCTCCAGCCAGGCTGGACAGTCCCGATAAGGGTGCCAAACCACCTCCCCTAGAGTAAGCCGAGAGAAGGTATCGACATAGTGCCCTACGACACCTGCCCACCATCGACTCTGCCCCTGCTCCCCGGACCGCCGCCATAGAACTGCATAACCTATCTCCCTATCCTCCATCTCCGCCCGAGTCATCCATGGTAACCCGGCTGGCCTCTCCACTACTATGTGCTGCCAAGCCCAACACTGCAACAAGTAGCTACAACTAATCCCCTTTCGCTATCGACAGCGGACCTCATACAACTCCCCATAGAGCTGTGCCAATAGTGTCTGTCCCCATCTCATAATAAGCGGTGCCTCTATCGAGCACTCTACCAACTGCCAAACCAAATCCAACAGGTTCCATGGGAACCTCACGCCTGACGAGTCAGGTAACAACATGTTGGACATGAGGCCCATAAGGAATGCGTGCCTCACGCCCAACACCCCCCTCTCCAGCCACCATCGGACCAAAATCCTGCCAATCTGGCAGTCACCCTCTGCCCTCTCCAGTGGATCCTCCACACCCAGCTCCTCCCCATGCCCGAAGCATCTCGTCAATACAGTTGTCCGTTGATCACGCGATGATGTCCTGATCGACAGTCCATCTATCGAAATCCGTAGAAGCCGATAGATATCCTCCAAGGTAACAATCATCTCCCCTATTGGGAGATGGAAGGTGTTGGTCCACGGATCCCAAAGATTGATCAGGGCCATCAAATAGGCCTGATCCATGACCACGAGGCTCCAGTCGAGCCACCTGCTTGAGCCCAAGGGCATCAAGCCACTCCGAGTCAGCCACTCGTGCCCCCACGCTTCAGTAAAAGCAGTGGGTACACGGTACCGACTCCTAACAACCTGCAAAAGAAAACAATTCAAAAACATTAAAATCATGAAAAAGAACTGTACAACAATAACATAAATATACAACATTGCCTACCAATGTACAAAAAAACAAACATAAAAATTCAAAAAAATAATTTTTCAGTTCTAGGGTTTCTAATCCTAACTGATTAATTTAAAAACAAAAATTCAAAATTCAAACAAAAATAATAATTTTTCAGTTCTAGGGTTCCTAATCCTAACTGATAAATTCCAAAAATAAAACAAAACAAAAATTAAAAAATTAATTTTTCAGTCTTAGGGTTTCTAATCCTAACTGATTAATTTAAAAACAGAACAAAAATTCAAAAAACAACAAATATTAAGTCTTAGGGTTTTATGTTCCGTTTATCCTAGGGTTTAGCTATAAGGAAAATAAAAATTCTCTCCCTAGGTTTTGCGCTACGTTTAGTTGTACACTAAGTCTTAGTTGTCTTCAGCTCAGTTTCAGGGTTTAAGTTTTAAAATTTTGAAAAACATCATCACAAAAATAATTAAACAAAACACTTGCAGTTTTAAAACAAAAGTAATAATTCTAGGGAGCACTTACTGGTCTCGCTTCGGCTCCGCCGCTCGACCCGGTTTGTGCACTCATGATGTCAGGAGAAATTCGGCAGCGCTTCGCTTCGCAGAATTAACCTCCTCCTCCCCAGAGCTCCAAATCGCAAGAAAAATCAGATGCAAATGAGCCCAAACCCTAGATTTGGCCTTTAAATAGGCCTTTTGAGCTTAAATTCATCCTCCCCTAGGACGAGCACTCTGGTTAGCACTCGTCCCACCCTAGGATGAATTCTAAGCTGGTATTCGTCCCACCCTGGGACGAATTCAAGCCAAAAATTTCAAAAAACATCAAAAATTGAACAAAAATGCATTAAAACAGCTAATAAACTTGCCCGATGAGAGTGTTGTTGCACTTGACATCCCGGGCATGCAAAACCGATGTTGGGGTCACGAATTGTCACTATCCTACTCCCTAAGAAGGCTACTTTAGCCGGACCGCTCCACGGGAGGACGGATTTTTGCCAATTTCAGCTCCAAAAAGCGTCGCAAAAAGGGTTACCACCCACCAAAAATAGGTCTAAATGTCAAAAAATTGCACATGCTTAAACGCTAAACCATCTAAGGGCACCCTTGCAAAAGTCATCTTGGGTCAAGTGACTCGTCGCTTTTCTCACGAAGGTCATTCCCTCATCGATTCGTCGCTTGAGGGGGTAGTCACACTTAGTCACCAATCAACAAACACACACCCAATTAAGGAAAATGACATGCATTCAAAGAATCATTGACAAAGACAATTACGCTCCTGCTTGGGGCAGTAAACAAGCAATAATCACAATCTGATCAAATCACTTGGCATTTCATGAATCATGAACTCAAGGTTCTCATGGACAAAAGGTTGCGCCCTTTGCCTATTCATGACTGATCAATGTCCAAGATCAAGTCACACCTCACCAAAAAAGGTTAACACTTGAATTGAGTGCCTTAGCTCGTCAGAAGCAAGGATTCAAGAATGCATGCCCTTTCCATACTTGGGGCATCAAAAGTTGGTTAGGTTACCAAGAAACCCTAATCATTAGTGCTTTGGTTATCTATTTTTGCTCGACGCTGCGCCATGCACAGCGCATCCCAAAAAGGGGCATCTGTAGACACCAAAATAGCACCAATCCGATTATGTGACTGCAAACACTGATCGCTTTGACACACACAGCCCCCAGGGCAGCCCTCAGAGGTTAAACAGTGGTCCTAACCACTTTTGTAGCAATTTTGGAAGGTCAGAAGGCAATTTGGCACATTCAAGCACCTTGCTCAGTATCCGTCCCACCCAGGGACGAATTCAAATTGGGATCCGTCTCATCCAGGGACGAATTCGGAATTCGCTCTAGGTCAAGACGAATTCCAGGTTTAACGGGCAAAAAGAAAAATTGTGCCAAGTGGCAGCCGAGGACAGTCAATTAATGCCTCCTGCCTTGCATGCGCATGTAGGTGGGCAGAGTGGGCGTTAGAGGACTGTCACAAGGGCAGTCATGGAAGCCCAAGTCAGGGAGGAGTCTCCTCCCTCTTGAGAAGGCATGGCCGCCACATGGCACCCCTGCATGCCCCTCCAAAAGAGACCCCTTGGGTCTATAAAATGGTGAACTTTCTCACCCAAAAAAGACAAGTTGGAGGCATTTTCAAGCAACGAAGTGCTGCCAAATTGAATACCACATTTTACCCTTTTGATTCACCTCTTCCACATCCTTGATCTCTTTCGCAAGAGAGGTTATTGGGTGGCTATTGGAAGTGTGAATCCGGACCCAAAACCCGACATTTGACCACATTGATCTACCAATTCGTCGACAACCCATTACAAGAGATTTTGGGCCCATCCCAAGTGGATTGGTGCCGAAATCAAGTTCTAACGGTGGGCGGCCCGCCCAGGCGCCCGCACTTCTTAGTTTCATTTTAATTTGTTCTTTTGTCACTTGTTTATATTCCATTCCATTTTATGTTGTTTAGATAGTTTATAATTTCGATTTCATAATGTTTTGATCAAATCATATCATGTTTTGTCGCTTTTGTTGTCCCCACTAACTTGCAGGTAGCGACGTCAAATTCCCGTTGATGGAGGTCAAATTGGGGAAATCCGACCATCTGGGTCATCCCAAAATGCCCCCAATTAGCTAACCCCTATGTTTGCAGGTCTTTTGGAGATCCCGAGACGCGACATTTGGGCAGCATCACTTCGGCGCTTTGTCGTAGGCGAATTCGTCCTACCCGGGGACGAATTACAGTAGAATTCGTCCCGCCCAGGGACGAATTACAGTCGAATTCGAATCGACGATGCATTTTTCCGACTGTTTTGATGGCAGTGGCCCTCTGGTAATGTTCCCTGGTTCCTGTCAAACTTGCAAGTTGTTTAGAATCAGTTTATTCATCATTTTATTCAGTTTTATGCATACATCCTTCATCGTTTTTAGAGAACAAACGTTTCATATTTGTCACGAGGTGCTACTAACAATTTTGTTGTTTCTTTGAACGCAGGAGGAGCAGCAAGGATCAAGGATTCATTCACACAAGCGACGGCAACACTTTGGCCCGCCCATTTTGCATGTGGGCACGCGGAAGAGAGATGACTTTCCATTGATGTGACCAAGAGACAAGTTTGATGCTCCCCGAATTTGAAATACATCAATAAAAGAAGAGGGTTGTTTCGTTCCATTTTGGTTCCAATTTGTCTATGCTTTCTCCATTTTATGCCTAGTTAGTTAAACCATCTGAGTCTCAGAAACACTTAGCTACATTCTATGCAAACCGTTGCATACAATCCATCCCTATATCACCATTAAAAAAAAAAAAAGAGCAACATATATACACAAAAGCATTTACCACAACAATCACCCAGTACACAAAGCCATAAGTCCTGTATAGTCTATGGTGCCAATGCAAGGTTATCAACAAATCATTTCATCCATTCCATTACCTATCATATAAATCAGCAACATTTGCATTTATCATACCATATGCATACATCAATATAAAGTAGCATGCATCCATCAACATCAATCATTGTGCATAATATGAAATTATGACATATACACAAAGCAAGAAAATCAAAACAAAAAAAACAACAAATATCCAGAAAAAAAAGCAATAAAAGTGTCGAACAAAGGCACCTTTGCGCCTGACATTCAATGGCATAGAAAACTGAGTCGGGGTTTACATTGTCACTACCCTACTCTTGAAGAAGGCTACCATAGCCGGACCGCTCCACGGGAGGACGGATTTTCAACAATTTAATCCCCAAATGGTGTCACAAAAAAAAAATCAAAACAACAGAACAACAAAACAACAAAACAACAAAAACAACAAAAAATGCAACACAAACAAAAAGCAATAAACACTGCCAGACAAGAGTGCTCTTGCACCTAACCTTTTGGCATAGCAAAACTGATGTCGAGGTCTACATTGTCGCTATCCTACTCCCTAAGAAGGCTACCATAGCTGGACCGCTCCACGAGAAGATGGATTTTTGACAATTTCACCCCCAAACGACGTCACAAAAGGGTCAAAACCCACTCAAAAACAATAAAACAACAAACCACCAAAAACAATAAAAACAACAAAATAAATGCAACACAAAAACAAAGCAATAAGCATTGCCGGACACAAGTGCTCTTGCACTTAACCTCTTGGCATATAAAATTGATGTCGGGGCTCAAATTATCACTCTCCTACTTCCCCAAGAAGGCTACCATAGCCGGACCGCTCCATGGGAAGACGAGTTTTCGACGAGTTCACCCCATTATGGCATCACCAAAAGGGATTTCACCCACCAAAAATAGGTCTAAATGTCAAAAAACTGCACACACGTTCAAAGATAAATCTTCGAAGGCACCTTGGCATAAGTCATCTTTGGTCAAGCGACTCGTCGCTTTTCTCACGAAGGTCATTCGCTCATTGATTCGTCGCTTGAGGGGGTAGTCACACTTAGTCACCAATCAACAAACACACACCCAATTAAGGAAAATGGCATGCATTCAAAGAATCATTGACAAAGACAATCACACTCCTGCTTGGGGCAGCAAACAAGCAATAATCACAAATTGATCACATGCTTGGCATTCGTGAATCATGAATTCGAGGTTCTCCGTGGATAAAAGGTTGTGCCCTTTGCCTATTCATGACTGATCAATGTCTAAGTTCAAGTCACACCTCACCAAAATAGGTTAACACTTGAAATCAAATTCCTTAAGCTCGTCAGAAGCAAGGATTCAAGAATGCATGCCCTTTCCATACTTGGGGCATCAAAATTTGGTTCGGTTACCAAGAAACCCTAATCATTAGTGCTTTGGTTATCTATTTTTGCTCGACACTGCGCCATGCACAACACATCCCAAAAAGGAGCATCTGTAGACACCAAAACAACACCAATCCGATTATGTGACTGCAAACACTAATCACTTTGACACACACAACCCCCAGGGTAGCCCTCAGAGGTTAAACAGTGGTCCTAACCACTTTTGTAGCAATTTTGGAAGGTCAGAAGGCAATTTGGCACATTCAGGCACCTTGCTTAGTATCCGTCCCACCCAGGGATGAATTCAAATTGGGATCCGTCTCATCCAGGGACAAATTCAAAATTCGCTCTAGGTCAGGACGAATTCCAGGTTTAACAAGCAAAAAGAAAAATTGTGCCAAGTGGCAGTCGAGGACAGTCAATTAATGCCTCCTGCCTTGCATGCGCGTGTAGGTGGGCAGAGTGGGCGTTAGAGGACTGTCACAAGGGCAGTCATGGAAGCCCAAGTCAGGGATGAGTCTCCTCCCTCTTGAGAAGGCATGGCCGCCACATGCCACCCCTGCATGCCCCTCCAAAAGAGACCCCTTGGGTCTATAAAATGGTGAACTTTCTCACCCAAGAAAGACAAGGTTGGAAGCATTTTCAAGCAACGAAGTGCTGCCAAATAGAATACCACATTTTACCCTTTTGATTCACCTCTTCTACATCCTTGATATCTTTCGCAAGAGAGGTTATTGGGTGGCTATTGGAAGTGTGAATCCGGATCTAAAACCCGACATTTGACCACATTGATCTACCAATTCGTCGACAACCCATTACAAGAGATTTTGGGCCCATCCCAAGTGGATTGGTGCCGAAATCAAGTTCTAACGGTGGGCGGCCCACCGCAGCGCCCGCACTTCTTAGTTTCATTTTAATTTGTTCTTTTGTCACTTGTTTATATTCCATTCCATTTTATGCTATTTAGATAGTTTATAATTTCGATTTCAGAATGTTTTGATCAAATCATATCATGTATTGTCGCTTTTGTTGTCCCCACTAACTTGCAGGTAGCGACGTCAAATTCCCATTGATGGAGGTCAAATTGGGGAAATCCGACCATCTGGGTCGTCCCAAAATGCCCCCAATTAGCTAACCCCTATGTTTGCAGATCTTTTGGAGATTCCGAGATGTGACATTTGGGCAGCATCACTTCGACGCTTTGTCGCAGGCGAATTCGTCCTACCCGGGGATGAATTACAGTAGAATTCGTCCTGCCTAGGCACGAATTATAGTCGAATTCGAATCGACAACATTTTGTCTGACTGTTTTGATGGCAGTGTCCCTCTGGTAATGTTCCCTGTTTCCTGTCAAACTTGCAAGTTGTTTAGAATCAGTTCATTCATCATTTTATTCAGTTTTATGCATACATCCTTCATCGTTTTTAGAGAACAAACGTTTCATATTTGCAGCAGGTGCTACTAACAATTTTGTTGTTTCTTTGAATGCAGGAGGAGCAGCAAAGATCAAGGATTCATTCACACTAGCAGTGGCAACACTTTGGCCTGCCCATTTTGCATGTGGGCACGCGGAAGGAGGATCACTAGTCACTATTGTAACCAAAACATGTTAACGCTCCTAGCCCCTAAAAATGCGGGAGACATCTTTGTAACCGATATTGAGAGAGTGTAAATAAAAAGGGTTGTGCTTTCTATACCTCTTTCCTTTCATCTCAATTCGTCTCTTTTCCTTATTTCATGCATTTCAAATTCATAGGATTAAAGCGTTACATTTTGTTTTGCATTGCATAGCTTTAGTGTTTCTTTTTGTTTCCGAAATCTCGTGCTTTCACAATCCATGAAAATACTTATATCCTAGACTCAATGGAAATCCCACAAGATATTGTGATGTTACAAAATGCTTCTAACTCATTTGCAGAAGAACATGTTGAAGAAAATGAAGAACCAATACATCAAAAATGCAAGTACAGGAGGATAAAAAATATGAGAGGACAATTGCATCATGCCCTACTTATTCATCAACAATCAGAATCAAATGAAGATACTTGCAAGGAGGACTACAAAGGTGACTGGATAGAAGATGAATCTAAACATGTCAAAGATTATCCAATGAGAATAGAAGGCCTAGCTGCAACTTACTCTGCATCATATAAAAACACAAATTACCTGTTGAACCTAAATACAAAGAATTCAAAATAAGATTAAGAAAATCCATATTGAAGACTAAAGCCTTCAATACCCAAATAATGTAATACATGAGGGTGTTGAAAATAATGTATATTCCATCATTTGGGTTATATAAATGTATCCTCCAAGATACATACCTAGATTACTTCTTGTGCAAGTTATCTAGTGACTTCATGCAATGTAATAAATGGACAAGTGTCAATGTGCAAGTTGTACATGTGCAAGGTGTCCTATGCACAACTAGATAGAGTGTTGGGAAAACATCATATTTAACATATATAAGGATGGCCTCTTAGATAGAAAGATAGGACAGTCAAGGGGCATTATCAGATAGTGTAGGTTAGTGGATTGTGTTGTTCTATGTTCCACACCATTTACTGGTGATGGATATGATGTAGATCGGTAGCTTTGTTAATGGAGTGCTCACTTCCTCCATAGCTACATTGTAATGTTTTATATTTCAACATACTTCAGTCATCTAGCAGATTTACTTTCTTGCATGTTATTCTACATCTTGTGATTGTTATCTCTTATGACTCATTTATCAAAAGCTAATAGTAGTATCATGATAAATATGATATATACATCATGCTAATTATATGGATAAGGTATTTAGAAGCATAGGTGTGAGAATCCACAAAGCTTTGAGATTAAGAGAGGGTTCATCTAAAATTTAATTTATTGTAATATATAAATATTATAGAATATTATGTGTAAATATACATACTTTTAATTATGGGATTGAAACTAGTCTTACTTGTATTGCATCAGGATGATAGTTGGAAGAGAATAACTTCTTGTCTTCGAACGACTAATCAATTAAATTCAATTCGAATGCCATACACAAGAAACTCTTGCAAATCAATTTGTCAACTATGCAGAAAAAATAACCAGAGTAGTATAACAAAATATGAAACAGTAAAAACTCAGAAGTCTAACGCCTCTTAAGGAGGGCAGGTCCCCGCCTTGAAGGCTTTGCGAATAATGCAGATGAATAGAATTAATAATGCAAAATATAATTCCAATTAATCAAATTCAAATCAATTATATATTGAAATTATAACACTTGGAAAACATAGCCGACGCATGCTATGTTTGGAATGTAGCATGACTCCCCTCCTCGGAAAGCTTTGTCCTCAAAGCTAGAAATGTCTAAAAAATAATTTCAAGTTCCCATGTAGCCTCTTCTTCGGGTAAGCCCTACCATTTGATAAGAAATTATTGGATGTGATGAGATCTCATTGTGTGTGTTTTGGTTTGTAAAATCGCTTTTGGTTGGAGATATATACGCCCTTCTTCATCCAACACTGTTAATTCTGATTGAGATTGTACTTTTTGGCTGATCACCTTCTTGAGACATTGTCTGGCCTGGTCATGGGATCTTTTGGGTGGTAGTCCTTTTGGTGCGTGCAGAACCTTCTCATAGTTGGCCACATCATTTTGTAGATCATCTGCTTGTAACTATGGCACATCTTGTGCTACTTTTTCCATGCAATTAATTTGGCCTATGAATCCGTAGCCACCTTTTCTTGATATTTTTTCCATGTTATGTGAACTTACTATTTTTGATGGAGGTGTTGGCATTCCTTGGAGGTGAATGGTCTTCCCATTTTCTTTCCATTCAACAAAGCATTGTTTGTAATTAAAACCGACCATGGTTTCCATTTGTTCCATCCATGCAACACCCAAAATAACTTTTGAATTCCCTAATTCCATGACAAAAAGAGGACCCTGCCAAGTATAACTTCCCATTTGTAATGAAATTGAAGATGTCTTACCTAGGCATTGACAAGTTTCCCTGCCTACAGTTCTAACTTGAAATTTATCTTGACTGGAAGAGTAGATGTGCAAATTTAATGTCCTAGCAAGTTTTGCATCAATAAAGTTGTGAGTACTTCCTGAATCAATTAATATTGTTACCTTTCTTTACCGAATGAATCCTGCTACCTTGATTGTATGGTGAGAGGATAACCCCATAAGAGCATGTACTGAAATAGTCATGGTATCTTCTCCATATACAACCACCTTGTTTTCACTTTGGTCATCATCTAGAGAATTATCAGGTGAGTTGTTCTCCTCTATTTCGTCATCTTCCTTGTCAACATATTCAATTTGAAAGTTCTGTCTTGGTACACATGCCTGATATTTTGGATGGTGAGTGCGACATTTGTAGCAAAAATATCTTGATGGTTGATCATTTCTGCAAAAGGAGTTGTGATATTGAGGTTGACCATATGAATCACATTGTGTGGATGTTTCTAGTTGCACCTTCATCTCTGCAAAATTGGCCACCCTTATACACTCATCTAGCTTGGATGGATTTTGTAGGTCCACTTCGACTTTAATATTCACTTTCAACCCATTTTGAAAAGCTGCTACCACCACATCTGGTTGTAAGTCTTGTGCATAGTGAAGCATACTAGTAAATTTTGAGATATAGTCCCCTATTGACCTTGTCTGCTTGAGTGACGACAACCGCACTATGTAGGACCCTGTGGGACCTTTGTCAAATTTGTGAAGAAAGGCATCACTAAAATTATCCCAATAGAGAGCCTGGTGGTCATTCTCATGTTTGTACCATGTAAACCATTGATAAGCTTCAATGCCTAATTTGGTTGCTGCATAAGAAACTTTTTCCAACTCCCAGAATTGGTAGAAGTCTAAGATGCCTTCCATTTTGGCTATCCACCCACGTTGATCATGACCTTCAAAAGTGGACATGTCAATGCATGGATAGTTGACTCCAATAGGACTTCTTGGTTGGTGGTGTACATTGTTCCTATCTTGTTCCTTGTTATTTCTTTTTCGTTGTATGTGATTTTGGTAAGGTCTGCCAGGACCCCATTGTTGCTCAAAAACTTCTTCATTACCCATATCCTCATTATTTATGTGGCCATTGAGGTTTGGGGACCGACTATTATGACCTCTTTGGTGTGTATCGTCCTCATACTGAATGTCAGTATTCCAGTGGTGGGGACTAGGGGGATTTGGTTTAAATACTTGTTGGAAGCTGGAAGTCATGGTAGTAATGCTTTCTATTAATTTGGCTAACATCTCATCCAAGACCTTGGGACGTCCAGTTTCTACTTGAGTGATGTTATCTTGGGAGGAGTTTGGAGAGGTATTGGATGCCATTTTTTTGATCAAGGGATGACCCGGATTATAGCTAACAATTCTGAAAGGAGAAGAAGAATTTTGTGTACCTTTTTTTCGACGCGGTCTTCTTGGTGATTTTGAGTTCTCTTTGTTGGGTGTCTCTGAGCTTGATAGTCAACCGTTGGATCCTTTGGTCCACTTTTTGTTCATGCACTTTCAAAATCTCTTGCTTAGAAGCCTTTGAGCTTCAATTTCTGCTAAAATTTTGTTAGATTTGGCAAAAACTTTGGTTGTATTCCGCCTAATTGTCGCTCCAACTGCGATGCGGAATTCGTGCAACTTTTGGTAGCAACTTTCCCGACTAGACAAGGACCAAGGGCGAGCACAAGGGGACGAAGCGGCCCAACTAGGTAAAAGGTACGATGCAACCTGACTAGCACCCACTCGATAAGTACCCTTTAACTGACAAAAAGGGGAGCATGATAGCTAGAACCAAATACAAGACATGACAGCTGGGACCCGATCGAGAGACATGAGATGAGCTGACGTGGCTAAATAACGCACAATAGCTGGAACCAAATACAGGACACGACAGTTGGGACCCGACCGAGAGACATGAGATGAGCTGACGTGGCTAAATAACGCACAATAGCTGGAACCAAATACAGGACACGACAGTTGGGACCCGATCGAGAGACACGAGACGAGTTAACGTGGCTAAATAACGCGTGGGCCCATGGAAATGACTAATGCGATTGAATGACTGACACGAACGACAGATGGACCATAGGCTAAGTGACCAAAGACGAGGGAACAGGGCCCACAGGGCATGACATTTGGGAGAGGAAAACTGGCATGTAATGACCTAATACCTTCGTGCACGAGGCTAAGATAGCCTCGTGTGACCTAAGTCACAACAAGAGGCTGCGCATTTTTAATTTTAAACCGCTATGAATCTCCCACACGATGGATGTGGGATAAATGTCCCGACATAAAATAAATTAAAAATTGTGTACCTTAGGTTAGTTGCTTAATAATTTTTTAACCACGTGATATGATTGGTCGAGTTGACGCGCTATGTTCTGTGGCTTCTCTTCAGTGGATTTTTGTTTGGAGGTTTAGACTACAATTTGGGTGATGGATTCCTTGTATGCCTCCAACCACGATTTGTGATTCATTCCCAATGTTTCCTTGTGGTGTGAGGTGGCGCTGTTGCGATTGTCTGGTCGCTTGGCATTTTAATCTTCGCGACGATGTTTGCATAGTGAAACAAAATAGCAGCATAATGATAAGTGGTGTTTTGAATCTGCTCGAGGATTGCTAAGTCCTAGATTACTCACTTGGAACTCGAAACGGGAGGCATGAAGGCGAACAAGGTGACATTTGGTTGCTCCACTATTTCTTCAGTCGAATGTTCGCACGTTGCAGCAGGTCGCTTGGAAGGTCATAGAATCTCGATAGCCTTTTGCCTAACCTGATTACTAATACCACTTGGAAGAGTAACTTCTCTTATCCAAACAACTAATCAATTAAATTCAATTCAAATGCCATACACAGGAAACTCTTGCAAATCAATTTGTCAACTATGCAGCAGAAATAACTGGAGTAGTATAACAAAATATGAAAAATTGAAAACTCAGAAGTCTAACACCTCTTAAGGAGAGTAGGTCCCCGCCTTGAAGGCTTTGCGAATAATGCAGATGAACAGAATTAATAATGCAAAAGATGATTCCAATTAATCAAATTCAAATCAATTATATTGAAATTATAACACTGGGAAAACATAGCCGAAGCATGCTATGTTTAGAATGTAGCAATAGTGGTAATATAACTATTATGTATGTGTTCTTTCGTAATATTCGCACCTAGGTATCCTCATTGAAATTCAAATAGTTCAATCAATGGAGATGACATTTGATCATTGTATGAATAATTTTTTGTTTTTCTAGAGAAAAAAGGGTTGTACTTGGGTCCCCACCCTTGAAAAATCACATATCTCTCTTTTAGAGCTTGAGAGTTTATGAACAGATTCAATTCTCATCTCAATTGAGTTGCTATAATATACCTATGTCTTTTTCATAAAAAGTTTGGATTCTTGATTTTTCATTTTTTGGATCTTCTTCAATTTTCTTTGTAAGTACAAATATTCCAAAATTCAACATTCTTCTTGATATTAGCAGCCTTCAGATTACCAAACTTTCACCTCTATTATTTATTCACTATATCCTAGTAAAGTAGTATTCCCAAAACATCGCGCTATCATAGTCTGCTTTACCAGATATGGACTGCTAGATTCCTTCCTGAAGCATAAGTGCAACTATAAGAATTGTAATAAATTGTTTATATGAAAATGTATTAGTGTAATAAAAGTAAACAATATTATCAATTGAAAACATTAACATAAATTTTAATCATTATTTAATTGAGGCAGTCAACATTTTCTTGTCACCTTTACCTAAACTTACTACTTCCTCTAACCATAGAAAAAAGAATTTAACTTCACAATCCTTTATTAAAAACCTTCTATTAGATAGTCTATCTGCATATTTGTTCCCTTCCCTTGATGTATATATAAACTTGATTTCTTCAAAATCTATAGCAAGGTCTTGTATTTCCATAATGATCTCTTGTATGTTCCATGGAGCCTTTGCTTTCCTCAAAATTGTATTTATTACTATTAATGAATCACCTTCCATACATACTCTATTCCATTTTATTTATCTATATAATTTTCACCCTTCCAAAGATACCCAAGTTTCAGCTTCATTATTTGTCTTAAATCCACTATTGAGAACATAATATTACAAAATCTCACCCCTATTATTTATAATCATTCCTCCTCCTTTTGGTCTTGGATTTCCTGTAGATGCTCCACCAAAATTCAATTTGATCAACTCAATTTTTGGTTTTTTCCACTTTATGTTCTTTGTCTTCCTTATGTTTCTCATGTACCCAACATTATAATTCCATTTGATGACTTTACCCCATCTGTCAAGGCTCTTTACTTCAATATTAGGCATTGGATGAGTTTATAGGATTGCTTTAGACTCCTCTATGACTAAATAAATATTTTTTTCATAACCTCTAAATTATTTTTCTTTCCCTAAAATATTATTTTGTTCCTTTCCATCCATACATTCCAAAGTATTACATATTTTGATATATCCTAGATTGTCTATAACACCTCACTTTTAAAAGTGTTCTTCAATTACTTTAACTATTCTTCAATTCTTCCATCCATCACCATGCATTTACCAAACATATTAAGAATCCATTTCCATAGTTCCCAAACTATTGAATAGTGTCCTCATAGACAGTCTATACTCTCATATTTTTTACATTGAACACATTGTGGGGGGCCATGAAAACCCCTTTTCATTAGGTTATCCCAAGATATTTTTTTCCTATAACCTACTAGCCATACAAACATTTTAACTTTTGAATGCTTAGGCTATCATGAATATCTCTCCATATTCTTGTGGTATTCCTATTTTGTTGGTGCTTTATATTATATCCACTTCTTGTTGTATATTCTCATGAGCTATTCAACTCCCAAATTAGCTTATCTTTGACTCCACTTAGAATAATCACTAATGTTATATTTTTGCCCAAATACCTCCTAGCATGATGTCTTGTATAGTTGTAAAAAATATTATTTGTATTTGCATCTTCCTTCTTGATCCTTGTACATAATGTTACAAACCTTAGTACTATTTATCTTGAATTAATCTCATCCATGGTTTCAAAATTGGATTTAGATTGAGTGATTTTTTTATCACACCAAGTATCCATCCAAATAGGATTTGTTTCTCCAATTTCCACCACCTATATTTGACCATTAGCCACTAGATCAATTAATTTTTGTAAACTATTCCATAGTGCAGAATAATTTGGCAATGAGAATCTAGTAAATATTAAGCTTAGGTCATTGGGATCAATGTACTTAGAAGAATTATTGTTCATTATATTTGACTCTCTTTGTACAATCTCCAAATTGCTTTTCCCCTTAGAGATAAGTTTACATCTTAAATAACTATTAAATTGAGACCACCCCTAGTTTTATCATCACACACCTTGCTCCATTTCACTAAAGGAATTTCTCTTTTATCATGTAATCTTGACCACAAAAATGATCACATAATTAATTAATTAGTAAATTGTGCATGCAATAAAAATATTTTTTGTTCTTTTTAATATTATACCTTAACAACATTCTAAACATAAATTTTAGTTGCTTTTTGAGGTTCCCAAACTGACTAATACCATGCTAACTAAATACATTAGCATTGATATGGGAGAGAACCAAACAATATCAATTGTTGCAAGCATGGCCTATAAATCTGGCATAATAAAGTTAGAATGACCTCCTCCAAAATTGCTAGGAGAGAACTCATTTGGTTGGTAGTGATAATGCACCAGTACTTTGAGTGAATCCATATCTATTAGCAGGTTTGCATACCTTACATGGATTAAACAGTGTAGATGGTCTTTGCATAGCAGACTTGAGCACCTGTAGAGGGTGTTGTGACATTGAGAATGATTTCAGATGAGCATTATATTGAGTGCAACATCAAGTGCAACCTTGAGAGTATGTAACTTGCATTTCAAAATACAGATAGAAGACCTATCATGCTTATGTTAGCTACTTCTACGTCAAGCATATGTATTAGAGAGTGTGAACAAGAGTTCGAAACGTGTGTCCTAAACTACATGTAGGATGTCAGTATTATTGGATAAACTAGTTAGAGCTTTGAGACTACATTGGTATTTGAAGGACCTGAGCCATAAGAGAGAAATGGCACCTAGAGCAACAATTGTTCAATTTTTTTCAAAATATTAAACTACATGAGTTATTTAAATATTGTAATTGATCAACACTGGTAATATACCTAATGGCCAAGGGTTAAAAATAATAGTTAAGACCCTTTATTTTTATTGCCTATATGTACAAACTTTGTTTGAAGTTGTGATGAAGATAAACGTTACTCATGGGAGGGAATTCAAAGCTATGTAAGTTAGGTGTGATCACTATGCTTCGATCATTTCATATGTCCAATGTGATTACATTAGCTAGAAATCTAATTCAGAGTTTCCAATATGAAATTGAATGAGTAGACTAAGACTTGATTTATCTCAAAAATATGGGTGCCTTATTTGCCACAAATGACTATGTAGTTGGGTTATCGCTTAGACATATAAAATCCATCGAGACAATTTTTTTGAAGGTTGCCTCTATTTTTTCTTAGGTGTGGGTAGACTTGTGCAATCATTATAGCCATGATTTGCATGTTTATTCAATATTAGAGATAGAGAGCAAACTAGCCAAAAGTGAGTCTGATAGACATGTGGGAGAATGTAGGCTAGTGATTATAGTGGTGGCACATTGATCATAAGACCTCCATTTTTAAGGCAATGCTAGGATTTCTTGATAACATCCAAGATGGTGAAAATGTAGTGCTAGAAGTTACAGAGCATAGCACACATGAAATGGTTGCATTCTAAAACACGTAGATGATGCTATACCTTCTATAGATCTAAATGGAAATAAAAATATAGTTTA
Source organism: Wollemia nobilis (assembly GCA_028583015.1). NCBI lineage: Eukaryota > Viridiplantae > Streptophyta > Pinopsida > Araucariales > Araucariaceae > Wollemia > Wollemia nobilis. Next base: position 4,935,884 of record JAQPPZ010001422.1, read on the forward strand.
AGGTGTTGAAAGGAAGAAGAGAAAATGGAAGGGGAATTTCCAAGAGGGAAATTCCCCTCATAGGGGTAGACTATAAATGCTAATACCAATGTGATATGGAAAATAGAAACCAAACATTTATTGATCTTTGAAAGGACTGATTATGAGTTTTTATAGGCATCATAGATGCCAAAATTACAATATATGCAACATCGATGAAGATCAAAATAAATTAAATAGATCACTAATCTTAACAGGAGGCTAACTTAAGTTAATAGCTTAATCTTCTAGAAAGCTAACTTTAACTATCACGTTGTACATAGGAAAATATAAATCCTAGAAGCTAAAATATAATTACTATGGCCTATAAATCTCTATCAAAGAGAGACCTTAACGTACATGAAAGAGAATGAAACTTGGTACCAATATAGTAATGAAAAGGTTTTGTCCTACAAATGACACATGCTTAAAGAGAAATCCTCATACAAGGGCGTAACTTTCCTATATACTTGGATTTTCTCAATTTTAGGATTTACATCTAATGATAGTAACAAATTGGGTAAAAATAAAGTAAAACAAAAAATATCACAAAAATATATCCTTATTTCTCCTCTATGTTTTATAGGGTCAATGAACAAACATTATTATGGTAGTTGTATTAGGCTTTAGACACAGTAACTTAATGTGACAACATTACCCATAAATGTAAGTTAAATATGTCATTTATACTAAACATTGTAATTATATAAAACCCTTGTTTTAATATTTATGCACAAAACTAATTTTAATGCAAAATTTATTTGGAATATAAGGTGTCGGTCACCGATAAAAATGCACCTTTTTACAAAAAAATTTACCCTTTTTACAAAAATTCACTACAAACTATAGGACCCCTTAAATAAAAAATCAGTTTTCTTTTAAATATTTATACCAATCTCCTACTCTTCAAGAATTGAAAAAATAATTGCCCACTTAAAATAAAATGCACCTATGCACCTTTTAATTTCCTAAAAATAATTCCTTTCAACTTGCCATCTTTTTCAAAATTTATTTTAAAAAATACCTCTATGTGAATTGATCCCTTAATTTTTTGTTTATTTGAAAACTTTATGTTTCTTTTTAATACCAATTATCCAACTAATCAAAAAGTGTCTTGAATAGAAAAAATTATAATGATTCTTAGTTGGCATATTGTTTTTAAATGAAATATTGTGGTAAAAATATATAAGCAGAGAGATTGGAACCTACAACCTCCTTGGAATAGAATACCCATGTCTCATGTGATAGGAAATACAAATTCACCTCCATCACATATTCTCATACCTCCATGAACATTTTTCTAGTATAACTTTACTTCTACTCACATGTCTGAGCACACTAACTTCTATGGTAATGACTTTATAAAAAATTTCAAATTTTATTTTGTCTACTATGTTAGACGGAGTCATTTAAAAAAAGGCATTTCATTTCTTTAATAAGGCTATGTTAAACTCATAGAACTAGAGGGTGTGTCATGTCAACTCCACCTGCTACATTAAAAAGTTTACCTGAGACAACTAGAGGTTATAGTCGTAGCAAGGAGTGGGGATTCAAACCCACGAAGGGGCAATGAAAAATGTAATGAGTTTTTTATTCCTCTAGTATACACAAAAAAAAAAGGCTATTATAAAACATTTCAAATAATTATTATAGAATGGGATTGAAGAAATGATGGCAGTTGAAGGAACAAATACATACTACCTATTACAATAGAAAATTTGTGAAAGGTATTAAGGGACTAACCTAAGGAACAAATTAGAGAAGACAACAATATAATTGCTCATTACCAACTTTGGGCTACCAAAAATAATGTTTTGGAATAGTTTTAGATGTAGTAAAACTCATAGTGAGGATGACAAAATGAATTTAGAACAATATAAGCTCATAGAATGTAGAAATATTTATAATAGTAACGAATGGACTATGCCTATCACTTAGGAAACAATCTCTATAAAGTAACTTAAAAAATCTTTACTCGGTTTTCAAATTCTTCAACACAAGGTATGACATTGGATGGTGATGGTTGTTCCTTCTTAAACACATTTCAACAGATCAACAAAAATCTTCATGGCTTTAATACCAAATGTTGGAATTAGTGGAAGTGGGCAACAATTTTTAATCATAACAATATAATATTATTTCTCTCCTCCAAAACTTATCTACAATATACATATTTATACAAAAATGTATCTCTTAGTTTCAAGAGAGTCTTTAGTATTTTCATCAATTGGTGTTTCACCTTTATATTTATCTTTTCATCTTCTCTTATGCTCATTGGGAGATGTGACTATCCAACCTCATATGAGGTGAAATCATCAATCATTCCCTAATAATTATATAACATAAAATTATGTAATAATGGCTAATAGTCTAGTCCCTTTAGGACCAAGTGTACTAAAACACACCCAAAATTTATCATTTCAAGTCCCTTTCTGCTAACGTGCACCCCACATATCTCAATAAGTGTGAGATCTTTCTCTTTAAAGGCAATCAAACAAGACGAAGAAGATCTAACATCTAATGCAAATTAAATCAAAGAAGTCCCTATCCAATGAATAAATGAAGTTTATAAGTAGGTCAAATAAGAATATGGTAACCACATAGCTAAAGAACATATCCTACAAGAAAGGGAGACTTTATTGGCACAATATACCTATAATGCTCTTGGAGTGATAGTTGAAGAATTAAAATGGGAGTTGCAAGAACTATCAAATAAGGGATTGCCTAGGGTATTATCTAATCAAGGATAACTTCATATGTCTAAATATGTTTTTAGTATCATTAAATAAGTACAATACAAAATGGATTTACCCATAGATAATGCTTTCAATGCTTTAGAGAATATCATTGAACCAAAAATCCTATTGGAGAAGTCAATAAATTAAAGAGGATCATGGAAAGAGCACCCTAAGGATTAGAATGAGGAGTTGGTATTGAAAACCCAAAAATCAATGCTCAAGAAGTATCCTCATATGCTAATTGGTAGGATTTTTTATCCTGTTACCCTAGAACTAAACAAACATGACCTACAATTTTGTAATTTTAAGGATAACCTTAATTTTGACTCCATGCCCAAGGATAAATGCAATTTTTAGGGTCTCTTGCCAATATATCTTAGCACCTCAATAAGTTAGCAAAATGTAGTATATTGGCTTCTATATTCTAATTCCTAATGAATTAACCATGAAATACGAAGAAAAACAAATCTTGAAAACCTAGGAATAACATTGCAAAACAACAAAAGTTTAGAAAATTGACAAAATTTGGTTGTCTACAAGGTAGATAGATTTGCACAAGTGTAATTTTACTTGTGTGTCGATGTTTTCATAAGTGTTGATTAGATTAGGAATGATCCATTAAATAAGTGACTGATTGGCTTGTAGGAGCAACTCGTTAGGAAATGCTAGTGAATCACTAGAAAAGTGGAGTTATTCAATCACTCTTTAGAGAAAATCACTCGTAGGCCTATGGAGGGGTAAAAAGATAAGTGTAAATCTCAAGAAAAATATTTAAAAAGTGATATTTTAGCATGTAATATTTTTATAACTCATTTTAAAATCCTTCTAATCTTTTTAGATAAATTTAGATTTATATAACACTTAGAGGTGCATCATTTTGCTAGAGATACCCTCAAATTTTTACTTTGACTAAGAGTAATAGTTTCTCACCCTAGGTAACTTGGGGGTAAATTATTACTACAAATAGGATTTATGGGTTCCATTGTAAAGATATTTTGGCCATGAGAATTTAGATCTACACTTTATGAAAACCACATCATGCTTTGTATCTCATAAAATTGTTGAGAAATTGATAAGTATTTTAGTTTTCATATATGGCATAACCCTCCTAGATTGAAAAGTGAATGGTGATTAAGTCATAACCCTCTTTCCCATCTTGTTATTCACTCCAAAATTTTATACGTGTTGAATGGGAATAATATTGTTATCTAGATTCTCACGTGTTAATGGATTGCATACTTCATTCCTATGGTTATAGTTGTATTTTTATTTCAGTCCATCACACCCTTAAACTTTAAAATTTACTTTTATTGCATTTTAATTTCATGTAGATAGAATATGTTAGAGTAGGAATTTGAGAGGATAGTGGGGAGTTATGAAAGTGTAATCTAACTTACGGTCAAAGCTAACATTGTATGATGGAATATTGTATAGGCTTAAGGGCAAGCATTGTACAATTGTATTTAATCTATTATAATATTTTATTATGTAGGCCCTATGGGTTGTGGTTAACCTTGTTATGGTTAAAACCACCTTATAATTAACCTTAAATCCCTCTTGTTATATCATCTTACATTAAACTTGTTTATGTAATTTGGGGTTTTTGTATTTCTATAAATACCCACCACCACCTCATCCATTGCATCGAAGTGTTGTGATTCTTATCTATAGATAATATAGTGAATATTTATGGTGCCTATGGATGCCCACTAAATATTTCTCTCTTTCATGTTTTTTAAGATTTCTATATTAAATTTGAGTAAATGGATTGCTTCTATTCATTTTTGAAAATAGGTTTGAATTTCAATATGGTATAAAAGTGGGTATGGAGTAGCATCATTTGGTCGTGAAGAAATAGTATTTAGAGCCTTTGATCCTTATTTTAAATTTGAATGTGAATTATTTCTCAAAGCTTCATGAGTGTGTTTGGAAAAAGAGGCAAAGAGAATATCTTAATCCACTTTTTCCCATACATACTTATGAAGATATTGGAGTTTTCTTGTTGGCTTCAACTTCTATGTAGTTGTCATCAAGGTACTACTATTCTTTCATGTAAATATTTAAATTTGTTACACCATAATGGTTTTATCCTTCCTTCCTCACATAGGATGTATGCCACTTTAGTCAAAGCGAAGAAAGAGGAGAATTTGAATTTATATTCTAACGCATTGCCTTTTTATGCAATTTGGTAGTAATTTTTAAATCATGAATATATTCACATACATAGCTATGAATGTGAGTATTGAAAAACACACAAATGCCCTTATTCAAGGAGAATGAGAATATTATTGTTCATGTCAAGCCTCTTCTTATGAGTATAGTTGGATATGGATGGAGGTGTCCCATGTAAGAGAACAAGGGGTTGAATCCCATTATCTTCTTTTTATAACATAGGGCAATGAGAGGCTTATGTATTACACAAGAGCATGGTATAATAATTAGTTGAGACCAATTTTTACCATATGAAGTGGAAGAATTTGATTTTTAATTGTGTAAGAACATTTGTTTTTCTCAATTTTGTTCACCACATGTCGATCAAGTGGTGTTATTCATGGATATGAGGATGGATCATTCACTATGAGTGGTGCTCAAATGGTTATATTATGGTGGCCTATATTTCCCTTTTTTCTTGGAGTCAAAGAGTACCTTTTGTTGTGGCTTTGGCTAAGGAAAAGTATTCATTCAAAAATACACATTCGATTCTAAATGGTAATGGTGATGCCATAGCCATCACAAGGTGTCTTATGCATGGGAGACCAAAATTTAAATCTATTTTTTATCTTTTGGTAACTGTAAAATAAATAAATTGACTCTTAGTCAATATGGTAGCCCACGTGACATTCCTGATATTCACCTATATTTTATTTTATTTATTAATTCATCCTTGAATAACAAGAGAGTGGAAGATGTAATATTAATCTTCGGTCTACATTTTTGGTATATGTAGTTGGATTTATTACTATTATAGTAGCTTTTGAGTATTTTGGAGGCATATAGAAAAAGGATTCAGAATGTGCTTTAGTCAAACCCTCTCTCTCCTTTAGGCTATTGATTCAACTTATTCATAAAGATCTAATACTTTATGATCTCTTATTTTCTTTGTCCAAGTATCCTTTGAAGTTTGTAATAGCTCTTTTCTTAATTAGGCACATGTAAGCTCTCTTTTGGTTATGTAAAACAAGTGGTCCAAGGGTAAGTTGAAGTTTCTAAATAGGAAATGCATGTTGTAAAAGGAAAGGCCATGCCTCCAAATCCTACCTTATGCACCTGTAGAAGAATGCATTAACTCTTGTTTAGAGGTGGTACTCTTGAATCATCTTCCTCATTTTAAGTCCTAGTAGAAGTGTTCAATGGATATATGTGAGAGTATTTGATAGTGGCAATGATGACTATGATCTAGCTTACAAAGATTGTTATGTAGAGGTATTTTTGTAACAACAAAATTAGGTGATGAGAAGGGTTCAAATGAGTCTACCTCAACTACAGAGGCCTACTAGGGCATTCATTATGTAGGTAAGATATTATTATCACTAATTTCTTCTCTCCTTGGCTCTTAATTTCAGGTTATGAGGGATGTTGAAAGTGTAATTGGATATATGGTCAAGATCAACAATTGCAGTTAATATATTATAATATTTTATAATATTTTATTATGTAATACCTATGGGTAACATGTAACCTTATTATGATTAAACCCACCTTATAACTTGTAAATAACCTTAAATACCTCTTGTTATATTGGCTTAATTTAAACTCATCTATGTAATTTAGGGATTTTGTATTGTCATAAATACCCACCACCTCTCATCCATTATATCGAAGTGTCATGATTATTATCTATGGATAATATAGTGAAAAATTATGGTGTTTATGGATGCCCACTATATATTTATCTCTTTTGTACTTTTTATGCTTTGTATATAAGATTTGGGATGGATTATTTATATTTATTTTGGGAAATCAGTGTGAATTCCAATAGGGAATTGGACTAAATCCATAAGTTGGAAGGAGCCACAAGCCCTTCCATCCAATAAAGCTAGAATTGTGGTATATTATTGATAAAATTAGAATTTAGTACTATTCCTCAATATAATAGGTATATGTTTGATGTGCCCTAGCCTATGATGTCAATGCCTACTAAAGACGTCTACCTTAACCACCATTGCATCAAAAACCTCTCTTCTTAGAGGAAGAATATGAGAGAGGACACTTGACAAAATTATACATCTAATTTAGACTCATCACAATATCCTAAAATCACTATCTTAAAACCATCAACAATATCCTTAATCACCCACATAACATACCAAAATTCCATCTTTTTATTAGTATGAGTGATATGATAAACAAAAAGTAGATTAGGGCCTACACCTAGAACATGAAAGGCTTTACTAAATGAAAAGGGTCCAAGAGTCACCTCACCACATCCAAATACTTACAAAGAGAAATCATCACTAATGACCACATACTCACCTTAATACTATCCATTGTACTTATTCAAAATATGATGATGCTTTATCATATGCCATGTTGCTCTCACGTATGTGATCTATTCCTTTGAAATTATCAAATTTTAATAAGATGAAAAGATAGCTACATGTTATTCTAAGGCTCCCCATCATGATCATCATCACATTGTACAAAAAAGAGAGAAGTATCACCTCCATCCTTAGTTATTCCATCAATATTATTGATATGTTGTTAGTAAAACTCAATCTTATGACCTTCCTTCTTCTAAAATCCATAAACTAACTTCTTGAAGGGGTTCACATTGGATTTCTTATCCTCCTATTTTATATTTTTTAATCTTCTCAAAATCTAGCTTGAAAACATATTCTGCATAACCTTGAATAGAGTAAGAACAAACCTTTTATGCGCTTTTGGGCTTGTTCGTGAATGAGGTAAGAAAATACAATATTGAGACTAGGAATAGGTTATTAAGGAAAGAACAAACGAAATATTTCAAATAAATTTAGTACCTAATCATAGGGATTCAAAATATTTTTGAAGACCATATTAACATAATCAAGGTTCTCCTTATCTAGCTTGGTGGGACCTTTGGAAGAATAAAAAATTTCCTAAAACTTTTTAAAATGATTGATGTATTCTTCAACTGTCCCAAACTTGTCCATACTCAAGGAAGTAAATTTTAGTTCTAAGCATTTGATCTGAGTGGATTTCACTTGAACAAATAATACCTTAAAGGCATTCAATAGTGTCTTAGGACTAGAATGCTTTGTAATAATATTGTCATATATCATATCCACATAAATAGCAATCACCTCCATCTCATCAAAATTAGTGTTAGTGCCATGAGTGTTAAATATCTTATCCACATAAAAATTGCCATGATTTGTACCCATAATCTCTCTATGTTGTACACCAACGTAAAGCACCCATTTCATTATACCATAGCACATGATGGGGTTTAGCCTTAACCCACACCCACATAGTTCATCAAACATGTGAAATTCATGCCAAACCTCTTGCACCTCATGTTTCCTACTACTAATAAAAGTGATATTCCATAGAATATTTCCTTTTTCAAAAACTAAAATTCAAAATATGGAGGAAGGGATGAAATCTTTTAGACACAAAAACAAGTCACTAGATGATGAAATATTTATAAATGCTAAACTACAATCCCATCCTAAAATTTTATAAATTCTAAAAGCATTGATAATTTATCCATATTTATCATAAATTTTCCTTTATAACATTTTTCTAGAACATAGAATGTCAATCCATCCTCTCTTACCATTGGACCATTTTGACAACTATACTAGGTGGATTAGAGGTCTTTGTTATGCATTAAAGTCTTCCCAAGACATTTCTAGTAAGATGAGAAGGTTAGAAAACATATCTTCTTCTATATTTGGAATTCATGTAGATTAACCTTTTATTTATACTACCTCGACACCAACATATTCAAATTAAATAAGGGAATTGGTTTTATAAGGTTTGTTAAAAAAACTTAAAAGCTCAATCCATCACTTTTTAGTAGAATTAGTTCTTCATTAGTAAGGGCATCACTAGAATAATCCATCTCAACAAAAAATAATTTAATCAAATGAATTGAATATTAAAAGAGGAAATATGATAAACTTATCATTTAATATTTATCCTAGGAAAATTAACTATTATAGCATAAAGAGATCTTTAATATTCAATCACCAACTAGGCATTTTTATAAATCCCTAAAAAAATGATTAGACACACAAATACTTCCACAAACTACTAAAACATTATATTCTTCTAGAATTAGTGTAGAAGAACATGCGCCAAAGTTCTAGGTTGAATAATAGAGATTCATACCCACATTAATACCATGTTAAAGTTACCAATATATTTAAGAATAAATGGAATAAACACATTGCTCCGTAAAGAAAAGAAACACATGATATTATGCTTCTATGGTGTGTGTGGTTATATGCAACTTCTAGAATAGCCATAAAAAATATGCATTTCAATTTCCAATGTTTCAAGCTTGTATTCTAAGCCCATTCTAATGGGTCATTATTTTTTCAATTGGTTATATGGGATTGAAATGGACCTCATCCATATTAAATCATTAACACATAGTGGTATTACAATAAAATTTGGATATTATCTATCTATCGTTTGACAAGATTTGAACCTTGGTCTCATTAAATGTTGAGGAATATAACCAATTGAAATAATGCCACTTGATCTAATGAACCATTATTATGTTGTACAGAAAAACACTTAGACAATAACTAACAAATAAAAATTTGTTTATAGTTTATGAAGAAATATGATGAAATTATTGTGTTTATGGAGTATAAATATTTAAATTACAGTAAACATCAAGGTTAAAGGTGTTAGCCTACCATTATACTGTTATATTGATTTTTTTCGTATACATAGAGGATTTGGTTACATCCACACTATTTCCATTTTTAATAACTGCCAACTGCAAGGTTCAAATCACATGGGCTGCTCCCAACAAGCCTATACCACATAGTTATTGTTGACCTGAGGATAGGGGGACTGTTGGTCACTTGGAATTCATATCATCATTATCGATCTAACACACATTCAGAGGATTCAGATCAAGCACATACCCTCGAGATTTGAACCTAGGTCTCTTCTTGGTAAATTCCCAGCTAGCCCTTTGAGGTAAGCTATCTTAGGGTAGAGAGAAAACCTCCAGAGCTGCTCTAGTTGGTCAGTAATGTTGACCCATCTGGATATACCACTATCTATAAGGAAACCAATTTTTTTTTTTGTCGAAGAGGTTTGAACTGTACCTCGTGTTCAATTGAGACAAATATTTCATGAAACCCAATACATAATCAATTGTATTCAGTGAAATAAATAATACATAGTAGGCCCTTAATTAGCCCGTGCAAAGCGGATCTCAATAATATACCGCTCAACGAATAGCTAATTAATAAATAGCTTAACAATAAGCCTAACAATAAAATAATGTAATAATAGCTAATATGAAATATATGCTAACATCCCCCCTTATTATATTATTTGGGTAATGTAATAACTACTAGCTATGCTAACATCCCCCCTTATTCTACTATTTGGGTAATAATATAACTATCCCAATACAGTGAAGAAGAAGAGAAATGAAAGAATGTTGGCTCTTGCTTTATCTTTGGCTTTGGCTTTGGCTCATGGATTTGGCTCTGGCTCTAAGCATACCTCTAGATTTTTATCTCTGGGTCTATCTCTGGATCTGCCTATGAATATGCCTATGGATCATTGCCTCTAGATCTGGCTATAGATATGCCTCTGGAACTTTGTCTCTGGGTATGTCTTTAGGTCTATCTCTGGGTTATTATCTTTGGGACTGCCACTCGGTCTATCACTGGATTTGCCTCAAGATCTACTATAGGTTTTACCTTTTTGGTAGAAGCCATACAACATTTATTTCATCATGGTCTATTGTGTGAGATCTGTCCATCCATAATCAATATGAATCTTTTTGGCCATTTTTAGTTTGAACCAACATCTTGAAGAAGAGTGATTCGTACATCCACAAGAATCACAAGGATGTAATCTCCAACACTTAGCTGCAACATGTCCTATTTTTCCACAATGATTGCAACAATGATTTTTAGGAGATGTAGGAGATTTAGGTTTTACAAACATGGAATCACTGGTACTTGCTTGTCCATAATAGCCAAGGTCTTCATACTTTGCCCTGACATTTAGCATTATAGGAGTTTTAATACCTTGTTCATGTTTACCTAATCTCTCACCATTGAATCCCATTTTCTTCATCAGTTTGGATCCATATCCTTTGGTGTGTTTTTCAAAACACCCAATTTCATCATCTTCATCAATGTTTTTAACAATATGGCATTTATCACTATTGATGAGATTATGGTGCTCATTTTTAGGAGGTTCAATTTTTAAGTCACTAGTGTCACAAGCAAAATTTGCTACTATGATGAGATCATTTGTGCTACAACTGATATCTACCATCGAAGATAGGAGGTTGCCTATATCACAACAAGCATTGGCCATAATGGGCTCAAGGTCACATGTGTCACAACAAGCATTCGCCACCATGGACTGAAGGTCACTTGTGTCACAACAAGCGTCGATCATTAGGAGTTTGACCTTTGTTTCCTCACTAATGTCCCTTTTCACTTTACGTTGTGCAATATCAAGAGCAATAAATGACATGTATATTCCCATTACAACGCCAATAGGTATTAGAACACCATTTTTCTGCATGTCTTCACAATACGCAAAATCGTTGATTATGGCATCTACACCATTCTGTAGTGTGAGAAATGTGTCATCTTCATAAAAATCCATCTCGTCCATGTGTGGGGAAAAGTATGGGCCTTTAACTGATTTAGAAACATCAGTTAGTTTTGGGATAGTTTTCTTCTTTGATCTGCCCATTCTTAAGGTGTTGGTCTCTACAAAAAATGCACATTTTACAATGAAATTTTATAAAAATAATCTGACTAAGGTGTTGGTCACTGTCGAAAATACACCCTTATAAGTCTTCCCCATTGTTTTTGCAAAATTATATCTCCCCTATGTGCAATATAGGAGATAGTGGAGAGAAAAAATTTATCCCCCCCTTAGTGCAAAAAAATGCAACTATGAAGCCTAAAAGGCTCTTACAAAGCTTGCCTCGTAGGCAGATTTGCACAATATGTCACCAAAAAAAATCCCCCCTGTGTGAAGTACTTCAAACAAAAGCAGTTTGCTATTTATGAAGCCTAAAAAAAATAGGTTTTAATTTCGATGGATTTATGGTAGAGAGAAAAAAATGGTATCCCCTCTTAGTGCAAAAATGCAATTTTGTGAAGCCTTGAAGGAGTGCAGCTGATTTGCAACTTATGAAACTTTGTCTTTGGAGGTTTAAATTGCAAAAAAAAAAAAATTAATCAACCAATTTAATTAATAATAAAATGTATTTTGTTGAAAAATCAATTAAATGTGATTTAAAAAACGAAATAATATTAAACTATTAAAAAAATATGAAAAACTTTAAAAAAATGTGAAATTTGGGATGTCACATTTAGAGAAGGGTTTAAAAAGAAATTGATGCCCTAAGGTTTATGACTACCTTCGGGTAGTCTATCCTACCCTTAAATCTGCCTTGTCGTGTGATCTAGACCCATCAATGCAGTGCCACTTATCAAAATTTTAACGTGCCTCTATAGTCTCCTCCAGCTTGCTGTCACGTTCTTCAAGTCTCCTTCATATGTTCACGTCACCTTGTCGGCTAGGTCAGCTTGGGATTATGGTCACGTCACCTTATCCAGCAGTGTAGAGTTCAAGTCCTCTGTTATAGCAGTTTGTGTCATGCCCAATTAGACCTAGTCCAAGTTCATCAGTCCTATCATGTGGTCATCCAACTTTGTTAGTCCTGTCACATAGTCGCCATGTGTCAAGTCGAAATACTTAGTTTTCAGGCTTAGCAGGTCTGTATCTGTCCTAGGCTAGCTCCTGTCAATTTGTGGGTGACCCGAATCTTGTCCTAGTTCACGTGTAGAAGGGTCAGGCCGAAATGCATCACATGTGTGTCCGAGTTTCGGTCTAGGTTGACTGTTGGTAGGTCACCTCAGATCTATGTTAGCTTGCAACCACCGTGTCTCTTAGCCACCACCACTCTGCAAGCATGATCTAGGTTCGTGGCTACGAAATTGATCTAGACCATATGCATCACATGTGTGTTCGAGTTTCGATCTAGGTCGATTGATGATAGGTCACCTCCAAATAAGCTCTTGGCCATTAGATACAGTATGACAGAGGATAGTCAAATTTGTGTCACAGCTTGCAACCACCGTGTCTCTCAGCCACCACCTCCAAATAAGCTCTTGGCCATTAGATACAGTCTGACAGAGGATAGTCAGATCTGTGTCATAGCTTGCAACCACCATGTCTCTCAGCCACCACCTCCAAATAAGCTCTTGGCCATTAGATACAGTTTGACAGAGGATAGTCAGATCTATGTCACAGCTTGCAACCACCGTGTCTCTCAGCCACCACCTCCAAATAAGCTCTTGGCCATTAGATACAGTTTGACAGAGGATAGTCATATCTGTGTCAACTTGCAACCACCATGTCTCTCAGCCACCACCACCAAATAAGCTCTTGGCCATTAGATACAGTCTGATAGAGGATAGTCAGATCTGTGTCAGCTTGCAACCACCGTGTCTCTCAGCCACCACCACTCTGCAAGCATGATTCAAGTCCGTGGCTATGAAATCGAGCCAGACCATTTGAATGACTCTGATACCATGTCATGAAACCCAATACATAGATCATTTGAACGACTCTGATACCATGTCATGAAACCCAATTAAACCCAATACAAACCATTTGAATGACTCTGACACCATGTCATGAAACCCAATACATAGATCATTTGAACGACTCTGATACCATGTCATGAAACCCAATACAGACCATTTGAACAACTTTGATACCATGTCATGAAATCCAATACATAATCAATTGTATCTAGTGAAATAAATAATACATAGTAGGCCCTTAATTAGCCTGTGCAAAGCGAATTTCAACAAGATGTCGCTCAACAGATAGCTAATTAATAAATAGCTTAACAATAAGCCTAATAATAAAATAATGTTATTAATAGCTAATATGAAATATACACTAACACAATCTCAAGGCTTATCTTTTGTTATGTTATACTAGTTAATTTATTATTAGTTGGTTTGGGTGGGTTTAAAAAACAACCAATTATCTATCACATAACCTCTTCGTAAGAGAGTCTACATGATTCCATACATGTGCATGCTATGAAAAGATTAATGTAATGTGAAATTTTTATCATGTGTGAAAGCTCTGTTTCCAATGAGAGTAATCATCGTTTGTGTAGCACATGATCTTGAAAGTTAGAATTGCTCATGACAATTTGGTTAGCCTCAGTGGACAATGTATGCAAAATAACTCATGCTTTCAAATGGGTGTAATTCATTCTGAGATTGCAATTTTTTTGGATCTGCTTGTGAGCTTTTCGAATGCGTCAAAACATGGTCAAACTAGGTGTAAAATCAAATACAAAATATGAGGTGTTTTATAAGTTAAAATTTTGCCTAGTGACAGTGCATCATGGGATTATAAATTGAGAATGGCAGTGGGCATTTTGTACTGCTTCAAAAGTTTGGAAGAAGAATTGTGATTGTTGTGTCCATAGGGGACACCAACAGTTTGAAGAAAAGAAGTTGCTAGTCCATCATAGATACAAGCTAAGATTTATTTTTTATTTATTTCTTCCTTTTATCTTCGTTGTTGTCCCATTTAAATAATGGAGCCATCTACGCATCATGCCATGTGAAAGGAAGGGAAATATAAGAAGGAACCCATGGAAGTAGAAGCTCATATGTGGTTGTAGTTTGAAAAAAAAAATGTTTTTACTAAAGGTTGTTATAGCTTATCTTTGTTTTGTTGCCTTTGGAATCGATTTGTAGTTGTAAAAAACTTAAATGCCAAGCATTTAAGTTCTTCCATTGTATGCTTGAAGTGAATATTTGAAATGACAAGACTCACATTTTTTTAATGATATTTGCAAACTTAAGGTGGCTATCATGACTTCAAGGTACAATGGTATCATTTTTCTTATAATCATCTCCTTTCAAGTTACAAGCTGCATAAATGGAGTAAATCATGGTTGTGTAAGGGAAGAGTTGGCATAGATTGAAAGGCCTCAAGGTCAAGTCCCTGTTGGGAAATTTTTTAAGGGAAAGCTTGGTATCATTCATTAATAAATAAATAAATTTATATAGTTTTTGATACATAAGTTAGTTGGTTATAGTTAAACTATTTTTAGTAATTAACAAGTGCAGGGTTTAAACCACATGGATGTTCCCAACAAGCTTATTCCAACTCGTTGTTATTGACCCAACGTGATGGGAAGACCACCAGATGCTTGGGGTTTGTATCATTATCGGTCTGATGTGCACTCAAAGTATTTAGAGCAGACTACTACAATTGCAAATTGGTACCTCCAAGGTTTGAACCTAGGTCTCTTTTTGGTAAGTGTTTGGTCAAACAAGCAAACAAATTATTATTTTCTATAGTTATAAATAAAACATAATATTTTTGGTTCTTACCTAAATTTTAATTAGGATATATAAAGTCCTACATAAAAAGGGCCGATCATGGTCTCCTTATCAAGAATATGAATGTCTTAAGGTCTTCAGTATTCTCCTCTAGGATTTGGCACTCCTTGTCAAATTTTTCTCCTTTTGGGCTTGTTGTCAGATGACTACAATTGTCCCAAATTTTTCACTATCTAGAGCTTCTCCTTGGTAGTGAATTTCTCCAATGAGTTCTTCTAGGAACTCCTTTAATGGTTTCTACAAACTCTGCAATAAGGCTCTCCAAGCCTTCTCCTTGTTTCTTCTTGAGACCTCTCCAAGGTATTCAATATTGCAGCTTCTTTGGTCTTCTCAATGAGACCTTTCCTTCAACCTTCTACTATGGAAGTGTTGGCAATGAGATCCCTCTTGGATATCTTAAATCTGCTACTATTGAAATCAAATATAGGACCTCACTAGTCTTTCAATCTTCCAATATTGGAAGTTCTTCAATGAGACCTTATGTGGGTCTTCTTCATATTCTTCTGGAAGAATTTTTAATTCTACTGACTTCAATGGAGATCACCAATCTTCTTATCTTCTTCTTGACTCTTCTATGGAGTCTCTTCAATATCCAGTAAGGCTAATATGACCTTTTCTTATCTTCTACAATCTACAGGTCTTCAATATTCTATGGAGATCACCAACCTCCAATATTCTAGGACTCTTCTCTAGAGTCTCTTTAGTCTGCAGTAAGGCTACTTTGGTATTTTCTTCTTTTACAATGCGTAGGTCTATAACAAGACTTCCCCTAGGTTCCTAGAATCTCCTCTTATTCCATTTGTTCCTTCTGGTTTTGGATTTATTTTGAAGATGCTATATAGGAATCAAAGAGATTCCTAGGGTCCTTAAGTTGAGAAAATCCCTTTCTATGGATGAGTGGGAGCAATTGACCAAATTGTTAAAATAATTTCAATATATCTTTACTTGGTCATAGGCTGACATGTCAGGGCTTGACCCCTCCTTAGTCATGCATCACATTGTGGTTAAATCCAATTTCAAACCCTTTAAGGAGAAGCTTAGGAAGATGCACCCCAAAGTCACCCTATTAGTCAAAGAAGAGCTCTAAAAACTCTTTAATATCAGTTTTATCAAAGCCATTGACTACTCTAATTGGATATCCAACATAATTCATGTAGCTAATTAGGATGGCATGATCAAAGTATATATTTATCTTAGGGATATAAACTTAGCTTATCCTAAGGATGACTTTCCCTTACCCAATATAGATATGATAGTAGACTTCATTGTCAAATATGGAATGCTAGCGCTCATGGATGTTTTCTTGAGATACAATGAGATTAGTATTACCCTCGAGGCTTACGTTAAGATAAATTTCATAACTCCATGAGGTGCCTTCTGTTATAAATTCATGCTTTTTGGCTTGAAGAATATCAATGCCACATACCAAAGGTCCATGGCATATATCTTTCATGACTTGATGCATGACATTATTGATGACTATGTGGATGATCTTCTTGGTTGCTCTATCAATCGAGAGACTCATGCACAAGATTTAAGATAGATCTTTGAAAAACTTCAAGAATACAAATTTTATCGTAAGCCCTCCAAGTGTGTATTGGGAGTCACATATGACAAGCTCTTAGGTTTCATAGTTTCTAGGCAAGACATTGAAGTGGATCCTGCTAAGATAGTGGTTATTACTGACATGCCTCCTCCCCGTAACCTAACCGATTTGTGAAGCTTACAAGTAAAACTTCAAGCTACGCATTGCTTCATAGCCCAATTAGTTGATAAGTGTCAACCCTTTCTTAAGCTTTTTAAAAAATATGTAGAGTTCAAGTGGGATACTAAGTGTCAGATTAATAACATAGGCTTATACTGAGAGGGGGGTGAACAATATAAGATCAAATTTTACTTTTCTTTCCCAAACAATATTATACAATATTATCAATGACAATATCAATAGCAGTAATCAAATCAATGTAGAAATCATCATACACAAGAGAGACACAAATTTTATATGGTTCACCCAATGTGGGCTACTCCACGAAGAAAATATTTCCACTAAATTTTATCAACAAATCTCTTGGGAATCAATTCCCTATTACAATGTTTATGGACCTCTATCCAAAGGAGACACCAATCCCTTATGCTCTTATTTGTGGATCCCTCTCCACAGGAGAACTCTTTCCCATTTTCTCTAGTTTGTGGAACTTAATCTAGGAGAACTTTATCTCCTTAATTGGTTCATGGATCTCTCTCCATAGAATAACTCTGTCTTCCTAGTTGGTTCATGGATCACACTCCATAGGAGAACTCTTTTCCCTTACTCTGGTTCTGTGGACACCACTCCACTCTATTCTGGTTTTATGGATCTCTATCATAGGAGAACTCTTTCTCCTCTGCTTTGGCTGGGGATCTTCTAGAATACTTATACCTCCATTGCGTTGGCTTGTGGATCTCTCTCCACTAGATACTGTTGTCCTCTTTACTCTATTACCTCCAAATATTACTCTTAACTTTGTCTCAATCTGCACCAATTTTTGTCCCAATTCTAGCACAAATATGTTCTAACTCTGTCTCAAATCTACACCAAAATCTATCCCAAATCTATCCTCAAGCCTTAACACAAAGCTTGATCAAATCAACAAAAAACTCTATCTCAAATCTATCCCCAAGTCTTCATAAAACTTCCTCAAATATTCCTTCAAGCCTTCTCAAAATACTTGCTCAAATCTGCCTTCAATCCTTCTCAAAAGACTTGCTCAAATCTTCCTTTAAACCTTCTCAAAAGACTTGCTCAAATTTGCCTTCAAGCCTTCTCAAAAAACTATACCAAATATTTCCAACTTTGCATACAAACACAACTTATATCTTTTTCAAAAATGCTTTCTTCAAATAGATATATTCTACTCAAATTTGTTTAACCTCTTTTTGCTTTGATGGAGATATATCTTCAAAACCTGTCTCACCAACACCAATTCACTTTGTGCCACTTCAAGGTTAAATAGCAATATTCTATCTCAAAATATCCACATGAATTTTCACTTCAAAAGATATTTCACCATACACAGAATACAATAAAATATCAACCACTAAAACACCTTATTACTCCTAATCTTGCA
This sequence comes from Wollemia nobilis, assembly GCA_028583015.1. Lineage (NCBI taxonomy): Eukaryota > Viridiplantae > Streptophyta > Pinopsida > Araucariales > Araucariaceae > Wollemia > Wollemia nobilis. The sequence goes on from JAQPPZ010001422.1 coordinate 4,954,337, forward strand.
TAATAAAATCTCAACCAACCAAACCAAAAATTACACACATAAATTTCTCACATACACCTTATATCTCCTTCTTTAAAAATAATGAACATCATCTCATGCATCATCAAAACCCTAGCAATCTAAATTTTCACTTTTCAATCCTTGAAAAATAATATTCAAAATACTCTACTAATCCTTATAGCTCCCTAGCCAAGCACATCAAAAATAATGACAAAACCCTTATGACTCCCTAGCTAGGCACATCAAAAATATTTAATCAACCCTTATGACTTCCAAACCAAGGTGCATAATACATACCTTAACAAAAATTAATCCTCCTCAAAGTGCTATCGTACCTGCTTGAACTCGTGATCTTATTGACCATTGCACCCTAACACAAGGACAATCACCGCATGGGCTAGCTACCCACGTGAACCAAAAGACCATGTGCTCTTTAATATTCTCCACCATCGACACTAAAAATGAAATTTGACCATGCAAATGGAAAGGGCCTCCACATGAATCAAACACTGCTCCTTTTGCCCTCAATGTGCTACATAAGCTAAGCTTTCCAGCTCGGCCACCACCTCACTTTTAGTGGGGACAAACCCCTTCCAAACTTTGACCAACACGCTACTTTGAGAATCATGAAAACTGTTGTCTTTTCTTCCACCGCATCCGAATGAAAATCGAGCAAGGAAATAATTTGGTAGAATTAAATAATTCAAACACACTTTGGCTTAGGCTAAACTTTAGCCTATAAATACACATGCCTTGTTACATTTGATGTCGGCTCACTTGCAATTCGAATTTGGTGCTTCAAATTTAATTATTGTTTTTATTAATATTTAACCTTAGGTTTAAATATTAATTAATTATATTATTTAACCTTAGTGTTAAATAATATACCTAGCTCCTTGATAAACTCTTTGGCCAATGCATTACCCAATATCTGCTTTGAAATGCCCTAATGGTCAAGATATTATAATATTATCTGTTTTCACTTGCTCTCTTGCACATAGTCTTAAACTTGGGATTTCAAGTCTCCTTAAAACCTCTTATCCATAAACTTAGAACACATGGTCCCAAGTGCTTTGGAGAGAACCTTGCCTTGATTTCATAGTACGTTATCCTTTGACATCAATTACCATGCAACTTTGACATCAATGACAACCAAAGTGCTCAACTTTTCAACATCAAATTTTTTTTGATGAACTCAAGAAGTATCTCACTTCCCTGCCCATCCTTGTTCCCTCTAGGCTAGATAAGAATTTAATGCTTTACATAATATCCACAACCCAAGCTTTGGGGTCCATGCTTGCTCAACATGATGATCAAAACAAGGAGCAATCCATCTACTATATTAGTAGAACACTCATTAGCTATAAAACCTGATACACTCTCTTAGAGAAGCTTTGCCTTGTTGTAGTGTTTTCTTCTCAAAATTTGAGACACTACATGCTTAGCCATAAGATATTAGTATTCACAAGTTTTGATCTTCTTCGCTACTTAATAATCAAACTCCACCTTTCAGGTCGATCCACTAAGTGGGTTCTAGCCCTTAGTCATTTTTATTTAACCTTTATAGGTCATAAGGTTATAAAATGTTAGATGATTGTTGATCGATTTGCCACCACTCCCTTAGAATCCACCTATCCTCTAGTCATCGAGTTTCCTAATAAGTGCCTTAACCTAGAAGTAGAAGAGTCTAAGTCCTAGTAATTATTTTTTTATAGAGCCCATTTCTTAAAGGGTTTTGGGACTGAAATCATTCTAGTCACCCCTTAAAAACAATTGATTCCCCTTTCCTTCAAGCTATGTTTCTCTTGCACTAATAACACTTTAGAGTATGATGCCTTGATCCTCGGTATTAGGGAAACCTTAGCCTTAAATGTTAGAAGTCTTTTCATATTTTTTGACTCTCAACTTGTGTTCAATCAAATGAACAAAGTTTATCAAACTAAGGATGATAAGCTAAAACCCTACAAGGATATTATCACCAAGCTCCTATCAACCTTCAATATAGTAACCATAGAGTCTGTCTCTAGATCTTCCAACCACCATGCAGATGCCATGGTTGTTGTTTCATACCTTATCCCCTTGGAGTTAGAAGATGATCAAGCAACTATTATCATTCAACAACTCCTAAATCCTGCAACCCTTAGCTCTAGCTTAGTTCTGTTAGACATCCTAAACATTGAAGCTTTTTCATCTAAGCCATGGTACATGGACATATTTAACTTTCTTAAGGATGGCACAATGCTCGATGGCTTAGATCGCAAAAAGGAAAATATTTTGTGAAAAGGAGTGTGTCAAATTGTGATAATTGATGATACTTTGTATTGAAATTCTTTCAAGGGCATCCTCTTACAATAACTTAACTTTGATGAACCCTGACTAGCCCTTTATGAAGCTTATGAAGGATCATTTGGAGGTCATTTTGGTGGTAATGCAATTACCAAAAAGCTCCTTCAAATTGGTTACTATTGGTCTTCTAAGGAGAAATATGCATGTGACTATGTTCAAGGTTAAAACAAGTGTCAACGCCATGACAACCTTGTTCATGATTCTTCTCAAAACCTTCAGGTTATTTTTTCCCCTTGGCCATTCTCCATGTGGGGTTGGACATTATAGGGAATATTAACCCCATGTCATTTTATGGTCACAAGTTTATTGTTACGATAATAAAGCACATCACCAAGTTGATAGAGGCCATACCCCTAGCTATGGTGACTAGATCCCAAGTCTTTAAGTTCATCTTCAACCAGATCCTTTGTAGGTACATGATTCCTTCAATTATTCTCTTTGATAATGGAACTTCTTTCAAGAACAAGGATGCCCATAAAATTTGTGCTAAGTACAAGATTCAACACAAATGGTCAACTCCTTATTACCCTTAGGGTGATGTTCAAGTCAAAGCATCCAACAAGTCCTTAGTCAAGATCCTTAAGAATTTGGTTAGTAATACCAATCAAGATTGGCATATCTAGCTTTACCCTACCTTATGGGTCTATCGTACCAATATATGAACTCTTATAGGTGCAAATCCTTATGTATTGGTCTATGGCACCGAGGCAGTCTTCCTATTCAAGCCAGAGGTCTCATCCTTGTGTATCATTTTGCAAGATGCCTTGGTTGACGATGAGTACCGTTTAGATCGTTTAAACCAATTGGAGTTGTTGGATGAAAAGCACATCCATACCTTAGAGCATCTTTGAGCCTATCAAAATAGGCTCAAGAAAACTTACTCTAAGAAATTTTTCACTCATTCTTTTAAATTTGGGGATCTTGTCCTCAAAGAGAACCAAAATATTACTAATGACTGGATAGATCTAAAATGTAAGTTTCAACCTAATTGGTTAGGCCCCTTTGTCATAATGACCAAGTTTGGCTCAGATACCTATCATTTAGCAACATTAGATGGTAAAGAATTTAAAGAACCAATGAACATAATGCACCTAAAAAATATTATGCATTAATTCACATCACCACTCTTCTTTTCTTCTCTTTTCATTGATCATCTCTCTTCTTCCATCTTCTTCTTTCTCATTCTTTTTTCTATCGCTTCTTTTATTCTAGCTTGCATAAATTTGCTTGCTCATACTGCATGATTTCTTGTCATAAATTGCATGAATCATTTTTTGCACTAATGATTATCGTGTAACTACTTGTTTGCTTGATCATATTTACATATAACTACTTGATCATATAGATTTTTGGAAACTTTGCAATAAGGCAAGTGATGAAACCTAGTTAGGTTTTAGCTCATATGTATTGCACTCATACAAGGTTGTTTATGCTTAGCAAATTCCCAACCTAGAGAATATTCCTTGACCTTGAAATTATCAATAATCATAAAAAAAATTCCAAGTCAAGGGATATTTCTTCATCTCTTTTATTTATTTTATCCTATGAAATTTTTGGATCAATTCTTTTTTTCTCCAAGACAAAGGATATATGTTCCCTCTTCTATTTGCCCATATTGTTTTGCTCATACTTTTTCTTATTGATCTTTCGATTGTTAAGGGGTCCTCATAGGCTAGGATAGATACTGTATTAATATCATTTATGGTATTCATACAACCATTGTCTATTCTACGTACATCTCTTAGCTCTTGAAATTTTAACAAGGACGCACACACACATTGCTTTCTATCACTTTGTTCTTTCCATCTATCTATATTTTCTCTAGCACATGCACACACAACACCTGCTTACTTTACTTTGATAAATATTCTTACCTTCTTCAACAAGCTAACACCCCTATTGGGTTACACTGCTTTTGACCATCAGCACACACTACACCCTTATCAAGTTACACTTCTTTTGGATCTCAACAAGCACTACACCCCATATAGGATAGCTTCATGGTTGTCAGCGAACATCAACCTCCATATTAGACCATTTGCAAGCATACATCCTAGTGGGTATTGCTCTGTATACAACCACTAGTGAGCACACACCCATAGTGGTTATCGCTTTATCTTTTGGTTACTAGCGAGCACACACCCATAGTGGGTAATGCTCCACCATGCTTGTTCTCTTTAGTGAGCATAACACCCTCACAAAATAGCTTCATGGCCAATCACGAGCACTACACCCATAGAGGGTTTCACTCCATCCTTAATAATTTGAGAGAAGATATCCTCATAAGGTTTCGCTCCATATTTTTATTTTTTCTTTTGCTTAGCTTATGCTCATTTGATCACACTGATCCCTTACAATGTATGATAATTCAAATTTCATACTCTAAGCGTCTTTTTTCTTTCTTTGACCTTTTGGTGATCTTTTGCTTCTTCTTTTCTTTCCTCATCTTTTTTTTATCTTATTTCTTCTTTCTTCCTTTTATTATTTATTCTCTTCTTGAAAATTTGTGCTTTGTCCATACAAGGTATGAATTTTCCCTCTTGCGATTTTGTGGTTTATCTTTATGGTATGCAAATTCAGTTTAAGGATTTTTTTATTTCTTATTTATTTTCTTTTTTCCATCACTTTCCTTGCATGCATTTAGTCATTTCATTATTAGGTCAGTGCATTCATCATGAATATCATTCATTAAGTGCCTCTCATTTAATTGTGTTCATCACTCATGCATCTTTACATTCATTCATCCAATAATGTATAATAAAAATTAACAAACACATAATCAAATGCATAATCATAAAACATACACTAAATAAAATACAACAAGCTATATTACTCAAAAGCTATGACTACATGTCAGCTATGTGCCACAGTCCAAGCCTAACACACTCGACCATCCCCAAGGATGCATGCCACACTCAAAATTGGCATGTCATCCTAAACCCAACCCTAATTCTATGATCTAGACTCCCCTGCATTTCTTGCTAGATGTGGTTTTGGTAGAGGCATGTTCATGGATTGTGATATGATTTGTAATCATGACTATGATCTACTTTGTGATCATAGGGATGATGGCAGAGGCACCCTCTACTCCATTAGAATCACCTAGAATTATAGCACCTGGTAGAAGGTCTCCCTTTGTACAGATGCCTCCATTCTCTCTCCTACCCTCTATAGCTCCTCCTGTAAAAGAAAAATCCCTTGATCCTATTAGTTGCTAGTGATAATAACCATCCCCCTGCTTGGGCCTATTGTTACTCCCACTCTAGGTTTCCCATCTCCCCCCTAATATGCTCTACCTCAACCATCATCATGTCCCTCTTTGCTACCATCGTATCCTATGTTGTAAGGTTTTGATCTCACTCTATGAGTGTTGTATTCAAGGTGCCCCATAGTCCCTCCATCCTCTTGGCCCTGTCCTCTCAGAGTAAGTCCATCTCCCTTTGCATGGTCACTATCATGGTCTACAATACCTCTTTCTCCCTCAACAGGTCATCCTAACCCATAGTCCAGCTAGGTCTCATTGCTATTACTATAGGGGCACCATATGCTATTACACTCGATCTAGCCTATGTTGTTGTGGGGGTACCTCTTGATATCCCCTCATTCTATACCTAATATGGTGATGGTTGTCCTAATTTCTCTCACCATATACATCTTGACCTACACTCGTGTTTGTCTAGGAGGATCTACCCCCCTCTATAATCACTTAGTAGTGCATCAGGTAGCCTCTTGCAAGGTCAACTGCATGTGTCAATCCATGACTTGTTGCCTCTACACTGCTACTGGTGGGAAGATCCTTGGAGGTATGATACCCCTAAGCCATATCCTATATCTAAGGATTACTCTGACATAATCCAATCCTAGGTTGATGTATAAGGGATTTTCCAATTTCTCCTCCATAAATTGTACCATATTAGGATCCCCTTCGACCCCTGATGGGTCCCTCTATACTTGCTTGTGCCAAAAGTTACCTAGATTTGGCACCTCTTCTACAATTCCAAATTGCCTCTAAACCCATTCAAACATATGTAGATTTAGCTTTGCCTTCTTTGTAGTGACACACCTAATCTACCTAACTTGAACCAATTCATAGTCATCCTTAGCCCACCTAGTATATAAACGCCATGTTCACCATGATCATATGCTCTTGTAGATCATCTATCACCCATCTTCCTAATGGAAAGATACTTGTATAAGTCCTCTGAACACGCTCTAAGTGTCAGCTCCATCTGTACATTGTTGGCCGATCTAGGTTCGGTAGTGGCCCTGGAAGTGCATGTGGTCTCTTGACTGCTATGTGCTCCTAGCACCACAATTGAAGCAATATCATGCAGATGATCCTTGTATGCCAATTGAACATGATTTTATACAATATCCTCTACAAATAGTTTGGTATGTATGGACCCCATATGAATTGTATTTGTTGGTCCTACATGTCTACCACTACCCTCATTGGTACTCATGGTAGGTTTCATCTGCTCATATGGCACACTAGTAGCCCAACCACCACCTCATAGAGTACAATAGTCAATGCCCCAACTTCATATTATTGTGACATCTCGTCGACATGTAATATGCTCTATCAGATCTCATGTGTTAGGTTCCAAAATAGTCTTTATAATATTTCCTAAGGTACTTGTACCCTATAAACTATCCTCCCCTTGATGGGTATCCTCAATATGTGCCACACATCCTCTAGTGTGATGGTCATATCCCTTGTGGGTAGCCAAAATGTGGACAACTCTGGATACCACCTCTTTGTTAGTGTCGTTAGTAGCTCTCTGTCAACCTCCACCTAGGGCATCTCTACTAGATCCAAAAGCCCCACTGCCTATAGGATGTCTCTATCTTCTGGTGTGAGCTACCTCATAGCCTCCTCTACGGTGTTCAACTGCCACTCTCTAACCTCGAGTATGTCATGCTACAAAAACAACATTAATAAAAAATTTCATTAGTTTTTTAAATTAAAATACATATAAATCAACATCAACTTCTTCTTGTATCTTTCTCTCTCTCTGATGAGCATCAGAAATGCACATATTTATGTATGAGGTATAAAGGTTTTTTGTGCAGTAGTATTATAATATATGCATCTTTTATGAAATATTATGTATCTATTTAATAAAATTATGTGCATTATCTAATTTGTGTGTGAAGTGTGTTTTGTGTAGATATTTATTGTTTTTATCATCTTTTGATTAATTCAAGGTCTTACGTGGACCTACCATGCTTTTGCTTCAATAATTCTAAGGTATAGTGGGAAGGTGCCTTGATCCTTAGGTAGGCGTCTTGATATAATGTGCCTTTATCTTCAAGTAGGCACCTTGGTCAAGGGTGCCTTACTCTATAAGTAGGCACCTTACTCTACAAGTAGTGTCTTACTCTACAAGTAGTGTCTTACTCTACAAGTAAGTGCCTTACTCTTTAGGTAGGTGCCTTAATCTACAAGTAGGCACCTTGATGCCATACGTCAAGTAGGCACCTTGATCCTCAGGTAGGCACCTTGATGTCATACATCAAGGGCACCTTACTCTTCAAGTAGGCACCTTGATGTTAAGCACCTTAACTTCACAGATGAAGGAAGCCTTGCTGACTGCAATAGACCTTTGACTCCATGTCACACAGACTATCCTTGGAGGGTTATCGAACGTATGATCTATCCTAGCCGTATTGGAAGAAACACATAACCACTCAATGCAGCAAAACACATGCAACACAAAGATCAAACCAAAAAATCTACTATCCCTAGGAAAAGATAAAATTTGTTGATTGTTTTTACCATATGCCTATTACAGTAATCGTTGACAATTTTGTCACATTGCCTAGAGGGGTAGTAAAATCAAAATTTTGTGAAGTATTTCTTTTAATTTGTTCCTTTGTTTTTAGAAGACATTTTTGAGTATTGCAGCAATTTTGGCTTTCATCGCCATCCCCCTTGTACATAGAATGGAGATACAAGTGCTTCGCTATTGAGCAAGCTAAGCTTAAGAGCTTCGCAGGAAAAGGAAGACGGCTTCACTGAAGGAAGGAAGTAGAGAATGAAAAGAGCTTCGCACCCGAAGCAGCCCAAACAGATGCTTCGGGCGAAAGTTTTGCGAAGCGGGATTCGAAGAAGTCCAAACATTGAAAAACTACTTCGCTAAGAAATCGGTGAAGCACCCACTTCGGGCCTCCCTACTGGCGAACCATTTTTACTTCGCCCAAAGTTGTCGTGAAGCATCCACTTCGGATAACTTTCATGCGAAGCGTTTCCACCCGAAGCGGTAGTGGCCCGTGAAGTACAAAACACTTTTCCAAGGCGAGAATGCACTTCGGCCGAAATCCTCCCGAACCGCGGCTTTGAAGAAGGTTCACGGTGAAGCATTTTGACGGCCCATCAGTGAAGCATCCACTTCGCATAGAGAACCTTGCGAAGCAGCTTTTAACATGCCTTTCCAATGAAGCAGCCAAAGATTGAGAGCCCAGCCTTGAGAAGAAATATCTACTTTGGCATTTTACATCCCCGAAGCCATTTTGCGAAGCTCCTTCATGCGAAGTACATAACCAAGGGAGATGATCTGCTTCGGCTTACATCCATTGCGAAGCAGGGTCATGAACTAGAAATCGGTGAAGCGCTTCAAGGGCACGCACTCCAAGCCGAGGTATTTTTTCGAGGCAATCAAGTGCCTCATAAATGAATTTTTACGTGCCCGGTGAACTCGCTGCTCATTTTTAGCAATCTAAAAAGAGGTATCGGTCTCAGAAGGAGAGCCCGACGGACATGGCGGCCACTCGAGCTCCGCACCCAGAAGCCTAGGATGGATCAGGCGGCTCATAAATGCGAGTTTCCTCGGTTGACCCGATCGCAGCTACCAGTTATAGAAAAATATTTGAGAACTCAGTCACGGGAGCCGCGAAAGCCGACTTCTCAGGTTTTCGAGGATGTACTCCTCCATTTTGTGCATTGATGGCTCAGAGGGTCGAGTCCTCTATAAAAACCCAGGCATTGTAATAAAAAGGGGGGAACTTTTTGCTAGAAAGCTATTGTAACTTGAATCCCTACGATTAATACTAAAGAGCTTCGAGCTTAATTTCTCTCTTGTATGCTGCCTTCTATGATTATTTCTATTATTTCTTTCTTCATTTGCATACTATAATTCTGCATTCTGGATTTAGGTGTGCGATTGGGGATAGAACCCTAGAATTTTCTTGAAGGATACATAGGGGAGAAAAACGTTGTAATAGTTCTCTTGTATGTTGCCTGTGGATAGTGTTTCTGTTATATTCACTCATTTCCTAGTCGTCGTAATTCTGAATTCTGGATTTCGACGTAAGGGGGAGGGTAATCCTAGAACTCGTCCAGAGGATACATAGGAGGACTAGTATTGCGTTCATTTCATTTTATTCTTGGTATTTATTGCTGCTGTTTCGGGCTATTAGCCAGTAATCATGTTGCTGGTTCTTTCCCACTTTAATTCACCAATATTTCTTCCCTTACACTATTTATTTCTTTCCTGCACCCTTACTATTTTTATCTCTTTCCTGCACTCTTGTCTCAAAAACACCAAGTAGTTTAGTAAAGGAGCCGACCTTTCTCCGGAGATTGGCACGAGGGGCATCTCTTCCTCTCGGCCTTTCAATGTTGGTCCAGGTCTAGGGCGCGTACACTTCCCAAAATCCTTTCCTGGGCAGATTTGATGACCAACAATTTTTGGCACGCCCGGTGGGACCCGGTCAGTCTCACCTTGTGAGTGGTAGTGAGAATCGATGCTCGTCTCATTGCCGAAAGACTCTTAGCATCTGGCGACTCTGTTTAACCCGAGAATCTTAAAGTCGTAAGAGACCGGTACTTAAGTCTGTGCCTTCATGCAAACAAGATGGAGAGTTAGGAGTAGAGGAGAGGAGACTGAGTTCTTTGAGCTTGATATTGACGCCTTCGAGGAACGCTCTAGGTTGGTCACCCCTGAGTCGCTGTTACGTGGAACATCCTCGCAAGAGGCTGCTTTTGATGAACAAGGACTGACTTCGGATAGCACAACAGCTAGCTTTCCTCCTAATCCTCCCAACTCACCAAAGCATCCTAGCGCCTCCGTTCCTATTAGTCATCCTGTTAGCAACCAAAGAGGAACTTCGAGAATCCTTATTTCTCAGAATCCAGGTGCAAATATGGCACAACAACAACAACAACAACAAATGCAGCAGCAGCAGCAACCATCGCCTAGACTGTTCCCAGCATGGAATTCTTTTGGACCGCTAAATTTAGCGGGACAAGGGCAAGTTCCACTTGTTGCTATGAAGAAAATCCCAACGTTCGATGGAACTGGGAAGACTGCTCTGGAGCACATCCAGGACATAGTTTCTCTGGTAGCCGATTCATGACATCACAGAGGAGAGAGTTATGGTAAAGCTTCTGGTTCTATCTCTTAGAGGGAAGCTCCTCTACTGGTATAGATCTTTACCACCCGGTACTATAACGGGATGGGACCAGTTAGCCGGACAATTGATGAGAAGCTTCAATGAGTCCGTCGATCCATCTTCTCTTCTGCATCAGTTCACAATGATCCAGAGACATCCACAAGAAGAGATCACTGATTTCAATGTTAGGTTCGCTCGAACCTGGCAAAGGATACCAGTTGGACTTCGGCCAACTAGCGAAGCTGCAACATACTATTTCCTTAGGGCGTTCAACCCTGATATCAGTGTAATGGTAAGGTATTCGAATATCAATACCTTCCTAGAGCTGTATGAATTAGCCCAGAAAGCGGAAATGGATCTAATAGCTATGGGTAAGCTTCCCCAAAGGATGTCGATGCCCATACTTCCCGATTTCCCTCAATCCCAGTATGCGAATGCAGCCGCTTCGTAGATCTCTGCAACCCCCGTGTACCCGATCTCGTCTTGGAACCCGAATCCCATTGTATCTCAGATCGCTACTCCGCAAATCCATTTTCCCACATTCTCGACATCACAGCCCACTGTCTCTTCGGTATTTCCTGTATTGCCAGCACCACCTCAACACCCCGCCCTACCTCCAATACCAACGATGGCTCCATTGCCACCTATTCCCAAAGCCGATGATATGCAAGCCAAAATACTACAGGAAGTTCAGTCCCTGAACTCCACAGTGCAAACTCTGTCCAATGACATGACCATTATGAAAAAGAAGCAAGCGCAGCAAGAGTTTCTACCAAGAAGGTCTTATCCTACACCCGCGCTTACTAAAGATCAAGCGGTCCAGCAAGGGAGAGCGTCGGCAAGAAATGTCATGATTGATGAAGCTCCGAGCACCTCCGACTACATACATTGGTGCTCCACGTGTAATGACCCTCACGAAGAGAATACTTGTATGCTGCACCAACATTATGTGCAAACGCTGGCGAGCAGTAGTCATGGTGGTCAGGTCAACATTATCAGGCAAATGGATCAAAACCTGGTAATTGGCGAAGAAGAGCAAGTTGCAGTCCTCACCAGAGGAGGAAAAAGGTCAATAGAGGTAGACGCTGTTCAAATGGCTCCCTTAAAGGTGCATGCTCACCACGAGAAGGGACAACAACTTCCCCAGGCCCCGAGCGAAGCTTCTCAGCTTCCACCAGTAAAAGAAAAGGCTCAACAGGCCCCTGCAAATCCACCTCAGGTGGAAACTAAAGAACAAGCTAGAGAGAAGCTCAAGCTTCCTTCGCTGACCAAGCGACAAAGGGTCGAAGCCACGGAGCAGTATCGCACCAGGTATGAGGCAAAAAGGGAATCTGAGGTGCCCAACTCCCTGGTTTACAATATTGTAGATGAGCTGAAGAAGACTCCGGCCAAGATTAGTCTATATGACGCATTGCAGTTACCCGGACAAGTGGACTTGCTGCAAGAATCGTTGAAGACAACTAAGGCGAGAAAGTCAGCACCGCTCGCCCTAGTGCAGACCCTGTCCACGTCCATTACAGGAAAGAATAGGCCACCTCCATTCTACCTATCTCTACAAATGGAAGGGTATGTTGTACACAACTGTATGATTGACTCCGGGGCCACGATGACAGTCATGCCCAAAGCAGTGTGCGAGGAAATAGGAATGGAGTACACCCGAAGCAGCCATGGCATGCTCCAACTGGATGGTACTCCTATGAATACTGTGGGTGTAATTAAAGATATACCTATCCGACTACACAAGATGCCTCAGATCACGGTTATACAAGAGGTGGTGGTCGTCGACCTTGAGCCATATTTTAGTATGTGCTTGTCAAGAGAGTTTACAACGAAGCTGGGAGGATATCTATCTATGGATTACTCGCACTTAGAGATTCCATTCAAAGGGAAGAAGGTAAAAATCTACAATGAGAAACCTTCTACCTTCCTCGTACAGAAGATGTCCGAAGAAGAGAGCAGTGATCCCGTGCATGCGATAGTGGAAGGGATAGAGCAGGTGGACCTGGTCGAGGAATCCCTTGCACAGTTAAGTTGTGAAGATGAGTTTTCATTGGCAGACTTTAATGCCATGATAGAAACGGAGATGGGATGCTACGCCATCACTAAACCAGAGAAACACATCAAGTCAGAGAATAAAACATGTGCCCAAGAAGGACTATGGAGATTGTTCTTCGATGGCGCCCGATGCAGGAATGGCGCTGGAGCAGGAATTCTTTTAATATCACCATCAGGGGAGCAAAAGGAATATTGCTACCGGTTGGTATGGAGCTGCACCAACAATGCAGCAGAATACGAAGCTTTATGCCTGGGACTGAAGAAAGCAGAAAAGTTAGGCATAAAGCATCTCCAAGTCTTTGGAGATTCAGAATTGATATGCAATCAAGTCACAAACAAGTGCATTTCAAAGAAGCACTATCTCAAGGCATACCGTAACAGGGTATGGGACTTGTTTGACCAATTCGAGTCTCTCAATCTACAGTCCATTCCCCATGAAAAGAACCGACATGCTGATGTCTTAGCATCCATCGCAGCTAGGTACTCTCCAGCAGAAGACATGGTGCATAAACCTAAAGCTGTGAGGATGATTTATAGGCCCTCTGTCCCAGACAGAGATCTGCATTGGCAAGTTTTTGATAGTGATGAGCAGATTGTGAATTTTATGATTCAAGAAGCAGCAACAATTGAAAGAAGAAGCCCAGATGATGAGGAATATGAAGGGCTAGTTCAATTGAAGAATAATCATATTCCCAAGGGATTAATTACTCTTGAAAGCCTCTTCGATCGAAATGATCGAGCAATTTCTCATAGGATCAAAGTCAATGCGAAGCAGTATCAGGATTTGGAGCTTGAACCTGGAAAAGCAATAAAAGTTGGAACAGATTGCACTTCGAAAGAGCTAGAACAGATCCGATCTCTGTGCAGAAGGTATCCCGACATAGTGGCGTGGTCTTATCAAGACCTAAAGGGATACGATCGACAACTGATCCAGCATACAATTGAATTGCAGGAGGGGATCAAACCCTTCCAACAGAAGCAAAGGCCTGTTAATCCAAAGATCGAGGTCCTGATGAAAGTCGAGCTCCTGAAGATGCTCGAGGCGAAGATAATTTATCCCATAAAGCATTCCTCTTGGGTAGCGAATCTAGTCCCTGTTAGAAAGAAGAATGGAGATATACGACTATGCATGGATTTTCGCAACCTGAATCAGGCTTCGCTCAAGGATCATTACCCTCTCCCGTAGATTGATCAGATCTTGCACTCAGTGGCTGGGGCTCAACGCTTCTCCCTACTTGATGGCTTCTCAGGATATAATCAGATCTGGGTTAGGGATGAAGACCAACATAAAACCGCATTCACTACTAAGTGGGGAACATTCGCCTATCAACGAATGCCATTCGGCCTTTCGAATGCGGGGGCCACTTTTTAGAGGGCCATGGATTTAGCCTTTGGAGAATTGTTGAATAAGGTCATTGTTATCTATTTGGATGACATGACCGTCTTCTCCCGAAGAAGGGAGGATCACCCTTTACACCTACAACAGATATTCAAAAAATGTCGAGAATTTGGCATTTCAATCAACCCAAAGAAGTCCATATTCGTAGTCAATGAGGGGAAGTTATTGGGACATGTGATATCAGAGAAGGGTCTCATCGTAGATCCTGATAGGGCTGAGGCTCTCTTGAAGCTCCCACTCCCGATGAATAAGAAAGGACTACAATATTTTTTTGGCCAGATCAACTTCGTAAGGAAGTTCATTCCAGATTTTGCCCAAGTCATTAAACCAATGTCTGAACTCTTGAAGAAGGGCGTTGAATTCATCTGGACGGATGAAAGGAAAGAGGCATTTGAAGAGATCAAGGCCCGAATTGCTCAGGCGCCAGTCCTGACCAACCCTGACTACAACCGAGATTTCATCCTATATGCTATAGGAGAACCTGAAAGCTATGCTGCAGTCTTGATGCAAAAGGGGGAAGATGGCGAAGAATGCCCTATCATGTTTCTAAGCCAAGTGATACACCCTCATGAAGAGAAATACAATTTCATAGAAAGGTAGGTGCATGCAGTAATGAAATCCTTGAGGAAGTTCAAGCACTTCATTTCTCAGAGTCGGGTTACAGTGTTCGTCATTCATCCCGATGTGCGCAACTTCATTATTCAAGGAGAATTGGGTAGCAAAAGAGCCGGTTGGGTCAGCAAAATATAGGAGTTTGACATCGAGATTAGACCCACAAAATTGGTTCACGGTCATGCACTATGTCAAGAGCTTGCGAAGAGCGTAGCGGCCGAAGTGACAGCTTGTCAGTGGGATGACTCGGCAGCAGAAGGGTGCTTCACAAATCAAGAAGAGGATGAGAAGGACTGGGTCGGGGAGATAGTTGAATATTTCAATATCGGGAGATGTCCTCCACATTTGAATGCTTCGCAGTGAAGACACTTCAGGATGCGGTCCCTCCGATATACGTTGCGCCCCGAAGGCCTATTCTTCAGGAACATCGATGGCATTCTTCTCAGGTGCATAAGAGAAGATGATAAGAAGAGAGTCCTGGGAGAATTTCATTCAGGGTTATCCGGGGGCCACTTCGTAGGAAGAACAATGACATTGAAGATAATTAAGGTGGGTTATTATTGGCCTACACTCTTCGTCGATGCTTTTGCAGTCTATCGCAGATGCGAGCAATGTCAGAAGTTCACTGGCCAAAGTAGAAGTGCTCCTATGCCCCTCCGACCGATACAAGTAGAAACGCCCTTCCAACAATGGGGGTTGGATTTCATAGGGGTTATATCATCGAACTCCTCCGTAGGGCATAAGTTCATCCTGACTGCAACCGACTACTTCACTAGATGGGCCGAAGCAGTACCCACGAAGCATGCCGATCAAGAGACCGTCATTGCTTTCCTAGAAGGTTTGATCACCCGGTTCGGCATCCCAGAAGCAATCATAACGGACAATGGTCCCGGGTTTTTAGGCGCCAAGATCAACGAGTTCCTCTACAAATATGGGATATATCATAAGGTCTCTTCTAATTACTATCCACAGGGTAACGGATTGGCAGAATCGACTAATAAGACTCTGTTAAGGGTGCTGAGAAAACTCATGGAGAAAAACAAAAGAACTTGGCACCTCCTTCTAGATCGGGCCTTGTGGGCCGATCGGATTTCTGTCAAGAAGTCAATCAAAACATCACCTTACGCCCTGGTGTATGGCAAGGAGGCCATCCTACCAACCCATGTAGAGATCCCTGCATTGCAGCTGTTGGATGAGGAAGAAGAAGTTAATCCTATGAAGAACAGGCTGGCTCAGCTACTACAGCTGGAGGAAGACCGTGAGAAGGCCTACCAGAGCTTCGCTAAGCATGCTCAGATCACCCGAGACTGGTTCAAGAAAAAATCCTCCGACCGCACGTTCAGAGTGGGAGATCTGGTATGGAAGTGGGACTCCTGGAAGGCCAAGCCTGGGAATCATGATAAATTGGACGCTTTCTGGGATGGACCGTTCGAAATTGTGAAGGTAAACTCAGCCAATTCTTTCATCCTCAAGGATGCAGATGGTCAGATCTTGCCGATTTCTGTCAATGGTCTTCATTTGAAGACTTTTCATCGCTGAGACGAAACAAACAAACAAAAAAAAATGGTTCAAGTTTTACTTTTGTATGTAAGATTTTTTATCTTTGTATATACCCTGTTTCAAGATTGCCAAGAGGTTAAGTATCACACTACCACAGTGACAAGCCCCAGCTTCGCTAGGCTTAGCGAGAATCTCCTTCGAGAACTTTGTGTGCGAAGTGACTGATGCAAGATGGTTCGCAGCGAAGCACTTTGGCCTGGAAGGAGTCCTCAAAAGAAACGAAATTCAGAATGAAGGCGTGAGAAGTGCTTCGCAAAAGGAGTTTGAGCGAAGCAGTTTTCGAAGGAAAATTAGCGAATCATTTTTCAAAAGGAACAAGCTTCGGAGGCAACCTTCCGCGAAACAAAGTGGTGATGCGGCGAAGTAAAAATACTTCGGGCCCAAAGTATAGAAATTAGTGGATTGTTGGAGGTTCGCCGCGAAGCGTCTTCAGCACCGGTTTCAATTTCACCATCCCAATAGCGCGCGAGACGAGGAGCATTTAAAATGTGCCTTGAAAGACGTGCCAACGACAACTTAGGGAAACGCTCGCAGCAAGTGATTTTAATGCAAAGGTGGCGGGGCACATCCTGAGAGAATTCGGTTATGAGAAAAGCTCGCACCCAGGTACGAGGTGGCAGGAAGTTAAGTTTCCAATGCTGGGCAAAATCATCGAAGCGCATGGGCCCGCGTACAACGCCGTCGTAAAGCCAATCAAAAGGCAAAGCAACCTTCCCCGTCCGAGTTGTAAATTTAATTTTGGCAGGCACCATAAATAGAGGTAGTTGCCTTTTAGGGCTATAAAACTCAAGCCTCAGCAGTAAAAAGGTTGTTCGCCTACTGGTTAATGCGAGATTAAGAGCCCCGTTGATAGCCTGCATTTCTTTCGCCCTTCGCATCGAAATCCTTCACATCGAAGCCCTCTGCATCGAAGACTCTGCTACCACGTATATCCAGAATGGGGAAGAAGAATTCTAAGGAAAAGAGGAAGGAGCCTGAGGTAGCAGGCCCAGAGAAAATGAAGAAGGGCAAAGAGGAGAAAAAGCACAGACCAAAGAGGGTCGACCTCAACCTTCGCCCCGAAAAGCAAGCCGTAGAGGAGAGAGAGGATTCGGAAGAGGAGCAACCTGAAGAGCCACCAATTGATGGGTGGGAGAAAATAAGGGACACTGAACTTTCAAAGAGCGTGGCCGAGCTCCGATATACTATTGAGTTCATGAAAAGTAGACTCTCCATGGAGAACAAGAGAGTCGCCGCCTATTACTCGTAGATATACTGGTATCTGACCCCGCCCACGCACCATTGTCCCGAATTAATTTGTGCCATCGCACAAAACTACCAGCCCTCCTCCAGACAAGTGTTGGACGTCACGGGCCATAAATTGTTTTCAATTTTAAAAGAAGATGTGCAAGGAGCTTTCATGCCACAGCAAGGGCCGCCCAAGGGTTATTCGGTTTGCAATGTCATCTTGAGCGAACAAATGGAGAGGTTCACCTCCTCCAGCTATATTTTGAAATTTTTGAGTGAGAACCTCAAGGACGGGCTCCCTTCAGGCAGGCTGCCCCAAATGCCTCTCCCCTTGATGGATTTCAAGAGCACGGACATCTTCTCCATCATTGCATGGGTCGTGGGCCTGTCAACCGATGCTTCGGTGCACCCCTGGCAGGTGTCTTTGGCCGAGTGTATTTCACGAGGGGAGTTCTATGCCCCAGATGCATCAAGGCCGAACACTAACCCAGTCTTCTTTGACTGGGCGGAATGGGTGGCCCGGACCTTGCACACGCGGCTAACCAGCATGAAGAATGCTGGAACGGGTCAGTACTTTGGGCCTTGCTCTTTCCTAGTCTGGTTATTTTTCTATCATGTTCATAAGCAATTCCCCCACATCGCCATTTCTTCGAGCGGCAAGGATGGAACTCCTCTGTCGGTATACCAGTGGACTCCCCTCTTGGCGAGGACGGAGTCGTATTATTCTTTTAATCAACAATTCCTAGGACCTGCTATTCAGCTGTTGAAGGGTTCCTGCCCTCGGGTACCCATCAGTCTAAGGGACAAAGTGGTGAAGGAGGAAAAGGGGGACGTATTTCAATTGATGTAGGGGCTTGTGGTTCATCTATTTGGATTCATGGGGAAGCCCTTCCTGCTACCCATTTACCCCTCGAAATACCAGTTCGCGTTGGAGGTCGCTCGATAGAGCGATGCGACAAACGTCGTCTACGACCACGGCCAAAAATGGGCGCACACATGCGACTTCCCTTTCAAAATGGGAGTAATTGAGGTGTTTGCCCTGAAGCAACATGTGTACCTAGAGGAGAAGCTTGCCGACTTTGGTTTGCTCCAGATTCCTCAACGGTGGTGTTACGACCCCTTGGGGGTGATGAGGGATCACCTCCGATTCAAAAAATTTCATGTCTGCCCTCACCCAAAAATCGTAGAGCAAAGGAATAACCCCAATGGGAGGGATTTGGAGTGGCATCTAGAAAGAATGAAGACCTTACCTCCCTGGCATGAGTTTTACCCCATAGAGGTCGAGTATGATCCAGTTCGGCACCCCTTCCCGGGCCCAGACTCCACATTTTGGAGAAAGATGAAGGATGAATTGAGGGAAGAATTGAAGGGTTGGGGCGAAGAACAATTAAAGGAATGGTGGATAATGAGAGTCCATCATCAGAAGATGAAATCATACGGGCTCTTGGAGATGGATAGAGACTTCGCAATTGTTTACGAAGCCAACGCTGGGACTTGGAAGCCCACCTCCTTCACCGACTTCATTCCCCCTAGTGCCCCAGGTTTGGGCGAAAGCCCAAGGAGAGCCGATGATGCTTCAGAACAAGAGGAAGAGGAGGAGGCAGAGGCGACACCACAAGAGTTGCCTCAGGAACCTATGGAAAGCCATGACACGAGCACCGTAGGGTCGACGTAGCAATCAGAGAAGGGGGAGAAAAGAAAAAGAAAGAAGATGGAGCAAGCTCAAGTGCCTCCAACCCACCCGAAGCGACCACGTACAAAACCTCTAGGTGCTTCTAGCGGATAGCCTATGATGAGCTCAACCGAGGTAAATGTTGGAGGGACGACGTCGCAAAGGGCCGAGGCAGTCTCAGACGTAGACATCATCGATGTGGAGGAACTCCTCCAACAAGAAGGGGGCCCTAAAGAAGAAGTCATGGAAGTCAAAAGTGCAAAAGCTGGAAAGGAACAAGAGTCGATCACATAGGAAACCACTACTTCTGCTCTATCAGGGGAGCACGCAGGTACGCACTCCTCACCCTTCACCTTGGTTTCTCAAGGTATGTCCACCACGGTCCCGACCGAAGGTCCTCATCAGTCTCTCTCTCTCTCAAAAGTTCGGTCACCCCATCACATGTTGCCCTTCGCCACCTCGAGTTTGCCTCGTGATCCCGTTAGCCCCACAAGCATATCTACCCCGTTCGAGTCATCAGGCCAGGACAAGTCCATCGATACTACTTCGCTCACCCATGCCACCATTCCCTTGGTTTTTAGTTAGGGCGAAGGTAGTACTCCAACGCCGAACCCCGTCTCCCACTCCCCTATCATGCACGACATTGTTTCTCTCATCGAAACTCCTACCACACCCACCATCGAACCTACTAGTGAGGCATCCCCTGTACACTCACTATATTTGTTTACCCCTTTGGCTGGAGACCCAACCTCATTTGAAATAGAGTTGTCCATGATCAAGGAATGTCCTCTAGCTGAGAAGTTGCTCCAGGCCCGACAAAACACCGACAAGATGCTAAAGGAAGCCAGGAAAAAGAGGGGGCGCTCTCTAGCCAGAGTAGAAAAATGTGCTATTTTTGACTTGAAAGGCGAAAAGTTGCATAAGGTGAAAAAGGTCCCCAAGGTCCAAAAGCCACTGGACGAGATGACCCCTGCAGATTATGACTATCAGGAGAAGTCCAAGGACCTGGAACACTTGGATGTAGATAATGAATCTGCATCTATGCATGTACGAATAGAAACATTCCATGCACATGCAAATATCGCCAATCAGCGCCGATTTGAAGCAGAGAGCGCCAACATCAAGTTGGAGGAGGAGCTAGCCAGGACCCGCTCTAAGCTGGAAGACGCGGAGAAGCAGTGCGAGATGATGAAAAAGGAAGTAGACGCCTTAAAACAGCAAGTAGAACAACTGCAGGGTACGACTAAAAATCAAAGCAAGATACAGGCCGAGGCTGATCTGAAGGCCAAAGAATTTGAAAGCAAAATCTTGCAGATGCAGCAGTAGTTGTACGAAAAAGAGAGCCTAGAGTTATTTGATAGAGGCAGAATAAAGGAAATCCGCTCGCACCTGCTCAAAAACTTTAGATCTCGGGCCTCCAGTGCCCTGTCAATTTTAACCTACATCACCGAAGCCCAGTATGTCGCTGCTCAAGAAGGGCCAATAGTGGATGAAATCATACAAAAAATTAGAAGCCGACTCAAACTAGCTTTTGAGGTCCAAAGTATCAAATATCAGGACCTGCAGGTCGCTGCGATGAGCCGGACAACCAGAGATTGGTCCACAGCCCAAGCCACGGTCCGCGCCTTCTTCTCCAAGGTGAGGAAAGCACAGAAGGTGAAGGACCTCATGGATGTGTTTGAACACGAGCAGCGCACATCACTGGGGTATTTCCAAGATCTCTCTTCATTAGGTTTCCCAAGTTTCACGGATGATGATGGGAACCTTTTGACTAAGGAAGAGCTCAAGCCGGCTTGGCTACATTTTGAAGGTGACGTCTCAGAGATAGATGAATGGGAAGAGCCAATCATAGAAGGGCAAGTTATAGATTTCATTCTGAGACATTGCAAGATCGTGGCCTGCCTGAATGATCTAAGCACAAGAGCCAAACATGCCGACATAGGGCAAATTGATCGGTTCCATGTTCTGGTCAAAGCGCTACAAGACCGAGAGCCTTTTCAGAAAGGCGCCTGGGCTCACGTTCGTCGAACCATGGAACGCATCCGTGATCGCCTTCCCCAACCACCGCAATAGGAGGCCACGCCAGAAGAGGAAGAGGAAGAAGAAGAAGAAGAAGAAGTTGTGGAAGCACCCCCAGAAAGAGAAAAGGGAGAAGGGTCTGGAGGTAACTCTGGCCCAATGGATTAAGGCTGAGGGTTCTTACACCGAGGCGAGCTCGTTGCCCCGTGAGCCACCAAGAATGTTGACAATTTTGTCACATTGCCTAGAGGGGTAGTAAAATCAAAATTTTGTGAAGTATTTCTTTTAATTTGTTCCTTTGTTTTTAGAAGACATTTTTGAGTATTGCAGCAATTTTGGCTTTCATCGCCATCCCCCTTGTACATAGAATGGAGATACAAGTGCTTCGCTACTGAGCAAGCTAAGCTTAAGAGCTTCGCAGGAAAAGGAAGACGGCTTCACTGAAGGAAGGAAGTAGAGAATGAAAAGAGCTTCACGCCCGAAGCAGCCCAAACAGATGCTTCGGGTGAAAGTTTTGCGAAGCGGGATTCGAAGAAGTCCAAACATTGAAAAACTACTTCGCTAAGAAATCGGTGAAGCACCCACTTCGGGCCTCCCTACTGGCGAACCATTTTTACTTCGCCCAAAGTTGTCGCGAAGCATCCACTTCGGATAACTTTCGTGCGAAGCGTTTCCACCCGAAGCGGTAGTGGCCCGTGAAGTACAAAACACTTTTCCAAGGCGAGAATGCACTTCGGCCGAAATCCTCCCGAACCGCGGCTTTGAAGAAGGTTCACGGCGAAGCATTTTGACGGCCCATCAGTGAAGCATCCACTTCGCGTGGAGAACCTTGCGAAGCAGCTTTTAACATGCCTTTCCAGTGAAGCAGCCAAAGATTGAGAGCCCAGCCTTGAGAAGAAATATCTACTTCGGCATTTTACATCCCCGAAGCCGTTTTGCGAAGCTCCTTCGTGTGAAGTACATAACCAAGGGAGATGATCTGCTTTGGCTTACATCCATTGCGAAGCAGGGTCATGAACTAGAAATCGATGAAGCGCTTCAAGGGCATGCACTCCAAGCTCGAGTATTTTTTCGAGGCAATCAAGTGCCTCATAAATGAATTTTTACGTGCCCGGTGAACTCGTTGCTCATTTTTAGCAATCTGAAAAGAGGTATCGGTCTCAGAAGGAGAGCCCGATGGACATGGCGGCCACTCGAGCTCCGCACCCAGAAGCCTAGGATGGATCAGGCGGCTCATAAATGCGAGTTTCCCTGGCTGACCCGGTCGCAGCTGCCAGTTATAGAAAAATATTTGAGAACTCAGTCACGGGAGCCGCGGAAGCCGACTTCTCAGGTTTTCGAGGATGTACTCCTCCATTTTGTGCATTGATGGCTCAGAGGGTCGGGTCCTCTATAAAAACCCAGGCATTGTAATAAAAAGGGGGGGAACTTTTTGCTAGAAAGTTGTTGTAACTTGAATCCCTGCGATTAATACTAAAGAGCTTCGGGCTTAATTTCTCTCTTGTATGCTGCCTTCTATGATTATTTTTGTTATTTCTTTCTTCATTTGCATACTGTAATTCTGCATTCTAGATTTAGGTGTGCGATTGGGGATAGAACCCTAGAATTTTCTCGAAGGATACATAGGGGAGAAAAACGTTGTAATAGTTCTCTTGTATGCTGCTTGTGGATAGTGTTTATATTATATTCACTCATTTCCTAGTCATCGTAATTCTGAATTCTGGATTTCGACGTAAGGGGGTGGGTAATCCTGGAACTCGTCCAGAGGATACATAGGAGGACTAGTATTGCGTTCATTTCATTTTATTCTTGGTATTTATTGCTGTTGTTTTGGGCTATTAGCCAGTAATCGTGCTATTGGTTCTTTCCCACTTTAATTCACCAATATTTCTTCCCTTACACTATTTATTTCTTTCCTGCACCCTTACTATTTTTATCTCTTTCCCGCACTCTTGTCTCAAAAACACCAAGTAGTTTAGTAAAGGAGTCGGCCTTTCTCCGGAGATTGGCATGAGGGGCATCTCTTCCTCTCGGCCTTTCAATGTTGGTCCAGGTCTAGGGCGCGTACACTTCCCAAAATCCTTTCTTGGGCAGATTTGATGACCAACAGTAACTAAACTATATCAATTTAGACTATAACCAGATCTTCCATTGTAACAACATTGTACAAGAAGCTCTATGTGTGTTATATAAACACACAAACTTCTCTGAGAAAGAAAAGTAATTTTCTAAGAGTGGTGATGTATGTAAGAATTTAGTATTGTATTGCAATATTAATAAAAGTGCTCGAGAGTTCTTCCATTCACGTTTTATCTTCGTAACTAGTCGGGTGGAAGCTGCTAGAGCTTGGGCCCACTCCAAGCTAGTATTCCTCCCCTACTTTCTATTTGCTTTCTAGATTAGATCATTTATTTCAAGTGTGATGTATCTTTTATTTTCGCAAGTGTGTTTTACTGCTTTCCTTTATTTTCCAAGTATGGTGTGGTGTGATTTATTTTTTTGTACTTTTATTTATGCATGATTTAATTGGTGTGGATGAATCAACGATATTTCACAAACACTCCCCCCAATAATAGGTTTAGTGGACTCATCTCAGAACGGTGTTGTAATTAGCCTTGAATGTGGTACTTCACAAGCTTACGAGTTCCCTAGTTTGACAATTTAAATGAGAGGGTTGTGACAGAAATAGGACCATATTTAACTAGTGTTTTTACCCCAACATTTTGGCACCATTGTCTAGGGAAGTGCCAATAATAGATTAATTACAATACCTTAAACCTTCCATCTAACTTTGCATGAGTCCATTGAGGAAAAGAGGACCCGATGATCATTTCATAAAGCAGAGCCCACAGGAAAAACTTGAGTTAGCTAAAAATTCTGAATTTGAGTTAGAATCTCCTCAATCACCATCAGCAGTGCACTGGAGTGAACACCCTATCTTTGCACAAAGCTCTTCCTCATCCTATAAACTAGGAAAAGAGCTAATTATACAAAATACTCTATTTAAAAGGACACCTTTCGAAGAGGATTTATTGTGGAAAGTCGTAAAGGATAAAACCATAACACCAACTGACTTATAGGCTCTCATACAAAAGGTTCAAAATGATCGAAAGGCTATAGAAACTATATTAGAGACCATATTTCCTAAAAAAATGGTTAAAGTAGAAGAGACTTCAACTGGTTTTAGCTTCCCAATAGAAGAAGGTGCAGGAGATACCAAAATGAAAAACATATCCCCTACCCATATTCCTACCTTCAGGGGATACCCAACAGAAGATCTTGACCTATTTTTATTCAAGTTCGATGTCTTGTGCAGGTTCATAGATTATAAATTAGATGCCCAAAATTTGAAGCTCTTCCCTTCAACATTGGATGACTCAACCCTGCACTGGTTCATCAACTTGGGGAACAAATAGATCACCTCCTAGGAGGAAATGAAAAAGCTCTTTCTAGAGTAGTACCAAGATTTTGATAGAGTACGAGACTCTAGGGAGGAGGTTCTAAGCATGATGCAGAAGGAGGATGAATCCTTGGAGGAGTACTGGGAAAGATTCAACTTTAATCTATAGATATCCCCTCATACGAATCTAGGTGACAAGTCCCTCAAGAGTATTTTCTTGAGGGGACTTAACAATGAATCGCTTGAAGCACTCAACATGATCTCTGGAGGTGACATTTACCAGCACCCGATGGAAGACATTCGACAACTATGTCGAAACTACTCACGAAGAAGAGGTAAACCAACTTCTAGGACCATGAAAGCAACCACTTCAATCACGAAGATGGAGATAGGTAATATGCTAGAAGATTTGAAGAGTGAAATGCTCTCCTCTCTAGCATTGCAGTTGGACACACTCCTGCTGGAGAAAAAGAAGTAAGAGAATGAAGCTATGCTAGCCTACTTCTATTCGAAATGTAGAGGAAAACATGCAAGGAATGCATGTCCAGAGAACAAAGTTAGAGTATGTGTTGTTTTCTAAAAAAATCATAAGACCCGACTGTGCCCACAACTACCAAATATTAAGGAAGATGTTGAAGTCATCGAAGCTTATTTCATGGGTAATCGAAGGAACTGGCAACAACCTCCTATGGGGAATATGCTAGTAGGAATGTTACCCTATGGAGGAGGACCTTACATGCCACAAGGGTAGGTTCAACCACCCAA
The DNA here is from genome assembly GCA_028583015.1 of Wollemia nobilis. Lineage (NCBI taxonomy): Eukaryota > Viridiplantae > Streptophyta > Pinopsida > Araucariales > Araucariaceae > Wollemia > Wollemia nobilis. The sequence continues at coordinate 4,979,786 of JAQPPZ010001422.1, forward strand.
TATGGGATGGTGGGGACCACCACCATGGATGAACGCACCTCCAAGGGCCTCATTTTCCAACCAACACCCATGGATGTCATACCAAAAATTTGGGAAGCAATGGAGAAACCACGGTTCATGGAACTCAGCTCCATAGAATGTAGCACAAGCTCCACCACAGAAAATATTGTCAGCTCTCCTATAGTGAGACCTACACAACTACCAACACAACCAATGATCAATCTAAATAACAAGGTAAACCAGCCTATGTACCAACTGGAAGGAGAGATGTATCCAATGTATAATATTAGTTGTAATCCAATTCAACTTAGATCAGGTAGACAGTTAGGAGTAGAAGTTCCTCCCCTGATAGAAGAGGAGGAGAACGTAGGAGAACCACCTCTTGTAGAGGAGGTTGAAGAAGAACATGTTGCTGAGAAAATAGAAGCTCCTTTTCCCAAGAGGTTATAGGAGCAGAAGAAGTCGATACAACCTGAGTTTGATATCCTTTCAAGCTTGAGGAATTTAATGGTTACCATCCCACTCTTTCAAGCTATCAAAGATGTTCCTATTTACACCAAAGCAATCAAGGAACTTTATCTGAGGAGGCCAGGATGAAATATAGCCTAGACCATCAATGTAGTAGGGAAGTTGGCCGATTTAATGATGGGAAATACGTGCCACCCTAAATACATAGATCCAAGTAGTCTAGTTTTGACTGTAAAAATAGGTGGTCACTTGTTGGCTAACACTCTAGTTGATTTGGGTGCAGCCATCAACGTCATGCCAAAGGAAACTATGCAGAAGCTAAGGCTCACAGATTTAAAGCCCACCAAGATGGTGCTGCAGCTAGCCGATAGGTCGACTGTAGCACCAGAAGGGATGCTAGAAGATATCATTGTGATGGTGGATGCATGGGAGTACCTAGTGGATTTCTTGGTTTTGTAGTCCAAATCAGGATTGGGTGGCTACCCACTCATCCTGGGGAGGCCATGGCTAGCAATAATCAATGCCTACATCAGCTACCACGATGGACAAATGACCATTTCAAATGGTCAAAATATCAAAAGGTTGACAATATCTCCCCCTACACAATCTATAGACACATTGGGAGAGCCCATGTGGGACAACCAAGATGAAGGGTCAATGTCAATGCTACAATCGGTGATGGTACTAAAGGAATTGGAGGAAGAAGCTAATGAAGATGGCATTATTACAAATTTCCTCCATGGAGAGTCCTCTCCTATTATTCCTGAATCACCATTGGTCGGTGCCCAAGATCACCACACCAGGTAGATCGAAATAGGGCCTGGTAGGACATTAAATGTTAGTAGTGGGTTGACACCCACACAACTAACTGAATTAAAAGAATTTTTAACCAGGCATCAACAAGCCTTTGCTTGGGACTACTCAGACATGAAAGGAATCAACCTAGAGATTTGCACCCATCGAATTTATCTCGAAGAGTAGGTGACTCCAATCAGATAGCCACAAAGGAGGATGAATCCTACCATGAAAGAGATCATCAAATTAAAGTTGCAGAAGCTCTTATCCATAGGATTTATCTATCCCATATCTAACAGTGAATGGGTGTCACCACTAGTGGTGGTTCCCAAGAAAAATGGGAAATGGTGGATCTATGTCGACTACAGATCACTGAACAAGGCAACCAAGAAGGATCATTTCCCACTACCTTTCATTGATCAAGTCTTGGATACACTATCAGGGAGGAAGTACTTCTCCTTTCTGGATGGATTTAGTGGATATAACCAAATCCAGATTGGAGAAGAGGACCAGGACAAAACGATGTTTACATGCCCATGGGGGACGTTCACCTACAGAGTCCTACCCTTCGGATTGTGCAACGCACCAACCACATTTTAGAGGGTGGTGTTGAGCATCTTCTCAGACATGATGGGGAAGCAATGGAAGTTTACATGGATGATTTCACCATTTATGGTGAGACCTTTGATGAAGCGATGACCAATTTGGAACGAGCACTCCAGCGATGCGAAGAAAATAATTTATCCCTTAGCAATAAAAAATGCTTCATGATGATGCATGAAGGAATAGTGTTGGGACACCACATCTCATCAGAAGGGATTAAGGTGGACAAAAATAAAATCAAAGTCATTAAGGACCTACCTAGTCCTAAGACGTAGAGAGAGGTGAGGAGTTTTCTTGGCTCCACTAGATACTACAGGTGATTCATCATCGACTTCAACAAAATTGCTAAACCCCTACACACTCTACTCTCCAAGGATGTGGCATTCATCTGGATAGAAGACTATGAATGAGCCTTTCAAATATTGAAAGAAAAGCTGATTACTACCCTAGTCTTATGGGGCCCAAATTGGGCCATCCCATTCCATATTTATTCTGATGCATCCAACAACGCAATTGGAGCAGTCCTGGGATAGAAGGATGGCGAAGAATTCTATGCCATCTACTATGTCAGTAAGAATCTAACTGGATTCGAGCTTAATTACATGGTGACAAAGAAAGAATTCCTCATGGTCATTCATACCATCAACAAGTTTCACCACTACATTATGGGTTACAAAGTGTTCATCCATACGGACCATGCGACTATCCGATATTTAATGAGCAAACCCACAATTAGTGGTAGAATCATTAGATGGCTCTTACTCCTACAGGATTTTGATATCACCATCATGGATAAACCCGATAAAGACAACGTAGTAGCAGACTTCTTATCTAGACTGATACCATCAGATCACGCAGTCGTAGAAGACCAGTTCCTGGATGAGCATCTTTTCATCATCAATGAGCAGACACCATGGTACGTAGACATAGCCAATTACTTGGCCACCGGTAGAACATCCCCTGCTCTCTCACCCTATGAGAAGTAGATAGTGATAGAAAAGAGTGCATATTTTTCATGGATTGATGGCCTCCTATTTAAAATAGGGCATGATCAAGTCATGAGGAGGTACGTAGCTGAGTATGAATTTTTAGATGTTATCAAAGCCTACCACAACTAGCCATGTAGATGATATTTTGTAGGAAAGAGGACTACGTATAAAGTCCTACAGACTAGGTATTATTGGCCTATGTTATTCAAAGATACAGCCAAATACACCAGTCAATATGATGAGTGCCAAAGGATGGGTAGGCCAACCTCCAAGGATGTAATACCTCTCCAACCACACGTGCACATCGAACCCTTCGACAAATGGGGAATGGACTTTGTGGGGCCAATCAACCCACCTTCGGTCAGAAAGAGATACATTCTAGTCTGCACTAACTACGTAACCAAATGGGTCGAAGTGCAGGCACTGAGGGATTCCAAAGAAGGAATGATGGTAGAATTCCTATTTGCTCAAATTTTCATGAGGTTCGGGGTACCCAGAGAAATTACAATGGATCAAGGGCCCCAATTCACCTCCAAGTTAATTCAAGAGCTAATGTGGCAATACAGGATTCGACATAACAAAACCACCCCCTACCATCCGTAGGCAAATGGATAGGTAGAAGTGACCAACAGGGAGCTAGAGAACATCCTTACAAAAACCATGCAACAACATAGAAATATTGGGTTGCAAGACTACCAGAGGTGGTATGGGCATACAAAATGACATGGAAAACAACCACAGGTTTTACCCTATTCCAACTAGTATACGGGAAGAGTGCGATGATGCCCATCAAATTTGAAATCAAAATGCTCAGAACTATAGTAGAATTGAACCTGAGCCTAGACGATGCACAGAGGGAGAGGATTCGATAGCTAAATCAGCTAGACAAATATCGAATGGATGCCCTACAAAAGATAGAAATCATCCAAAGGCAAAGGAAATAATGGCATGACCACCACATTAAGTTAAAGCAGTTCAAGGAAGGAGATTGGGTATTACTGTATGATTCTAGATTCTAGGAATGGAAAGGTAAGCTGATGTAGAGGTGGATGGGACCATATGAGGTGGTAGAGCTGATAAAAAATGGTGTTGTGTGTGTCAAGATAATTGATGGTAGCAACACCATATTGAAAGTTAATGGTCATCGATTGCATCCATATCACATGTCCAAAAATTTAATGATGGAGTCCAAAATAGGCATGGGGGAGACCCCATCCAATTGAAAATATCTCAACTTCTCAGCAACACAATGGACATAGGGGTGTCCACTGAAAATAATTTAGTTCTTAGTTTTTCTTTTCTATGTGTTGTAGGTATGGTGCCCGCATGCAAGTTGTAGGTATCCTGAGAGCCAAGGCCTAATAGGCATGGATTGCACCAAACTTGCATTTTACTACTTTCTAGTTTATAGTGTGTTTTGTAGGGATAGCACCCACATGCAAGCTACAAGTATCCTGAGAGCCAGGGCCTAACAGGCATGGATTACGTTTAACTACATTTTCCTTTTAGTTTTTTTTCATTTTCTTTTGTAGGTGAAATGGCTTGATTGTACAAAAAATAGGCATCTTGGGAGACAAGGCCTAAACTGGCTCAACATCCATGAACCTGCACATTTTTAGGAGGTAGAAATTTGACTATTTCCATCCGAAGGAGATAGTCCTGATCCGAGCATAGATGTGGGCACTAATTCCCTGTAAAGGAAAAGATACTCATCCTTGTGCTTGGATGAAGCAGACATTGATGCAACATGAGAAAAGTTTTGGAGGACCTGATCAACCCTACACCAGCGAACGCGTCAACTACTACTAACTTTTCAACACTAAGAGAGTGCCTTAATCTACAAGTAGGTGCCTTGGTCAAGGGCACCTTACTCTACAAGTAGGTGCCTTACTCAAGGGTGCCTTACTCTACAAGTAGGCACCTTGTTCAAGGGTGCCTTACTCTACAAGTAGGCACCTTAATGTCCATCAGTGAGGGCACTTGACTTGTATTGAAAAGTTCCAAAAAAAATAAATAAGTGACGAGGCACCTTGATCAAGGGTGCCTTGATCATAAAAAAAATGAATAAGTGACGAGGCACCTTGTTGAAGAGGAACCTTGATCATAAAAAAAAAATGATAAGGTACCTTACTCTACAAGTAGGTGCCTTACTCTACAAGTAGGCACCTTGATCAAGGGTGCCTTACTCTACAAGTAGGCACCTTGATCAAGGGTGCCTTACTCTACAAGTAGGCACCTTGGTCAAGGGTGCCTTACTCTACAAGTAGGTGCCTTGATCAAGGGTGCCTTACTCTACAAGTAGGTGCCTTGATCAAGGGCACCTTACTCTTCAAGTAGGTACCTTACTCTTCAAGTAGGCACCTTGATCAAGGGTGCCTTACTCTTCAAGTAGGTACCTTGGTCAAAGGTGCCTTACTCTACAAGTAGGCACCTTGATGGCATGCATCAAGGGCACCTTAATCTACAAGTAGGCACCTCAATATCATACAGGCACCTTGATCTAATCAAAAGCACCTACATAATTTAACGGTACAAGGGAGTAGTCAAAGCTGACATCATCATTTCACGTGATGGAAATCTGAAGTCACCCAAAAATATTGTGAAATCATTGGGTAGGATTTTTGCACATCCCAAAGCCAACCAAAAAGGGAGATATGTATCCTATTATCTGAACCAATCGGACCTCCATATTTTTAGCATGGGACCTCGAGCGAACAAGAGTTGTAGTGTCCAAGGTAACGTAATCAACACATGGGGAATATGCCATCACCCTTATCATAGATTACCAAATTAGCATGCTCCACAACGCACGAACAACCAATCAGGTATGCGCATGATTTTTGTTAAATATTTACATAATATTTCATGATTAAATACTTCTCTAAAAATAATGTCATCGCAAGAATCATATTGGCCCCCCATGTCCAATACGTCGTGCCAAAAATCAATTTGGGTGGCATACCCTATCAACCCCAATGCAAAATTAATTTTTTGGGTAGGTACCTTGATCTATAAGAAGGTACCTTCCTATGAGAGTAGGGCATCAAACCAATCAGGGAAAAAGGAGTCAAGAATTCATAATGGGAGGTCGATCGAAGAACCATGCGCACAAGAAAAATGAGCCCAGCAGTATCGAGGGAATTTGTGATGAAGTTTAAGAATGGTTTGAGGTGGCTAGGTGGATGAATTATTACCTCCTGGTCAGCCGAAACTAGGACCTCAAAGCAGCAAAGGAGTTTGTTGCCGTTATGAGAGGGGAGGTCACTCAACTATGCAAACTGGAAATTCTAGTCATGTCGGAGTATATTTCAATTATTACCGACCTCCCCCTCACTGGAGAGTGCACTTACAAGGAGGGTGTGCCAGCCCAATGCATAGAGCTACTACTAGGGTAGAGGAACATCCGATTCAACATTGTAGGGCTACCAAAACAAAGACTCCTAGAGCACTTGCAGAAGCTCTTTGAACAGGTAGCGAGGTTCTTCACATGCACGGGAAAATACTCCTACCTGAATGTAAACCACATGCAATTTTTGAATCACCTAGTGCATGGGCGAAAAATCAATGTGCCATTCTACCTAGAAAGTGCTCTAAAGGATGAGGCTTACCGATATCAGAGAGGAGCAGTCTCTACCCTAGCCCATCACGGGCTAATTACAACCCTGATTAACTATGTCGAGGAACATAGAGAGAACCTATCGATAGAAAGGGCCAAAAATTTTGATGCGTAGATATAGTCTACTATCAAAATAGGGTAGGAAGTCAAATTACAAGGGATAACCAAAGAAGAAGAAGAATGGCCCCAAACCTCCCAAGATGCTGCAGCTGAAGGGAAAATTTCTCTACCTGATTATATAGAGGATAGGCTAGATTCTTCTAGCCCTAAACCAATGGCTCATCGTACAGAGCGCATAAGTGGTAGGAAGTACCTACGATGATTAATTCTATCAAGTGAGGAAGAAGAGGAGGATACAAAGGTCGGGTTTGTAGCCCAAACATTGTAGACTTTGGCTGCTCAAAGTCCATAGGACCCGCAACCTTCGGTAGACCTACGATGGTAGCTCAACTCAATGTTGGAAGAAGGCCTCACTTGGTAGAGTGAGTATTTCAAAGTGCAGGCACTTTTTGATGGATTTTAGGAAATGACTACAGGGAAAATGAAGAGGTATGAGGCCACTATAGCTCAGCTACAGTAAATGGTTCAATAGCTCAAGGAAAAAAATCAATAGCTATAGACTAGGGTGGTGGAACGAGTAGATGCCTACACCCAAACAGATTGGGCAATTGAAGTGCCCATGAACTCTCCAACCTCTCCAGAAAGGGTAGTTTCATCTAGGTCATTCAGGTTTGATGCCAAAAATGAAGATAGGGAGGTAGGGGAGAGTTCATTTGCTTTTGACAGGATGACTATGGAGGAATAGGGGAACTCTATTTTTCAAATAGAGCCCCCTATTATAGATATTATTGATGATGAAGACCACTCGAGTCAGAGCCAGTAGCAAGGCCCTAAACCCGACACTAAGGAGGAATCTCAGGAGCAACCAGTACCTATGGAAGGGCCTACAGAGCATTCATTGGATGAGCACAAAATAGGGGAAGTAGTTGTGGGTGATTCAAGGCCAGAGGGGCAGATACTTGAACCCTCTAATATCAACAAGGAAGCATATCCCATGGGGGAGGAGGACATCCCCACATAATCTACCATAATATTAGAGAGGCCCAAGAGGAAGGTACCTCAAACATCACATAAGAGGGCCAAGAGCAAGGCCAAGGTTACGTTTGTAGAACCGACCGTCCAGTCAGATGAAGAATGGGTGGAAGGTATGAAGAGTTTTGTCGAGCGAAAGGAGAAATTTGAAAGACTCCACAAAGAATTCGAGATGGAAAAGGTAGCTAGAAAATCTACCAAGAAGGTTGAAAGAGGGCCTAGCATTTGCGTTGACCCTGCTATGGAAGACCAGTTCTGGTGGATATATGGTTCATCCCAGGGATGACCCTCCAGAATGCAAAAATATATGGAGAGACAGGGGATATTCGGGCCGGAAGTAGAGGTAGCTGTGATCGCTGAAGAAAATGTTGGCCTCACCCCTAAAGAGGCTCGGCTATTCAAGGCTAGGGTGGTCATACGATAGAGGGATGACTCTGATATTCCATTCAAAGAGTTACGACCTCAACATGCCGATCTTTGGTAGGAAGCAGAAGTTGCATTCCAGAAGGGAGAAACAATCATGGTTGTGTTGCCCAGCATAGGTGCTGGGCCAAGAAGAATAGGAAGGTGCAGCCAGTGTAGTAGGAAGCCAACACAATTGAAAGTTGAAAGCCATCCCAGCATAGCCACAATCCAGTGTAGTCGGAAGCCAACATAGCCCAAAGATGTCCCACAGCAGACCAATGTCCCTCAGCAAAAATGAAAACCCCAAAATGAAGGGAAGGCCAAGGTCACCAATAAGAAAAGAAGATAGAAGGATAAGGCCTACTAGAAGGGGTTGACTACCGGCTTTAGGTGCCACGAGGGTGTGGCACATATTAGGCATGGGGGGATGATGAGCATCAGAAATGCTCATATTTTTGTATGAGTTCTAATGATTTTTGTGTGGTAGTATAATAAGAGTTGTATATTTTTATGAATTATTATGTATCTATTTAATAAAATTATGTGCATTATCTAATTTGTGTGTGAAGTGTGTTTTGTGTAGATATTTGTTGGTTTTATCATCTTTTGACTAAGTCAAGGTCCTACGTGGACCTGGCATGCTTCTGCTTCAATGAGTCTAAGGCATATTGGGAAGGTGCCTTGATCTTCAAGTAGGCGCCTTGATCGAAGGTGCCTTGATCTTCAAGTAGGCACCTTGGTCAAGGGCGCCTTACTCTACAAGTAGGCACCTTACTCTACAAGTAGGTGCCTTACTCTACAAGTAGGTGCCTTTATGCCATACGTCAAGTAGGTGCCTTGATGTCATACATCAAGGGCGCCTTACTCTTCAAGTAGGCAACTTGATTTTAAGCACCTTGACTTCGCGAATGAAGGAGGCCCTGTTGACTATGGTAGACCTTTGACTCCACATCACACAGAATATCCTTGAAGGGTTACTGAACGCATGAGCTATCCCATTCGCATTGGAGGAAATGCATAACCACTCGATGCAACAGAACACGGGCAACGCAGAGATCAAACTAAAAAATCTACTATCCCTAGAAAAAGATGAAATTTATTGATTGTTTTTACCATACATCTATTACAGTAACTAAACTCTCATTTTAGACTGTAACCAGATCTTCCATTGTAATAGCATTGTACAAGAAGCTCAGTGCATATTATATAAACACACAGACTTCTCCATGATTGAAAGATGTGTAGGAAGCATCATTTGCTCTTTTTCTCCATAGTCCACTTTTCTTCTCTCTGCATGGTGAAAATGAATTTATTTTCACCTTCCCCTCCTCTTTTATCCCTCCTTTTTTCTCTCTTATTTTTTTTGCTTTTTTATATTTTACATCTTTGTTATTTCATGTCTATCGTTTCAAGTTTCTTTAAGAATTTTGCATTCCTTCTGAAACTCGAGGGGGCACCCCAGCCTTAGGGATATTTATGTCATCATTACCCCATAAAGCATGTAAAATTTTAAAGTGTTTGAAATGACACCATTTTTGCACCATCTCTTTGCCTGAACCAGACACCCCTTTTTGTGTTCGTCATTTTTCATTTGTATGTGTCTATAGTTTTCTTTGACACATTTATTAGGCCATAAATACATCAAAGAGGGGAAAAATGTAAACACAAAAAATTGACCCATCCAAATGAGTTATTTCCCCTTAGATCCCTAAGAAGTCACTCAAAATTACTAAGAGCAAATTTGAGCTTCTTTTTCCCCTTTTGTATTGCTTTTTCTCCTAGCCTCATCGAATTCGTGGTTGTCCAAGACGAGGTGCAAATTTGACAATTTTGGGTTTTTCCTCTAAAAAACCCTAGTCTTACGTTGGCTCTTAGCTAGGTTTATGTTTTTGTTTTTGTTCCCACCTAGAATCCCTCTAAACATCCTATAAATAGAAGGATTGGATTTCCTTTGTCACCCTGATATGATAATCTTATCCATCCCTCATGATAATTGCAAGTGCTTTTGATGCTCTCATGAATTAATTACTTTTGGAATGCTCTATTGTTGCTTTGCTTATGTGCTTCTTATGATTAGTTTCTTTTGGGGAGCATGTGGAGGAGCCTTCATAACAGATCTTGTGCAAGGAGGAGGGATCTACTATTTTGGTTACTGCCTTTACTCTTTTATTGCTCTTTTGCTTCCACCACAGGCTAATCAAGTTTTTCTTACATTATAAGTTTTCTTAGATCATTAATATTTTATTTTGTATTGAATTTTTTGCATTATAAATTAGATAATAGCTTTGTTGTGAATTCGTGCCCTATCCTTACAAGATACAAATTTGGTGAAACCTTTGTTTTACCATTATGTCTTTATTCTTGAATTTGCATCTGCCCATTATGGGGTACGAATTCGATTACTAACATTTGGAGGAAAATTTTTACTCCCAAAACCCTAGCTCATTTCTTGTAACCTTGATTCCTATTATGTTTCTTTTGTTTGCACTTTGTCTTCACTGTTCTATGTTGTTGCATCTTGTTTTTGCTTGTTTTTCCAAAGGTCACCAATTGCTTTTATTTTTGAACAATTGGCTAAAAGGACCACGGGGGCTTGACTATCACAAGCTCAGTCACATAGAGGCCTAAGTAGAACCCCAATCATTGATCAATTTTTCCATATTTTTGTTGTTGATTTTCAAATTTGATCAAATTTGTGATCAAGACTTTCAGGATGCAAATTCGGCTAGGATCAACCGTTAGATCAAGTAAGTGTTCTAATAGCTCTTTTAGGTTGTTTGTTATGTGTTTGTGTCTCCCATCTATTTTCTATAGCTGAAAGGATAAAATAAAATAAAGAAAGGTTTATTTCCTATAATTTTAGGGATAGTCTTCATTGAAACTAAGAATCATTCTAGGATAGTGCTTTGTTTGCCTACATCATTGTTTGCCCTACATTGTTCTTTAGTTCTTTATAGTTTAGTTCATAGTCCAAGGCCAAACTTAGGTGCCTTTTCAATAAACACATCAAAAAAAATTTCCTAGACTTGGAATGAGTCTTTAAATCACTCTTGGTGAACCCTTTTATCCTCCAAGTCCATTGAATGTAGAGAAAACAATAAACCTCACGGTTATCGTGTTACCTAGGTTCCTAGCGGATCCACTGAGAATTATCCGTAGGGATTATTTTCCCCCTCTATAGTATGTAATAATGGCTTATAATGTTATGATGGTGCTAGACTAATGCTAACTAATATAAATATATCACTATTATAACATTAATTATTAGCATTAACCTAGTGTCAATATAGCCTCATGGTAGCATAGAAACTTTTGTCAATGCTACAATAACACTACATTTTACATTAGTCAAAAGAACAAAAAATCAAACTACTAGCACTAGCTAGATGCAAAAAATAATGCTATGTGATGAAAATATAGTATTTGTTAGAACTCTCCAGTTATCGAGAGGCTCAGGTTCAAATCTCTCCCCTCACATGTTGCGGATATGTTGTATATAAAAGGTTCCTCATCAAAAAAAAAAAAAAAATATATATATATATATATATATATATATATATATAGTATTTGTTACACATTAAATTACATAGCATAATGGATTATAAAAAATATAACGAGTTGAAGAAAAAAACCTACAAAACAAGAATCATTAAATTACATAAAATAATACAAATTAATATCTTAAATAAAATTTTATTTATATATACTTTAGATATTTGATTCGTGAATAATTAATGTAAACTATATTAAATATAGAAAAGTTAAATTTCTAAAGATATATATTATATTTTAAAATTATAAACTAATTTGATACCTTATTTCAAGGGAGATGATGTCATTTGGATTCATATATATATATATAGACCTTTAGATATTATTGGCATTCACCTAGCCATACATATCCTATAATCTGAATTTGCCTCCATATATTGCTAATAGCCCACTCAAACAATTATTCTATCACCCCGTTGCTTTTACTTCTTATCTTTGCACGTTTTAATTATGATATTTTCAATTTTTATATTTACTTTTCATCGTCAAAAATAAAGTAACTTTTTAAATACTCTTTTTGATCTCTATATAATGACAAGCACATCATATTAGATATTAAATAATGGCTATATACTAAGTATCTGCAGCTTTATATGACTTGAAATCAACATAAGGATAATGTGTTTCTTATAACACATGCCGATATGAAGGTATGCTTTTCCTTTTCATATGAAACAATACAAATGCCTATTCAATTTGAAATGTTTATTTTGTTGAAGTTTTATATTTATAATTTATAATAGAGGAAGGTGCAAAAATACTTTATGTTGGATTCTCGGCGGATTTCACCTTGTAAATACAAAAAATAAATAAATAATAATAATAATAAAATATTTTATGTTTTTTAAACTTTCTACCAATTTTTTTATTTATTATTAATTAAGTTAACACCTAGCCGCTAACGTCCTTGGTTTTTAACTTTGTCTTCATTATGCATAGAAAATGTCCCTTATATTTAAATAAATATAATAAATTTAAAAAATTATTAGAAGTTTTTTTATGTTTGATTAGTAACATTTATGATAAGTTTGGAATTGTACAGCTCAAACACAGTGAAATAGGATTACCTCACAGCTTCATTCTTGGTTGGAGATGTTAAAAAAAATTGGCTTCATTTTCTATGTTTTAGTCGTTGAAACGATGATTCAAAATTTAAAAAAAAAAAATTATCTATAATTATTATAGAGTTTTTATGTTAGTGGACTGCTGTTTAAAAAAATAATAATAATAATTAAAAAAAATTACCTTACAAATTTTATATATAAATTTAAATATTTTATATTTTTATTTTTTTTATTTTAATAAAATAAAAATCATTTAATTTACATAAATAAAATTCTACATCATTTATTATTACTATAAACTTTTTTTCTGAAGAAAGTCAACTCAATTGCTATGATAAGGTGAAATAGTTTTTTTTTTAATGAGTTATATGAGATTGAAATTGCCTCAACTTTATTACATCATCATTACATAGTGATATTACAACCAACTTTAGATATTATTAATTTATGGTTTGACAAGATTCTTAGGTCTCTTTCTTAAAATGTTAAAGAATTTAATCAATTGAACTAATGTTAATTAAGCACAAGTCAACCTCCAAGGCCAAAAGAGCATAAACTAAATTCAACAACCACCTAATGAAAGGAAAGATTTTAATTACGTCCGCGCGACCCAAATATAGTCTATGGGACCTAAAAAACTTGTCCATCACCCACCACAACAAAAGAAAACAAAAGAGAAAGATAAAATTATGATACAACATAAACCTGCCCATCACCCACCACAACATAAAGGAAAATTTTTGTTTCAACTTTTTTTTAGACACACTAAAGATCCATCTCTATTTTTGCATAAGATTGAAAAACAACAAATACATCAAAAAGATAATAAACTACAAAACAAAGGTGAGGACAATATACCAAGCGTATTCCATAGAATGAAAACCACTAATAATAAGAAAAAAAAAAAAAAATCTCCGCCTAAAAAACCTGAGAGAGGGAATCACTTAAGGGTATTTATTTTTATTATTATAAAACGTTTATTTTATTTTTGGCTTGGTTAGTATGAAAAATCCTTACAACCAATGCTCAACGTTGAGCAGTCTCCTCCCAACCATGACCTTTCCTAAAGTCCAAAGCTATGCTTATCAATAAGGAATTTAACACACACCCATCCCTCACACACTAACCCACACTCCGCGTTTTGAACTTGAAAAAGAACCAAAAACCAAAATTTTGGACTGTCCCTGAATCATTTATTATTAATATAAATTTCCTTTCAAAAAATCACCTCGCCGTCCACAAGGATATACCTGTTTGTTTGGTATGGAATTTAAAAAAAAAAAAACTTTGACCAAGTGAGAGCACGTGCGGCTGAAAATTCAGTGTCGCAGGCCATCCTCAGCCGCCCAAAACGCATCCGGAAGTGCGTGAAAATATAGGATACCAACTATGACTACTCTGGCCCCAAGGCTTCCCATTATAGAGCCGCCTCTGCAGCAGCTGTTCTACTTGCACACCACAGGAGAATGGCTCATACATACAACATAATCCCCCTGGCCTTCCTATTAGCCCAGATTTTCCTACTCCATACTCATAACGCAGAGGCGGCGGCCTCGTGCCCGACGGACTTCAAGTACGTTCACCAAATCCCCTGGGACGATTCCTCATGCCGAGGCACGGCAAAGAGCAACACCGACTGCTGCCAGACGGTGCTGAGCCTCTTCGGGATCGGCTTAGCCGACTACCTGAAAGACTCCTCCCGCTTCGAATACCCCGACAACGCCACCGCCACCGCCTGCCTTTCGGCGTTACAGCACCAACTCGATTACGTTTCCCCCACCCTCGTCACGGATTGCTTGAACGACACCTCCCTCTTCGTCTCCAGCCCCGGTCTCTGCAGCGGCATACAGACCAACCAAGATTGGCACAATTTACTCGGCACGACCCCAATTGACACGGCCTGCAGAGGGGATCTCTCAAATTTGGGGGCCTGCAATCAGTGCAAAGACAGCGCCCAGCAAGTGGTAGCCACAATCCTAGAGAAATCGAACTATACAAATATAAGACAGTCGAGTCTCAAGTGCTTCTACTTCGCCTGTCTGTATGCCTCGGCGATGGTGAACCAGTTCGGCCCCAAGAACAAGGGAACCGCCTCCTGCACCTTCGGGCTCCCTCTCACCTCACCCAAAAAAAAAAATTACGGCCGCCTCGTTTTGATCTGCACGTCCGTGGGTTCTGCCGTGATTGTAGTGGGTGTTGTGGTGGTGGGGAGTTTATATTGGCTGTGGGCGAGGAGAAACCGCAGGGCCCCGCACCGGCAGTTCATAAGGCGCACCCGGAGCCTCCTGAAGGGAACCGTGCGGCCCAACACGGGGGCCATCTGGTTCGGCATAGACGAGATCAGGGCGGCCACGGCCAACTTCAGCCAGCGGAACCTCGTCGGGGAGGGCGGGTTCGGCACGGTGTACAAGGGGACGCTGCCGGACGGGCAGCTGATCGCCGTGAAGAGGATCAAAAACTGCTCTGCCGAGGGGGACGCGGAGTTTCTCAACGAGGTGCAGATCATCAACAACATTAAGCACCGGAATCTCGTGGTTCTCCGGGGCTGCTGCGTCTGCAGCGATGACGCCGCGGGTCACCAGCGGTTTCTGATTCACGACTACATGCCCAACGGCAGCCTGGAAGATCATATATTCGGGCGGAGGAAGACGCCGCTCACTTGGCCGCAGAGGAAGAACATAATCCTCGGCACGGCAAAGGGGTTGGCTTACCTTCACTATGGGGTCCAACCGGCCATCTACCATAGGGATATCAAGGCCACAAATATTGTTCTGGATGAGGATCTCAATGCCTGTGTCTCTGATTTTGGGCTCGCCCGCATAAGTAAGGAAGGGCAGTCCCAGCTGACCACCCGGGTCGCCGGCACGCACGGCTATCTGGCGCCGGAGTATGCCCTCTACGGGCAGCTCACGGAGAAGAGCGATGTTTACAGTTTTGGGGTTGTGGTGTTGGAGACTATGAGCGGGAGGAAGGCTTTGGATACGTCTGCGGATTCCTCGACTGATTATCTTATTACGGATTGGGCGTGGACGCTGGTGAAGGGCGGCAGAGCCTGTGAAGTGATAGATCCGGCCATTAGGGATGGGGCGCCGCACAGCATCATGCACAGGTTTGTGTTGGTGGGGATCCTTTGTGCGCATGTTATGGTGGCCTTCAGGCCCACTATGGTGGAGGCTCTCAAGATGTTGGAAGGGGATGCTGAAATCCCTGAAATCCCAGATAGGCCCTTGCCCCTCACGCACCAAGCTCTTGACTATGGTGATTCTTCCTTTGTCATTTCGGGAAGCTCTATTTACTCGCCCTTTAATGTTCGTGTAGAACCGTAAATGGGTTGAGAGATTAATCGATTGCCATCTGCCAGCTGATTGATTTGCCTGAAACAACCCATATGATAATTTTTTTTTTTTTATCAGACTAGTTTGTGTTTTCCAGTTTCTGGACTTGGATGACTGAATGAGGGAATTATTTTTTCAAGGCCTTGATTGAGCCTCAAACTGTAGTATGAGACAAACCAGTTGTTCAATGTTTGTATAGAGATCCTTGTAGAGGACTATTTGTAAAATACTTCCAAAATTTTTCATCAGAAAATTTTATGGCATACATGTTATATATGATACATTGACCTTTCAATTCATCACTTGGTCTTAATACTTCTTTTCGAGTTATCCGATGCTGCAGCCGTCTGTCACAGCTCTTTACACATCTAAAATTATCAAAACCATTTGTAATTTTCAGAGGTGATCTAAAAAGTAAACTGTTACAAATCCAAAGTTTAAGGTTCAAATCAGTGTGAAGGGTAGGTATATGATGGTTGTGTGTTAAATTCTCTATTAATAAATGTAATTCTTGAGGGGTTATGGTTGAGAGGAGACTGCTCACCCCTATATGTAGGTTGTAGAGATTTATCACACTACCCAAATCAAAAAGCCTCCCTCCCCAAACACTTAATCTGGTTCAAATTTGCAAAGGTAGTAGTCTGATCTGAATCCTCTAAATGCACATAAGACCGATAAGAACCTTGAGCAATTGATGGTCTCCTGTCACACCCAAACTATAAAAAGCCTCCCTCCAGTTGATAAGTGCTTCTCTGCCAGACACTTAATCTAGTTCAAATTTGCAAAGGTAGTAGTCTGATCTGAATCCTCTAAATGCACATAAGACCGATAAGAACCTTGAGCAATTGATGGTCTCCTGTCACACCTAAACTATAATAAACTTGTTGGAGCAACCCCTCTTGTTTAGACCTTGAACTATACTTAACAGTTACCAATAAAATAGTTAGTGGTTGTATAAAGAAAATGTTGTATGTTCCTTTCAATTATACATTGTTGCATGAGGTCGGGCACAACTTTTATATATTTTAAAATATTAATATTATTTTTAATCTTTAAATTAGGATTACAAATTTAATTTTTTTGAGTTTAAAGAGATTTTTTTCTTGCACCTAGGAGTCGCGTCCTCTTGTTTTACATCAACAAAATCATCAGGAGTCACACTTCGTCAAAATCACGAGGAGTCATACTCCATCAAAATCATCCGAGAGTCGCGTTCCACCCTATTCTATACCGTCAAACTCACTTGAGAATCATGTATCACCCTGTTCTATACCGTCAAACTCACTTGAGAATCGCGTCCCACCCTGTTCTATGCGGTCACCCTGTTTTATACCGTCAAACTCACCCGAGAGAATCGCATCCCACCCCGTTCTATACCGTCAAAATCACCCCGTTCTATACCGTCAAAATCACCCAAGAATCTCAATGACCAGCATAATCCACTAGATTTTAAGTATGGTTCTACCTTACCAATTCACCTACAACACCGGATTACAAATATTAAAGGACCATCGTGGAGGAGTTGTTTACCTAGTTCCGTCAAAGGCACATGGCGTTGAACAAAGGACAAGTAATCCTCTTGTAAGTGTGTCAGCAGTTCCCCACGTCCAGACGCAGTATATAGTAGTAAAAGTCGGGCTCAGTTGCCATAATGGACTTGAATAAGATTTTGTTATTTTGTTATCTCTGAGAAAGATGTTATTGCTGTGGCACATTGAAAAGCATTAACTAAAATAAAAAAAAATAAATGTTTGAAAGTGGGATAGATAATCTTAGCAACCATATCTAGTTTTATTTTTATTTTTTCACTATTAATGGGATTTTTCTATGCTATGTATATGGATGTCTTTCACTCTTCATCTCATTAGGATCAACAAGAGAGTAAAAGATAAGACTTCTCATGTAGAGGAGTTGGAGAGCAAGTGGGTAGTTAAAACTTGAGAGGCCCAGGTTCAAATCTCTCCCCTCACATGTTGCGGATATGTTGTATATAAAAGGTTCCTCATCAATAATAATAATTAAATTATTTTTATTAAAACTATTTTATTTTAATGAAACATTTTAAATTAGTTTAGGTTCAAAACAATTATGAAAAGGAAGGTATAAATTAGTAATTGTTTTTATTAGTGTAACATACATGTAGACACTTGTACATGTACATATGTATGCATGTGCGTATACACATATAATTATTTATAAATTTTATTTATTTTTAAAGTTACATGTTTTAGTGAGAGTTCTTTCAACTAGAGATTCGAAATGGATGAAGGCGACAAAGGGAGATAGGGTGGACCCACAAAGCTTGGTCTAGGCAAGAGTGGTTTCTTTGAAATTTTTGCAAGGTCCACAAACCTTATAGGTTCCCTTCGACATGAGAGCTAGAAATTGGTCAAATGTAGTTCAAAATGAAATAGCAAAATAGAAATCACTAGTTGACAGTCTCGACCTTCAACCAGAAGAAGAGAGACTTCGAATCCTTGCCAAAATTTTGAAGATGATAATGGCTCAGGGAACATGCAACCTGGTGGGGAAATATTTGGACCCTCACCCTGACTTAGACACTATCCGTAGATGGGCTTTCTCCCAATGGAATTTGTAGTGTCATATGGAGATTGTAGCATTACCTAAGGTTTTTCTCATCAAACTTAACTATGAAGGTGATATTGAATAGAAATCCTTTGGGGAGGACCCTAGTTTTTTAGGCAACACAAACTCTTTCTATGCAAATGGGATCATGATTTTGACCAGAACTCATAAAGTATCAACACGACATCATTGTGGGTTAGACTCTCAGGCCGCGATTGGGGATATCATTATGATTGACTCTGCAACAAGAGCTAAATCAAGAATTGTTTATGTCATATTATATGTAAATGTTGATCTACAAGTGGAGCTTTTGAATTCCATTAAACTGGTATCATAAGTGGATATCTAGGTCTAGGAGATAGAGTATGAAAATAGACCCTCATTTTGTGCTTCCTATAGAAACTAGGGCACTCTTTTGACCTGTGCCCTAACAAGAAAAAAATCCTAACCCTAAACAAGTATGGCATCGAAAGGAAGCAATTGATCTCATAACCAATTAGAAGGATAAAGCAACTCCATCGACGAAAAACAATCTGAATCTTCAAGAAGTCTAAGAAGCTTTGCAAGAACATGAAGATCCTCAATCGAGAGAATATGGAGAGATTTTGGAGTCTATAGCTCAGGTAAGCCCTTTGGTTCCTAATTTTGATACTCCTATTTCTGACATTCCTCAATGAAATTTATTTAACTGTTTAAAAGAAGAATTAGCAAAACCTGTAGGAGAGGATAAGGAGACCCAATATGTGGAAATTGTGTTAGAAACCCAAAGGGAAACACATAAAGAATTAAGGAAGGAGGTTCCTACTTTAGAAGGAAATTCGAAATTAGTCCTCTTTGACAGTGATACAAAAGAAGGAAAAATACCAGCTACTTTGAGCCTAGTGACTAGAAACCAAAATAAAGGAGGATTAGATATAGAAAATGATCGTAAGGTGGATAAATCCATGAACCAAAAAATCAAAAAGAGAGAAATAGAGGATACAATTGTTAATGGCACTCAGTCTGTCCTTGATCTAGGAGGAGAGAAAAATAATAGTTAGATTATGTTAATGAAGCAGCCTTCAAAAACTATTTAGCCTCAACCCTAGGCAGAGGTAAGGAACATGTTAAATCACACAAACGCATGTCATATCCTAGAATGTAAGGGGTCTAAATGGCCATGCTAAACCTAGATTTGTTGCTTCAATGAGAAAATAACTAAACCCACATATTATCCTTCTCCAAGAAATAAAAATAGAGGAGTCCAATATTAATAGGATTAAAAAGGCAATATGGAAGGATTCCAATTTTATTGTCAGTCATACACAAGGAAATTCTAGAGGATTCTTATGCCTTTGGGATACCAATAAAGTATAGGGTAGATTGATTTCATCCTCGGATAGATTAACAAACATTCTTTTTTTTACAAGGACACCAAATGTTGATGGGTTATCACCAATATTTATATCTCGAATATAATTTCTGGGAGATGTTCTCTATGGAATGATCTCAGTTAGATAAGAGAGACCTTTAAAGGAGAGGTGTGGATGTTGATGAGTGAATTTAATTCCACCCTTTATCCTTCAAATAAAAATGAGGTAACCTAATTTTGTCAAAGGGTTTAGAGGATTTTGAATAATTTGTGAATAACAATGAGTTGATGGATGTTGACTTGAGAGGGAGTAAGTTTACTTGGAGCAACAAAGTAGGTAGTCAATTGATTCATATTAGACTTGATAGAGTTCTCATTTCAAAGGAAGGCTTTGCTCCCTTTGGAGATGCTAACCTAAGTACTTTCCCTAAGACTAACTCTGATCATAATCCATTGGTTTTGGATGCTTTCTTCTTGAGCAGATAGTTTAAAAGTCCTTTTAGGCTTGAGGCTATGTGGCTCCAACATAACGATCTTGAAACCAAAATAGAAGGATGGTGATAAAAGGATTTTTTTGGGTCCTTGGTATCACAAATTACAAAGAAGCTCAAATTTGTCAAAGCTAATTTAAAAGGTTGGAACAAAATAGTCTTTGGGCACCTTTTTCACAAAAAAGTTAACTTGAAAAAGCAATTGAATGGCATTAAGTCTTCCATTGATGGAGGTATCTTATAGTCGTATCTAGAGAAAGGGAGAAAAAAATCCTAGAAAACTATCACAATACTTTGGCTTGCAAGGAGTCCTTATCAAGACAAAAATCAAGGACTATTTGGCTAAAGGATGGAGACTACAACACCATTTTCTTTCATGTGACCACCTTGAGACATAAAAGATTCAACAAAATTAGAGAAGCTATGAAGGTTTTATGGCACTGTGATTGAGGATGTTTTGGAAATTCAAGCTGAAGCAATTAGATTTTTTGAAAACTTGCTTGGGTCTAGGGAGTTAGGGGAGTATCAGGCTATGAACATGATTATTTCCAACATTCCAACTCTCCTCATAGAAGAGATGAATGCCTTTTTGATCAGCCCTTTCAAGGAGGATGAAGTGAAGAATTCTTTTTTTTCAATGGAAAGGGAAAAAGCTCCAGGTCCAAATAGATTCCCTACTTTTTTTTATCATAGATCTTGGCACATTATTAGAGCAGATGTGGTTGTAGCTATTTGTGACATTAAAAAATCCTTTCATATCCTAAGGGATGTAAATTTGACCTTTTTGGCCCTCATCCCTAAGGTGGAAGGAGAAAAATACTTCAAATATTTTAGGCCCATTAGCCTATGTAATACTTTCTATAAAATATTGACAAAGGTGATGGCAAACAAAATTAAAGTGGTTTTATCCTTTATCATTGACTCCAACCAAAGAGGTTTTGTTGTAGGAAGGTAGATCCTAGATGGCATTATAACTATTCATGAAGTCATTCACTCAGTGGAAAACAGTGGGAAGGCTAGTCTCTTTTTGAAACTAGATATGAATAAAGCCTATGATAGGGTCTCTTGATATTTCCTACTTAAAGTCATGAGCAAATTTGGCTTCCACCAAAATTAAATTAATATTACCAAAGAATGCATATACTAAAAAAGGTTCTCAATCATTATCAATGGAGCAGCTACAAGGTATTTTAGGAGCTTTAGAGGGTTGCATCAAGGGGACCCTTTGTCCCTTTATCTGTTTATCATTTTGGTGGAAACCTTAGGGAGAACTATTGGTGTTGCAACTGCCCTAGGGCTATTGATGGGATTAGACCTACAACCTTTCTCAATCCAGTCTCTCATCAATAATTTGTTGATGATACCATCCTTTCCACTAGCTCCTATGTTCCACGGTATAGAGAAATCAAGATCATCATGAGCATTTATGAAAAAGTATTTGGACAGAAAGTCAATTTCTCAAATAGCAAAGTGTATTTTCTCAACACTCCTAGAAGATAAGGAAGAATTACTCAGATCCTCGAGTGTGAGATTGCTAAGTTCTTATCGATCTACTTGGAGATGCTCCTCTTTAAGGGAAAAATTAAGAATTATCTTTGGAACCCAATTCTAGAAAGAATCCAAAGGAAATTAGCGGGCTAGAAAGGGGTGCTCCTTAGTCAAGTAGGTAAAGCCCAACTTGTCAATTCTACCTTTCAAAGTATCCCTATGATTTTCATGTCTTTATTCGAACTGCCAGTGAAGATTTGTTAGAAGATTGAGTAAATTTAGAAGGCCTTCCTATGGTCTGAATCAAAAGCCAAGAAGAGACTCCCCTAGTTGCTTGAGATCGGGTTTGTTCAAATAAAGAGGTGGGTGGTCTTGGGTTCAAAAATATGAGATAAATGAACCATACTCGAATGTCAAAACAGGGTTAGAAACTCTTAAATAAAGAGGATATAGGATGGGTGCATATTCTCATTCCTAAATACCTTCGAAAAGGAAGAAATTTTCTTGAGGAACACAATACTCCCAATGGATCAACTTTTTGGAACAACCTCCTTAGAACAAAAAGTCTTATCCAAAAATGGATTAGATGGAAAGTCGATATTAGGACAAATTTTGATTTTTAGAGAGATTCCTGGATCTCAGATACTCCCCTAATTATCAATCTTGACCTATTGGTCATGGAACCAATCACTACTTAGATCTTCGGGAATATAGTTTTAGACTATATCAAAAAAATAGAAGGAATAAAATGTTAGAAGCCTATCCATATCCCGGGATTAGATCCTTGAGGGGAGCAGGCCTTAAGAGAGATCTCCAAAATGCTGAGAACCCAATATATCAAGAACTATGATGCAAAAGATTCAATGATCTAGAAGGCTGACAAGAGTGGTTTATTCTCAGCCAATTTGGTTTACTACTTGGAGGAGGATGAACGTGAAGAATGGTTCCTGGTCAATCAGGTTTGGTTTAAAAATCTTACTCCCAAAATTAATTTTTTCTTTTGGTTGGTTGTTCAAAACAAAATCCTTACTATTGATAACCTTTAGGAAAGAGGTATGACCATTCCAAACAGATACTACGTATACAAAGCCAATTGGAAAGATACAAAACATATTTTTTTAGATTTCCCCTTCTCCTAAGAGTTGTTTAATATTATCCTAAGGAGTTTTGAAGTTTCTTAGGTGACTTTTAAAAACATTGCAAATATGTGCATCCAATGGGACCCTTCTTTTAAAGGCAATCGACTACGTACTCTATGGAAATGGAGTTACCCACATTACCTATGGGGATTTTGGAGGGAACATAATAAGAAGAGAGATTTTAAGAATATAAAAAAGGATCCAAAGTCAGTAAGAATCAAAATCATTGATGCTATGTTAGAAAATATCTCCATCCTCCCCTTTAGTAATGAATGGAAAAATGAGTCTGAAATTCGAATAGCAGACAACTTTAGCTTACTAAAAAAGAAAGCTTTATATTACGAAGCCTGATCAAATTAACCATTCCCAGGTCAAATGGGAACCCCATCTCCAGATGGATAAAACTTAATTTTGATAGAGCAACAAAGGGAAATCCTAGTATCTAAGGGTGGGCAGGGTGATCATAAACGATATAGTAGAAATTTTACTTGCTTTTATGATGAAGCTAAGTATTCAAACGAGCCACTTTGTTGAAGCAAGATCTATTTTTAGGAGAGTATGAGCGGGAGGAAGGCTTTGGACACGCCTGCGGATTCCTCAACTGATTATCTTATTACGGATTGGGCGTGGACGCTGGTGAAGGGCGGCAAAGTCTGTGAAGTGATTGATCCGGCCATTAGGGATGGGGCGCCGCACAGCATCATGCACAGGTTTGTGTTGGTGGGGATCCTTTGTGCGCATGTTATGGTGGCCTTCAGGCCCACTATGGTGGAGGCTCTCAAGATGTTGGAAAGGGATGCTGAAATTCCTGAAATCCCAGATAGGCCCTTGCCCCTCACGCACCAAGCTCTTGACTATGGCGATTCTTCCTTTGCCATTTCTGGAAGCTCTATTTACTCGCCCTTTAATGTTTGTGTAGAACCGTAAATGGATTGGGAGATTAATCGATTTCCATCTCCCAACTGATTGCTTTGCCTGAAACAACCCATATGATAATTTTTTTTTAATTAGACTAGTTTGTGTTTTCCAGTTTCTGGACTTGGATGACTGAATTAGGGAATTATTTTTTCAAGGCCTTAATTGAGGTATGTTACAAACCAGTTATTCAATGTTTGTATAGAGATCTTGTAAAATACTTCCAAATTTTTACATCAGAACATTTTATGGCATACATATTATATTTGATTCATTGACCTTTCAATTCATCACTTGGTCTTATACTTCTTTTCAAGTTATCCGATGCTGCAGCCGTCTGTCACAGCTCTTTACACTTTTTAAATTATCAAAACCATTTGTAATTTTCAGAGGTGATTTAAAAGAGCAAATTGTTGAGCAAATATTGTATGTTCATGAATTGGTAACTGTTAGTTTGGTCAGGTATTTATCAAGAAGATATCCAAGTTTAAATTTTGGGGCAATCTTTGCAAAGGTATAGTTTGATCTGAACCCTCTCAGTGCACGTCATACCGACCATGACGGCCGGTGGTCCACTTCACACTCGTTTTGCAAAGGGTCAGGTTTACCAAGAAGATATCCAGGTTTAAATTTTGGGGCAATCTTTGCAAAGGTAGTAGTTTGATCTGAACCCTCTCAGTGCACGTCATGCCGACTATGACGGCCGGTGGTCCACTTCACACCCCTTTTGCAAAGGGTCAGGTTTACCAAGAAGATATCCAGGTTTAAATTTTGGGACAATCTTTGCAAAGGTAGTAGTTTGATCTGAACCCTCTCAGTGCAAGTCATACCCATTGAACACCCGTTTTGCAAAGTAGTAGTCTGATCTGAATCCTCTAAGTGCAATTCAACAATGACGACACAAATTCTGGGCAACTGATGGTCCCCTTCATGCCGGATCAACAACAATAACGATGCCCAATAAGTTTAATGCAAGTAACGGATATAATTTAAACCATATACTAATCAATTATTAAAAATAGTGTGGTTACAAACTCCCTGGGTCCGGCACACCCTTTTATATATTTTAAAATATAAAAACTATTTGTAATCTCAAAAATGGGATCTACAAATATTACTTTTAAAGGACCATCGTGCATGAGTTGTTTCCCTAAATCCGTCAAAGGCACATGTCGTTGAACAAAGGACAAGTAATCCTATTGAAAGTTTGTGAGCAGTTCCCCAAGTCCAGACGCAAGTAGTTACTTCTGTATGTAGTAGTAAAAGTGGGGCTCAGTTGCCATAATAGAATTGAATAAGATTTTCTTATTTCTAAACATAGAGAAAGATGGTAAAGATGGTATTGGTCGGGCACATTGAAAAGCTATTAACTAAAATAAAAGTCAATAAAAGTTTGATGGTGGGATAGATAATCTTTGCAATCATATCTAATTTTATTTTTATTTTTTTCACTAATAGGATTTTTCCATGCTATTGATATGAGTGTCTTTCACTCTTCATTAGGACCTTAATAAAAAATTTAATGAGAGAGCCGAATGTAAGACTTATTATGTTTGTATATCTAACTTAAAGATCAAAATAAATTAAATTATTCTTATTAACACTATTTTATTTTGACGAGACAAATTTAAAATAAGTTTCTAGGTTCAAAACAATCATGAATAGAAAGACATAAATCAGTAATTGTTTTTATTAGTGCAGCATGGATGTAGACACTTGTACAAGTACACACGCATGCTTGCGCGCGCATATATATATATAATTATTTATAAACTTATTTTATTTTTAATATTATATGTTTTAATCAGAGTTTTCTTAATTATAGATTCGAAACACATATATAATTATTTATAAACTTTATTTATTTTTAATGTTATATGTTTTAGTTAGAGCTTTTTCAACTAGAGTTTCGAAATAAATGAAGGGGGAAGGCGACAAAGGGAGATAGGGTGGATCCGTAGAGCCTGATTTAGGTTGGAGTGGCTCCTTTAAATTTTTTGCAGGGCCCACAATCCCTATAGGTTCCCTTCGACTTGGGAGCTAGAAATTGGTTAGATGTAGTTAAGAAAGAAAGAGGAAAAAAGAAAGCTCTAGTCGACTGTCTCGACCTTCGACTAGAAAAAGGAAGACTTTGAATCCCTACTAAACTCTTGAAGGTGATAATGCCTTAAGGAGCATGCAACCTGGTGGGAAAATATTTGGGCCTTCACCCTGACCAAGACACTATTCGTAGATGGGCCTTCTCCCAATGGAAGTTGTAGGGTCATATGGAGATTGTAGCATTACCTAAGGATTTTTCTTATGAAACTTAACTGTGAAGATGATACAAATAGAATCCTTTGGGAGGACCCTAGTTTTTTGGGCAACGAAGACTCTCTCTATGCAAATAAGATCCTGATTTCGACCCAAACTTACATATTATCAACATGATATCGTTGTGGGTTAGACTCCCAGGCATTCCCTTCTAGTTTTGGCATGATGAAATCCTGCTTGAAATTACGAGAGCGATTGGAGAGATCATTATGATTAAATCTGCAACAAAGACTAAATCAAGAATGGTTTATTCCAGATTATGTGTAAATGTTGATCTACAAATGGAGCTTTCGAGCTCCATTGAACTGGTATCAAAAGCGGGTATCTGGGTCTAGGAGATAGAGTATGAAAATAGATCCTCCTTTTGTACTTCCTATAAAAAACTAAGGCACTCTTTCAGCCTATGACCTAACAAGAAAAATCCTAACCCTAAACAAGTATGACATCAAAAGGAAGTGTAGCAAATAAAACAACACCAAACAAGTAGACAAAAGGAACACTTGCGAATGTAAAAGAATATTTGTTTTGTATTAATAGGGGAGCTTGAATCTCCCAATATTATAATGCTTTTTTTTTAATTGCCCAATATGTTGGGTGCAATATTACAATGTATGATACAAGTGTTCGAGATGACAATGGTGGCTTTCTCCAAAAAAATAATTGGTGTCCTTCGTCCTTTCTATTACAACTTTATAAGGGTGAGTGGGCTTCAGATATCCGATGCGAGGACCACTCCAGTTTCATCAGCTTCTCCAAGATATTTGTTATCTATGCACATGAAAACTAGAGAAGATTTAGTAGCCCCTGCAAATCAAGATATATAGTGCTGCTATAAAACCCTAGCTGGAAAAACATACGATGTAGAGAATAGAGAAAGAAATAAACTAAATGCCTTCTTGAATGAAACTTACTAATATGCAATGTCATGTTTTCTGTTTTTGAGAAATCGCGGGCATGTAGTGGTGACTAGAAAACCGTGCACGGGTGGTGGGCAAATCGTGCAAATGCGATTTCGACTGTGAAACGATAAGCGTGAAATTTCGGTTGAGTGGCAGATTACTACGAAACAGGGCCTCCAAGATTCAAATCTCTCTTATCCTTGGGATGCGTGTAGAGCTCTAGTCCTATTTTGGTAGCTTGATGGTACAAATGTTTAGCCCCTTGGTTTGGTGGGGTGAAGGTGTCTTTATAGACTCCCTAGGTTTTTGGAGGGAAATGAGAGGTGGCAAGCCAAGATTACCAAGCGGTAATCCTGGGCTGCCAAATGGAGGGGGTAGTTAAAGTGAGTCACCTAGGATGTCTCACTTAACTAGGGTGATGTGGCTACAAGTGGAGTGATATGTGGAGGGTTACCCCATGTGAAGGGACAAAGGGGACAAGGGTGTGTGAGATGTGGCAAGGTGGTGTAGTAAGGTGGCTAGGACACATGTCTAGTGGGTAGATAGGGTATCTTAGGTTGATTTTCCAGATTTAATAAATCTGTAAAATAAGACAATGTGCGGGATTTATATACCTAAGTCTAAACTTAGGCATATCACTTTATTATACAGGATTTGATGTGGGTGCTCAATATGACTTTGTGGGTGACCAGTTTTTGGTGTCTACAGATACCCCTTTTTGTACCACATTGTGTGAAACACAATGCGGTACAAAAACCAATGACACCTGTGTTTATTGGATGGATGGATTCAAATATTTTCTATGCACAAGAATGACCAATTTTTTTTTTTTTAATTTTGATGCTATTTTTATTTGTTTGCTTACCCCTCAATTGGTGAATGGGTAAAGGATGAAACCCACGAGCCAATTGACCAAATGTGGATGATGAAAGGAGGTGGATGATTAAATGATGTGAATGTGATGTGTGCAAGTGCATGTCATTGAATAAACTTGATACCCCAAGTCTAGGATTGTTTGTATTTTGCAAATTTACCTTTGGTTACATTGTTTCACAAAGTGTTGTGGTTAAATCATAGATCACGTTTAGAGTTCTTCTTCCCTTTTTGACTTTAGCAATTCCTTCCAAATGATGGGTTCAAGGAACTAGTTGTTTGGGAATTTTATACTCGAGTGATTTCTGATCGTACCAAAATTTTGATTTGATTGTTTTCCACTTTTGACCCAATGGAAGGAGTTAATGATAACTTTGTGCAAATTTGTTTCAACACAGTCAAGCTCAAAGATTACGGGACCTAGTTGATTTAGTGCATGGTGATTTGATGTTAAATGAGTGTCCTTATGGTGGGCTACCCATCCTACTGGATTGCATGGATTGCTAGTCACTACAACTTCCAGGTGTATAGGGTAGTCTACTATATACGAGGTTCATTAAATGGTGTGATTATGATGATATATTTGTGAAATGCATGTTTTGTAATGGTGGAGAATTTTGATTTTTGTGAGAGGTAGTCCTCTTTTTTTATTTGTTTTTGTGCATGTGCGGTTTTGCCTCTCCTTAACTGTGCATCTGCAATTTTCACCAAAAATCATGGGTGTGCATTTTTGCACGCTCCGCAAACTGTGAGCGCATGTTTTTCATCACAATCGACAGCTATATAAAGGGGACAGGGTCATTTTCATTTCATTATTGCATTGTGACATTGACTGGCGATTTGAGAAGAGTGTGTGAGATGGATGTTCGTGAGGCTAGTGGAGTGGGTGCGAGTGCGAAGGTGGGAGGCTCGGCTAGAGTGAAAGCCGGAGTTCGCTATGCCAAGGTAGGTGTCCTAAACTCTTAGTTTAGATTTTTACTATTTTTATTTGTTGGTTGTGTTCTTCTTGTTTATTGTTTGTTGCGTGTTTGTTTGTTGTTTGTTGTTGTTTTTTTTTTTTACAACCACTAAGAGGGGCTGGCAAAAAAATTTATTCTATTTTTATTTATTTTTTTTATTTTGCAACCACTAAGAGGGACTAGCAATTTTTTTTTTTTTTTTTACAACCACTAAGAGGGGCTGGCAAGCTTTTTTTGGTTTTGTTTTTAATTTTTAATTTTTTTTTCGCAACCATTAAGAGAGGCTGGAAAAATGTTTTTGTTTTGTTTTTAATTTTTTTTTAGATTTCGCAACCACTACGAGGGGTTGGCAAAAATTTTGTCTATTTTTTTATTTTTGTTTTTTTTTTTTGCAACCACTAAGAGGTGTTGGGAAATTTTTGTTTTTAAATGCGATGTATGCGCATTGTTTTTGTTTTTTCTTGTTTTTTTAATATGTATTTTTTTTGTTTTTTTTGAATTTACATGGTGGAATCGGTAGCCGCCACGAATCCGGTAAGTTGTCCAACTTTTATGGCCGCCACAGTATTCTGCGTTGTCCGCCCCAGAAGACGCCACACAGATATTCGTGTAGTCCACTCCTATAACCAGCATGCCACAATCATTTTAAACCTTTTACGTCGTTGAAAGCAGGAAAGGGACAAGTGTTCAATCCGACGAGGCCCGAGATTCGAACCTTGGACCTCCGCCTCCCTTATGGGGTTTGAATGAACCAATTGGTCTACATCTCGGACCTTTTTTTTTTAATATGTATTGATGTTAAATTTTTTGTGCTTCCAGGTTAAGTTTATTACCGCTCGACATCGATGACCCCATACTATATCCAAAGTGGAAAAAGCTCTTACAGCTGAGGAGTGGAAGTTATTGAAGGTTGTGGGTCTTACTGGTTGCAGACAGGTGGATACTATCTGAGTTGATGAGGCATTTATGTCTGCTTTGGTGGAGAGATGGGACCTTGACAGGGATTCGTTTAAGCTTTCGACAGGGGAGCTAACCGTCATGTTGGAGGATGTTTATCGTATCTTCCATGTTCCTGTCGAGGGTCTACCTGTGAGGGTGGGCCATGAAAAGAAGGCTACCCTTAGACCCATTTATGGAGATGACTGGGATGTAGACTACGGGAAGGGCGATATTTCTTACCTTGATCTCTATAAGGGTAATAAGCTAGGTGTACTTTCGACCTCCATGACATAGATATTCGGTAATATGTTGTTGCCTAATAGCATGGGCTCGAGGTTCCATTGGAACCAAATTTCTATTGTTTAACAGTTGATATCAAAGCCTCATATTTATGCATGGGCTCTCGAGCTCTTGTGCAAGTTGTATGCAGAGTTGTATGAGTTTAAGATATGGGAGCGAAAGGGCCTTGGTTGTAGCTTGGTGCTCTAGATTTGGGTATGGGAGCACATCAAAGTTGGTTACCTAGAGGGGCTACCCTATGCCTATGATCATTTACTTCCTTATGCTCTTTGCTAGCGGGTTAGTGAGGAGTCTTCTTATACTCGTCCTCCTTGCAGCACAGAGAGCTACCAGGATATCTTGAGTGGTTTGACACGTGATGACATCTGTTGGCGATCTTGGAGAGGTCTACCTTAGGAGGGTGATACTACATAGCTTTTTTGGGTGAGATGATATAGGTGGTTGATCGGGATCCATGGGCGAGATATGGAGTATATCCAATTCTCGCAAGTGATGAGATAGTTTGGCATGGTCTAGGGAGTTCTAGATGCTCCTATGATGTACAAGTGGTGGGGATATGAACTCAGTATTCCCTTAAATTTAGAATTTTGAATCATTGACAACGTGGTAGATGATGCAACAATGGATGTTCCCAATATAGATGATGCAGGGATGACTCTAAACTATGACTCTTGGTTTGTAGCACAGCCTTCATGGAGGTTAAGCCAAGCAATGGACAATACCATCAACAAGGATGAACCTGATGTTGGTGAGCAGACTCTTGGGTGGCAGAAGCACTATCAAGGTAGCAAGGGTAGGAGGCAGTCTACTGTTGGCATATAATAGATAGATGTTGGATTTGAGGATTGTAGAGATGAAGGTGACAAAGGTGATATAGGGCATGATGTGGATGTGGGTGATGATGTAGATTTCAATGATGATGGCGATGATGGTGGGGATGGAGGTGGTCAAGGACAGGGTGCTCCTCCTTGCCATATAGAGGAGGATTGGGGGATACTCCAAATATAGCAAGACAACTTGGATTAGGAGGTGATGAGGATGAAGGGTGAGGTGACTCATCTTCAGGGTGAGGTGACTCAACTTCAAGGTGAGGTGGATAGTCTACATGGCAGGTCAAGTGGAGATGATGCTATTGCAACCCAGGATGCAGAGATCGTGAGGCTGTGGGGTGAGGTGACTCAAATACAGGATGAGGTGGATGGGATGCAGCGTAGACCTAGCATAGTGGGGATGTAGGTACCATTGCAACTTCGAATGCTAAGATTTCAAGGCTACAAACTATGATTACTAGGCTATGGGTTGAGGCATCTGATCAGACGGATTGTCAGACTTTAGACTTGGTGAATTATAGGGGTAGGCTGCTTATATTGCCATGCTATAGGTTGCTCTATATTGACATAATATTCCACTTCCTACTCATCCTTCCTCACCAATGTTAGTCTCTAACAGGTGAACTGAGTCAAGGCCTGGTAGTTCGAGGTCTCATCGACCATCTAGCTTGCATGCCCCATCTGGTTACCAAGCATCAGTTCAAGGACCTCAGAGAGGTCATTGGGAGCACTAGCTAGGAGCTATTTATTTACATCGTTTTGTAGTTTTGTATTTTTGTTTATGAGCCTCACTGCTCGGATGTATACAACCTGTGGGTATTTTGTACTTATGCAATTTATATATACATGGATGTTTATTGTGTTTATTTATGTATGCGCTTTTTGTTTTATTGTATGCATGGATGCATATGAAGTAATGTGATGTTTTGATGTAATGATGATTTATGTATGCTTTAATTATGATTTGGTAGTTATAGACTTCTGCTTGATCAACATTATTCTTATTGTTTAATCAAGGGCATAGATAGATGGTATTTTTATGTATTATGATGTGTAGTAATGAAAATGTTATGGTATGATTGAGTTGATTATTTAGGGTGTTCTTACAAAGACTCAAATGACCTAGTGATATTAAACCAACTCATCTATGAATCTTAGAAATTTTCATGATGCAATATTGTCCTAGTGTTTTCAATTTTCTCAAGGACCAACTGTGTGTGCAATGGTTGTTCATTTCCCATTATGAGTTGGGTCAAAATAATCAATTGTAACTTATGCGAATAAGCTAGTTCATCCGCGAGTGTCCATAGGTCTGTACAAAATAAGGTTGCTGATATGAAAAACATGATGGCACGCGTAAGGATACCCCATTTCCAGGCGGGATTCATTCAGCCCATTGTTGTAATGAGAATCACCCCACGACTTTTGATACATTAAGGGATTCAAGCTATTTTTCATTCTTTTATTGCATTGGATTTTTGGGATTTTATTTTTGAATACTTGCTCGTTTTGAGGAAGAGAAAGGGTATTTTATTGCTTTGGGATGCTTTTTAGAATATTTGCTTGTTTTGAGGAAAAGCAATGAGAATTTATTGCTTTGAGACACTATTCGAGATACTTGCTCATTTTGAGGAAGGGCAAGGGATTTTATTGCTTTCTATAATGTTTTGGGCTACTTGATCACTATGAGGAAAAGCAAGGGATTTTCTCTTTTTTTTTTTAAGGGTGAAGGGGGAGCTTGTCCTTTTGTCAACTTTGTAGCGTTCTAGACCATATGCATAATTGGATGAATCGAGGAAACCTTTCACTTATGGCTATAGCAAATTTTGACTTTATTATTCCCAAGATTCACAATATTTTAATATATTTTGATGTGTGTGGTCCAAGAGAAAACTTGATTGACCAGGAACAATTTATTGCTTCTAAAGATCTTTGATTTTGAATTGAGTTTGGTCAAAATACTAGGAGTAGTTGAGTGATTGAAAACATTTGGAATTTGCTTATTGATTGAGATGGTATGTAATGTTTTGTGATACTTTCATTGTAGGCTTTTGGAAACTAAAAGGTACACACATAATAGTTAAATGACCACATAACCATTATTGCTAACAATTATACAGTATCTATCTTACTTTGTGCGAATCTCTTAATCATCAAAATATTATAAGAAAAGTTGTAAATTATTGCTAATGGATTGATGAGTGATGTTGATGTAAGATGCCCCTGATTAAGGCAACAAGATATAGTAGACTAGCGATCATCCAAATTAACCAAATAATCTCTAATATTATGAATGGTATGTACAAATACTTAAGATGCATCTATGTGGTGTGGATGAAATGTATGGATGGATGTATGAATTGTAAATGATTTTTTTTTAGCCATGTATATTTAATATTTTTAACCTGGCTCATCTTGATCTCATGGAAGGAGCAACTGAAATATGGGTTGATTGATAGGAAACATTCTGATGTAGTACTCATCTTTCTCATCAATGGGTACTATGGGAGCCGCATCTTAGGAATCATCGGAGGCGATAAATAGAACATCAAATTCTCTCCCAAAGTCTTTTTTATAGTCATCATCAAAGATGTAATCATCAAAAATGTATTCGACCAATGGTCATTTGCAATGTAATCTCCGAAAAGCCTCATTTATATGAGGTGTAAAGTTAGGGTCCAAGTACTCATCATCACTGTCATCACTTTCTTTGCTCTCCTCATCCTCTTATTTGGACTCAAGGGTGATTCATTGGAGTGTATGCTCGAAAGAAGAGTTTGAGGTAGATGGCCTATATCCTAAGTCATAGAAATCATGTATTTCTTGATATTCAGGCTCGATAATGTGATGTGGACCCTACTCATGTCATCCAAGGCTGAATCCCTGCCAGTTAACCTTACGAAAATATTACAATGGGAAATATGGGTTGGATAGATATTCTAATTGAAATTAACCTCTTGTAAGGGTTCCTCATTAGGAGGAGGTGGATAAGAAAAATAATCCACTCTCTCATATACAAAGTTGATCTGATTAGGCTCGAAATCCATTTTGTACACTGCACATATAGCTAAATGTGGGTCGCGTGGGTGACCATAATCTCTGACTGACTGGATAGGTGGTGTAACTATGACACTCTCAATAATGTACCTGCCAATGCTTAGATTGGCAAGATGTATTGCATCTTGGGTAGTTTGGGATATGGATGGCTCAGTGGATGAGGAGGACGCTTTGGTGGTGGCTTGTGGTTCAGGTGGAGGCGATGGCTCTTCTCGAATAGGTGATCCTATATGTGAGACAATGGATGGTGATGCTTGAGGTGGATTATGCTTGATGGGGTTGTTAGTTGATGGATTTGGTTGGGCTAAAAATGTGAATGGTGTTTGTGAAGTGGTTGGTGCAGCTAATGAAGTTGGTGACTAGTTAGCGGGATGATTGAGTGTGGTGGAAAAATTAAATACGATGGATGAGCGTTGACTAGAGCTAATGCTTTTGGATGCAAAAGCAGGATCAACTATCAGCAATTCCTCTAGGATGGGGGCTTTTGATGAGGTGATGTTAGTGGGAGCAATTCGGATGATGATTGGTTGAATGGAGAGGAGGGTGGATGGAAGCAATGGCTCATAAGGATTTGAGATCAAGTTGCAATATTTAAATGGCTTAGTGTTTGCTAGGATGAAATGTACTTTACCCTTGTGTATAAATTTTAGACATTGGTGTAATATCGAGGGCACACACTTCATCTTCTTGATCCAAAGGCATCCAAGAAGTATGTTATATTGTATCACATATTCTAATATGTGGCAGAGTACATGGATAGTCTTCACCCCCACAGTGACAGGTAGAACTACATTCGCCATTGTGATCCCCATTTTTTGTAGAAAATAAAACAACACCAAACAAGTAGACAAAATGAACACTTATGAATGTAAAAGTGTTTATTTTGTATTAATAGGGGAGCCTAAATCTCCCAATATTACAATGCTTTTCTTTTGAATTGCCCCAAGTATGTTGGGTTCAATATTACAATGTATGATACAAGTGTTTGAGATGGCAATTGTGGAACTCTCCAAACAAAAAAGTGGTGTCCTTCTTCCTTTCTACTATAGCTTCAGAGGGGTGAGTGGGCTTCAAATATCTTATGCGGGGACCACTCCAACTTCATCAACTTCTCCAAGATACATGTTATCTACACACATGAAAACCAGAGAAGATTTAGTAGCACCTGCAAATCAAGATATAGAGTGCTACTATAAAACCCTAGCTGGAAAAACATACGATGTAGAAAACAGAGAAAGAAATAAACTAAATGCCTTGTCGAATAAAACTTATTGATCTGCAATGTTGTGTTTTCTATTTTTGAGAAACTGCAAGTGTGCGGTGGTGATTGGCAAACCATGCATAGACGGTGGACAAACCACATAGATGCAATTTTGACTGTGAAACCACATATGTGTGATTGCGGCTGAGTGGTAGATTATTGCAAAATAGGGCCTCCAAGATTTAGATCTCTCTTCTCCTTGAGATGTGTGTAAATATCTAGTCCTATTTTTATATCATGATGGTATAAATGTTCATTCCCCTTGGTTTGGTGGTTTGAATATGCATTTATAGGCTCTTTAGGGTTTTGGAGGGAAATGAGAGGTGGCAAGCTAGGATTGCCAAGTGGTAATCCTGGGCTACCAAATGGAGGGGCAGTTAGAGTGAGTCACCCAGGGTGTATCACTTAACTAGAGTGATGTGGCTACAAGTGGAGTGATATGTGGAGGGTTACCCCATGTGAAGGAACAAAGGGGACCAGGGTGTATGATATGTGGTAAGGTGGTATAGTGATATGGCTAGAACACACGTCTTGTGGGTAGACAAGGTATCCTAGGCTGATTTTCTAGATTTAATAAATCTGAAAAATAGGATAGTGTGTAGGATTTATATACCTAAGTCTAAACTTAGGCATATAGCTTTATTATACAATATTTGATGTGGGGTGCCAGTTATGACTTTTTGGATGACCATTTTTTGGTGTCTATAGGAAGCAATTGATCCCATAACCAATTAGGGGGATAAAGCAGGTCCATCAATGAAAAATAATCAGAATCTTCAAGAAGTCCAAGAAGCTTTGCAAGAGCATGAAGATCCTCAATTGAGAGAAGATGGAGAGATTTTGGAGCCTACAGCCTAGGTTAGCCATTTTGTTGCTAATTTTGACATTCCTCAGTAAAATTCATTTGAATATTTAAGAGAAGAATTAGCAAAATTTGTAGGAGATGATAAGGAGATCCAAGGTTGAAGAACACAAGCTTATACTAAGAGGGGGGGTGAACAGTATAACGCCTACTTTTTACTTTCTTTCCAAAATAATATCAATTAGTGTCCTTAATTGCAATAACCACATATAGCAATGTTCATTAATGACATAGATAGCAATAGTAAAAAAGTGCACAAATCACCACACACAATTGAGACACAATATTTAACATGGTTCCCCCAATGTGGGGTACTCCAAAAGATAATCTTCTTATAATATTTCACACAGAAATAAGGATCCTTATCCCAATACAAATGATTACTTTGATCTGCTCAAAGCTAGGCAATACACTGATCTGGTCAGGTAGGCAATCCACTGATCTACTTCAGCAAGCTCACCAAGAACTTGCCCAAAAATGCTCTAGCAAGCTCACTAAGAACTTGCCCAAAATTTTCTCTAGCAAGCTCACTAAGAACTTGCCCAAAATTGCTTCAGCAAGCTCACCAAGAACTTGCCCAAAATATTCTCTAGAAAGCTCACTAAGAACTTGCCCAAAACTACTTCAGCAAGCTCACTAAGAACTTGCTCAAAATTTGCTCAACAAGATCACTAAGAACTTGCTCAAAATCTGCTCAACAAGCTCACCAAGAAATTTCTCAAAATATGCTCAACAAACTCACTAAGAACTTGCTCAAAATCTACTCAACAAGCTCACCAAGAACTTGCTCAAATGTTGTCCTAAATTTATCCATAAATCTATCCCAAAAGTCTTCTCAAAGGCTCAATCAATCACCCACAAAAACTGCCACAAATCTATCCCAAAAGCCTTATCAAAGGCTCAACCAATCATGCTCAAGTAGCACTCAAATCTCATCCACAAATCTATGAAGGCAAGGCTCAATGATGAATTCAACAATGAATGGTAATGCACTCTACAATGGATAACAACAATGATCCACAATGTTTTCAACTCAAATCAATCTCAACTCAACTCAAGTATTATAGAAGCATACAGAGAATTGTTAGAGACTTGATATGTTCTAATCTCAAAGCTCAATCTCAACTCAAATCAGAATTATAGAATAGTTTGTTTCATGGAACTTGAACAATCACATCACTCAATCACTTGACTAGGCTCAATAAAATCAACTCAACCAATCACCACAAGGGACAACTCTTTCTCACAAAACCCTAGTCCAAGCATGTATCAACCAACTCAAATTTTTCCAACAATGCTCAACCACAAATCTCACATAACAATGATACTCATGTTCTTTTCTAATTCAAGTTCTTTGCATAACCAATGGGCTTCAACAACTATGCTTATAAAACATAGTTTAAACACAACTCTCAAACCAGATACCTTGAAGCATTCAACCAACCACTTTTGAGAAGGAAACCACAATCAATCCTTTTCTCTCCAATGATATTTCATAAATCAACCACCATAAACAAAGTCAATGGAGAATATTGCTCATACCTTTTGATGCTTTATTGGATGTCCACTAAATCTGCCACACTCAAGAAAAATCTTTTTCAAATTTTAACAAGGATTAGAGATCATGATTAATATCACAACAATAATATCCAAATAACACCTTATCACTCCTACTCAATAAAATACATGTCCCCTCATAAAAGAATTAATCACCTTTGAAAAAGAACAAAATAACCTTCACTTTTGAAACCCTTTACAAAAATAGAAATATCTCTTTACATACACCTTATTTCTCCCTCTAAGAAAGTTAATCAAATAGCCCTCAAAATAAGCTTTCCAACGATATATAATATTATATAATTTCAAAAGGAGAAACACCAAAAATCTCTCTTTTTCTAAACATGCATCACAACCCTTATTCCTCCTAGGGCAACTTTAGAAAAAATAAAATATTAAAAAATTATTAACTTGCCTCTATCCCTGATGGGATTCGATCTCGTGACGTCTCCTTGCTCAGCACCTTAACCACAGCCAACCTGTCATTGGGCTACACGCCCTCACGTTTCCAAAGGGACACGAACAAAAACTTATACTATAAACTTATGCACCCTTCGAAAAACTTAACAGCGCTTCGAGCACTTCAACAAAGCAAATAACCATGATGAGACTCGATCGCAGGACCTCCTACGTAACATGCAGCACATAAAATGCTAGGCCAAAGATGCCTATGCATCTTATTAAACTCTGCGAACGATTTTTCAATAGACCAAAGTCACACTTCTCTCTCTTTTCGTAATTTGTTCCCCAATCGAAGGCATTCAAAAAATAAGCGATGATCTCATTAAGGTATAAGATTTTGTTGGCATATATATATGCATTTCCTCTTTTTTTAGACATCGGTGCTATAAATTAATATAGGCTTTCCTCCTTTCTTTAGTCAGCGCTATAATTAATATATTTAATTTTAAAATTTAAATATATTTAAAATTAAATATCTCCATCACCGGGGCACCTTTTTCGACGAAACGAAAAGCCAACTTGGGTTTTAAGAAAAACCCATTTCAAATCTGCCATCCATGGTTTTTAATAAAACCTTTTATTTTTCCTGCCTTGGTTTTCACAAAAACCCTGTATATATCCATGCTCTCCAAAATATCATAAATGCTCATTTATGAAATGCTTTGGCCACGAAAAATCAATGTGATCCATGTGACATCAATGATAACATAAAATAACTCAAATTTCCAACAAAGGTATGGAAGTTGTGCTAGAAATATAAAGGGGAACACATAAAGAATTAAGAAGGTTCCTACTTCAGAAGGAGATTCAAAATTAATCCTCTTTGATAGTGATACAAAAGAAGAAAAAATGCCACCTGCTTTGGGTCCAATGACTAGAAATTAGAATAGAGGAGGATGAGATGTAGGAAATGATCATAAGGTGGGTAAATCCATGAACCAGGAAATTAAAAATAGATAAACAAAGAATAAAATTGCTAATGGCACTCAATATGTCCTTGATCTAGGAAGATAGAAAAACAACAGTTAGATTCTATTAATGAAGCAGCCTTCAAAAACCATTTAACCTCAATCCTAGGTAGAGATAAGAAACAACATGCTAAATCATACAAATGAAGGTCATATCCTATAATTTAAGGGGTCTAAATGACCATGCTAAACACAGATTGGTTTCTTCAATGAGAATATAACTAAACCCACAAATTATCCTTCTCCAAGAAACAAAAGTAGAGGAGTCCAATATTGTTAGGGTTATGGAAGGATTCCAATTTTATTACCAATCATGCATAAGGATATTCTGGAGGATTATTATACCTTTCAGATCCCAATAAAGTATAGGGTAGATTGATTTCATACTCAGATAGATTAACAAACATCCCTTTTTTCTGCAATGACACCAAATGTTGATGGGTTCTCACCAATATTTATGCCTCGAACATAATTACTGGGAGATGTTCTTTGTGGAATGCTCTCAGTCAGATGACAGAGGCCTTTAAATGAAAGGTGTAGATGTTGGTGGGTGAATTTAATTCCCCCCTCTATCCTTCAAATAAAAAATGAGATAACCTAATTTTGTCAATGGGTTTGGAGGATTTTGAATAGTTTGTGAATAACAATGAGTTGATGGATGTGGACTTGAGAGGGAGTAAGTTTACCTAGAGAAATATAAGAATAGATTGTCAATTGATTCAGATTAGACTTGATAGAGTTCTCATTTCAAAGGAAGACGTTGCTCCCTTTGGAGATGCTAACCTGAGTACTCTCGCTTAGGCTGACTCTTATCATAACCCATTGGTTTTGGATGCTTTCTTCTTGAGCAAATAGTTTAAAAGTCCTTTTAGGTTTGAGGCTATGTGGCTCCAACATAACAATCTTGAAACCCAGATAGCAGGATGGTGGACAAAGGATTTTTGGGACCCCTTGATCTCACAAATTGCAAAGAAGCTTAAATTTTTCAAAGCTAATTTAAAAGGTTGGAACGAAATAGTCTTTGGGTATTTTTTTCACAAAAAGTTGACTTGAAAAAGCAAGTGGATGGCATTGAATCTTCCATTGAGGGAGGTATCCTTATAGTCGTATTTAGAGAATGGGAGAAAAATATCCTAGCAAACTATCACAATACTTTAGCCTACAAGCAGTCCTTGAGACAAAAAACAAGGGCCCTTTGGCTAAAGGATGGATATCTCAACACCATTTTCTTTCATGTGATCACCTTGAGACATAAAAGCTTCAACAAAATTAGAGAAGTTATGAAGGCTGATGGCACTATGATTGAGGATGTTTTAGAAATTCAAGCTGAAATAGTTAGATTTTTTTAAAACTTGCTTTGGGTCTAGGGAGTTAGAGGAGGATTAGGCTATGAACATGATTCTTTTCAACATTCCAACTCTCCTCATAGAAGAGATGAATGCCTTTTTGACCAGCCATTTCAAGGAGGATGAAGTGAAGAATTATATTTTTCAATGGCAAGGGAAAAATATCCAGGCCTAGATATATTTCCTATTTTGTTTTATCATAGATTTTAGCACATTATTAGAGCATATGTGGTTGCAGCTATTTGTGAAATTCAAAAATACTTTCATATCCCAAGGGATGTAAATTTGACCTTTTTGGCCCTCATCCCTACGGTGGAAGGAGCAAAATATTTCAAATATTTGAGACCCATTAGCCTATGTAATACTCTATAAAATATTGACAAAGGTGATGGTAAAAAAAATTAAAGTGGTTTTACCCTTTATCATTGACTCCAGTCAAAGAGGTTTTATTACAAGAAGGTATATCTTGGATGGCATTATAACTATTCATGAAGTCATTCACTTAGTAGAAAAGAGTGGGAAGGCTAGTCTATTTTTGAAACTAGATATGAATAAAGCCTATGATAGGGTCTCTTGGGATTTCCTACTTAAAGTCATGAGCAATTTTAGCTTCCACTAGAATTGGATCACTATTACCAAAGAATGCATATACTCAAAAAGGTTCTCAAACATTGTCAATGGAGCAGCTACAAGGTATTTTAGGATCTTTAGACGGTTGTGTCAAGGGCACCCTTTGTCCCTTTGTTTGTTTATCATTTTGGTGAAAGCCTTAGGGAGAACTATTATTGTTACAACTACCCTATTAGACCTACAACCTTCCTTAATATGGTCTCTCATAAACAATTTTTTGATGATACCATCCTTTCCATCAGCTCCTCTATTCCATAATCTAGATAAATCAAGACCATCTTGAGCATTTATGAAAAAATAATTGGGTAGAAAGTCAATTTCTTGAAGAGAAAAGTGTATTTTCTCAACACTCCTAGAAGATAAGAAAGAATTACTTAGATCCTCGGATGTGAGATTGTTGAGTTCCCATCGATATACTTGGGGATGCTCCTCTTTAAGTACAAAATGAAGGATTGTATCTAGAACCCAATTCTAGAAAGAATCCAAAGAAAATTAGCGGGCTAGAAAGGGGCACTTCTTAGTCAAGCAAGAAAAATCCAACTCATCAAATCTACCTTTCAAAGTATCCCTATATTTTTCATGTCTTTATTCAAACTACCAACAAAGATCTATCAGATGATTGAGAAAATTTAGAAGACCTTCCTATGTTTTAAATCAAAATCCAATAAGAGAATCCCCTAGTTGCTTGGGATTAGGTATGTTCAAAGAAATAGGTGGGTGGTCTTGGGTTAAAAAAGATGAGATAAATGAACCAAGCTCTTAGGTTTGGAAACTCCTAAAAGAAGAGGATATAATATGGGTGCATATTCTCATTCCTAAATACCTTCGATAGGGACGAAATTTCCTTGAGGAACACAATC
The DNA here is from genome assembly GCA_028583015.1 of Wollemia nobilis. NCBI lineage: Eukaryota > Viridiplantae > Streptophyta > Pinopsida > Araucariales > Araucariaceae > Wollemia > Wollemia nobilis. The sequence goes on from JAQPPZ010001422.1 coordinate 5,021,791, forward strand.
CTCCCAATGGATCGACTTTTTGGAACAACCTCCTTAGAATAAAAATTCTAATCCAAAAATAGGTTAGATGGAACGTCGACATTGGGACAAAATTTGATTTTTGGAGATATTTTTTGGATGTCAGATACTTCCCTAATTAACAATCTTGACCTATTGGTCTTGGAACCAATCACTACTTAGATATTTGAGAATAGAGTTTCAAACTATACCAAAAAAATAGAAGGAAGAAACTATTGGAAGCCTATCCATGTCTTAGGATTAGATCTAGAGGGGAGCAGGTCTTGAGAGAGCTCTCCAAAATGTTGAGAACTCCCTTTATCAAGAACTATGATGCAGAAAATTATATGATCTGGAAGGCTGACAATAGTGGTTTATTCTCAGTCAAATTGGCTTACTACCTAGAGGAGGATGAATGTGAGGGATGGCTCTCGATCAATCAAGTTTGGTTCAAAAACCTCACTCCCAAAATTATTTTCTTCTTCTCGCTAACTTTTAGAACAAAATCCTTACTATTGATAACCTCTAGAAAAGAGGCATGACCATTCCAAACAAATGCTACCTATGCAAAGCCAATTGGGAAGATACAAAACATATTTTTTTGGATTGCCCCTTCTCCCAAGAGTTTTTTAATATTATCCTAAGTATCTTTGAAGTTTTTTGGGTGATTTTTAAAAACATTGCAAATATGTGCATCTAACGGAACCCTCCTTTTAAATGCAATCGATGGTGTACTCTATGGAAATTGAGTTACCCACATTACCTATGGGTGGTTTGGAGGGAACATAATAACAGAGCTTTTAAAAATTTGAAAAGGGATCCAGAGTCGGTAGGAATCAAAATCATTGATTCTATGTTAGAAAATATCTCCATATTACCCTTCAATAATGAATGGGAAAATGATTTTGAGACTCGAATTGTAGACAACCTTGTATTACTAAAGAAAAATATTTATATTACAAATCCTGGTCAGACTAACCATTCCCAAGTCAGATGGGAACCCCCACCTCCAGGATGGATAAAGCTTAATTTTGACAAGGTAGCAAAGGGGAATCCTAGTAGCTCTGGGGTGGTTGGGGTGATCATAAATGATATAGGAGAATTTCTACTTGTTTTTACAATGAACCTGAGTATTCAAATGAGCCACTTTGTTGAAGCAAGAGCTATTTTTTAGGGTGTTAAACTACTGGAAATTTTGAATAACAAGAATGTAATTATAGAAGGATATTCTCTAGATATTGTCAATGTTATGAAGAGATCTCAATCTCCTACCTAGACTATTGAAGATCTTATGGAGGAAGCAAAACGAAGGATTCAACTTTTGAAGAACTCCTAGTTCAATCATGTGTACTAAGAAGGAAATAGGGTGAATGATTCCATGGCCAATATCGATCTCCATAAAGAAGCCCTCAAGATTTAAAGGAGTTTCCCCAAGAACTCGCTCATATAATATCTAAGGAATCAAATGATGCCATATCCTGATGCCAAATATTGCAATCACCCTTTGGATATCCAAAGGAGAAAATTTAGGATAGTGGTTGTTTCTCTCTATCTTGATTGTGCTTTTCTTACCATTTGGGTAGTTAACAAAATAATTTTTCATTTTTTTTTGCATGTATATACAAAAATAGAAAAAGAAACTCACGAGTGATGAGCTGGTAGAAATGGACCCCATCCTTCTTGTTTTCATTTACAAATGGAAATGAAACTTTTAACCCTCGATTTTCTTTGATGACTTTGGGATCATTATTACTAAGTTTTTGTGCCATAGATTTGTATTATCTCTAAAGCATATTTAGAGGAGGATTTAGGATAATTAGGCGACTTAGGTGACTTGGTATGTGACCCTTACCATGTTTGAGAACCTAACTAACTTTATAGTTGGAATGAAATCAATACGAGGTATGCATGAGCTTATGGCCAACCTCGTGTGGAGTAAGTCAAATCCTCAACTATAGTTGTATATTTTCCCTTCTAGATAGTTTGTTACTCTCGCTTGCTTAAGCTGAGAGTGTTGTAGAAAGTATCTAGGGAAAAATATGGGGATGATGGGTAGAGAATGGAACTAGCATCCTTATCGCTTGATAAAGATGTTTGGGATATTTTGGAGAAGGGTAGATTCATGATTATTTTTAAGAAATTGAGTGGGTTGGATAAATAGCTCTCCATGGAGCTAGTGCACTTGTGGGACGAGGGCAAATTCAAGGCTAGATGAGTAAAATTTACCACAAGTGTTACACGTATTGCTAAATTTTTTGGCTTGGATTCTATGGGCGAGTGTATCAATAGGGAGAAACACTCTCTTGCAAAGAAATTGAAGATTTTTTGGGGTAAAGGAGAGACATTGTATAAGTTTCAAAATGGAATTCTCCATGAGTCCCTCCCTAAACCATGGGATAGGGTGGTTCTCCCCATTATGTAGTTCTTTATTCTAGATGAGCATTTCTATGTAGTTAGAAGCTTTCATTTGGTGTTCCTAGAACACCTTAGGCGTAAGAAAAAGATGAATATCTCAAACTTCCTTTTTAGATCAATTGAGAAGATAATGAAGGTGATTTACAAAGGAAATTATCTATCCCATTGCACCAAGGACTACTTAGAATCCTTTTCCTGCATATGACTAAGAAAGATGTACAGAATGGGGTGGCGAGCCTTGGTCTATATTACATAAGTCCTTTTGAGTCTAAGAAGAACCCCAAAGATTATTGGAAACTTGGAAAGATTCTAGTGATGCACTTCAGTTCTCTAAGGAGAAGAAGGAGAAGGGGTCTAAAGCCTCCTCTAAGTTCACCCCTTTGATTGTACAAAGAAATAATATCGAGAGTGCTAAGCCATTGAAAGGAGGTATTATTATCAAGAAGGAGCCTAGACTTAGGGTGGAATTAGTTGAAGCAACCAAAGAAAATCTAGAGTCCCAGAGGCATTCTAAACACTTGAAGATAAGGACAGAGAAAAGGGATGAATCCTACCTCCATATCATTGATCAGTTGTAGTAGTTTACGTTTAAATTTTTCAATCCGAGGGTAATCAAGGTTATATTTAAAGAATAGCAATCCAGTATAGATTATACTGTAGAGATCAATGGTAAGCTTAGTTCAGATTTATTTTAGTTTCAGGTGTTTGCAATCGAAAGTTAGATTGTGCATGAATGAAAAAAAAATGCAAGTTATGATTTAATCTATATGAATGTGTGGATCCATGTATGATTTAATAATGCATAGTATAATTCATAATTATTTATTATGCAATTTAATTAAGTTTATGCTTTAAAATTTATTCTACATTCTAACTATTTACCGGGGGGAAGAGATTTAGGGACTAACCTTTCGAAGTGGACCCTACCTCCGAAAGGTTAGTTTTAACCCCTTCCTCTAATTTCTACTTTACTTTGACTTCAATAATCTACTCTCATTTAATTAATATAATACTTAATTATTTCATAATTGGATAAAATAAAATAAATGAAAGCTACCAAAGCAAGCAAAATGAAAAGAAATTAATTGACACAGTTACCATATTCTAAAGAAAATATTGTTGTTTTATTACTGAAACCTCAAACGTACATGGTTGCGCATCCAGCTTTTCCAAAAATTGTATACAGGGGATTACATTAGAAATAATCGCAACTTAGACATATTTTTTTCATTAGCTCTCCAGCTCTCTAAACGTTTTCAAATGTCTCTAATGGAATATATATTGTCGCTTGGAAAATTTCGAATATAACTCCACGTATTTCTCCATTTGGTGTGGACTTGATAACGCAACAACTATATTCTAACAAGAATAATCTAATACTAACACATTTCCTAACCTACTTGGACTCAATAAATATCCTAATTGGTCCAAGTGGCAATACAAGAACTAATATAACAACATAATGCCATCTTTGACTTAGTGGGATAGCTACGTAACAATATAGTCATTTTATTTAGACTTTTTCTAACAACTTTTATCCTTTCTTTTATGGAAGGACACATTTATTACAAATATTCACATAATCTCCTAACAACTTATATGCCCCAAATAAATGATGAGTCACCCACGTTTGATTCTTCTAACCGCCCATGTGGAATTTGAAACCTTTCGTGCTTGATTCTTTCAACTACCCACATGGTGTTTGACCAAGCCATAGCTTATGTGGCATTTTTATTATGCGAAACAGGTTTTTCCATATATTTTTCCAGGTTTCTGTAGCACCCTTCCGTAGCGCGCATCCACGTGTCTCCTCAAATATAATTGCACGATATTGGTTCATTTTTCCTTCAATGTATGACCTATATTTTACTGCAATATTACCTGTGATTGTTCTACTGCCAAAAACATACAAAACTTTGCACAATTTGTGTAAAATATGAACATTTATCATTTAAACTTCATTCATAAAATTTACTAATAAATCACATAAATAAGGTAAAAATAATCATTAAAACACATTACTTCCATGATTTACAGATAGAAAACATATAATCCTTGCATAAAATATGTGCCAATTGGACACTCATCATTCCCCCAAACTGAAGGAAGTGCATGTCTTCATGCACACATGATTAATACAACAATCTTAATGGATAAAATCTGCAGTTATAACGGTTGCATAAATCTAAAATTTGATCTATAGTGGATGATTGATGCCTTGTTCATGTAAATCCAAGCCTTTACCTTGATATTCCATTTTAAACAATATTTCCTTTGGAATGTGATATACATGCAAATTGTCATTTGGCTAGATTGGGATTACCATCATTACCCTTTTTTTTTAAATGAAATAAATTGAAACAAGAAGGTACTATAAATCATACAATGAGTATGTGTTTTATTTTAGTCTAATCACCTCCTATAGCAACAATCTTCCAAATTCTATCTATCTAAACCCACTTTCCAATGCAAAAGTCAATAGTTCTCCTTGGACTTATTTAGATGTATATCAAAGCTATGCATAAATAAGACTTATAACCCATACTAACAATAAGAACATCATTATATATATAACATAAAAATTTAAATCAACTTTGAAAGTTTATTTATTTAATTATTATTTATTTTATTTATTATTTATATATATATTTATTTAATATACATATATATAATTTATTTATTTATATTTTATTATTTTATTATTATATATTTTTTATTTTTTGGAAGGGCCAATATAAATCTCAACACTTAGTGAAATTTCAAGAAATGCACTACAGACACTGTCTATGGATGGTGTTTATAGAAGATGTTTACGGAAGATCACTACATAAGCTATCTATAGAAACTACAGTTGTTAGAGTTGAGAAAATACTTTACCTGATTCTTCCCCCAAAACTGTATTGTGAACTTCGTATACCTTTATTTACCTCCCCCCAAACTGTAATTTTGGCTATATAGCCAAAAAAGATGAAGGGTGTTTTATTTATATTGGTGGATAATATAATAATGAGTTTTATCTATGGGGGTTTATTATAATTTTTGTGATTGTGCTTCCTGAATTTTCATTAAGGAGTATCCAAGTGAGAGAAAAATAATGATTATAAAGCTTGATATCAATCATCAATGTATACAAAAATAGATATCTATCAAAGGCTTGGAGTATTTCCAATCATTTAGAAAAATGGAATAGATATTCTGATATTATGATGGCTTTTGTTAAGAGATACAAGATTTTGAGAGATAGAAGCCATATTTTTGTAGGAGAAAATGAACCATAGGAATTTGCTTTTGACTTTTGCCTGCTTAGGATATTCTAGAGTTATTTCTCAAAGACTTTAAACATCCTAGTGATTTTTAAACACTTTCATATATTCATTTTACAAATCATCATGGTGTTAAAGTTATCCTAATATTTTCAAACTTCCTCAAGGACCAACTATGTGTGCAATGAGTATTCATTTACCATTATGAGTGAGGATTGAGTAACAACAAAGATCACTTATGCCAACAAGCTAGCTTATCTATAAGCATCCATAGGTCTTGTCTAGACTTAGTGCTACTATGTAAGGATACTTTAATGGAGAGTACCCCATGGTGTTCAAGATACTAAGAATTATAGGGATTCAAGCTCTTTTACCCTTATTTAACTTTTCTTTGGGATACTTGCTCATTTTTAGAGGGAGCAAGGGACTTTTATTGCTTTTGGGATTCTTGCATATTTTTATGAGAAGCAAGAAGATACTTTTTGGGATACTTGCTCGATTATATGAGGAGTAAGGGATTTTTTTTTTTTGGGAGTAAGAATTTTGGGGAATTGGATTCCCAACCATTCTATCAAAGTCCTGATGGGAATTTGATCCTATCCTTACTATTCTCCTTTTTTTTTTTTTAGGGATGAAGGGTGAGCTTATCCTTTTGCCAATTCAATAGTACTCTAGACCATACGCCTAGATGGATAAGCAAGGGAAAATGTTCACTTATGACAATAGTAATACATGAGTCAATATCTCCACATATCACAATATTTTTATATGTTCAGATGTGCGTAGTCCAAGAAAAATTTTGATTGACTAGGAATAACTTACAACACCAAAAGATTGATTGACTTTCAATGAAAATTTCTCAAAACACTAATGTTGTTTGAGTAATTGAAAAACATCCAGATTTTATCTAGCAAACAAGGTATTATGCAACATATGATAGTCATTTTCTACAAGCTTTTTAAATAATTACCTCTTTAAGCTACTTTTTAAAACATTAGGACTGAAAATTGATGAGAATAAGATAGAAATACTGCAGATTTAGAAATTTCATGATGAAACAAAGGAAGAATCATCTTTTTTTTTTTTAGGAGAGAGAAGTTATTATTCAATGGTTGTTGTTTTTTGTTTAGAAATACTAAGGTGGTGTATGATTTTTTTTTTTTTTGAATTGTAAATAGGCTTTGAGTTTTACTGCATCACTTCTAAATATTTTCTAATTAAAATTCTCATGATACAATATGTTTGTCCTACCTACTTTATAGTTTTGTTGATTCAGTCCTCTATAACACCTCTATTTTATTTCATTATTATTATTACTTTTATTTTATTATTAATATATATATCTATATATAAATATACTTTATTTTTATTATATATTATTATTATTATTATCATTTCTAATAATAATATATATTTTTTATAACCCAGGTGTTGTAGGTGAGTTGGAGAGGAGAGGGAAATCCTCCAAGGGAAGTCCTAGGTTCAAATCTCCACCCTACCAAAAAGCTAAATTGGGTATCCAAAATCCAATTGATAATGTTGGTGCGGGCAAGGTCGAGTGCGACCCCGGGTGACTTTGACGGTGTAGAACCCCCTGTTCGTGGTCTCTCAGACCAAGGCGGCTCCACAAGGGGTTTTTCGCTTAAATAGATATATATATATATATATTATAATAATTCCTAGAGGTTTATTGTAGTAGATTGTTTTCCACCATCTAGCAACCTTTGTTTTATTTTCCTTTTCTTGCTCTTTGGTTTTGTTATTTTTTGGGTTTTGGTTTTGATTTTTTTATTTTAATTCTATTGTAATCAAGTTTAGATACAAATCACATCAATTGAGTTTATAACCATCCTTAATACAACAGAGAACAACTAAAATAAAATTTCATGTTATTCCTAATATTTGCTAAAAATTAGATGCGACTCACGTTCCTACGAATCTTTGTACAACCACTTTTAGCATACCAGGAACATAATGAAATATTGTAGGAAAAGTAAAGTTTGCTTAAATAAAAGGTACTATTACTGCTTCCTTGATCATTAGGGGGATTTCATTATAGTTGTGTCACTCAACGTAACTAATTCCTACTATAAAAAACAAGGTTTCTCTTTCAGTGTACACCTACTTCTTATCTTTTCTCATAGGTCCTAAGTCAATTAAGCAACAATAATTACCCAAAGCATAAAATTTTGTAGAAAATGAAATTTGCAAAAATAAAAGGTAAACTATTATTGTTTCTTTGATTATCAGGAGGGATTTCATTACAGTTGTGTCACTCAACGTAACTACTTCCTACTATAAAAAATAGGGTTTCAATTTCAGTGTACACCTACTTTATGTTCTTTCTCATAGGTCCTAATTCAACTAAACAATAATAATTACCCAAAGCAGGAAATAAAATTTGTAGAAATAAAATCCTAATTAAGAAAGCAGTAAAACTGATTCCTCAAAAAAAATGAACCTGGCAGCGTCGAACGAAGGAGCTTGTTGGAACCATCATGGGCCACTCTGACTCATATGCACACCAAGGTCTCATGCATACCCCTTTTCACATACAAGTAAGATTCTCTTTTTGCACTGCCAAACAACTTTTTCGATTAACCACTACGGTGCTACTCTCCCCGGCAATGACGCCTAAATGATCAGTTGTAGTAGCTTACATTTAAATTTTTCAATCTGAGGATAATCAAGGTTAGATTTAAAGAATAGCAATCCAGTATAGATTATACCGTAGGGATCAATGCTAAGCTTAGTTCAGATTTCTTTTAGTTTTAGGTGTTTGCAAACGAAAGTTAGATTGTGCATGAATGAAAAAAAATACAAGTTATGATTTAATCTATATGAATATGTGTGGATCCACGTATGTTTTAATGATGCATAGTATAATTTATAATTATTTATTATGCAATTTAATTAAGTTTATGCTTTAAAATTTATTCTACATTCTAACTCTATTTATCGGGGGGAAGAGATTTAGCGACTAACCTTTCATAGTGGGCCCTGCCTCGGAAGGTTAGTGTTAACCCCTTCTCCTGTTTTCTACTTTACTTTAACTTCAGTAATCTACTCTCATTTAATTAATCTAATACTTAATTATTTCATAATTGCAAAAATAAAATAAATGAAAGTTACCAAAGCAAGCAAAATGAAAAGAAATTAATTAACATAGTTACCATATTCTGAAGAAAATATTGTTGCTTTATTACTGAAACCTCAAACGTACATGGTTGCGCATCCAAATTTTCCATAAATTGTATACAGAGGATTACATTAGAAATAATTGCAACCTAGACATATTTTTCATTAGCTCTCTAGCTCTCTAGACCTTTTCAAATGTCTCCTATGGAATATATATTGTCGCTTGGACAATTCCGAATATAACTCCACGTATTTCTCCATGTGGTGTGGACTTGATAACGCAACAACTATATTCTAACAAGAATAATCTAATACTAACACATTTCCTAACCTACTTGGACTCAATAAATATCCTAATTGGTCCAAGTGGCAATACAAGAACTAATATAACAACATAATGTCATCTTTGACTTAGTGGGATAGCTACATAACAATATAACCATTTTATTTAGACTTTTTTCAACAGATTTTACCCTTTCTTTTAGGTAAGGACACATATATTACAAATATTCACGTAATCTCCTAACAACTTATATGCCCCAAATGTATGATGAGTCACCCACGTTTGATTCTTCTAACCACCCATGTAGAATTTGAAACATTTTGTGCTTAATTCATTCAGCTGCCCCCGTGGTGTTTGACCAAGCCATAGCTTATGTGGCATTTTTATTATGCAAAACAGGTTTTTTTGTAGATTTTTCCAGGTTTTCGTAGCACCCTTCCATAGAACCCTTCCATAGCGTGTGTCCACGTGTCTCCTCAAATATATTTGCATGATACTGGTTCATTCTTCCTTCAATGTATGACATGTATTTTGTTGCAATATTACCTATGATTGTTCTATGCCAAAAACATTTAAAACTTTGCACAATTTGTGTAAAATATGAAAATTTATCATTTAAACTTCATTCATAAAATTTACTGATAAATCACATAAATAAGGTAAAAATAATCATTAAAACACATTTAATTCCATGATTTGTAGATAGAAAACATATAATCCTTGCATAAAATATGTGCCAATTTGACACTCATCAATCATTTTTGACCAAAACTCAAAGGATTCTTGGGAATCTATCTCAATCTCTTCAATGAAGAAGAGATATTAGACATCCCCTTGAAGAAGGCTAAGCAATGTATTGACACATATGTAAGGTAAAAAACTAAAATTGTCCCTCTAGTGTCTCAGATGGGTCTAAAGAACACGTTTTAAAGCCTGAATGACCTCATTAACCCCATGAATAGGACCAATAAGATGATAGCAAACTATGTTGATGAAGTAGATCTTCACCTCAAGACCTAAAGAAGAAGATTAATGAATCAGGTTCCAGTGCTGAGCTAGAGACCCTAGGAGGGAAGGTTGCAAGGAAAATATTTTGATTGGGTATCTTCTATTTCTCTTTTGTTCCTTGGTGTTTGTATTCTTGGTCTTGTTTGTTGTTAGATTTTGAGTTTTCGAGGGTTCAAAACCTGGTTTTTGTTGGGATAGCCCTTATTAGTCATTTTATTGTGGGATTTTTGAGATTATTTTGATTACCTTTCCTAGTTGGTTGTAAAAGGTTTGGGGATCCTTTCAAAACCCCTTCTCCAACCTAATAAAAAAAAGAGTTCTTTCAACTATATAGACAACCCAAGATGGTCATATCTAGAATGATATGCAAAAATAAAAGCTTAACCATAAACTTGATAATAATAACTAGATTAAAACTGGAGCTTTAATTCATGGTATCAAAGAGAGGAGAAGACATACATTATAATTAATTAGTTGATTTTTGGCAATTCCTCCATTAGATTGTTCATACAAATTTCTCTTGGTATAAAGTTAGACATCACAAAAAACTTCAAGCAATGAATCAAGGAAAAAAATCTCTAGAAATTGCATAAAAAAGAGCAATGAAATAAAGCAACCAGTAACGAGAAATTCAAACCTAATGAAATAAGGAAACCATGATTTATGTGGAAAAAAATATTTAGGGGAAGAAAACCTACAATTATGTTGCAACTTATATTATTGAAATGTAACTAAGATTACAATGCACATGAGTTGAACAAAATATATCCTAGATAAAAAGAGGAGAGCACACAATAAATCACACAACTTCAAAGTACTCCCAAAAGTTTGTCTTGCCAACAAATAAAAAATATAACATCTTGTTTTTATTTCTTTCCAAAAATGAGGAAGCAAAGGAGGGCATGGAAGGTTAAAAGTTATGTTTTTTCCTCTTCAATTTCCTTTTTAGTGACCTTTTATTTACCCATTTCTCTTTCTAAAAATAAAATTTTTCCTATATAATCAACCTTCATAGAAATATCATTTGTGAATCTCCAACAAGTTATCCATATCTAATATAAGTTATTAGAAAATATTGTCCTCTATTTCAAAATTGTTTCCATATTAAATTAAATTACATGAAAAATTAGCTCATAGATGGTTATAATTATGTTGAATCAAGTAATTATCCTTACTTCTAATTAAGATTTTACACTCCCATATTGATTTTTAACAAAGTTGGAAGGGATGGCCAATGACTTATTCCAACCTTTGGATTTAGGTCGGCTTCCTACTATCCTTGCAAAATACTCCTATGCTAATCTAAACTAACTTGCATTGAAAGTAAAGTGTGAAAAGAAAAATACATACAAGTAAAGTGTAGAAAGGAAAATGCATAAAAGTAAAGTGTGGAAATAAAATGCATGAAATTTCAATGGTGCAAGAGATTTAAGCAAATACAAGTTTTAAAGCATATCAAGGGAAGTGTATGATCAATCAACACATGAGAAGTCAAATAACATCAATTTTCACCCATTCATTAGATTATGAAATTGACAAATGAATGACAAGATAGGCTAGAAGGTCCGTGCCATAATTGTCATGCACTTGATAAACCAAAAGGTCAATATCATTGATGGAACACCTAAGGACTTGCTAATTTCTTACAATCTCATGAGGACAAAGCACAATATGAGTTTCATAGAGTGTAGCTCTAAATTCTTATGGCCAAAATATGAATACAATGAGGGCCCTAGGCCCTATTTATAGTAAATGTTTAGCCTTGAGTTACCTGCGATGAGAAACAAATACTCCTAGTAAAATTAAGTATTTGGAAGAAACTTTCGAAAATGTTACACCACCAAATTTTACCTACCATCAATCATTCCTCTAACAGTTTTAAGAGGTTCTAAAATGACTTAATGTACCACTACATGTCAAAATATTGGTTTTTGAAATATTTACATTGAAATTTATATCTTCAATTCACTTTTATTATTTTCTAAGCGATTTGCTCTAGCTTGGCAAGTTAATTACTCACATTTTCAAGAAGATAAACACCATTTTCTAAGTGAATTGCTCCCCCAATCAAATTAGTCCTCTCCAACAAGTGAAGCAGTACTTGAAACTAATCAGTAGTTTTTGCAAGTAGATCGGTCCCTATTTATACCTAGTCAAGTTTTGGGAATTTTGATGTCTCTGCTACTTGATTTTCTCTACCATATTCTCCTTTAAAATTTGTAAAAGTTATAAGGTAGTGTTGAGGTACTACATTTATGTTAACTTCATGGGATGCCAAGCTCGATTAGCATAAGACTCTAGATACTACCTTTATCCTTTAGGCATGAAGTCTATAAAATTGAGATCTTCATGGTAAAACTAATAAAATCATTAGTTCTCCTTACTTGATCTTCTGGAAACAATCCCAATAACTTCTACCACTTAGTGTCACTTGGAAATAGTACTAATGCAAGGTCTTTCACCTCCTTTATGAGATCTTTGAAAGGATTTTATAACAATTCTTCTTGTTTAGCAACTAGATCATGTAGCTTCACATATACTATTGCTAGTCACTTAGAAGTCTTAGTTGCTTTCCCTTGATTGGCTTAGCTCTTATTCTCCTCAATCATAGCATTTATGATATCATCATCTTATATGTGCTTTTTTCATCAAAAATAGTAGGCGTTCATACAAAAACAAAACCCTTGGATCTCCTTGTCCATTTCTTAGGCTTGGAATCTACATGATGTCAGGTTATCTTTGCATGTGTGAAGGTTCCTTTGGACATCAAAGAGTTTTCTTAGTTTCTTGACCAGGTCCTTAAGGTCTATCCTGTGATGCTATGTCTATGTTGATAAAATTAAGGCAAGGAGTTTAAGGATCTCTTGATATTCACCTCTTGTAGATAATTGTCTTTCCACATTGTTGATTGTCTTCTCAACTTACTCTAAAATTTCTTCTATGAAGGAGGTCAACCAAAAGTACTCATGTATTTTTTATTTTTTCCTAAGGGATAAAATTTTGAATGTCTTAAGTTGCCTTTGGGTATACAACTAATTCTAATGGCTTTGATGTTGTTAACTTTAAAATTTGTTGGTCCATTGCATTTAGGATTTCTTGGAGTCAACTCTACTATTCTATCAATTATTGCACAAAGTCATCAAGCCCTTGTATTTTCTCAGATTAAGCAAATCAATATTTTAGGTATTCAACTTTCTTCTTTGGCTAATACTTCTCTAAGGCATATTTCTTAAGATCCCTCATTTTCTTGTTGGATTTGATCTCTTTATGCCTTCAACTAAGCCAATTTTGCCACAATCTCTCGATTCTTGATTTGTGGTACTTCATTCTTGACTACAAGATGACAAAATTTTATAGCTACACCAAGTGTGAGTTGGTTTATGTTAGTAACCTTCATATAAAAATAGTCATAATAGTAATGCAAGAATGAATGGAAATACTTATAAACTAAATCACCATGAAAATAAAAATAATAGAAGTGTTGAATAATATAATTGGATGGAAATACAATAACTTATATTAATCAAGTAGAAAATATAGTGTAGGCATCTTCGATGGGGCAACCTCCTTGGAATCAAGGCTCCTATACAATTTGAGAAAAATATAAGATACATTATACTTCAAACTCATATCCTTATATAGACTCTTATTTACCCTAACCCTCATGCTCAAGGGTTGGACCAAATGAAATATGGGACTTGAGCTACTAACTCCTACTTATAACAAAAGTAATTTTTATATCATAATGAGACCATACACACTAGGCACCCAAGGTGCAAATATACACTAACACTAGACAAGTACATAATAATGGTTATGTTAGGATAGGGTCCTAACATGCCCTCCCCCTCTAAAAGGATTTCTCCTTAAATCTTGAGGTGAGGACACTAATGCTATAGTTGATGAATCAATTCCTAGGTGGCATCTTTTGGCTACAATCCATGCCACAGTTGGGCAAAACATTGGTTAGTTTTCTATGGTATAAATTATTACCTCCATTTAATTGTCAACCCAGGACAACTTGTAAACTTGTGAGTAACCCTACACAGTATATGCCTATAATATCCCTTTAATCAGATGAGTCCCTTAGATTCTATGGTTTGGGGGTGTTGTTGTTTCATTGGAGTTCTCATTTATCTTCCAAACCACTAATCTAATTTGCATTATCAAAGAAATAACTGAAATGCTTTGAAATCAAAACTGCACACTTGCTAGAAATTTACAGAAAATAGGGGAAATTGCAGTATTAAACTAAACTACAAAAAATAGGAAAATAAATTAAAATGATAGAAAATAGGTAAAATAAGGGAGGAATACTATTGAGAGTGGGCCCAAGCTTCCAGTAGATTCCACCCGCATTAAGACATTCACCGGATGCTAGTTGAGTTTGATAAAAAGACTCAAATGTATTGTATTTGGAATTACAATAGAAATTTACAGAGAAAATCCAGGATCTATTTTTCAGGGGTGGCCTGCATATTTATAAGATATGCGACCATGCCCTATTACATTATGAAAGCAAATCAATTTTTGATTTTGTTGTTACAACAATACGCAAGAATAAAGGAGATAAAGCAAAACATTAAACTCAGAATATATTCAATGTATTCTGTATCAGAACAGAATACGTCTAATATTTTTCTCTACTCGATTACATTGATTTTTATGTGATTGCTAAAAAATAGATGACATATGGTCATTGACATTGTCCTTGGTCCGCATCCATCATTGAAATCGCATCCGCATCCATCATTGAAATCATTGTTCTATTTTACCGATAACAAGGGTTGCATTATAATTCTGCATCAATGGGAATCAGGTGCCTTATCTATAGAAGATAGGAATCAGGTGCCTAAATGAGAGTTGAATTCCTAACATGAATCAACACCCAACAGTCAAGTGCCTAAATAGGAGTCGGGCGCTTGACTTAGTGCTTCATCACTATTTTGTTGAAGATATTTTTACCATCACAAAATAGAAAGTGCCAGGTTCGAATGGGACCTCGATGTAGTCATGCTAAAATACTATAAAATCCACTGAATCTACACATAATTCACTCAAAAATAAATATTAGACAACATACGTAATCTAATGTTAAATACATATAAAATTTGCATAAAACATATATTTCTATTAAAATAAATGCCACAATATATGGAAAGTTTGTACAAAAATGAGCATTTTTAGGGCTCATCATCCCCCATGCTTAAGGGTTGGCACATCCCTATGCCACTTTAAACTGATAATTACCAGTTTCATTTACAACTTTCCAGTAGGCCCTATTTTTCTCCTTCATTTTCTTGGTTGCAATTTTTTTTGGCGCTTACTACATCAAGTTGGTTGACTTGGTCTTGCTCCTTCACCTGGTTGTTCCTTTGTCCAAACTTTCCTCCCTACCACATTCCTCAAGTAGTAGCCAGTAAAAGTGGAGGTATCCTTCTGGAATGTTGGCTCAACCTGCTTCTAGTATTCATGGTGAGGGGGTAAACTTTCTCCCACTAGTACTATAGATTCATCACCAAATAAAATGTTGGATTTCTTAGCAACCTTAGCCTTGGGCAAATTGGCCACCACTAGCTCAAGTTCAGCATCATCTTCAGACTCTACTTCTTCTACTAGAGGAGCTTTGCTTGTTGTTGCTTGAGCTGCAGGTGGTACAGGACCTAGCAGTCCCATATTCATGAAATATACCTTCATCTTTGAAGGTTGATCACCTATTGACCCATACAAATCCTAAAACTATGCTGGTCGGGCAAAATTAATTTTCTTACGAGGAGCCTTGGATGCCTTTTTGGCCTCTTTTCTAGTTTCCTTGGCCACTCTCTTAGAGGCTTTCCTATACTCCTTATCTACCTTGATATCTGCCTTGAGATATTCGAACTTCTTTTCTACTCATCAAATAACTTTAAAGTCTCTACCCATTCTTCATCAGAATTCATACCTGATTCTTTTAGTTGTGTAGTCCTTGCTCTAGTCCTGGGTCTTCATTGAGGTCCCCTTACAACCTTTCTCTTCCTTCTCAGCTTCTTGGGCTATCTTGTAGGGTCTATAGGTATATCTAAAATAGGGGGATTTCCCCCTTCTACTATTTCTACTACTTTTTTTGCTTGATCTTCAAAATTTGGAGACTTATGAGTCTCCTGTGCCTACTCTGTAGGCATTTTCTTAGGTGACCCTTTAGTCACATTTTGTGTAGCAGGTGATTCCTCTATTGAAATCCCTTTCTCTACCTGAAGCTATTCAGGCTCAGCCCCTACATCTCCTTCTAACTCTTGGCTAGTAGAATGAGTGGACTCTTGAGATTTTGCAACCTCTTGATCCTCCTCTACAACCTTATCTAAAATATAAGGCTCTTCAACCTCAATTTCATCTTCCTATCTTATGTCTTCCTCTACAGATTTTTCTAAAAGTTGAGGTTCTTTGACCTCAATTTCATCCTCCTAATTTACCTCTATATCTACAGAGGAAGAAGATGTTGGGGACTATCCCATATCAACTTTAGGACCCTGATCTTACCCCTATTCTATAGAGTGAGCTGGTGAATGGGGTTGTTCAACCTCCATTGCTTCATTTATTTCCTACTCTACTTCTGCATGGGATTTTAGGGAGGATTCTTCAGTTGCACTTTCTATAATAATTATAGGGGTCCTTGCCCAAGAATTAGGGCTCCCTTGTACAGACATATATCTAGAAGAAGCCACTGATTGGTCCCTTACCTCAACTTCCTTGCTAGAATTCCTCATGTCTGATCGAAAAGGGCCAGAGGAGGCTATTTTCTCCTCAGAATCTGGAGAGTTAGTGGGCACTTCCATAGCCCAATCAATTTGTACCATCGCATCTACCCTAGATGGCCATTCAACCTCAGTTTGTTGGGTCTATGATTATAACTTCAATATCATCTCCTATAATTGATGGATGGTCTGATACAACTCC
Organism: Wollemia nobilis; assembly: GCA_028583015.1. Lineage (NCBI taxonomy): Eukaryota > Viridiplantae > Streptophyta > Pinopsida > Araucariales > Araucariaceae > Wollemia > Wollemia nobilis. The sequence continues at coordinate 5,038,828 of JAQPPZ010001422.1, forward strand.
TACAATTTCACTATAACTGCTTTTCTGGACTCTTGAAAAAGAGTTCGCTCCTCCTTATACTTGGCCTCCCAAGTACAAGCCTATTCTTTCAATATCTATAATTGCTATTATAGATCCTCCATATACATTTCCTACTAAGGAGTACTTCCCTTGGACAAGTCCTATAATATATGGGCCATGAACTCATCCTTATTCAACTCATCAATCGTTGCATCATCATCCGATGAGCTATAAACCACCATGGATGCCTTCATCCTCTTGCTCCTGGTTCTGGTGGAAATTGACATGTAAGTAGGGCTTGGCAGACCATGCCCTACCTCATCTTCAAATTGAGGGCCAATAGGGGATGAATCCTATCCTGCATCCTCATAAAATTGAGGAAAAATAAGGGATGAGGCTTGCCCTGCATCCCATGTATTTTCCTCAAGCTAGGACGTAGGCATCATCTCTATTTGCTCTATCATCTTATCAGTCGATCGGTCAGTCTATTTTGGTGCCATCACTTCTTCCTCTACCTTAGGAACTACATTATTTCCTTTAGCTTCCTCAACCATTACATCTCTGTGTGACTCAACATGTCGCACCAAGGTCAAAATCAGGCCATGGTGAGCCAGGGTAGACATTGTGCCTACCTGGTACTAGTTGGCCTCATCCTTGAGTGCACATGTAAGATAATGGGGGACATTGATCTTGTCCCCATGTAGTAAATGGTTGAGGAAACAAAAATGGTTAGAGTTTAGTTTGGAAAACCTACCCATACAAGTGAAGAACCGAATAATCTGCTCGAAGATCGGTCTCCAATATTCGAGGATGTACTGCTTCGGCAAACTAGCATGCATCAGGTATTGCATTGGGTGCCCAAAGAATCATTTCATTAGAGTGTGGGGTTGTCCTCCTTATACGTGTATTCTCCTATTTGGGGAAGGCCTATTACCCCAATAATGTACTCTTCGGTGACTAGAATTTCTAGTCCTCGCATGCGAACAACTCCGTCCCTCATAGATATCACAAATTTCTTAGCTACTTCCACATCCTGGTTTTGGCTGACCAGATGGTAGTATTCCATCCATCCGGTGACGTTGAATTGTGTCTGTACATCCTCACTAATGCTTGAACAATCTGTAGGCTCACTCTTTTTCAATAGATGGTTGGTCAATTTTTCCCCCATGGCAAAGTTCAAATTTTTCTTGGCTCTGAGTTTTACTTGCAGTAATTTCTCACACCCTGGTTTTTCTACGGTACTCTATTATTTTCTTGCATAGATTTTTGCCAATGCATGGTTTTAAATCACCTGCATCCATGAACATAGGCACTTGATTGTCGTAATTAGAAATAATTACGGTTATCTATGCAAAATCTCATTAAAGCGTGTGCCAGATTTTGCGTAGATGATGACCATGAGTGTTTTCCCCAATCAAAGTAGTGACACATGGAAAAATGCCAAGTGGAGAGAAATGGGTGGCTGGTAATTCAATGGGGATTGTGCTGGCACTATTTTATAGAAACATATGCCTATGAAAATAATATATATATAAAATAAAAAATTAAGCATGTACCCGTATTATGTTTCATGCATGTATAATGCGCAGACACTCGTGGTGCACTGGAATTGGCTACTTTATGGTGACTAGGTATTCTAAAACAAAGAATGATAGGCATATTTCCCATGTGAATTTCTCTCTATTTTGATTGGTTCTCGGTTGCTGCAATTTGATACATTTGAGAATTCCTACACATTTTCAAGAAAATGTTAGAAAAACACGTCTTCATGGGATGACAAACATCCCTCCCTTGGAAATTGTTCGCTGATGACCTTGGAACGTGCACAAATCTCCAACAAAAAAATTAAAATAATTTCATCCGTGAAGTTTGACTTATGCACATGGGTGAAATGTTGACGTGGCTCGGGCCACTTCCCAATGCTGAAGATTATTCATACGAGGCACAAACGCATGAAAATAGAAAGCAAGTGCCTCCTTACATGGAAATCGGGTGCCTTCTTTTGAATCAAGGCATGCAGGCGCAAAGCAAACACCTTTTGTTAGCAATCGGGCATCGTGCTTAATATGGAAAGTAGACACCTTTTGTTGGCAATCGGGTACTTAAAGTAAAAAATAGAAAGCAAACACCTTTTTATTGGAAGTTAGGTGCCATACTTAAAAACAAAAAGCACTTTTTTTAATGTCCAGGAAATTAGGTGTCGCTTTCCCAAAAAATGGAAGTTGAGCACCATTTTCTTATGAAAAATAGGAATCAGGCATCTTTTTCTTGACATAACGGGAGTCGGGTGCCTTCTACCGTACAAACGGGAATCAGGCACCTTCTACCATACAAACAAGAATCGGGCACCATCTTTCGTAAAAATGGGAGTCAGGTGCCTTCTCTAGAAAATAAGAATCGGGTGCCTTCCTCTTCAAAAAATGGAAAGTAGGTGCTCCTCATTTATTTCAATATCTATTGATGTGTCCACTAGTGTACGCTTACAGTTGATCAGGCCTTCAGCATTCTGGTTTGAAGAATAGGGATAGAATCAACATCCGCTACCTGAACCAACATTCGGGTATTTTTCTTCATGAAGACCAAAAACAAACACCCAAACACTTGTTCAGATATGGTTTCCCCCTCCAAGTGGGGATGAGCTACTTCTACTAGAATTTAATCTCCTAGAAAGCTAGGATTGTGTAGGTTCATGGATCATGTGCTTGTTAGGCCTAGGTTTCCTAGGTTGCCTAATAGTTGCACTCAAGGCATCATTCCTACAAAATAAAAATACAACTAAAGAAAGAAAAATTGTAGAACTTTAAAAGAATAATTATTTTTGGACCATGTGGACAATGTCCACATATTACTGACTCATTTTAAAACTAGAATCAACTGGGGTCTCCCCCATGCCTAATCTGGACTTCATCATATAAGTCTCAGACACATGATATGGATGCAGTTGGTGACCATTGACTGTTAATGTAATGTTGTTACCATCAATTATTTTGATCCTCACAACTCCATTGTTGATGATCTCAATCACTTCATATGGCCCCATCCAATGCTGCATAAGTTTACCTTTCCTTTCCTAGAACCGGGAGTCATACAATAATGCCCACTCTCCCACTTTTAACTGCTTTGGCTTGGTGTGATGATCATGCCACTTGGCCCTCTATTTTTGGATGACCTCTATCCGATGCAGAGCATCATGATGGTATTCATCCAGCTGATTAAGCTATTGAATCCTTTCCTTTTGTGCCTCATCTAGATTCAAATCTAAATCTACTATAGTTTTAAGAGTTTTAATCTCAAATTCTATGGGCATCATAGCATTCTTCCCATATACTAGCTGGAATGGTGTAAAACCAGTAGTAGTTTTCTAGGTGGTTCTGTAAGCCCACACTACTTTTGGTAATCTTGTGGTCTAGTCCTTCCTATGCTATTGTACCATATTTGTGAGAATGTTCTCCAGTTCACGGTTGGTTACCTCTACTTTCCCATTTGCTTGTGGATGGTAAGGAGTGGTTTTGTTATGCCTGATTTTATATTGTTGCATGAGTTCCTGAATCATATTTGAAGTAAATTGAGGCCCTTGATCAGTTGTGATCTCCCTTGGAACCCCAAATCTGGTGAAAATAGATGAATACAGGAAGTCTGCTATAGTCTTCTCTTTAGAATCATGCAATACCTGCACTTCAACCCACTTGGTCACATAGTCAGTGCAAACTAAGATATACCTCTTACCTATTGACTATGGATTAATGGGTCCTACAAAGTCCATCCCCCATTTATCAAATGGCTCTATGTGCACATGTGGTTGGAGTGGCATTTCATCTCTAAGAGTAGGTCTACCCATCCTCTGACATTGGTCACATTGGCTCACATGCTTGGTTGCATCTTTGAATAGTGAAGGCCAGTAATAACCAGCCTGCAATACTTTGAATGCAGTCCTTTTTCCTGCAAAATGGCCACCACAAGGTTCATTATGGTAAGCTTTCAGTATTTCTACAATCTCATTATCAGCAACACATCTTCTCATGACCTGATCAGGCCCTGTTTTAAATAGGCACCCATCAATCCATGAGAAGTCTACACTTTTCTCAATTAAAGTTTATTTCTCATGTGGTGAAAGTGTAGGGGATACTTTACCAATGGCTAAATAATTAGCCATATCTATGTACCATGGTATCTATTCATTAAGAGCAAACAAATGCTCATCTAGAAACTGATCTTCTATGGTTGAATGATCAGGAGGTGTCAATCTAGAAAGGAAATCTACCACCACATTGTCCTTACCTAGTTTATCTACAATTGTCACATCAAACTCCTACAGAAGTAACAACCATCTGATAATTCTACCACTAATGCCAGGTTTGTTTGTCAGGTATCTGATAGTTGAATGATCAGTGTGCACAAAAACCTGATATCCTATAATATAGTGGTAAAATTTGTTAAGAGCATGTATAACTGCAAGGAATTCCTTTTCTATGATAGTATAATTGAACTCAACACTTGTAAGATGTTTACTGACATAATAGATGGCATAAAAATCATCACCATATTTCTATCCCAGAACTGACCCTATCGCATTATTGGATGCATCTGCATATATGTGAAAGGGGATGGTCCAATTTGGACCCCTCAAGATTGGAGCAAAAGTCAGATTTTCTTTCAAAATGTTAAATGCTTGTTCACAATCATTTGTCTAGACAAACTCTATATCTTTTTCTAACAATGTGCTTAGGGGTTTAGTAGTTTTGCTAAAGTCTGCTATAAACCTCCTATAGTAACCAACTGATCCAAGGAAACTACGGATATCCTTCTGAGTTTTGGGTGTAGGCAGGTTTTGGATAACTTCTATCTTCTTCCTATCTACCTTGATCCCATCTGTAGAGATATGATGTCCTAAAACTATCCCCTCCTACATTAGCATATAACATTTCTCATTACTTAGGGACAGATTGGTTTCCTCACACCACTGAAGTGTTTTCTCCAAAATTTTTGTGGCTTCTTCAAAGGTTTCACCATATACAGTGAAATCATCCATATATACCTCCACAGTTTCTCCAATCATATCAGAGAAGATGCTCAAAACTACCCTCTGAAATGTGGTAGGTGCATTGCACAAACCAAAGGGTAAAACTCGGTAAGCGAAGGTTCCCCATGGACAAGTGAATGTGGTCTTATCTTGGTCCTCTTCCCCAATCTGAATCTGATTATATCCACTAAACCCATCCAGGAAAGAAAAGTATTTCTTTCCTGCTAAGGTGTCAAGGACCTAATCTATGAAAGGTAAGGGGAAGTGGTCTTTCTTGGTTGCTTTATTCAGTGACCTATAATCAACATAGATCCTCCACTTTCCATTTTTCTTGGGCACCACCACCAAAGGTGATACCCATTCACTATCTAAGATAGGGTAGATAAACCCAACTGTCAGGAGTTTCTGCAATTCTATTTTAACAATCTCCTTCATAGATGGATTCATCCTACGTTGTGGTTGTCTTACCAGTTTTATTTCATCTTCCAGATATATTCGATGAGTACAGGTTTCAAGAGCTATTCCTCTCATGTCTGAATACTCCCAAGAAAAGGCACCTTGATGTTTGACTAATATTTTTCTTAGTTTGATCTACTATTCAGATGTCAACCCATCATTTATGTTTAATACTCTCCTAGGTGCAACTTCTATTTTCTGAATATGGTGATCTTTACCTCCCACTAATGGCAACTCTGGAGGAGGACAAGAGGGTTCTCCTTGGAAAAATTTTGATATCACCCTATCCTCATCACTCTCATCCTCCAACTCATCAAGTGCCATGATGGATTGAATCATTGATAAACCACTCATGTTCTGGTTTTCACATTTAGGTTCTCCCAACAAATCTACAGACTGTGCAGGTGGATGGATGATCAGATTTTTTACATTCTGACCATCAAAAATGGTCATTTGTCCATTTTTGCAACTTATGTAGGCATCAATTATTGCCAGCCAAGGCCTACCTAAGATGAGTGGATAACCACCCAACCCAGACTTGGATTGTAACACTAAGAAATCTGTTGGGTACTCCCATGCATCCACTGTGATAGTTATGTCTTCCAGTATTCCTTCAAGGAGCACTGTTGACCTATCTACCAACTGAAGGATAGTTTTGGTTGGCTTCAGATTGGTTAAACTGAGTTTCTGCATGGTTTCCTTGGGCATGACATTAATGGCATCCCCAGATCTACTAATGTATTGGGTAAAACACAGCCCCCAATTTTCATAGTTAAAACAGGGCTTCCTGGGTCTAAATATTTTTGGCTATAGGTATTTCCTAGCATAAGATCAGCTAGTTGTCCTACCAAATTGATTGCCTATGCTGGTTTTCTTCCTAGTTTTCTCAGACACAACTCTCTTATGGCCTTGTTGTAGATAGGAATATCCTTGATGGCCTAAAAGAGAGGAATTGTGATTGTTAGGTTCTTCAAACTGGAAAGAATATCAAATTCTGGTTGTATTGGCTTCTTGGGTTCCTGCAACCTTTTTGGAAAAGGTGGAACCCCTTCTCTGTTATTTATAGTTGTTGATTCTTCTTCTACTTCTTCTATAAGAGGTGATTCCTCTTTTTCTAACTCTATGTTTTCCTCCTCTTCTACCAGAGGAGCTACTTCTACACCTACCTGTCTACCTGACCTTAATTGTATGGGACTACAATCTACTTTGATATTATACATGGGGTACATCTCATTCTCCATATGGTATGTTGACTATGGTTTATTGTTTGGATTAGAAGTAGGTTGTGCCGATAGTTGAGTAGGTCTCAAAGTAGGGGAAGCTGGCAGACTTGGCTGTAGTGGGATTGGTGCAGCATGTTGTGGAGTTTGGCTCCAAGCATTCTGATTTCTCCACTACTATCTAGGCTACTGGTATGGCATCCATGGGTAGGGATTGTAAGGATTTTCTCCTTGGGAAAATTGAGTCCAAGGTTGTTTTCCCCACCAGCCCATGTTGGGTGGTTGAACTTGACCTTGGTTATGATAATTACTACCCCCATAGGATGGCATTCCTATTGGCATGTTGTTTCCCATAGGATATTGTTGCTAGTTTCTCCTATTACCCATGAAGTATACTTCCATTACTTCAAGTTCCTCTCTAGATTTTGATAACTATGGACACAACTTAGTTTTATGATATTTTTGACACACAACACACACTCTAACTTTGTTCTTAGGACATTCATTTTTGGGGTGCTTTCCCCTGCATTTAGGACAAAAATAGGCTAGTGTTACCTCATTCTCCTACTTCTTTTTCTAAAGCAGAAGGGTATCCATTTGGAGTGCAAGATATGACAACATCTCACTCTTGAGGTCTTCAAGCATATTTCCTATTTCTATTTTAGTGATAGTGGTTGATTGTTTGATATTCCTAGGGGTTAACTTACCCTTCCTTCTTGAAAAGTTTTGACACAACTACCGGATATCAGAAATTTGGTGTTGATAAATTTCCCCTCCAAAAATCATGTTTAAGGCTTCAAGAGCTTCATTTGTAAGCCCCTTTAAGAAGATACTTCTCAAGGACCTATCTCCTAGTCTTGCATGGGGAGATCTTTGCAAATTAAAGTTAAACCTATCCCAATACTCCTCTAATGATTCTCCTTCCTTTTGTGTCATATCCAAGACTTCTTCTCTGGAATCCCATGCCCTACCAAAGTCTTGATACTGATCTAGGAAGATTTTTTCATGTCTTCCTAGGTAGTTATATGTCTGTGTCCTAAACTGATGAACCAACATAGGGTTGCATCATCAAGAGTTGAGGGAAACAACTTTAATTTTTGAGCATTGGTTTTATAGTCTATTGACCTACATAGAACATAAAATTTGAAGAGAAATAGGTCAGGATATTCTATTGAAATCCTCTAAATATTGGAAGGTGGGTAGGAGAGATATGTTTCATCTTGTGGTCTCCTCTTGCCTCTTCTATGGGGAAGTTAAAACTAGTGGATGCTTCTTCTACTATTTTAGCCATCTTGTCTGCTATCAAGGTTTCTACACCTACTGCATTTAGGGTAGCTTTCAAGGCTTCTAATTCATTTCTTTTATCCTCTAGAAGGATTACTAAATCAATGTTTGAGATAGTCCTGTCTTCAACTGCTTGCCAACGTTGAAGGTTAAGAAAATATTCCTTAGATTGAACTCTTCCTACCACTAATCCTTCCCTAAGATTTTTTGGTCTAGTTCAAAAGGATCTTGTGCAAAAAGTGGATGTTGACTCCAATGCACTGTTACATTCCAATTATGAAGAGTCGTCGGCTATGTTGCTATCCAGATATAATTTCATTATTTAGTAGGTTAGCTATCCAAGAGTTTTGGTATCTATCATCAATCTTTCATTTGCGTATTTGCATTATTATTTGCCCATTCGTGGCGGGGATCTACCCTCCTTAAGTGGCGTATTTGCATTTATTGGAATTACGAAGCAGAACACTTCAAGTGGTATCAGAGCGAGACGATTAGGTGCACAATAATTTTTGTTGGTAGTGTTGGATCAAAGGAGTCACAGTGTGAACCTCTAAAGCAGGAGTTCAAGAGTTCGGAGTGTAATGCAATGCAAAAACCTTTAGTTAATTAGAAATGTATACAACAAAGCATTTTCACCTGATTTGTTTGAAGGTAAATCAAGGTGTGAAGACAGTGAAAACTTCTTGGAAATCCACCGGTAGAAAACAAGCGAAATACAATCTTCCACCAATCCCTGATTGTCACAACGCTGAACGTGAAGGATCATAACTTAACCCTAAAATTTCTTCTACAATAAACCAGTGTCGTGTGGAAATATTTTGTGGTTGTCCTAAGGGGTAAACAATATTATTTTGCATGTATTAAAATTATTACCGCAAGTTTGGGCGTGATAATCTCCTAAAACAACTTCCAACGAGCACGTTATTTTAACTCACAAATAAGAACTTTTTGTAGCAGTAATAGGCATCTGAAGGTTTAAATTAATAAAAGTATTATAAGTGACGACGAAGGTTTATTATTGAATTAATATAAATCTGCATTCATAAATTGGTGAAGAAGAATTTATAAATCCATGTTGCCAGAAAGAAGCAATCCCTCCGAAACATCATTATTCCTTTGGGTAATTTAAAGGAGAGTCCAGATAGTGCGTAACTATCACATAATTAACAAAGATAGCCAGTGCTTATCTGGGTATTTCCAATCACTTCATCATTCTGAGCTGGTTCCAAATTTACACATTTTTTGAAAAAAAAAAAGTCATTCGACACAAGAGAACAGTTTTTCGATCGTCACCATCAACAAAAGTTTTTTTAATATCGTTAGCCATCAAGAGTAGATTTTGTCCAGTTGCAGTAGAAATTATTTTACGTGAGGATTGAAGGAAATTAGAACAGGTTACAGTCAATGCAAAGGTGTGAGGTTGTTTTCATGGTTCATGAGGAATTCACAATAGTAACATTGCTTCATTCACAACTTGTCAAATCGGTTGGTAGAAGTGCATTCGCAACATAAGTTTTGAGTGAATCATCAGAAGGCATTCATACAATTATTGGTGGTAACCTAAATTTTTAGACAACGTTTGCATTTCGCAGTATAAGAATGCAGCAGGCAAAATATTAAATTTTTTCTTCTATAGTGGTGAAAACTATAATTTAAACCCTAGCCACGTGGGAGAATACACATAGTGGTATTACGAGAGATGATATTAATCATCGGACATTATCATCACAAAATCAGTATTACTTTTTTTTTTTAGCAATTGCGAGTGTTGGTAGGATTCCGTTTGCGGCAAGAAGAATTTTTGATAAAAAAAATAATCCCTAAGGTTTAATAACCTACCAAGTGTGGTATCCCTAACATAAATCGACATCCAGCTGCAGGACGACACGTGGTGTTATCAGGTTTATAGAGAATCTTGCAATCCAACCAATTTACGGTGGTTAGTAAAATCAGTTCTTCGACACAATTCTCTCTTCTCAGGCAAGATCCAACAGGCTTGCATTTGCATTCTAGACGTACCATTTTCCAGCGCATTGTGGAGAGTCCAACAATAGTTGTTCCAGCAGAAGACAATATTCTATATTATACTAAGTATTTCGGAATTGGAAACTGATCAAGATTAGAAGTTGAAATTAAAGGCAGAAGTTTGAAAATTTTTCAAAATTGTGTCTTGATAACAAATACAGAGTTTTGACAACAAGGACTAGCAACTCTTGGCAATGAATTTAGTAGCAATATTTGTTAAGATAATTTGACAAAGATCTCCAACAATGTTACAATCCAAAGTACACCATCATCGACCACGCCAAATTCAAGAGTTCCTAATTCAGTGGCAGGGCCTTCCAGAAGACGATGCTACAAGGCACATAGAGAATATTTTTCAGTTCTTTCCTAGCTTTGAGGACAAAGCTTTTAAGGGAGGGAGCCATGTTACATTCCAATTATGAAGAGTCGTCGGCTATGTTGCTATCCAGATATAATTTCATTATTTAGTAGGTTAGCTATCCAAGAGTTTTGGTATCTATCATCAATCTTTCATTTGCGTATTCGCATTATTATTTGCCCATTCGTGGCGGGGATCTGCCCTCCTTAAGTGGCATATTTGCATTTATTGGAATTACGAAGCAGAACGCTTCATGCACAAGTGGATATGGTGGTGGGGAGATATCATTGTCAGGATTTGGCATAGATGTAATAGATATTTTTGAAGAAATAACTTTTTTTTGTTTTTGATAAAACGATCATCTGATTCTCTAACTCTAGGTTGACTCATACAAAATTTCACATGGAGGTTTTGTAGAAAGTAACCTAAACTACTTTTAACATAATTTCTTCAGAATAAAAAATTACAGTTGGCTACTCCTAGACAACGATACCAAAATATTGGGAAAAACATTGGTTAGTTTTCTATGGTATAAATCATTACCTCCATTTAATTATCAACCCTAGATAGCTTGTAAACCTGTGAGTAACCATGCACAATATATATCTATAATATCCCTTTAATTAGATAATTCCCTTAGATTCTATGGTTTGGGGGGTGTTATTTCATTGGAGTTCTCGTTTATCTTCCAAACCACTAATTTTATTTGTATTATCAAAGAAATAACTAAAATGCTTTGAAATCAAAACTACACACTTGTTGGAAATTTACAAAAAACAGGGGAAATTACAGTATTTAAACTAAACTATAGAAAATAGGAAAATAAAATAAAATGATAAAAAATAGGTAAAAGAAGGGAGGAATATTGTTGAGAGTGGGCCCAAGCTTCCAGCAGATTCTACCAGCATTAATATATTCACCAGATGCTAGTTGAGTTGATCAAAAAGACTCAAATGAATTGTATTTGGAATTATAGCAGAAATATACAGAGAAAATCTGGGATCTATTTTTAAGGGGTGGCTTTCATATTTATAAGATATGCGGCCATACCCTATTACATTCTGAAAGCAAATCTATTTTTTATTTTTTTGTTATGATAATACGCAAGAATAAAGGAGATAAAGCAAAACATTAAACTCAAAATATATTCAGTGTATTTTGTATCAAAATAAAATACGTCTAATATTTTGCTCTACCCAATTACATTGATTTTTATGTGATTGCTAAAAAATAAATGACATTGTTGTTGACGTTGTCCTTGGTCTGCATCCTTCACTAAAATTGTGTTTGCATCCATCGCTGAAACCGTCATTCTATTCTACTGACAACAAGGGTTGCGTTGTAATTATGTGTCAATGGGAATCAAGTGCCTTATCTGTAGAAGACAAGAATCAGGTGTCCGATAGTCAAGCACTAAAAAGGAATAGGGTGTTCGATAATCAAGCACCAAATGGGAATCAGGTGCCTAAACAAGAGTCGGGTGCCTAAATTAGCGCTTCATCACTATTTTATTGCAGATATTTTTACCATCACAAAATGAAAAGTGCCAGGTCTGAATGGGACCTCGAAGTAGTCAATCTAAAATACTATTAAATCCACTAAATCTACACATAATTTACTCAAAAAAAATTAGACAACATACGTAATCTAATGTTAAATAGATATAAAATTTGCATTAAAAATATATTTCTATTAAAATAAATGTCGTAATATATATGGAAAGTTTGTACAAAAATAAGTGTTTTCAGAGCTCATCACCCACTATACAAGAAATTTAGTGAGAGTTTGTGTGCATGCCAATTCAAAATACTTGTGGGTTCCAAGATGACTAAACCTTCCTCATACAACTGGGCTAGTGTGTATTGGACCTAAGTACAGTTTCCAAGGACCTTATTTAAAGATGAAATATGCAACAGTAAATTTTTTATGGAAGAAGGTAGTAATTCTAGCTTATAGACCATGAGCCAACCTATTGGAGCACTTTATATGGGCCATAGAATTTTGGTGCTAGCTTTTTAATACCAAAAAGTTTCAATGATGACTACTTGTAGAGATACATGTTTAGCAAAACCACATCCTCTATGTTAAAACTACAATCATAATGGTGTTGATCTACCATGGCTAAATTATCTTTAAGATGTTGGAGTTGTTGTGCATGCTCCATGAGAGTGGAATCCACTACTTAAACCTTGGAACTACCCAAAATGTATGATAGAAGTAATGGTGGAGGGTGTCCAAAATACTTCATATGGTGTCATCTTGGTGGAGTGATAGGGAGTATTATACCACCACTCAATCAAGGCAAGGCATTGACCCAATGAGTCAATTGCTTATATCCAAAGCAACAAAAATAAGTTTCCAAGCACTTATTAGAAATTTTATTTTACCCATTAGTATGAGGATGGTATGTCGAACTCATCTTGAGTTGCGTATCATGTAGATTGAATAATTCATTTCAAAAATGACTAGTGCATGTGGGATCATGATAAAATACAATGGATTGGGGTATGCCATGAAAGCAAAAAATGGAATCAAGGAATATTTGGAAAATAATTCAGGCCTTGTAAGGGTGGGTTAGAGGATAAATGAGCATACTTAGAGAGATGATACAACATAAGAATGATTGTTTTACCTTCAAATTGTGGAATCCCTTCAATAAAATCCATGGAAATATTCATTTAAACGATCTTTGGAATTGGAAGAGGCTAGAGTGTGTTTTATGTACAAATATTTTTGCCCTTAATGTGTTGACAAGTGTCACATTCTATAACAAAATTCTTGATATCCTTTTTCATCCCTACCAAGAAAATGTGAATTTAGCCCATTCAAACATTTTTAAGAAGCTTGAATGTCATACAGTTAAAGAACCATACATTTCCCTTAGTATGGACTCGTAGAGTGGAAAATTTTCAAGGAAAACAAGAAAATATTGGTATCATAGAAATTATCCATCCCATGTATATCTTAGGGAAGAGTTAAGATTAGTTTGAATTTTCTAAATTATTAGGTGGAATCTTAGGTCACTTCTCCTTGAAGTTGATGGGTCCATTGAGGAAGTGGAGTAGAGATGGCACATAGAATACCTTGATGCTCCTACTGGTGAGATAGTACATCAATGACTGTATTTTCCTTGCCCTTCTTATAAATAATTTCATAGTCATACCTCAGTAGTTTGGTAAGATATTTTTATTATTTGGGCATAGATACATGCTTCTCAAGAAATTACTTAAGGCTATGGTGGTATGTTTTGATTAAAAAATTTTGCCCAAGAAAATAAGACCTCCATTGGTTGATAACATGTATAATCACCATAATTTCCTTCTCATAAGTTAAATTTCCTAGGTTTTTGCTCAATAATACCTTACTAGTGAAGGTCAATGGATGCCCTTCTTGCATAAGAACTGCATAAATTCCACTTCTAAATGCATCACTTTCAACCACAAGTGGCTTGGAGAAATCAGGTATAGCTAGCACGAAACTAGAGAACATAATGTGTTTAAGTCATAGATGTCCATGTTCAATGGTTTTTGACCATAGAAATGAGTTATTTTTCAACATACCATCAAAGGGGATGCAATATTTCCATAATCATGGAAAATTTTTTGATAATAGCCAATGAGGCCTATAAAATCCCAAAGACTTTCGAAATTTTATGGATTGGGCCATTCTTGTATAGTAAAAATCTTATTAGGATCCACCTTGACGTCTTCCCCTAAAACTATATAGTCTAGGAATTTACTTCCTACATACCAAAAGAACATTTGGATAATTTGACACAATTTATTATCAATTAGGTGTTACAATATCTAGTCTAAATATTACAAATATTTCATCCATGTATGATTGTAAACAAGAATATCATAAAAAATACCAAAATAAATTTATGCATAAATGGCCAAAATATTGCATTCATGAGACTTTGAAATGTGGATTATGTGTTGGTAAGATTGAATGACATGACAAGGAATTCATAATGGCCTTCATAAATATAGAATGTTGTCTTTGGAATATCTTCCTCTTGAAATATGATCTGATGATAACCTGAATGAAGATCCAACTTTGAGAAGAAGCAAGCACTATGGAGTTCAACTAGTAACTCATAAATGATAGGAATGGAAATTTTTCTCTTGATGGTAATTTTATTGAGTTCTTGAAAATCCACACATAATCATCAAGAATCATCTTTATTATAAACTATAGTGAAGAATCATTATAATCTAATCAGATTGCACTTGACAATAATGAAGAGACTAGGGAAGAAACAAGAGCATTTTGATTATTACCAACTTCCAATAATTACATGTCAAGAATCACCTAGAAGATATCTTCAAAGGATAAAGACAAGTGTAAAACCTCTCATGTTGTGTGGCCAAGATCATTGAATTATCACATGGAGTCCCAAAACAACCTTGCTTGGCCCTTTAGATGATATTTGAACTAGACCCCCTATTGATGGTGGCTAATGAGTCTTTTTTATGATAACTAAAAAAGCCCCATCAATAGAAGAGGTTCAACCCAAATAGTGGTTGTGAGTGAGCTAGAAGAATTGGCTCTCATCCATATATGTTTAGGTCCATAGCCTTATGCTTCTCATGCCTCATCTCTCCACCACAACCTCAAGGTAATATCTGATGGTGAGGAATGACCAAGAGAAAATTAGAAATTGGAGGAAGAAGATAAGGACTTGCAAAAACTCTATGTCAATAGAACTTATAAGGTATATACTTCTCCACATATAGCAAAAGAGGCTGCCATGGTGAAAATTCTCTACAACAACCACTCATCCAATAGAAAGAGTGAATCAAGATGACAACTAAATAGCAGACATGGAAAAATCTTGGATAGAAAGTCTCATGGACTAAATATGATCATATATAGTTTGCACCTTGTGGGACTTCAAAGGATATTACCTTAAAAAAGATAAGGAAAATATCTGACCAAAAGGCAAAAATTTGGTATGAAATTTGAAGCAGAAGGCATGGACAAGGGATGATAAAAGGTATTTTGGAAGTTGGCCAGGACAAAAGAAAAATTCTAATGAGACCACTCATCGAGACTTAAAATCTCCAAAGTAATAAAGGGGGAAAATTTTTTTGATAAGCGGGTGCTATCATATAAAACCCAAGAAATAAGGAAAAGAAGAATTTAAAAGGGGTTATCAAATGCTTTAGCAAATAAGAACTCATCAGAACAAATGCGAAAATATGATCAATGGCACATAAAGTCCCAAAAACAATAGTTGAGCCTAAATGGTGTACCATTACTAGGAAGAGATATGATCATATACCAAAGATACTTAAACTTGATAATCCAAGAATAGCTAGGTGAAATATTAGAAAATGAAGATATGACACCTATAATGATGGAAAATTTGGGCTGACACAAGATATGGCAGAGGATATCCACATTCAATTTTTAGAATCCCCAAAAAAGGTAGTTGAAAGAGTCAAAGTCACCTGCAATTTTGGAGGGAAATTATCTCCATTGTATCTATAAATATTAGTAGTCTAGGTTATAAAATACTAGCAAGCTTGCATCTATAATTATTGTAAGCTTTCCTTTCATTTATTTCTATATAGCAGTCGACTCTTGAGTAGCTTGTGGGAAAATCTAACCCCTACTTTTGACACAATATTTGTAAAATTATTTGCATATAAATTGAAGGCCTATGAGTCAATTTTTTAAGTATCCATTTATGGTTCTCATGCTGACCCATATTTGTATGTGTGTGTATGTTCTCAAGCCTATTTTTATGTTTTACTTGCATATGTGTGTATGGGAGGCCTATGTGTCTAATTTTTTTGGGTAGCCATCTATGGTTCTCATGCTCTAACCCATATCCTTATGCATATGTATGCTAGTAACTCTCATTTGGACTTATCTATGTTAAGGAGAGGAAGTGTTCATCACTGACACATAACATCTAGGCCTATTATGCAGGGAGATTTTAGCAAATATTTTATGCATTTCCACCTTGGTAGCTTAGGTTTTTATTTCTTTTTAGTTGCTTTTATTTTATCTCTCGCAACCATTTTTTCCCCCTAAGTTCAAGGCATCTAAATATCACATCATAACAAGAATCCAACCTTGTAAAAAACACCTAGAGGCCCCTGATTGAGCCAACCCCCATGCTTTTGAGTAAAATTCCAATCAAGACAATTACATTTGACAATAATTTAATGGCACATATGATGGGAACCCAATGACATAACATTGGTTCCATAATTGCAACAAGTTATGACTAAACTTGGTAAGGGTCTTTGACTATTTTTTTTTATTGAAGCACCTTTTCACTCACATGGCGACTCTACTCCAAAATGAACATCAAAAGAAGATGGTAGTTAAAGACTTTAGATTGAGGCTACAATGAAGGCCTCAATTTATCTACTTTAGATCATAAGTTGCATTCATTTGGAAACACTATTCCAAAAGAAGAATTCATAGATATCTATATAGAAAAACTGTTGTTGGGTTCTATATCATAAATTATGAGTTGTTTCCACCATTCTCCACCATTCCACAAAGAAGAATAACTACAAGCCATAATATTGTTGCTCCACCACCACCACCTAGAACATTCCATGCCTAGAATATAGAGGTCCTTTGGAACCTCTAGCTACACCTAAAGTATGAGATGAGATACCCCAATCTAATCTAAAGTCCCTCACTTACTTCATTGAGGAGGATCTGACCACCCCCATTGAGCATCTAAACCATCTAACAAGTCTATGCATGATTCATAATATATCAAAGTAGAATATGGCTCTAAGACTATTGTCAACCTCTTTTAAGGGAAGGGCTAAAGTGTGGTGTCTTACACTCCAATACATTTTGATAGCCAATTGCGATCAAATTAGCAATGTGTTTGTTGAAATATTCATAGAAAAAGTAGATGTGGTATCACTCCTCAAACAATTATCAACCATAAAGAGATCTCCCATGGAGGCAATAGAATATTTCAACCTCCTATTTCAAAAATCCTGGCATAGAATACCTAAAGAGTTTTGTCCTCCCCTAGGTATGGCATTTATATATTATTTGAAGGCCTTCCAATTTTGAACTCTCATTAATGATTAAGGCATGAGGTGGAAATTATCTACCAAATCCTTATGGTATATCCATCCAAAATAAACATGACTTAATTCAAATTGGGATTTTAGAACCTAGGTAACCCATGCCCATGTATCCTAGCATGCAACCCTCTTATCTAACTATCCTAGTTGCTCAACCAACAACTAGTCAACCAATTTCAGTCCTTTCCATGGTTGCTCCAATATTGCCCACTCCAAAAGACCCAAATAAGTAAGAATCATGAAAGTTACTTGCATTAATTTCCAATAAAGTATTAGCTATGAGGAGAAAATAAATTACCTATAGGTACCCTTATTAGAATAATGCGAGATCTCTTTTCCTACAAAGGAACCAGGGCTATAGAACTCCATCTAATGGGTATCTCATACTTCAATTCTAGAGTAATAAGGAGAATGGTCAAACCCAAGTCCAAAATCAACAAATAGTATTAGTGGTAACCTCTCTACAAATAAAACTCCCTAACCATGCTATGGAAATAGCCCCCATCCAAAATAATTATGTAGAAGAGTCTATCTCCTAGTACTGCCCCCCTTCAGATGCCCACTCTAGTCAAAACAAAATGGCTAATACCCTCACTTTTTTTAATGGCTAAAATAATGTCATATCAAGCATCCACTTCATATTTATGAAATGGTATTTATATGCTAGAACAACATGCCTCTGCTTCCTCATCTTAGAGCCTAATTATCCCCCCCAAGAACAAGTCCTAGTAACCTAGGATGAAGAGGGGATTTATGTCATGTCTAAAAAAATGGACAATCTAATGACCAAAAGACCACAAGTCCAATTGGAATATCTAACGTGGTCTAAGAAGTGAGCAATAAAAGAAAGGGGCAAAGGTAACCTAGTGACCCCCTATAGTTAGCATAAGTCAACTCAACCATAGTGGAATCCTCTATATACAATACCTCAATAGTCAAGGGCACGTATGCATCCTTCTATCACTCAACAAAGTAGCTAAAGTAATCTAGGTAGCTAGGTCAAAATGACCAATAACATTGTAGACACCAAAATCCAGCCACTTGTAAGTCATCTATACCTTCCTGCCAGCCACGTGTCAGTCATCCATCCTTCCCGCCATTATTTGGCCCAAATCCACACTTTCCCACCATTATTTGGCCCAATTTCACTTTTCCCGCCATTTTTCATCCCCAAATTTATTTAAATTAATATTTATATATATTTTTTAATATTTTAATATATTTTAATATATATATAAATAAAGTTTAAGTGATTTAATTTGAGTCGTCCATCCTTCATTTAATCTCATCCGTCCATCCATCTTAATCCGTTTCACAACCTAGATTTATTCTCTACCCTTGGATCCACTTTAATCTTAGCCACGCGTTCAAAGTGTCGTTAAAACCCTAAAGTGTGCCCTAAGAGTAGATTATAAATTGAGTCACCTTGATGGCTCAAACCCTATCTATCTCTTCGGCTAAACCTACCTATCTTTCCAATCTAAGTATGGAGTTGGCTATTGCTGTTAATCCTGAGTCTTCTGAGTCTTCTACGGCCCTAAGTCTGAACTAAACCCTTTCGCCGCATCCATCGCCGTCGCCTGGTCTCGCCGCATTAACAGGAAAAGGTATAGATTCGTCTAAAGCAAGTAATCTTTCTTTATGTATTAATCTGCTGTTGAATTCTGCATTCTGTTTATTTTTATTTCATAAATCTAGGGTTTTAGACTGTTTCTGAGGGCTCACACAGTGGAGCCCTCTTATTAGTTTCTAACTCTTTAATAATTTTAATGTGTGCAAGATTCTAGTGGTAGATCTAGTCCATCTCCCTCCCAAGTCAAGGTCCATCTCACTGATGCAGGTATTGGTGAGTATGCCATCTAAGATGTCCACATCACACCGTTCAATGTGCAAACAATTAAAGATTTTGGTCGTCCACATGACCAACATTTATCCATTGGATCGGTTTATAACATGGGTTCTATGCCAAATTCCATTAATTTTGTATATGGGGGAATAGAGTCATCTTCTAGTCCTACGACCATACTAGAACCCAAGCATCTAGTCCCTGCCAATATCGAAAGGATGGAGGGTTTTCCCTCTTGCTATTTCCACAGACATAATTGGCAGCAATTTTGCCTAGGTCGATACGAGCAAGGGGTAACTGAACGCATCGATATGCCATACCAAAGACCCACTGAGCGTTTTGGTCTGGGCTACCAACCACTTCCATCCCTTTCTTCTTTTGAACAAGCTTTTCAAAGCATTAATCTTAATTCAGAAGAAGAAATCCTCCACCCCGACGAATCCGAAGATGAAGCCTATGAAGAATTTGACGTCATGTCAAATGGTGATGAATCTAAAGAAGAGTCGGCGCCCATTGTTCCCCTCACTGAACAAGACGAGTTTTATCTCCAATTGTTCCCTCTCCAAGAGGCCATCTTTCGCTTGCTTATTCCACAAGAACGAGGTGAACCACCCCCTCCGCCACATCCATAAGCCATAATCCAAACCTGTATTATATGTATATACTAAAATAGTGGTTTTCACCACTACCAAAAAAAAAAAAAAAAATCAGAAAATTCCCAAAAAAAAAAAAAAAATCAAAATATATAAAAATACTTTATTGCTTTATGTATGTGTGTAATAGTGGTTTTCACCACTACAAAAAAAAAAAAAAAAACTCAAACTACAAAAAAAAAAAAAAAAAAATTGAAAAACTATGTTGTTTTGCATTTCAGGTCTTCCGAGGTCTTCACCGGTTTTCCCTTCCATTTCGCCCATCCTTTCTTCCATAAGTCGACAATGAATTTTGAAGACTTATTCACCCCGCTCCATAATCCATATGATCCGGATAAGCCAATCCCGATCAACCCAAGCCTGATTGACATGGATCGGATTTCATCCCCTCCATCTATTTTAGAGTTCATTCTTTCCGAGGAATTGTTAAGGGCTTCCGCCAACTACATTCCTCCTTCACCTCCACATTCACCTTCATCTTCTAAGCCAGAGGTCTTCCAGGCAGACATAGACGAGAGCAAGGCACGGGAGCTTGATGACATTTTAGATGACATAAATCTGATCCCTACTCCCCATCAGCTTGAGGAAGGTTCCCACATGTCTATTGAAGAAACTATCGATGTAGACCTTAGTACAGACCAAGATGGCACCCAAATTGTAAAACTGGCTAAAATTCTATCATCAGAGGAACAAGAGCAAATGATTGCTCTACTCAAGCGGAAGAAGGAGATATTTGCATGGTCTTACAAAGACATGCCAGGCCTAGACCCTAATTTGGTTGTCCATAACCTCACCTTACAAAAAGAGGCTAAACCTGTCAAACAGAAACTTAGGAAAGTGCATCCTACCGTGGCCCTCATAGTTAAATTGGAGATTCAGAAACTTTTGGATGTTAAATTTGTCGTCCCGATTGATTATCCTGAGTGGCTTTCTAACATGGTACCCGTTTGCAAGCCTAACGGGGGAATACGTGTTTGCACCGATTTTTGAGATCTAAATAAAGCGTGTCCTAAGGATGACTTTCCTCTTCCAAACATTGATACTCTTGTCAACACCTGTGCTGGTCATGAAATGCTTTCGTTCATGGATGGATTTTCAGGATACAACCAGATTCGAATAAACCCTGAAGATCAACACAAAACAACATTTACCACACCTTGGGGAACTTTTTGTTACAGGGTGATGCCCTTTGGCCTTAAGAACGCAGGTGCAACCTATCAATGAGCCATGACTTATATTTTCCACGATTATATGCATAAGATTATCGAAGATTATGTGGATGATTTATTGGCAAAATCTAAAACTCGACAAGAGCATTTTGATGTATTGGAAAAAGTTTTTGATAGACTTCTAGAGCATAAAGTAAGGTTGAACCCTAAGAAATGTGTCTTTGGTGTTACCTCAGGAAAACTCCTAGGTTTTATTATCTCTAAACGAGGTATTGAGGTGGACCCAAACAAGGTCAAAGCCATTATGGAAATGTGTCCTCCAACTAATTTGAAGGAGTTGCGTAGTTTACAAGGAAAGATTAATTCAATCCGTCGCTTTATTGCACAACTTTCTGATAAATGTAGGCCATTTTGCCACCTACTACAAAATGGGGTACAATTTTCATGGATAGATGAGTGTCAGAAAGCCTTTGATGACATCAAGCAGTACTTAGCGTCTCCGCCAGTCTTAGCTCCGCCTCGTCCAGGGGTCCCTTTCAATCTTTATATCTCAGCAACGGACTTTGCCTTAGGGACAATGCTTGCACAAAAGAATGAACAAAATCGTGAGCAAGCTGTCTATTATATTAGTCAAACATTGGTAAGCTATGAAACCCGATATGCTTATGTGGAAAAGTTGTGCTTAGCAGTGGTTTTTGCCACTAAGAAACTTCGTCATTATATGCTTAGCCATACAACATATGTCATAGCTAGAGAAAACCCTCTGCGTTATATGATGTCTCGCACTTATAATAACACTCGTACCGCTAAATGGATAATGTTGCTTACCGAATTCGATCTTGAATTCATTAGCCAAAAATTTGTTAAAGGTCAAGTTATAGCCGATCAACTTGCGGAAGCTCCACTACCTAGTGATCATCCTTTGATTATTGAGCTCCCAGATGATTCGGTATTTGCTATCACTGAACAAGAAGAGGACATCATTCCGGAGGAAGATGTTGACATCATGCTATTCTTTGATGGCTCTAAGTGCGTGAAAGGTCAAGGCGCTGGAGTTGTGTTTCATACACCTCAAGGGATTCCCATCCCTTTATCATTCAAACTAGACTTCCAATGCACCAATAATACAGCAGAGTATGAAGCCTTAATTTTAGGTCTTCAATCAGCCATAGCTATGAGTATTAAGCGTATTCGGATATTTGGGGATTCTCAACTTGTGGTTAAACAAATTACAGGAGAATACCAAGCCAAAGAACCTACCATTAAGCTTTATCATGATGTAGCAATGAAGTTGCTCTCTAAGTTTGATTGGTATGAGATCACTAGTTTGCCTCGTTCGACTAATAGATTTGCGGATGCCATGGCCTCTCTTGGATCATTGATTCCAAAGGACTCCCTTGGAGAGGTACAGCCCCTAATCATTTCCACAATCTCTAAGTCTGCAATTGTCCATGCTGAGTCTAAGGATGAAAAATATGTTTGCTTTATCCATTCGGATCCATATGAGCCTTGGTCTAGTGATATAGTAGCCTTCCTCAAGTTTGGAACACTCCCATCTGATTTGTCTCGAATTTCCCGTCGTTGTTTTAAGCAAAAGGCAGCTCGTTTTGTTCTTTTGGGGGATGTGTTGTATAAACGTGGATATGATGGAGTACTCCTCCGCTGTCTAGAAGCGGGTGAAACACATAGAGCTATTGCTTGAAGCCCATGATGGTACTTGTGGTGGTAATTTTAGTGGAATGGCCATTGCGAAGCATATTTTACGTATGGGGTATTATTGGCCCACTATGGAACAAGATTGTTGCAAATATGTTAAACAATGTAAAAAGTGTCAAGAACACGCTAATTTAACCCATATACCATCACAAGTTTTACAGCCCATCCAAAGCCTTTGGCCCTTCTCACAATGGGGTCTCGATTTAATTGGCAAAATTTCACCTACCTCTTCAGGACAACATACTTTCATCATTACGACCACTGAATACTTCACAAAGTGGGTTGAAGCTATTCCTCTAACCAGTACGACAGGTCCTAGAATTGTGGAGTTTATACTTCACCATATCATTTGTTGTTTTGGTATTCCCTCTAAAATCATTTCTGATAATGGCAAGTCTTTTAAGAATAAGGATGGTCGAGCTCTTTGCGAAAAGTATAATATCCAACATAGTTTCTCAACTCCTTACTACCCACAAGCCAATGGACAAGTTGAAGCTTCCAATAAGACCATAATTGCTATTCTTAAGAAACTTGTTAAGGAAAATCATAAAGATTGGCATACACAAATCCCCTTAGAATTATGGGTTTACAGAACAAGCATCAAAACCCCCATTGGGGCAACGCCATTTTCTTTGGTCTATGGAGCTGAAGCAATCATGCCTCTTGAGCTCGAGATCCCTTCCTTGCGAATTTCTTTGCAAGAATTTATCGATGATGATACTGCTAGACAAGCACGTCTTGATCAACTCACACTAGTCCCACTGCCTCCAATACCTCCCAGTATTCCTGGGACAACGACCTCCTCATCCCCGGAATGATAGGGGAGAATCGGTGTCGTGCCTCTAACACCCTAAGCTGCAAAACAATAAAACAAAAATTTGTTACAAATTTTTCCGAAAAAAAAAAAAAAACACATAATAAGTACTTGCTTAAATGAACAAATACCTCAGTTGGCTGCACTGGCGCGTCCGCTCCCATCTCTACCATAGCTCCCACGTGCTTCACTCTCCCACACAACCTTTCTCTCCACTTCACTCCACTCCCTCAGACACACTTCTCTTAAGCTCAAACGCACAAATGAGCGAAATTCTCGTTGAAACTGTTTAAATAGCTGATTTTGGTGCCCTGAAACGTAGTTGGGCATTTCATGGTAGATTCAGACGTAGTCCTGCATCTGCAGAGCGCCTAAACATCGACGGGCGTCTCTGCCAACCACAAACGCAGACCGGCATTTGGTGTCAGTATTGAATAAAAGAACAAAACCTACAAAATTGAAGCTTACCTCCTCCAAATTTCATCAAATTGCATTCATCCATTCTTCTTATCATAATAAAACATTTTGTGAAGGTTACAACAGTTTTGGACACAAATTTTGTCATCTCGCTCAAAAAGCGCATCATTCATCATTGTTTTACAAATTGGGTTAAAAATATTCAAAACCTTCACAAAATTAACCACATTCATCAATTCTTCTGATCTATCGTCAATTTCATTCTTCGTTCATCATGCATATTTTTGCCAAATCAAATTAAAGTAAACCTCGTATCTAGTGGTATATTCTATCACCTTGGCAATTGCAGCGATTTGAATCCATGCAATTCGGTAAGAGGATTAAACCACCATAAGGACACTTACCATTTATCATCATCAATTATTTCACTATTTGAAAATTGGAAATCAATTTTGGGTATTCTACTTTTCAAGTGACCTCATACCAAGATTAATTTGCTCAACAGTTGTCATTGATGGCCTAGTTCATGGGGCCATAAACATGGACAATCTTTCATATCGTCATTATTTTAAGTCTTGCTAGAGATTGTGGCTACCTAGGTTGATTGGTTCCGACCCGAGGAATTATCCATACAGTCACTAGGAGCATCTCTCGAGTTCTGGACTCTTTCATGCATCTTTCATATCCGCATATCAATGGCGCCAACAAGGCAATTTCATCAACGAGTATGGATTCACACACAGGAGTTGGGGCATCCGTTATCAATTTCTAATTTTCCTATAGTGGAATTCATCTTACATGATCATGGAATTTACAGTTTGGCAAAAATCCCTTTATAACCGTTGGGGTAGAAAACGGTCCATCTTTCACATCACTCATATCGTCTTCAATCATATTCTTTTTTGGTTTGTACACCAACCCCTTTTCTGTTGGGACATAAACAGATGGTGCATGCACCAACCCTTTTTTTTCACCGTTGGGGCAAAAACGGTTCATTATCTTCCGAATTTCTTCCAATTGGCTTGTGAGAACCATTCTCGCTCGCCAATTGAGGGGGTAAGCTAAAAAATTTTAAATATTCTTTTATTCTTTGGTCTTCAAAGTTGTGCTTTAGTCTTGAGAGAGAGTTGCGTCTGATCCGGCTTTTCAGGTGTCTTAAGTTTTTGTGCTACATTGTGTCTTCACACAAAGCGGCTCAAAAGGGGCATCTGTAGACACCAAAATCCAGCCACTTGTAAGTCATCTATACCTTCCTGCCAGCCACGTGTCAGTCATCCATCCTTCCCGCCATTATTTGGCCTAAATCCACACTTTCCCACCATTATTTGGCCCAATTTCACTTTTTCCGCCATTTTTCATCCCCAAATTTATTTAAATTAATATTTATATATATTTTTTTATATTTTAATATATATATAAATAAAGTTTAAGTGATTTAATCTGATCCGTCCATCCTTCATTTAATCTCATCCGTCCATCCATCTTAATCCGTTTCACAACCTAGATTTATTCTCTACCCTTGGATCCACTTTAATCTTAGCCACACGTTCAAAGTGTCGTTAAAACCCTAAAGTGTGCCCTAAGAGTAGATTATAAATTGAGTCACCTTGATGGCTCAAACCCTATCTATCTCTTTGGCTAAACCTACCTATCTTTCCAATCTAAGTCTGGAGTTGGCTATTGCTGTTAATCCTGAGTCTTCTACGGCCCTAAGTCTGAACTAAACCCTTTTGCCGCATCCATCGCCGCCGCTTGGTCTCGCCGCGTTAACAGGAAAAGGTATAGATTCGTCTAAAGCAAGTAATCTTTCTTTATGTATTAATCTGCTGTTGAATTCTGCATTCTGTTTATTTTTATTTCATAAATCTAAGGTTTTAGATTGTTTCTGAGGGCTCACACAGTGAAGCCCTCTTATTAGTTTCTAACTCTTTGATAATTTTAATGTGTGCAGGATTCTAGTGGTAGATCCGATTTGTTGATAGCAAGTGCTTAAAGCTGGAGTGGTCCGAGCCAAAGGATACAACGAAGCCCACTCATTCTGTTGAGGTTAAGGATACATTCTTCGGAGACGCAACCACATTGTGCCAGCTAGGGTTTCGAAGAACCCTAGCACAAATTGTAACTTTGTATCACGAAAAGGGTTACAGGCCCTGTTGTACTTAAAAGGAGTTTCTAAACTCCATTGATTAATAAAAATCATTCATTTTGTACAATTGTTCTGCATTCCTTTATTGTGATTTCTTTATTTCTGTTTGGCGTTGTATCTTTAATCTACAAACATCTTGGGACTTCTAGCAGTTGCATTACCAATTTTCATTAAATTTGATAGGGAAAGAACCCTAAGGTCTTGAGGTAGTATGCATTGCCACTGAAAACAACCAAAAGCACCCAGTTGATCAAAGAAATGCCATGATTTATTCTACCACACACCACCCAAAAAGTGGTATCTCTTGGGTATTTTAGTGTATTGGATCACTTGAAAAGGTCCATAGTACCAATTCTAGTTTAGGATACTCTATCCATTCTAGGAAAAAAGGAGCATCTATAGAAAGCCTTGAAATAATAAGAAAGAAGAAAGGAGTAACAATAAATTACCACAATATTATAGATCGCATCCCCTAGACTTAGTAAGTCCATGCCCCCCATTTTATCTAACCCTTTTCTACCAGGACAAACTGATCAATAACTGCATAATAGATTTCAAAGCTAGCATATTTGTTATGCCAAAGGGAGTGGTGGATGCATTGGTTTTAATATATCATCCCATATATAAGAAGCTTGTGGAATTAGATGGAAGCCTAGTTCAAATATTAGGAATCATGGAAAGACTTCCACTCTTCTTGTATGCCTCCCCAAGACAAACAATCATGCAAGATGTATCTATAATTGATCTACCTCCATCCTTTGGTATCTGCCTATCAAGATACTTTACTAAAAATCTAGAGGGATACTTATATTTTTATTGTTCTCTTATGGTCTTAAGGACACGGTATGGGACTAGGATTAAAATCTTAACTGAGCCCCTATATCCTTATCATGTAGAGAAGCTACCCCCATCATAATGGAACAATGATGAGATCCTCATAATTGAGGAGGAATGGCCCGACCAGTATGTGATGATAAATGAACCACTACCATGCATTCCAGAGGATCATATGAGCCAATGAGCAACAAAGAGCTATGGACAAACAAGTATGGGACACAAACAACCAAAAATGAGACCTAGATCCTAGGGGGTCATGTAGATATGTCCAAAATAAATAAATAAAATAAAATGGTAGGGTATATTTCTAGAAACAAGGATAGAGTGTTGCATCATTGACAAAAATTACTCTTGATATCAACACTAGGCAACAAAACTATCAAATCAAACATACTAGCAAATTCACATGGGCCTAAAGTTAATAAGGACGGGAGAAAAAAAATTATAAAAAAAAAAGAGATATTGTCATGTCATCCTGAAGTTCCAAAATAGTTCCAAGACAAAGAGCAAGGATAATGAAGATAAAGAGGCCCAACCTCAAGGGAAATGAAGTTAATGTGGGTAGTTGCCTCACATCCTTAAGAGAAAGTTATAGAAGAAAGGTCTAACACTCTCTAGAGAAATACATTTTAGTGACTTCGTGTCCAATGGATAAAGGCCTTATCCTTTGAGTTCATCTCCTCATCCAAGCAGAAGGACCCCTGAGAGCCACCAAAATTGTAGTGAAGAATCACTACAATCTAATCATATTTCACTTGAATATGCTAAAGAGCACAGGGTAAAAATAGTAACTTTTTTATTATTACCAACTTCTAAGAATTCCATGTCAAGAATCACCTAGAGGATATATTCAAAGGATAAAGACATGTGTAAAAACCTTCAAGTTGTGTGGCCAATATCACCTAATTATCACATGGAGGCCCACCACATTGTTTAGACCTTTTAGTGATATTAAACCAAACCTCACTATTGATGGTGGCTAATAAGCATTTTAGCGATAACTAAAAAAGCCCCATAAATAGTAGAGGTTCAATAATCTAAATCCATAATAAACCCATCTAATCTGGTTGAGCCAAAAGGATAGAATGTCCATTATTAATTAAGCTCTTATTAGGGTGTCTAGACCTGACCTGATATTTTATGAATTTACTTTAGAATCCCTTTACAGGTCAAAGCGGCAAGTCCACCAGAGCTTGCATGTTGATTGTGATATAGGAAATTTGATAGCGTGACAACCATTTACTAAGGATATCAAAATTTCCCACAATAGTTTTCTAGCACCATTTTCAACAAACCTTAGATATTTTAAACCCGGAATTGACACATAGCTTTACCTCAAACCACAATTTATCTAGCTATCGTTCCCCACGATAGAATTTCTATTACTCGGAAACTATATATGTTTACCCACCCGTTAACTCAATACCAATAATTTTCTAGCATCGTTCAATGAATTTTTTTGTTGTTTACATATTATTTCTCTAAGTTTGTCCCTCAACGACACTTTAAATTTTTATCAGTATTTTCATGTTCTAGGTATCCATATTATCCCTCTGCATACATTTGAGAGATCGAGAGGATTCTAAGGCTGAGCAATCTTAGCCAGAGTGAGATTCATTTTGCATCATGATGCTGGCGACTCTGAAAGAACCCAAAGAATAGAAGAATCAAGAATATGACCTAGTGCATACCAGAAGAAGTGGTAAATAGCTCTTCCCAAAATTTGAAGACCCAGAGGTATTTACCCATTCTCGAAGAAACCTAGTTCTAAGAAATCAAAATTATAAGGCTAAATTGCATGATAGTGAGAAAAGAGTTTTGTTAACAAGCAATGTTCCTTTGAACAGTGATCCTAGTATCCTAGATAATTTTGTTTAAGGGTAATATGATCAAGAACCTTTCTATAAGTGTATCTACTAGCATAACCCCTATAGACACCATGGCCAATCCTCTCCCAAATAACAACCAAAATAATTAGAACCAAAACCTTTAGATGTGGAGAACCAATAGGTACAGACCCTTTGAGTTGCCTCTAGTTTTACATGACTTACCTAGTAAGGCTCACAAATACTTACCCAAATTCCAAGGAAATAGTATGATTATAGGAGAAGATCATGTTAAAAGCTTCCTATACACATTAGATAGTCTTGAGGTTGAAGAAGAGGACGTAGTTCTTAGATTATTTCTCCAAACCTTAGAGAAGGATGCAAGGGACTGGTTCAACTGCCTCCCACCTAATCAGATTGCTGATTTTCAGACTATGGAAGAAGTTTTTCTAAAAAAGTATGGAGAAAGAAAGAATGAGCAGTCCTTGTTAACAAAACTAGCAACTATAAAGAAAAAGGAGAATAAATCAGTAGAGGATTTTAATAGATGATATTCTTCAAAACTAGGAATAAAATCTCCCATGACCTTAAGTCCAACTAACCATCAAACCATATGTTTTCTATAAAAATGCTTTCCCCAGTGAAATTAACTATGAATTGAGGCAACATAGAACCAAAACTATCGATGAGTGTATGGACAAAGCCCTTGATATAGAAAGAAACATGATAGACAATGGTAAAATGAAACCATACACATCTGAGTCAAGATCCAATCAAGTAGATAAGAAGTCTAAGAAAGTTGGATTCTCTTTATTAAAGAAAAATGAGGTAGATCCCATAGAAAGGTTGTCTAATCAATTGACTGAGATGTTCAATACTATGAACAATAGATTATCCAAGATTGAAAGGGAGAGAAAAGTGAAATCGTTGAATCATCCCAACCATGGAATGATACCAAACCACCCTTTAAGAGAAATTTTAATAAAAGCTGGAGTAGAAATAATACTTGATGAAGGAAACAAGAATGGGAACAATAATAATGGCTGGAGAAAAAGAGAAATACAAAAGGATATGGATGCAGTCCCAAACCCCATACCCTCAGCCAACGTGATACCTAATTTTCCTTTCTTCTACTCAACTTGTGATGCCCCCCACAATCCTGCAAGTTGTGGCATATATCTTAACATGCACTCTAATGTTAACTTAGAAGAAGAATATGATGAAGAAATAAGAATAAATGTGTATTGGACTCAGGATGATGAAGATAGAGAAGTCCAATTTGAAAAAGAAATGAGTGAATTACCTGTATCAGAAAGAGCACCTAAGGCCCTTGTATTAGAAAATGTGGAAATCTTAAAAATATCTCAAGACAACAGATATGAGAGAATGAAGCAGGGTAAGATAATACCCACAGTTGAAGAAGTAGAATCACTAGAGAGGATACACGCAATAACCTGAGGAAAATAGGACCATACTAGATAGGACTGATGGTAAAGAAAACAGAGATTCACATAACCAAAATAAAGAAAAAGTAACTAAAAGGTCAAATAAACAACAAGTAACTCCTGAAATTGAGATAGAAAATGACCCTCAAAAACAATTAGATGCTAGCAAAAATGTAGATACTAAGAAAGTTGAATTTGATGTTGGCCAAGAATTAGCCAAACAAAAAATCAATATCACTTTTGGAGAGCTGATGACCATCCCAAAATACATGAGTCAAGTATGTAAAGCTTTTGGTCTGGTAGATCATCCCAATAATCATATATGCAATGTTTTAGTAGTAGATAAGCCCTTGCCTATACCCAAAAATCCATCTTCAATTAGGCCTTTCTACATATCCCTGAGATACACTTCAGAATTAGGATATCAATATGTAATCCATAATTGTATGTTAGATAGTGGAGCATCCCATAATATCATGCCCAAACAAGTAGCAGACCAACTTGGTCTAATATGCACCAAGGATTCTCCTCCTATATCTGTCATGGATAGTAGGCAAGTACCATGTGTTAGAATAATTACAGGATTACTTGTCTTCCTAGATCAGTATCCCAAGAAAGGAATAGTTATGGATGTAGTTGTTGTAGATGTAGATCCTTTCTTTTCATTATTACTATCTAGACACTAGGCTGAACAATTAGGAGGATCTATTCAATTGGATTGGTCCTATGCCACTATCCCATTGACAACCAAAGAGCAAGTCACACTTAGGAGAGAACCTTTCCATAGGTATTCAGTAGAGTTGAAGAAATATGATAATACAACAGTAAATTTAGTTCACTCTATTGAAGAAAAAGAAATGGGAG
Organism: Wollemia nobilis; assembly: GCA_028583015.1. Classification (NCBI taxonomy): domain Eukaryota; kingdom Viridiplantae; phylum Streptophyta; class Pinopsida; order Araucariales; family Araucariaceae; genus Wollemia; species Wollemia nobilis. The sequence continues at coordinate 5,069,997 of JAQPPZ010001422.1, forward strand.
TCTATTCCATCTGGCATACACCCTTCTTAGTTGAAGTCCCTGAGGCTATAGATATGGATCCATAGACAACAATTGAAATAGATGTTGAATCTAATAGAGTGTTGACTACTGAGATGTGGACTATGACATTCGATGGTGCAAAATCACAAATTGGTGTAGGAGTTGGGATCAACCTTATTGATATAAAAGAAAATTATTTGGGTATACCCTATAGGTTACAATTCCCATGCACAAACAATGTAGCTGAGTATGAAGCCTTGTTATTAGGATTAAGAAAGGCTAAGGAGTTAGGGATAAACTATTTGACTGTGTATGGAGATGCAAAATTAATAATACAATAGATTAAGGGTAAATATCAGACCAAACATCCTAGATTAAAATAATATAAACAAGTAGTCCAAGATGAAATAGAATAAGTTTTTAGCATTCAACATATCTTACATACCTAGGAATCAAAATCATGTAGCAAATTTGTTGGCTATAAATGCATATAGAGTTGATTGTCCAAAAATAGATACAGAATACCAAGAGAGATTTCCCACTATTTTTGTTTATCACCCTTCTGTTCCAGATAACATTGTATATTTGCAGGTTTTTCAGGATGATGTCGATATCAAAGATTTTATGACTTTACAAAACCATTATGTTGATATCTTGTGTGATGAGTTAGATGAAGAAAAGCTAAAAGAGGTCATAGGAGAACCTGTAGAAGTAATACAACTTAAGACCAATAAACTTCCAAGAGGGCTAGTTTCTTTAGAAAGTCTTTTTGATGACTTTGACAGAGCACACAGACCTATTATGATGGAATCAGAAGTAGATGATGTTAACATAGGAACAGAACAAGAGCCCAAGATAGTGAAAATCAACAAGGCTTTATTAGAAAAAGAAAGAAATCAATACATAAAATTCCTCAAGAAGAATGTAGAATATTTTGCCTGGAGTTATGAAGATCTCAAAACTTTCAACACTGAAGTGATGAGTCACATTATTCCCTTAAAGGAAGGAACAAATCCACATAGGAAGAAACAAAGAAATTTTAATCCTACTCTACATCCTGTGATGCAAAAAGAAGTTCAAAAGTTGTTGGATGCCAAAATCATAAGAAAAGTTAGATTCTCATCTTGGATAGCCAACCTAGTTCCAGTTAGAAAAAGAATGGAGACATAAGGTTGTGTGTAGATTTCAAAAATTTAAATAAGAATTCATTGAAAGATAATTATCCATTGCCAAATATGGAACAATTGTTACAATCAGTGGTAGGGTCAGCCAGGATGTCTCTACTAGATGGATTTTTAGGTTATAACCAAATTTTAGTAAATCAAGAAGATAGATATAAAATAGCCTTCACCACACCATGGGGTACATTTGAGTATTTGAGGATGCCATTTGGGCTTATGAATGTTAGTGCAACCTTCCAGAGAGCAATGGATTTTACCTTCAAAGGCCTCATGTTCAAAATAGTGGTGGTTTACTTGGATGATATAACTATTTTCTCTAAAAATCCAAAAGATCACTTTGGACATCTGACCCAAATATTTGAAAGGTGTAAAGAATTTGGTATCTCTTTAAATCCTAAAAAGTGTATTTTTGGAGCTACACAGGGTAAGTTGCTTGGCCACATTGTTTCTAAAGAAGGAATTAGCATTGACCCTGAAAGGACTGAAGCCATTGCAAAAATCCCACCACCAAAGAATCTGAAAGGAGTCAGGTCATTTTTTGGAAAGATAAATTTTATTAGAATATTTATCCCAAATTTTGCTTAGATTGCTAAACAAATTAATGATATGATCAAGAAGGATGGGATTATCGAATGGACTGAAAAAAATGTGGAAGCCTTTCAAAAGATAAAATATGCCATTACACAAGCTATTGTGCTAACATACCTATATTATTCAAAGGACTTTAATATATATTCATTGGCTTAAAAGATACCATTGTTATTGTTTTGTCTTAAAAATATTAGGAGAAAAACGAGAGACCCATTGCCTTTATGAGCTTTGGAATGAAAGGAGGTCAGTTGAAGTATACAATGATTGAAAAATAGGTCTTTTCCTTAATTAGATATTTGGAACACTTCAAGGGAATTTTTGGATCAAATAAAGTGATAGCTTGTATACCTTACATAGTTGTCAAAGAGTTTCTCACTCATAATGAACCTACAAGAAGCTCAGCCAGGTGGATAGTTAAATTGTAGCAATACGAGGTTGAATTTAAAACAATAAAAACTATTAAAGGATAGGGCCTAGCCAAGTACATGGCCACCAAGGGAGGAGAAGATTTCAATAACACAATCATAATAGCAAATGCACAACAAAATGCTACAATAAATATGGCTTTAAATACGGGTGGTACAAAGACATAGTCTTCTACTTAAATTCACTCTCTTTTCCAAATGGCATCACACAAAATAGGATGAGGAGCATAAAGTAGCAAGCACAAAAATATTATATTCAGGATGATAAATTATACTAGAGGCATCCAAATGGAGTGTTACTACTCTGCCTTCTTCAGAAAGAAGTTCCTAGGATTATTGAAGAATTTCATACTAGCTTTTGTGGAGGGCATTTTGCACCCAAGGTAACAATCAATAGCATAATGAGAGTAGGTTATTATTGGCCATCCATGTTCAAATATGTACACATGTTTGTGAGAAAGTGCCAAAGTTGCCAAATATTTGATGGTAAGAAGAAATTGTCTGCCATGCCATTAAAGCCTGTAGTGGTGGAAGCTCCATTTACTCAGTGGGGTATAGACCTGATAGGTGAAATCAATCCAAACTCTTCAAGAGGTCATAGATGGATAATAACTACAACTAATTATTTTACCAAGTGGGTAGAGGTTGCTCCATTGAAGAGATCAACCACTAAAGTGGTCATTAAATTCTTGGAAGAAAACATCCTGACCAGATTTGGAGTACCTAGGAAGCTAGTCATAGACAATGGTAAATGTTTTATTTCATTTGAAATGGTAGAATTCTGCAGTAAATATAGTATTGAATTGGCACACTCAACCAATTACTATCCTCAAGGTAATGGTCTGGTAGAGTCTTCCAATAAAAACCTTATCACTAGAATCAAGAGATCACTTGGGAGGAATAAGAGAAGCTAGGATAATGAATTGAAGTTTTCCTTATGGGCTGATAGGATTTCTATTAAAAGAGCAATAGGAAAAACACCATATGAATTGGTTTATGGAGAAAAAGCCCTACTACCCCCACAAGTAGAAAGACCCACCTTGTCTTTATTGCTTCAAGACCACAAAAATTAGATACCCTACAGAGGATACTGGATCAAATTGTTAAGTTGGAAGAAGATAGGAGAGATGCTCTGATGAGAATGATGCAGGAAACTCAGAAGGTGATTCAAATCTTTAACAAGAAAGCTAAAGGAAATCCATTTATTGAAGGAGATGTGGTATTATACTGGGACCCAAAGAATGATAAGCCAGGAGATAAAGGAAATCTGGAACCAAAATGGTTAGGCCCTTATCAGATCATTCAAAAAGTAGGCCAACATACTTATAGGTTGTAGACCCTACAAGGAGAACAAATGCAGTTTCCAATAAATGGCCAACATCTAAAGTTGTATAACCCCTATTATGGGGAACAATTCAAATGAACTATTTGTATCTTTCTTGCAAAAAAAAGTCATGTTTTTGTCCTGGTCATGTTATTTAGGTGATTAGGAATCCTCATTTTCATTCATTTCCAGTTCTAGGTGATTAGGAGTTTTTGTTCCTTGGTCTTAGGTGATTAGGTAAAATTTAGATCTGATTTCTAAATCAATTATTCAAAAAATTCAAATAAGTAAGGTCTATTGTAACGTATGTGATACCTAAACTCGTAAATCTAATGTTTGACATATGGTCAACCAGATATTCTAGGTTCTCAAGAGAAATTTTCAACCTTGAAGATCAAACATTTCTCTTGTTCCAGTCAGAGCCAGTGTTGTACTCCAAAATAACAACTGAGTTTACAGCTGAACTTATCAAATTTTGTCAAAGTTTGAAGTCTAGGTGAACTTAGAGTGCAATGGTCTTTTTGAAGAAGGAATTTTATCATGGAAAGTTGCATTAGCTTAAGGGGTCTTTGTTGATACAAAGAGGTGTAAATCAATGTCATATCAGTTATTATACGAAGATCAAACTTAGAAAGAATCTCCTTCACATATTCATTCCTTCACTATTCCATAAATTATCCATTCCCTTCAGATTCCCCATATATCCACTTCATATATTAACCATTACTAAAAGTCTATTTTATTATATTTTCCCTTCGATGCATCCTAATATTACCAAATAATTCCATTGTATTCATTATTCCACCCATTTATTCATACCCATTTCATATCTTATGAAACAAGTCCAAAGCCACAAAGTTCCCCCTCAAAGGGGTTTCTTTCATCCACCTAAACATACGGGATTTTAATTCATGAAGAGTCATAATACCCATCCAAGTGCAAAAATTTGAAAGTTACTATGTCTACCTAACCCCTTTGGTCACCCTCAAAATATTCCATCCCATGAATATATCAAAACCTTAGATAAATTCCATTATATTCACTTTCGCCTAAGTCAAACCAAAAGGGTGAAATTAGTCCATGATCTAAAAATTTTAATTTTTCCTAATTTTTATATCATTAAAATCAGGTATAATTTCTAGTCACACCCCATTAGTCAAACACTCTAGCCAAATACACCTTGTTGGTCGACCATCATGCCCGATAATAGCCCATTGGTCCAAAAATCCCCTAAGAAATATTTCGAGGTCATATATCAGCATCAACCGTGCTACCTGATCACCACACTAAGTCTAATAATCTAGGCATAAAAGGTTTTGATAAATTTGAAATCCCTAAGTCCTTAAGTCCCCAAGAGCATATTGTCACTCCATTTTGAAAAGTCAGGCTCATTTCATTGGTCGTCTGCATAGTCTAATGATATCCCATTGGTCGAACGTCTCACCCAATGACACGTAATTGGTTGTAAAATAAAGTTATGTTTAGTTCTAAAATCATCAAGGGTTTTCACTACATTAAAATGTTTCCCCCATTTTATTCCTGAAGTAGTTAACCTGGGTTTGCTTCTAAGTTCATCACTTAAAAGTTATTGATTAGCTATCATGCTCATTCAGAGCCCATTAAGCCCATTGGTTGGACCAAATGAAATCCTACACCCCATTGGTTCAAGAAGTTCGACAATTTAACCCTAAGGTCTAAGAGGATCAAGTGCGCATGCAAAAATTTCCCCCTTCACAAACTCTTCCAACCCCACTTTTTTAAGTCGATCTCATCTTACTAGTTGGTCGTGTCACTCGAAGATATCCCATTGGACAGATGACTCATTTGACGATACCCAATTGGCTGAAGATTAAAACAAAAAAAAATCCCCCTCTCTAAAGTTCCCAAGGGTCGCACGTCGAGAAGTTTTCCCCACTCCTAAGAATATTTTCCTTGCCAAAATGTCTAAGTTGCCCATTGATATACTTTTGTTAACCTTCTCGCTTGCCCTCACTAATTGGTCGGGTGTCTTAGTCGATGCCATTTTATTGGTTAGAAGAATCAACGGTGCGGGTGAAATAAAGTGAGTCGCCCACTGGTATCCCATTGGTTGGCTGAGTTGGCATCCCATCGAAGAAGGAAAACCTTTGTTAGAGGTATGTTTTAATCGAAACTTGACGGTCCTAAATGCATAATAAATACTCTCCCCCTTTTTAAAATTCAAACTCACTTTCATTTGTTGGTTGTGTTGTATGCCTTCATCCCATTGGTCGAACGTCTCACCCGACACCATTTATTAAATAAAATTTTTAAACAATCCCTAATTTTTTCAATGGTTAATGTTACATTGGAAATATTCCCCTCTTCTTCGACCCAATGTTAATTTGACCAATATTAAGTTGCATCCTATTGATCGGACTTTTTCTCTAGTGACACCCCATTGGTCGGCTTTATCACCTGATGCTACCTCGTTGGCCAAAAGAAATAAAAGATTTTTTTTATAAAACCTAAGTTGAATGGGTTAGCGCATGGTATGAAAAATTTTCACTACTAATGTTGTAAGCTTAAAGGTTGAATTAACCTTGGCCATTTCCTATTGGTCGGTCGTAACCCCCAACTGTATCCCATAGGTCGACTATCTTGCTTAGGGATATCCCATTGGATAAAAAGATAAAATTTTCCGAATGGTATTAAGGTTTTAATTGTTCCAAAGTTGTAAGAAATTATATAAGCCAAAGTAGCCTAGGTAGCAATTAACCGGTCAGTCGGTCGTATTATCCACTCACATCCTATTGGTCAATGACATCGTCCAATCATGCCCCTTTAGGTGAATTTTAATAAAATAAAAATTTTGGGTCCTAAGGTTCACATTAGATAAAAGTGTCCCAAGAAAGTTATTTTAATAAAGTGTAATTTCAATACGTGACCTAAATTTTAATAAGGTTTTGTGATAAAGTACTCAAGCCACCAAAATTAAAACCATGCATGCTAGAGATTGACGATGGGAGACAACTGAATGGCCAAGATCTCTTCAAGAAAATATGGAGAACTTGTACCCCATGGGAGAACTCTATAAGTAAATTCAAAAATTCATTCTAAACTAACATCTGCAATAGATAAAGCGAAAATGAAGATATGCATGAGAACGTGTTCCAAATTCTGACATCCAATTCGAGAGAAGATCTCCAAAAAAGTGACTCGTACATATTTTTGTGTACGACTCCAACTCATCAGCCAATCATGAACGACAATGGAGGTACCACGACTGTTAGTGGCAGTTAATAGCAAAGATGTGGTTGAAAGGTGGTGAGCATCCATTGCACAATTTTGAGAAATTTGGTTGAAGACATTAAAATCTCATACGCTCAAAACCACTATTAGTATCCGCCAAACACCCCCAATCTCTATTACAGTGGTATTCCCAGTGAAAAGCCAAAGGTGTGAGAAGATTTGTAGAGCATCTCAGTAACAAAGAGAAAGCGCATAACACAACCATGGCTTCCTCCACTTCAGCTTAACCTTTTCCTCTCCCTTCAGTCATAACCAAGATCGAAGAGATTATTAATGGTTGCCCTTACCAGCACCTCAGAGGTGAAACCACTACTATTGATATAGAAGAGTTTGCAAAATAATCAGGTTTAAATATTGATATTACTTTGGTACAACAATGGCTAATAAAGGAGCAAGAAATTTTTGCCTATGAAAATACCAAGGATCCCTACAACTGCCACCCCTAGTTATTTATGGGACTGTATGATAGAGCATGCAAATATAGCAATTCAAAAAACCCTCACTACAATAGGTGGATGTGCAATTTGGAAAGATTGATATGTCCCAAGGTATACTTTTCTTCAAACCTCCTATTGTGGCTCACAATGGCTTACAATTCCAAGTCCAAAATAATTAGAAACTTTGTCAATCGATCAATCCTCAATATCACCCTTGAGAAAATCGCCAAGTTGTTCGCACTGGAAAAAATGATGCTATCATTGGATAGAGAAGTACTAGAAATTCAATCATGTCACCCGTTGGATTAGTTTTTTAGGACAAGTGGTAACATTTCCTAATTTTGGACAGCTTGGGATAACTAGTCTTTTGCTGGAATACATTGTGGGAAATGAAATGCAGTGGAAAGCACATGTGGATGAACCTACACCAAGTATTTGTAACATAATTTTGGTAAATCAGCTTATAAAAGAATCCTCTTGAGCCAGAGTTCATCATGAATCAGCCATAGCAAAACTTTGCAAGCAAGTTATATCATGTACCTTGTATTTAAATTGTTGTATTCCCCCTAAGTTACCTTTTTTCTATTCCATTATCATTATTTCCCCATTTGTGTAGGAATTCCAGAGGATGCATCCAGCCAGTTGAGATTATTTCTAGCGACTGGATCAGAGATTGGGAGCTCTCAATCACTTCATTAGGATTGAGAGTAATTGCTTTATCTGTTACATTATTTGAACAGAGATAAATTTGTATTATATTTTATCAAGATCTTGGCACTTTGTCGAACTCTTTTGTAACACTTTTCATAAAATTTAATACAAATTCTAGTCTCTTCCTTCTTTCATTCTATTGTACAATGTCTGTGTTTCTTGTTTATATGATACATGATTTGAATGCATGAGTAGCGCATTATTTTATCGATCAATTGTTTATATTTATTACATAATTTTAATGTGTATAAACAAACCAATTTCTCTTTCCTTTTTTAATATTTCCATGATGATTTTAATACTTGCTATAATTACCCAATAGATTAGTAATCAGTTTGTTCTTAAAGCTAAAATTGAAAATTGCTCAATAAGCTTGGTTAAATTCTAAATCCATAATAAAACCATATGATTTGGTTGAGCCAAAAGGATAGAATGTCCATTATTAATTAGTCTCTTATTAGGATGTCTAGATCTAACCTGATATTTTATGAATTTACTTTAGAACCCCTTTATAGGTCGAAGTGGTAAGTCCCACAACATTCATCAACACATCCACAAAACCCTCAACCATCACCCAATAAATACCATGTACCACCAAACCAGCCTCAACATGATCCCAATCAGTATCAACCTCCCCCTCATCAATATTGATCTCACCCTAATCACTACCAACAACCATCAACCTCCACCCAACCCCCTCAAGATTATAAGGTGGCTAACCAATACTAGCAACCACCTTCCCAATACCATCAACCACCTCCCCAATATTAGCAACCTCAATATCCCCATCATAAACCCCACCCAATCAATATCAACCACTCCCTACATATCATCAACCCTCCAACTACCAATCACGCACAAACCCAACTAATTTTTATAACCAATCTTACCAATTGATACAAGTCTCCCAAGTGTCTTCCACCATCTCATATTAATATTACCCATACTCCCAATATCATCCATACCATTCTTAACCCCCATCATATCAACCTCAGCAACCACTACATCAACCTTTATATTAGCCTCAACTACCAACATATCAATATCAACAACCTCAATACCCGCTACAACAATATTTATATCAATCCCAACCACAAACATACCAAGTTATGCCACTCTTAGCTCAATTGCAAAACCAACCCACTTCCCACCCCAAACACATTCCTCCTCATCCCCCTCGTAACTTCATGCTTATCTCAAAGCCCTTGTTAGCCCTTTCCCAAAAACTTCTTGAGGTGTAGATGATCTCCTTAGCCAAAATAAGGCTAAAAAATCTAGATAAACCCTAATCTAGAGGGTATAAAGTAGATCACTATTGTGTATTCCATCGCCAAAGGGGTCATGATCTTAATGATTATCAATAATTTCAAAAGTTGGTACAAGATATGATTTATCGAGGGGTCGTTATCATTTATAACCCTTTAGCCCCTCCTAAACAAAACCTTGGAATTTATCAACATCCTTTACTGCAACATGGGACCACACAACAACATAATGGTGCATCAACTTCTACACCCCATCCACATCAAGTTCATCACATCAATAATGTCCCATATTACTAAGGTTTTATGGGTAAAATAAGTCATGATCACTCTACTCTTGCTTCATTCATCCCCTCTTCCACTCCTCAAGGGCATCAATCTTGGGATCAGTGCACTATCTAATATGACTTTCAACCAGCAAATCCTCCTCCATCTACTTTTACATCTACAAAAACACAGGTTACCGAATCATATTCCTCCTTAGCTTCATCTCCTACGTCATCTTCTTCAACTAACTCTTCTACTCTTCCTACTATGGCATCATCTTATCAAACCACTTCCTCCAACTCCTCTTTCAATTTACCCTCCTCTAAATATACACCACCATCCTCTTCATCCACTTTATTGGGGCTCTCATTCTCTGCTATTGTGCCCTCCACTTCTTCCAAGTCACCTCACTCGGATTCTTCCCTCCACTCATTCAACCAAGAGTCTCATCTTGTATCTGTCCAAACATCCAGTCTTGGCTTTAGGGAGCACTTTGTCCATAAGGTCTCTGTCTCTCCCCAAGATATCAAGTCCATTAAGGATTTTGGTCACCCCCATGACATCCCCTTAATTGTTGGCACTATCATCCCCATTGGTTCTTCCACTTAAGTATACCAATTGTGTCTCTGGGGGCCACGATGCTTCCTCTGAGCCATCTATTTCTATCAAGTCTATAACATCATTTTGTGGTACAATTAATTATATATTCAATTTTTTCTTTGCTCTAAGTTATTTATAATGTTTAAATTGGCATGGTTGATATGAAAAGGGTTTGCACTCTATTATTAACCCTCCCTACCAACTATCGAAGGACAGATCTGGTTTAGGGTATTGATACTCATCCTTGGGAATGACCTCCAATGTCTTACTCTTGATCCTACAAACAATGATTCTAATGATTATATCCATCCTTATCATGATCATTTGCTTCCTCTAAAATTCCTCCAAGTAACTACCATCCATGTTCTTTCTCCCGACACCTCAAATGATACATAAATCTATCGCCCACCTGAGGTCACTCATACTTGTCCAAAGGAGATTCCTCCTACCTCGCCATGTACCCCATCCTCACCTAACCATTATTCCTCCTCTCATACAATGGATTTTTTAGGATATTCATGTTCAAGCCTAATGCCTCAAGCCCCTCCAACTATGTCACCCACCTGTTGTCCCAAAAATACCATGCATACCTCCTTGTATCAATCCCCACCATCTCTACCACCTCTTCTTCCAACACCATCTCTACCTCCTCTTCTTGCAACACTCTATCTACCACCTCTTCTTCCAACCCCATATCTACCACCTCTTCTTCCAAAACCCTCTCTACCACCTCTTATTACAACCCCGTCATATCTATCACCTCTTCTTCCATCACCATACCCTCTATCCCATCCCCTTCACATTATCCAATGCTCACAACTCTATAACTCACCTTATCTCCTTCCTCCACCTCCCAAATATTCATGTCCTCATCCTTATCACCTTTCTTCTAACCAAATCCCCAGCCAATTCAATCCTATCTCGACCACTCCATCTCCAACTCCACCTCCACATGACCTACAATAATTCTTGGATCGCCTTATAAATATTGAGATACAGTTGAGTCACTAAGATACACCTCCAACTCCTCCTCCACCTGACCTAAAATAAATCTTGGATCGACTCACAAATATTGAGCTATAGTTGAGTCACCATGACATCTCTCCAACCCCGTCCCTAAATGACTAACATCAAATCTTAGACCACCTCACCAATCTTGCTCTCAAACTAAGTCATCAAGCAACTACCACATAACCCATTAAACCTCCCTCAATCCAATCTTCCTTAATTTCATCTTCCTTGTCTTGACATTCTAATCAACCTCAACTTTCTCATCGTCCACCTCATACTTGGATGTTATTGTTAGAACCACTCTTGACTCTTTTTCTCAAGTTGCATGATGCACATGTTATCTAGATGTAAAAAATATTACTATTACTAGATGTAAAAAATATCACAATTATATCTACCATCAACAAAAAGGTCATGACATCGAGGAATATCGACAATTCTAGTGTCTAGTGCAAGATATATTTGATCAGAGAGAATTATCCATCTCATTAGCATGACCCCCTTCCATCGAATTCATTCTTCTTCATTCCCTTCTTCATTAATTTACCTCTTCCCCCCATCTACATCTTGCACATAACCACCATTGAATTTGTACACTCCACATCATACCCTCATCGTACATAACCTCATTGCTTGAGTTGGATGACACCTCTCTATCAATGTTTTCATGAACTTGATCAATCCACAACACCCATTCTTGGAATCAACATCTGTCCAAGAACCTTGTCTAAGATCATCATGAACCCTACTCTGTCAAGTTAAAATATAAAATTTATTTTCTCAACACAAACTCTAATCAAATTTGATTTGCTATGTGCCATGCCTATGTTTGTAAGGGTCTACATGCCTATGTTGCATCAAGGTGGTAAAACTAACTGACCACCTACAATTTATTGAGCATCATAAGGAAACCTACTATATAACTAGCTTATTTGCCACACTCAAATATGGTCAACAGTTTATCAACAACAAGGTTAAAATATATTCATCCCTTCCATCACTAGGGCATCTCACATTGATCAACATTCGAGATATCCTAAGTCTCCTTCTCAAGTGTCACCTCGTCCCTTTGCATCCATAATAGACCATCATCATCATCCCATTGCTCATCACTTTACCTCTTCCCACCTTCCTCTTATTATCTTTATTTTCCTTTCTCTACAGCTTGCTTCCATGACCAGGGGAGTTTGCCCTTTTTCTAATCCATCATCTAGTCTAGGGGAGTTGCAACCCTTTTTCCTTTGAATATCTCACATCACATAATGACCATCATCCTCATTTGGTTTTTTTTGCATGTCATGTTAGGTTTGGTTTTGTTGTCTTAATCAAGGGTGTCTCCATCATTGTATTTGTACCACCTCTTTGTATGCTCATTACCACCATGTTCTTTGCTCCCACAACCATCTATAATAACCCTTGTGTTTCTTAACACTACCCATCTGACACCTTGTCTCTTTCAAAATATTTTATTAGAAGAATATTTACTTTATTTTGGTTGCTCAACCATGCCTAGTGTTTCAATCAAACCTCCATTGAATGTATTTTGGTCTTCAATTTGTAGTCCCTAATGGCCATGATAGCCTCCCAATCTATCATGAGTGATTGGGTGGGATAAATGGCATAAATTGATTGCCATTTTTCCCACCCTTGACTTTTTTGGGGGCCTGGACCATGGCCATCCCACCTAGGGATGGTTGCTTATGGTCATCCTTGGGTGGGATGACCATGAACTATGGTCGTCCTGGGGTGGGATGGCCATGGCTACATGGCCCAAAACCTTCCAAAAGTGGGGTAAACCTTCCCAAAAGTGGTTGGGACCCCTAATTAACCCCTTAGGGTTGCCCAATGGGGCCATATGATGTTGATAAGAGTGGCACCTTGGCAGTCTTATCCGATTTACATGATTTTAGTGTCTATAGATGCCCCTTTTTGAGATGCATTGTGTGAAACAGAGCGCGGAGCAAAAATAGATGACTAAATCATTAAATGATTAAGGTTATTCAGTAACCTAACCAAATTTAGATGCCTCTATTGTGGAAAGATCATACATTCTTGGAATCCTTGCTTTTGACATAATTGAAGGATTGATTTTGGTATACCTTTCAGCCACTCTGCAATGGCAGTCATAGGGGCTTAGGGTATACTTGGTCTTGGTTCCTTGTTTCACTTATAAGCCTTTATTCGGGTAAATTCCCAAGGCTTCAAGGATACCAAGACTTTGTTTTGTTGAATTTTCTGATTATTTTCCCCAGCATAGGCTTGAAAATTTATCTTTGGCAATGATTCTTTTGAATGTATGCAAGTTGCACTTTTGAGTGTTTAAGTGTTGATTTTGATTATGAATTCATTATTATGACTACCCCCTCAAGCGATGAGTTGATGAGGGCATGACCAATGATGAAAGTGATGAGTCACTTGACCCATATGACTTGATTGGGATTACCATCAGTTTTACCCATTATAAGATTTATCAATTTTGCTAGGATTTTGATCGTTTTGTTGATATTTCATGGAAGAAAAAGACTGAATACCTCATTCCCATGGAGCGGTCCAGCCACAATGGCCTTCTTAGGGATTTAAGTAGAGACTTTTCAATTCATCCATGAACACTTTGAATGCAATCTTGATCCTTTGTGAAATTCATCAATTTTGACTTGTTTTTGGTGGCTTTTAGGCCCTTTTTTAATCTTTTTTAGCTATTTTTATGAGGTTTTTTGGTGGTCGTACTGGGTGGGATGGCTACACATTTTATGGCCATCCTAGGGTGGGATGATCGACAATGCTTATGTTTATTTTACTTATGCTTTTATGGATGCTTATCATGTATGCATGTATTGTAATATGATGTGATTTGATGATATGTACATGTGTGTATGCATAATGAAATGGATGATTTGTTAATCTGTATGATGAATTATGAATACTATTTGACATACTAGATGCTAGCACCATAGACTATACAAAATTTATCTCATCATTTTAATGTTATCATGACACTATGTAATGGCTTGTGTAAATGTAATGTAACAAACATGTGATAGCATGATATGAAATGAAATGAATAATATAATGTTATATGATGTGTTTGGGATTTTTAAGAGACTCAAACACTCTAGTTACCTAATCAAAAGTTGTATAGTAACCATGCAAGACTTTTTGGCAAAGTATAAATCTGCTAGGATGACCAAGATATTCAATATCCCTATGTGTGCATGTGAGTTCATTGCTATGATAACGCATAAAGTTACCCTAGTGCCAAACAAGATTGATGCAGCCCATCTGTACTAGAGATCACCCTATGAGTATCATTATCCTAAGTTTTGTACGTAGTTGGATTAGACCACTAGGCAATACAGGCTACCAAAAGCTAGCTCATCCGCATGCAAACATTGGTTTGTACAAAAGCAAGTTACTTATGTGACAGACATATCATCATGCATAAGGATACCACCATTGCCATGCAGGCTTGATGCCACCCAACCTGTAATGAGGATCACCTTATGGTTGTCAAATGCTGAGAATTCTAGGGATTCAAGTTCAATACTCCCTTCTTTTCTTTTATCTTTGAATTGCTTTAGGGATTTGCTCATTTTTGTTTTGGTGAGCAAGGGATTTTGGTAGTGGTGAGAACCACTATTTATTTTACTTTTTGCTTTTGCTAATGGTGAAAACCACTTTTTATTTTGAATATTGTTAAGTGGTAACAACCACTATTTATTTTTCTCTTTTGGATACTTGCCCCAATTTGGTGTGAAGCAAGGGATTTTGATTATTTTGGGTAAGGAGGAACTTGTCCTTTTGTCAATTCTCAGCATTTTTGAACCATTCGCATAGGGGGATGAGTGAGATAAACTTTTCACTTAGGGTAACATGGACCACTTTGTAGGTTTCATCTTTCCTTGTGCAATACTTGGATTTATTAATGTGAAAATGTGTTGGGATTTTGACATATACAAGGTACAATCTAAGCAAGATTCTACCTTCTAAAAATCATGATAGCTTTCTACAAAATCTGAAAAGAAAACTAGAGATGGCTGAGTGACCGAAAACCCTAAATATACCTTATGAACAATGGCTAAGTGAAGGGAAACAGACACATAGTATGGAATGTGGATGGAAATGATAAATATAATGTAAACAGGTGGTAAAACTGACCTTTGACAACATTGATTTTGATAGATGCCTAGTGTACATACCTGGTGCTAGACATGTATGATCAACTCTAAAATGCAAAATGCAATGATGGGTATGCCTAATGCAAGTGATGTTATAATGCAATGATATGAAATGTAATGCAATGCAATATTTTTGTGTTTTTGATATTTTAATGATGTTTTTGGATTTTTGATATATATATGTATATACAGTTTGACCAATGGGCTTAGTGAATGCCATTGGGGCTTTTGGGTGACCAAAGGGTTTATAGATACCTTTGGGGATTTTTGGGTGACCAAAGGGTTTATAGATACCTTTGGAGCATTTTAGGGTGACCAAAGGGTTCATAGACCACCTTTGGAGCATTTTAGGGTGACCAAAGGGGTCATAGACCACCTTGGAGCATTTTAGGGTGACCAAAGGGGTCATAGACCACCTTGGAGCATTTTAGGGTGACCAAAGGGGTCATAGACCACCTTGGAGCATTTTAGGGTGACCAAAGGGGTCATAGACTACCTTGGAGCATTTTAGGTTGACCAAAGGGGTCGTAGACCACCTTGGAGCATTTTAGGATGACCAAAGGGATCATAGACAACCTTGGAGTATTTTAGGGTGACCAAAGGGATAATATACACCTTTGGAGTATTTTAGGGTGACCAAAGGGGTTGTATATCCCCTTGGAGCATTTTAGGTTGACCAAAGGGGTCATAGACCACCTTGGAGTATTTTAGGGTGACCAAAGGGATCATAGACCACCTTGGAGCATTTTAGGGTGACCAAAGGGATCATAGACACCTTTGGAGCATTTTAGGTTGACCAAAGGGCTTATAGATACCTTTGGAGAATTTTAGGTTGACCAAAGGGCTTATAGACACCTTTGGAGCATTTTAGGTGACCAAAGGGCTCATAGATCTTTGTATAGACCCCCTATCTATAGGTTATCACTAGACTCGCTAGGGTGGTTGCGGTGGTGGTGGAATGACCGATGGTGGTCGATGTGGGAGGCGATGAGCTTGCTCTTCAAGTGGTAAAAGTTATCGCCAGATGGGATGTTGCACTAGGAACATACATAGATAGAACTCTTCTTCATCATCCAATGGGATGACCTGCTCATATTCCTCATCTGAACTAGGGTAATTGATGGGTGCTATACCATAGTCTGACTCATCATCCAATGTCCATTCATGAGGAGGACCTTGATCCTCTTCCTCACTATCAGATGGAAGGGTATGTGAACCTTCACCCACTTCCTGAGATTGGGTGAAATCATGAGATAACCCTTGATCTATCATATTTATGGGAAAGTAATCTCCCAATGAGTAGACATGATTTGGATTAGCATAGGGATCACGTGCAAGCTCATCCCTGTAGTTCAGACCTAGGCATTCTAAACTCTTTGTGAGGACATCTAAAGGTATCGGCTTGTTGTGTCCCAAACCAGATTTATCATATGGTAATTGATATTGTGGTTGGCAAGGAACATGAGTACCTTGTTCATATAACCCTAGACCATAGCCATGCCAATGGAAGTGATGTAGATATCGCAAGGCGTAGTCAAGATTTGACATGTAATTTATGTCCTCAGAGAAAGGTTCCTCATCTTCTTCTTGTTGAGGAACTGGCAATGTTCCATATTCAATACCCCCATATATAAAATTTGTTTGATTGGGTGGTATGCCTAGAGGCACGATGCTACCTATAGGGAGACGAGGTCATCCCATATCTTGCACCATCTCAATGGTTGGAACTATTGTAATGTTTCTCACTAGGTACTCTCCTAGCCCTGTATTAGCTAAATGGATTGTAACCTAGGATGATGAAGGTGGAGGAGATGGAAGTGAGGTTTGAGATGACTCAATGTGTACCTCATGATATGGTTCCTCATCTACTAGACTAGGAATCTCTTTCATAGAGATGGTGGAAATTATGGGAGGGATCTCATCAATTGGCCTCTTTGACATGTTCCTCTATGGAGGATTGGATGATGATGAAGGTGTTTTTGAAGGTGCCAATGATGATGATGGTATGGAGGAAGATGGTAATGGGGTAATGGAAGGTGATGGTGATGGAAGTGGACCCTGAATAGATGTGTTCAGTTGGAAGTCCACATGAGTCGATGGTAAGGTCGACTCGAGGATTTGTTGCACCAAGTTGCAGTACTTAAAGGGCTCAAGGTCTATAGAGACGATGTGTACCTGCCCTTCATAAGTATACTTTAGACATTGGTGAGCGATGGAGGGGACACACTTCATGTCCTGGATCCAAGGTCTACCTAACAATATGTTGTAGGCCATTGCACCCTCCAAAACATGACACAATGTCGATATAGTTTTGCATCCCACCTGAATGGGTAGGACTATAGTGTCGAATATGGAGCATATCGTATCATTGAATGCTCGGAGGGTGTAGGTGGATGCAACAACATGGGATGTTGGAAGTCCTAGATGTTTGAGAGCACTAGTGGTTATTATGTTACTTGATGAACCAGTGTCAATTAAAACTCTCTTATATGGTGTTCCATTCACACATGCAATGATGTGTAGAGGAGGATCAACCGCATCACTTGCTATCAGTTTGAGTTCATGCTCATGGAATGTGATCACTAGTTCCTTACACTGCTGAACGTGCCCCACAAAATTGATAAAGGAGTTAGACTCCTAGGGTTGTAGCTCAATCGACTTAAGAATATCCATAAGAGCTTCTCTATGAGGTGGAGATTGTTGAATAAGCTCGTATATGGAAAGTCTAGCCGATGTTGTTCGTAAGCTTTGAGCCAACTTACTTTTTATTATCACCACTGGATGAGGTGGAAGGCTTTGCACTAGAGGTGGTGGAGGCTATGACGTTGATGGAATATCACTTGAAGTTGTAGGTGGTGCAACTTGACTTGGGTAGCGTCTATTCCTGGTCACAATACTAACCATCCCGATGAACCCTTGTAGAGGGGGTGCCACCTTGACCTCATTCATTTGCTTGGCAGGAGCTACTTGTACCTCATGAGTGGGTAATGGGTCTTTGAAAACACCCATATGTTGGTTGCTTGTGGTGAGAGGATTATCCACTTGAAGGTCATTCCTCTCGATCATATCCTGCACTAGGTTTTTGAAACCATAGCACGTTGGCAAGTCATGTCCAATTTGCCTATGATATCTACAAAATAGTTCTTCTCGACATCCCATAGGCTTTTGTTTGCTTGTACTCGGGTCTATAGGCTAGATTTTTGGTAAAGTAATCACTTTGGCAGCCCATAGATGATCGAATAGGGAGTCCATTGATTCAGTGAAGGGCGTATACTATCACCTAGGGTGACATTGCTGAATTTTCCCCTGATTCGCTTGGGTATTATTATTGTAACTCGTAGGAGGAGGTTGGGCCTGATAATTTACCTTTTGAGGAGGCATTGTTTGCGCAGGCCCTAGGATATTGATGGCCACTTGATTGACCATTGCCAGCTTTGATGGTGTCGGATTTCCCTTTGGATTCTTAGTCCACTCCTTCTTGCGAGGTTTTGAGATCTCCCCCTCTTGAATCTTAATCTCTTCTATGGTTCTAGCCTATGCTAGAGCATCTTCAAGAGTGGGATACTGCTGGAGTTGTAACAATAATGATATTGGTTTTAGACAACTCTTTGAAAACATCCGAGTCAACTCGGACACTAGAAATAGGTAGGGTAGCTTAGCTAGAAGCGTTCGCCACCTATTACCATAGTCTGTGATAGACTCATATTCATATTGTTTTAACCCCGTAAGGTCGGTTAAGGTCACCTTTCTCTTGGTATTGAAGGTGAAACGTTCCAAGAACGCATCTGCAAATTATTCAAAGGTATAGACGTTATGCCTTGGAAGTTGATTAAACCACTCAATGGTTGGGCCAGAGAGGGTGATTAAAAATGTTCTCAGGAGTAATGCATCATTCTCCTGGATGTTGAAGCACTGGTTCATGAACCTAGTGACGTGCTCCTGTGCATCTTCCTCCCCCTTAAATCTATCCAATTTGGGCATTTTAAAATGCTTAGGGTATGGAGGGGAAGGTATAGATGGATGCAGTGGTTGACTACGCAACTGGCGCAAGGTGGGATTTTGAAGCCCAGTCCCAGCTGTCTTACTCTCTATAGTTTCCATGTGCTCAAGCAATGCTCGATACGCATCAGAGGATTTAATCTCCTCTTCTTTATTTTGGACCCATGGAGGGGGGTGAGGAATGTTAAGCATATGTTGAGGTGGTTGATTGTCATCAACCATGCCTCCAAATGGTGCTTCTAGGTATTCCTCATCTTGTTCCAAATCATCATAAGCCCCGTAAGGTGTTTCTTGAATGGGCCTACAAGGAGGAACTAATGCCTGCTGAAGGTGATCTATGTTAGGCCTAGTAGGTAAGTTCTGATCAGGCCTAGGAGGTCAAGGTGGCAACATTTGATTAGGCCTAGGAGACCTATTTTTATGGAAAGTGGGTTGCCTCTGATGAGCCTCCTATCTATGCGTGCTTGGGGTAGGAACCCCATTGTGCAATGTTTCTTGAATCTATTGTTCAAGCCTTTGTCTTTCTAAATGTTGTCGATGATCTAAGAGATCCAAGCATTGTTTATCTAACCAAAGTTGATTAAACTTAGCTTGATGATCAACATACCTTTTGACTAGTTGGTTTATTTGCTCAGTTGTGTGAGGCCTATGTGCCCTAGCACTATTGCCCTGATACCTATCCTATTCAGGAGGATTTGTGAGGTCTACTACGAGTTTCCCTCAATTGAGAGAAGTCACATTTACTTGAGGCTCACTCCTAAACATATGTTCTTGGTATTCTGCTGGTGTAGAGGCACATCGTGCTTGCATGGAGTGATGCAATTGAGGATAATCAAGATTTTCCTCAGGTCTTCCTTCATAAATGAGGAAGGGCAGGGAAGAATTGGCTCACCCAATGCGATGAGTATCATACTCATCTTGGTATTTGTACTTTGGAGATCTATCAGGGTGATTTGAGAGCGTAATGTGATCATTTAGCCCCACCCTTGGTGTATAGTCTTGATCCTGCACACAAGTGTGCGAGGTAGACCGAGCAGGCACGCGAATGCGTGGTATTGCTCTATGTGTAGGTGCCTCATTGCGTAGTTGCCTTTCTTGAAAGAAGGCATTTGAAGTGTCCATACTTGGAAAATAATTTCCCTGATTAGGACTATGACCTATAGGGGTGTCCCTGCATAGGGGTCCCTTGGAGGCTAGGTCCCTTATCTGACCTTCTAGGACTTGGGAGAGTAGGTGGCCACCAAGGAGGTATAACCATGTCCTTGGGGTCAAATTAGAGATGATCCATGTCTCCTTGCCTACTCCCCATAACGTCAACCCTTAAGTGGGCTTGGCTATGGGTATATACCATGACTACTTTTTCTAAACCCCTATGTGATTATCTCCTTTACAAATTTTAATGATTCAAACACACAAAAATAGAAACACACAAGAATACAAATGTTTATCTCTTTTAAATATTAATATGTGTTCCTAAACTATTTAGTGTGTTTTTGATTTGTTGTTTTGTAAAGAAATATCTTTTCACGTGTTTGAATGTTGTTGATGTAATTCTCAATTGTTCAAGGGATTTCACCTATATACTCATAGCTCGAAAACCGACAATGAAATTCTGGTCATGTAAACCAACCAAAGTATGGATATGAAGCCCATACCCGATCAGGGAGCACAGGTCCTACCAGTCCTCACCCAATTCACCATGGTCAATGATATACCTCTTCGAAGAGAGATACGTGCTCTATTCCACAAGCTATGATGGTTCTTGGAGCTGGTTTTGGCCAAAATAGGGTTCATAGGATTTGAGCCAATGGGTGGAGATGAAACCCACCATCGTTGAACTCTATTAGTGGTTGGGGATGAATTCCAACTCACTAACGTTTAAAAGTGATGTGGTGTGTGTGGTTCCTTTTATAATTAATGAAAGTAAACAAAGTAGCATTCAATGACTTTTCACTAAATGCATAAGAAGTGTTTTACTTTCAGAATTAGATGCATAAATAAATAAGGAACCTACAAAATATTTAGCCTATATGAAAACCTAACCCTTAGGCAGGTCACATGCAGGCAAACCACTCAAATGCATATCTAAGATTGTTCTTTTTCCTATTTTTCTTTTGTTCATTATTTTGGAATTTAGGAAAGGGGAAATCTAGCTTTCAATCACCTAAGAAAGACATGAAAAACTTCAATTTACCCTTTTCTGAACAACCTTAATGCAAATTGAAGGTTTAGGTACTTACCTTGTCTATTATGGAAGTTGTTGTTTCTGGAAATTTGAGCAGAAAACCCCTGGTTTTGTGGCCATCCCTGGGTGGGACGGCTACAAATTTGGGGGCCATCCCTGGGTGGGATGGTTGTTGTGGCCATCCCTAAGAGTTCCAATTAGGAATTTAGGGGTCGTTTCAGTCCAGAATGGCCAGAACCTGCAACATACAAAGTGCAAAAACAAGGTTAAAAATCAGCAAAATTGAAAAGGGACAAGGGTCCCACCATGATCGCCACTGAAGAGCATGAAAAATGATGCACCTAAAAAATGAAATTGAAATGCATCTAATATTCTATTAAAGCATGCAAAAGAGACGATAAAGTAAACAAGTAAATGAAAAATAAGTTAAGAAAAAGGGGGGTTCTCTTTGTATTCATTAATTTTTCAAATAGGAGGTTACAATACATCCCCTTGAGGGCTTTCAATTTGATATTAAATGTTCCTCTCGCACTCACGATTGTAGAGTGGGCTTGCATTATCATTGCTTTGAGCTATATTTCTTCTACTCTTTAGCTCCTCCCTCATGCACTAGAATATCTATACCTACACACAAGGAATTGAAATATGTTAATAGCATATGTGTATGATGATAAAATCTATGAAATGCATGCAATATTGAATGTAAAAAGTGCAATCGACATATCTAAACTACTCCAAATGACATGAAAACTTAGTATGATGTATATAATATGATTTTTTAAATATCTAAGTAGAAATTAAAGTGAGATTATGAGCAGAACCTGTGGTCATCCCTGGGAGGGCCAACTAGGACTGTAATCACAAAAACATTAATTAACATATCAAAACCACTCCAAACTTCACCAAAATTGAATATGATGCTAATATAATGCTATTAAATTGATCTATACTAAAATTGGATCAAAATTGTGGGCCAATTCATGGCCATCCCTGAGAGTTCCAACTAGGATTGTTAACCATCCCTGGTGGGGACGACCACAAAATAGGGTGGTTTTTACCACCAATTCCACTTGGATCTAGTCTAGAATCCTCCTAGGGGTGTTGTCATCAAATTTGGTAAATTAACTCACTAGAATTGATAGGTTTTGAAAAGGATGAGCGTATTTGGGGATGCCTTGAAAATACCTTCGATTGATGAGGTTTCCAAGGGCAAATACGAGGGAAAAAGGTGAGGGCAAATATTGGTAGCACTTCATGGTCAATAATTGCAAAAGTATCTCTTTGAAATTGAGTGCAAGCACTCCAATTTATAGCCCAAGAGGGAAAAGGGGAAAAAGGGGTAAGTTTGGGCATGCAAGGTAGGTGTCGCCACTTGTCAACACCTTTGCCATGCATAGGGTGGAAGAGGCTTCCCATTTGGACCTCCAATTTGTAGTCCCTAATGGCCATGACAACCTCCCAATCTATCATGAGTGATTGGGTGGGATAAATGGTAGAAATTGATTGCCATTTGTCCCACCCTTGACTTTTTGGGGGGCTTGGACCATGGTCATCCCACCCAAGGATGGTTGCTTGTGGCCATCCCTGGGTGGGATGACCATGAACTATGGTCATCCTGGGGTGGGACGACCATGGCTACATGGCCCAAAACCTCCCAAAAGTGGGGTAAACCTTCCCAAAAGTGGTTGGGACCCCTAATTAACCCTTGAGGGTTGCCCAATGGGGCCATATGATGTCGATAAGAGTGGCACCTTGGTAGTCTTATCCGATTTACATGATTTTAGTATTTACAGGTTGTGTTATTTTATCAAAGGTTGCACCCTTTGCCTCACATTCATATCTCACAACAAATCAACTCCTAGGTTCAAAATATTGTGTCCTTTTATCAAAGGTTGTGCCCTTTGCCTCACCATCTCAAAAATCAAATTCCAGTTCAAAGGCCACAAAGGCATCAAACCCCTTTGGTCAACATCTATAATATTTTTTCTTTCTTGCAATAACTTAGGATTTACTTTTGTATCATAGATCAGCTAGCCTAGATCCTCGAGTGAACCTCATATCTAGTGATCTACTCTAGTCACCTAGCGGTTGTAGCAATTGGTTATCCATACAATCTAGTAGGATGGGTAGATTACCATAAGGACACTTTTTTCAAAAAACACACAACACACAACAACAACAACAACAACAACCACAATTTCCCCTTTCATTTCCTACCAAATTTCACTCTTTGATTGTCCTATCTTCATTCTTCCATTGTCCATTCCATATTTTATCAAGTGTTTCATCATTGCCATCAGTTCCTTCCTCCATCAACTCGTCACTTGAGGGGGTAGACAATAACCATAAAATTTTATCCCAAACGAGTCAAATATCCAAACACCTATTTTTAGAATCTATGTTTATCTCAAAACCTTGTCTAAGACTATCATTCGCCCTAATTAGTTCTTTTAATCGTAGAATAATTTTAGCACAATGACTCCAAATACACTAGCACAATGAATCCATTCACATTAGCATAGTGACTTCAATCACACTAGCATAGTGACTTTTGTCACATTAGCACAATGGCTCATGACTCAGTAGTTTAGTTGTTAATCTAGATTAGCATAGTTATTTCAAATGCACTCATCAATTCATCAATGACAAGGTTCATAGATATTTTTTGCTTCCATGATTGGGGTATCCTACATTATATTTAATTTGAGGTAACCTTACATCATCCTCCTCAAGCCTAAAAGTTGCTTTTATTATGCACTATCCAATTATCATCACCTATTCAATGTCATGTGTCATCAATCATACTAACCAGGTGTCATGTGTTTTTTAATTGCATTTTTTTTTCACACAACATGGTACAAAAAGGGGTATATGTAGACACCTAAAACTAGTCATTTTTACAAGCACTTGAGCCCATATCCCAATAAAATCACCAATTATCCAAATTCATCTAATTCCTCCAATTTTCTCAAATTCCTCTAAATTTCCTAATCTCTCTCTAATTTTCTCCTACTCCATTTAATTCTCTTAATCCTTTCTTATCCCCTTCCTAATCCTCTAATTCCCACTTAATCCCTCATTTATTCTTCTCAATCCCTAATCCTCCCATAATCCTTCTTACCCACTAATTAAACTCACATTTCCCCCTAATATTCCACCTAACACCCACCTTAAATGCATAAACCCCCTTTCACACCCCCATGTGATTTAAATTCAAATTTATTCAAATTTAAAATTCACATGGGTGGCCCAAAGTCCACATTCATTAAATATCTCCCACTACCCACCCAAGTCAAAACACACACATTAAATGCCAAACCTCTCCACACCCTCCATTTTGTCATTTCACACTACCACATCAATATTTTTTGAATTTAAAATTACCTCATGCTTTCCAAGGCCACTAATGTGGGAAGGTGCCCATTTTCCCCAATAAATGTGCATTAAATTCTCAAACCCCTTTTCACACTTGGTAAAACTACCACTCCAGATCTTGGGTACCCTCTCCTTTCTCTCGCAATTTCTTATAAATACCCCCTTCCTTTTCCTCAAAAAATATGTATGCAGACATAGTGACACATATTCAGATGTTGCCAAAATTGCGCTAGACTCAAGTATATATGTTCACATTTTCAATTAGTTGTTCTTTGTTTGCTCGATATTTTAGTAGGTGCTACTAATGGTACTATTGTTTGCATGTGTGTAGGTGATTGAAGGGCTCAACTCAAATCGGTGGTCGCTACAAACCCACCACATCTTACTTGTAGCATGGAGAAGACGATGGTACTATAGTCATTTTTTTAAAAGGGATGATTCCTTTATTTTGACACATTGTTGTAAAAGCACCCTATAAGAGGTTTTATTATATCAAAATGGACACCTTTTTAATAGTATAATATTTCATCATCTTTGTTACGATGGTGCATTTTTAATGTTTACAGGTTAAACTGCTCTTTAATAAATTACAAAATGATATTGGTTATTTGTAGGTAGGGCCAGTAGCCCCTAATGAGACATGATTACCATCTCATGAAATATAAGGGGTGCTAATGCCCTATCAAAGAAAAGGTTTATTAAGGACCTCTTTTTAAATAATAAGCTTAATATTCCTTGTATTCAAGAAACTAAAACGACAAAGGAAGAAGTTTGCAAAACTATGAAAGCAGTATAGGAGATATGTGAATGGGATGTTGTGGATTCTTAAGGATCTATAGGAGGAATTATAACATTTTGGAATCCTATTAGAACCTATTGTGTAACCATTCATAAAACTAGGCAATGGATAGCCTCTTTAGTCACATGCTACTTTACAAATATTTATTTCATCCTTATCAATGTCTACGGACCTACAAGTTAGTCATGCAAATTAGAAGTATGAAGTCAGATTGAAGTCTTTATGAGAAGTAAAGATCGAGAAACCCAATTCATGATCCAGGATATTTAATGCCATAACCAATATGGATGAAAATTTTAGGAGAATTAGGAAATCAACCCAAAGTGTAAGAGATTTCTCAGTTTTTATTCAAAACAATAATCTATGGGAGTATTGGGGGAAATTCCTCTACACCCTTAATAGATTTGTCACGCTATAAGACTTTCTTGATCCAATCAAAACTATGGACTCTAGTGGATCCACCTCTTTAACTCAAGAAAATATTATCCTAAGACTCTAGACAGATCGAGTAGGATAAGGAAACCCTAAAGGTGAGCCTACAATATTTTTTATATGCTCATGCTCATCCAGATTTGCAAAAATGAAATAAAATTGCAATATAAAATTTGACCAAGTTCAAAAGTAACTCCCAACTAGTGCTTCAAGATGTAGATCGATGCCTTATCCATCAGGTAATTGTATCCAGACTTAAAATATGATGAAGATAGGCAAGGGAGAAGATAAAATTGAGCCAATCACATTCATTCAAATAATGTAACAGAAATGATTCAACATGCCAACAAGAGAATATATTATTTACACATTCAAATGATGTAACATGTAAATGGGAGAATACACAAAATTGCACATCGAATTGCTAAAAGGAGGAAATAGTATTGCATTAAACAACAGATCATTACAATGGCCATCTGATTAGAATAACCAGATCTCACTGAATCAATACAAACAAATTCTTAATTCAAATGATGCAATAGAGAACTACAAATCTTTGTTCAAATGATGTAATAAATAGCCTCCTAGATTCCAGCCTCAACCATTGGAAATGATCTCAGTAAACTGAGCACCTCCTCAAAAAAACTTGCACAATAATGGGGAAGAAAAAAGGGGTGACTAGACAAGACACAAAAATAAAAATACAACTGACAAGGATGGACACACTAGTATATCTCTTGAAAAATTATTGTGCAAAAACTTGAAGATTTTTTCTATTTTAGAAACTCTCTCATATAGCCTACAAATTGGTTCTCATTCAAAGCTTGATGATGGTCCATAATTATAAAAACTACAACTATTTTGATGATGGTCCATAACTGCAATTGTCTTCATGATGGCCCATATTATTAATTGTGCTTGTAGTGATTCTTATTTGTAGTGTGGTAGTGGTCTCGGTTGGTCAAAAATACCCATTACATAAATCTTGATAATAATAATTTTTTATAACTGCAATTACCAAAGCTTAATGAGCATCTCAAGAGCGGGGATGGAGCAGTGGAGTAGCAAGAATAGTGAAGGCAGAGAAGGAGGTTCGAAGGTTGCGGGTGGGAACCTCGAGCAGGCGGCAGGTGAGGATCCAGAGGCAGGCAGGTCGACTGTCTCTAGAAGGGGATAGGGGCCCATCCACGAGCAAGTTGACAAGGTACGAGGACCCAAACCCCCTGACAAAGACCCGGACAAATGGACCCAACAGAGTACTGCGGGTCCCAGAAGAGGTCTATCCTTTGTAGAAACCCTAAAAGGCAAAAAGAGTGATTTTCATTCACTCCCGCCCCTCATACCTGAGAACAACCGGATTATGGCACCTGCGAATGCTATGGGTCCATTTTTATCCCTGGAAGAGTTTTCACTAGTAGGCAAGTTTCTGGGCGGAAGGCCGGATATAGAAACTATACGCTCTTGGGCGCTATCCAAATGGAGAACAATTGGGAACCTGGAGATTGTTGCTTTGTCCAGGGGCTTTTTCATCTTAAGGTTCAATAACAAGGAGGATGCAAATCGCATTCTAACAGGTGGACCGTGGTTTTTAGGAAAACGTAGTTTGTTTCTCAAAAAATGGGGGGAGGACTTTGACCCCAAAAAACAAAATATTAATATAGCTCCCATTTGGGTCCGCCTGCCAAACCTTCCCGCTCAGTTTTTTAATGAGTATTGGTTGCAAGGGATTGCCAGAGCCATTGGGGAGTTGGTTGCCATAGACCATTCAACCCTGGCAAGGACAAGGATGATGCATGCAAGGATCTGTGTCAATGCAGACTTAGATTCCGAACTGCCAACCTTCGTAGAACTGGGCTATGGAGATTATCTAAGAAAACAATCGGTGGAATATGAAAATAAGCCAACATTTTGCATAGAATGCAAAACTCAAGGTCACCTACGAAATCAATGTCCAAGTCTAGCAGCTAGCAGAGAAGCTCAGAGGATAGAAGGCAAAAGGACAAATGGCAAAGCATTCCCCAAGAACCAATCCATGGGAGGACCAACAGGTAGAGGAGGGTTCAGGCCGACCAAGAACAACAATATTTACCAGGAGCAGGACAACCAGGCTCAACCCTAGGTGAAAGGAAAGCAACAAATCACCAACGAGTAGGAAAATCAGGTAAGCCCTAGAATCCCGAGTTCAAATAAGTTTAAAGTTCTTGTTGACCTGATGGTAGAAGGGGAGATGGGCGAGGATGGAATCCTTCAGGTTGAATTACCAGAAACCCTAGAATCCCCGTCCATATCGGGTCCTTCCAACATCAAAACTAAAAGACTCCCAAACCATCAGGAAGACTTAAAGCACACCCCTGAGGAATATAGGAAAAGGATGGAGGAGATAGGATCAAAGGAATCGGGTCCTTCCAATATCATAACCAAAAGCCCTACAAACTTTTAGGAAGGTTCACAACAGAATTATGGAGAATATAGGATAAGGATGGATGAGTTAGAATCAAGGACTGAAATGGTAGGAACAAACAAGCCAGAAGAGTGTTCTAGTCCAGTCCTTCAACAAATTGTACCTCCTCATTTCAGCCCAAAGCAGACCAGAAGCACAACAAAATCCCCAATTGATTACGATAGTGAGAAAAAGAGGGGAAGGATGTCTAATGCTGAACAAAATAGATTGAGGACTGACAACGAAGTGGCAAGTGGAAAACAAAAAACACTGATACAACAAGTTATCCCAGGTCAAGATGATAACAAATTAGGCAAACCTCCCCAAGGAAGGGGGAGGGGAAAAAATCCCAAACAGTCTAAATGAAGGTACTCTCATGGAATGTGAGAGGCCTAAATGGCCCACCGACCCACAGGGTGGTCAGTTCAATAAGAAGGCAATACAACCCAACCATTATTCTCTTACAAGAAACAAAAATAGATGAAGCCCAGTCGAAAATAGCAGCAAAAAAATATGGAGTCAAGGAGATATGGTTTTCAAGTAGGCAAGAGGAGCTTCAGGAGGACTCATGGTGCTATGGGATTCTAGGAGTGTGGAAGGCAACATTATTCAGGATGATGACAGGGTGTTAAGCATGTTTTTTCATGACATTGACAAGAATAGATCGTGGATTGTGTCAAATGTGTATGCACCCAATTCAGTTCAAGGAAGAACCTCATTGTGGGAATATCTAAGCCACTTGAATGCAACCTTTCATGATATTCCCTGGATGGTAGCAGGATATTTCAATACTCCCTTATATCCTTCAGACAAAAAGGGTGGGGTTGGGCTTCCAACAAGGAGCATGGAAGAATTTAATGAGTTTGTCAACTCTAACGAGCTTATGGATGTGAGGCTAAGAGGGGCTAAGTTTACTTGGAGCAACCATAGGGTAGGAAGCCAACTTATTCAAGAAAGGTTAGACAGGTTCTTTCTGTCAAAAGAAGCTGTCACAATTTTTGGAGACTCCATCCTGCAAGCTCTTCCCAAAATTACGTCAGATCATAACCCCATTTTATTGGAGGTCCTGCAAGCTAACTCCTTTAAGAAACCCTTTCACTTTTAGTCAATGTGGATCAAACATCCAGACCTGAAGGAAAGAATCAAAAGTTGGTGGCAACAACCCATTCAGGGCAACTCAACTTTTAAGTTAGCCCAAAAGTTGAAATCAGTGAAGGAAAACCTGAGAATCTGGAATAAGGATGTTTTTGGGAACCTGTTTGAGAACAAGAAACAAGTGGGAGAAATTCTGAAGGCTATTGACAACAGGATTCAAAATGGTACTTATGATGAAACAATAAGAACAGAGGAGCAAATTAAGCTTTCGAAATATCATAATATTTTGGCTTGTGAGGAAACTTATTGGAGGCAAAAATCCAGGGCTTTATGGTTGAAGGATGGTGACTCGAATTCAAAAATTTTTCATATCACTACCCTGAGAAATAGAAGTAATAATAAGATCAGAGAGCTGACTAGAGTTGATGGATCCAAAACTTAGGATTTAATTGAGATCAGAGAAGAAGTTGTTAGTTATTTCAGCTCCCTCCTCGGGGATGAAACCCAATGCCAAGAGGAAGCCAAGGAGACTCTCCTACAATTCATACCTAGTGTCATAGATGGGGCCACTAATGCCAAAATTCTAGCTCCCTTCACAGAGGAGGAAATCAGAAATGCTTTGTTCAGCATGGAACCTGATAAGGCCCTAGGTCCTGATGGATTCCCTCCTCGTTTCTACCAGGTTTTCTGGGACATTGTTGGGGAGGATGTAATCTCGGCTGTCAAGGAGTTCCAAGCTTCAAAACACATCCCTAGAGGGTTTAATTCTACTTTCATTACTTTTATTCCTAAGGGCCCGACCCCCGAAATGATGGCATATTTCAGACCAATCAGTCTATGCAATGTGTCCTACAAAATCCTTACTAAAGCCATAGCTAATAGGATGAAAGGAATCTTACCCCTTATGATTGACCCTTGTCAAGGGAGCTCGGTTTAGGGAAGATCGATTCTTGATGGGGTGATTACAGTCCATGAAGCCCTTCACACTGCAAGCCAAACTAAGAAGGCAACCTTTGCCCTAAAGCTTGACATGAATAAAGCCTTTGACCGCATCAACTAGGATTTCTTGATTGCAGTTCTTCTAAAATTTGGTTTCCATCCTCAGTGGGTAAGACTTATCAAAGGATGTATTCTCAAGCCTTGGTTCTCTGTCCTTGTAAACGGTACGACAATAGGGTATTTCCAAAGCCTTAGAGGCCTCAGACAAGGGGATCCGATCAGTCCAATGTTGTTCATTATTGTGGCGGAGGCTCTAGGAAGAACTATCAAAGCGGCCTGCAATGCAGGTCTGATCTCTGGGATTAAAGCCACCTCCCTTACCAATCCGGTAACCCACCAACAGTTTGTTGATGATACCCTTATGTTGACCCAGGCGTCAGTAGTTGAAGCTAGAAGGATAAAGCACATTCTAAAGCTTTATGAGGAGGCGACTAGGCAGAAGGTGAACTTCTTCAAGAGCAAAATTTACTTCCTCAACACCCCCATTCCAAGGTAGGTCAGGATAGCTGGGATTTTGGGATGTTCAATTGCTGCTCTCCCTACTTCTTACCTAGGTCTTCCCCTATTTACAGGCTCCCCAAGAAAATCAATGTGGGACAATGTGGTAGAAAGAATTCAAAAGAAACTGGCTAGTTGGAAAGGGCACTTTCTGTCTCAGGCAGGTAAAGCTACCCTCACTATGGCCTCCCTTCAGAGCATCCTCATGTATTTTATATCCATTTTTAAGGCCCCAACTAAGGTATACCAAAATATTGAACAACTCCAAAAGAACTTCCTCTAGTCAGGGTCGGAGGAAAAATAGAGAATACACCTAGTTGGGTGGAGTAAGGTATGCAGACCTAAGGAGAATGGGGGGTTAGGCCTGAGAAGAGTATTTCAGCTGAACACAACACTGCTAGCTAAGCAAGCGTGGCATCTCATAACCAACGAGGAGAACCAATGGACTACCATTATTAAAAGAAAATACCTCCAAGGCATTGATTTTCTAAAAGACAGTATCCTAAACAGAGGATCGACTTTTTGGAAGGCAATCTTGACCAACAAAAATGTCATCAATAAAGGGCTGAGATGGATCTTAGGGAATGGGCAAAAGATCAGCTTTTGGGATGATAGGTGGGCCAGGGAGGAGGCTCTTTCTCAATTGCCACACCTAGCCAGGGTCAAGGATTATACTGATCAGTTCATAGGAAGGAAAGTGGCCGATTTTATGATGCAGAATAGGGGAAGGTTTAGATGGAAACAAATTAGGATACCGGGATTTGAAGTCGAGTCAGAAGAGATCCAAAATATCCTGCACCAACAATTCATTCCCATGAGAAGTGGAGAGGACCATGTAATGTGGGCTGCAACCGAGAGCGGGTATTTCACTGTCAAATATGCCTATAAGCTTATGATTGATCCTGAGGATCCCATCCTCCAGACCCAATTGGTGTGGGTCAAAAATCTCATCCCCAAAATATCCTTTTTTTCATGGTTGGTGATCCAAGGGAGGATACTCACCATTGATAATATGATAAGGAAAGGTATGATAATTGCTAATCATTGTTATCTGTGCAGGGCTAACTGGGAATCCACCCTCCATATTTTCCTTGAATGTTCGGTTGCAGATGATATTCTAAGTGGGGTTTTCCAAGATTTTAGCATTTCGTGGGCCAGACCGGCCTCCATCATTGACCTCTTCCAAAAATGGCCTAACCCCTTTACTAACCTTAGGCTCAGGTTCATGTGGAAGATTTCCCTTCACCATTTCTTGTGGTAGGTCTGGTTAGAAAGAAACCATAGAGCCTTTAAAGGTTCTAGCCATGATCCCGTAACCATTACCAACAAGATCCTTGCCTTTGCTCATGAAAATGTTAGTATCATCCCCTATGAAGCTCAGTATAATCATCCTTGGGAAAAATAGCTTGCTCAATCCCTACATATTACCTTGGAAGAGGAACCCTTGGTCATTAAGCCCAATCCCATAATAGGTGTGAAGTGGACCCCACCCCGATTGGTTGGTTCAAGCTCAATTTCGATGGAGCAGCTAAGGACAATCCTGGAAGAGCAGGTGTTGGAGGAGTGGTTCGCGACCACCAAGGAAACTTGGTGCTGGCATTTTCTGAACAGCTTGGAAGAAAGACCAACAATGAGGCGGAAGCAAGAGCCCTATGGAGAGGGTTGCAGATGTCCCAGGAGATCGAAGGTAAACTAATAGTTGAAGGGGACTCAATGAACATTATAAACCTCCTAACCAATAGGAAAAAACCTTCGTGGTGGATCAAATCAGTCATAGAAGAGGCAAGGATCCTTTTTGAAGCTAGGAATGATAGGCTGGCACAACACGTGTTCCGAGAAGGCAATAAAATGGTAGATAAGCTGGCCAACTTAGGGGTGGACGTTGATGGACTTGTCACATGGGAGCAAGGGGTCCCCAGTGACGTGGAAGAAGTAATGCAAAATGACTGCCAATGAAGTCTGAGGTGGGGACATCGAGCGTCGTGAACTCAGCCGCCTGGTACAGAGGAATCTTGGTTTGTCAGCCCTGTTCTATTCTAATCCATGACAAATTTTGGTTTTCTATTTGTACTAAGGATAGGGTCCTTCGTGGGGATATCATTCTTAATAGCTCTATAGATTGTCTTGAAAGTTGTCTGGGGGTCTATAGTGTTCTTACGGTATGTTGTCAGCTTGATGGTTGGGCTATTAGTATGGGTAAGGGGTATTGAGCCCACCCTGTTCTAGGGCTTAGAAAGGCAAGGAATAGTAAAGGATAGGTAGTCCTTAACAAGGCAAGGATCCATATCAGCTTAAGGTTGTATTTTGTAATAGGTTTTGGGTTAACCTTTAAAACCCGGTATTAATGAAATGGCCCTTAATTACCAAAAAAAATTACCAAATCTTAATGATGGCCTCTCACTATATTTTAATTGGATCTCAAAAATGGCCCATAATAGCCTCTCTCGGAGGGCATAAATTTTGATCCGATCATTGGATCGGCTTAAAATTTTACGTGGAGCTAGATAAAGAGGAGGAAAACATCATGGCAAGGATTCTCTAGAAGCCTTGAATATTTTTTAGTGTGTTATCGGGCCTTAATTCCTTCATCTAGTGCCCCAAAAATGGGATTTAGTATTTTTTAGAAAAACTAGAAGAAATAATATTTGGAACTTAATGAATTATTAGACATGGATAGGTGTTGATTTCTAAGAGGTCTAATATGAGAAATGCAATAATGTGTGTTAATTTAGGGGGATCTTCGAGATTTTTTGGTGATTTACTGAAAATAGGGTAGCTTTTGGCCAAAAATAATAAATTACCCAAAATTAATAGTTTTTTAAAAGGGGGTAAACTCAAGTTGGATTTTGAGGATCTAACATAGGCTTCGACTGAGACAGGTTATGAAAAAGACTCTTTGACAATGAATCACTTGAGAACTCCAAAAACTCCAACAGACCACATGGACTCAAAAACTTGCCTAATAACCTAAAATAGGACACCTTACTCACCTAAATAAAACACCTTAATCACCTAACAATTTTTACTGAAAAAATCTCTTAAGCACCTAAAGAGAACACCTTAATCACCTAATAAAAAAAAGGTTGCCTTAATAACCTAAAATGGACAAGACTGAAATTCTCTTTTCTTCTTTTTGTTCTTTTTTTTGTGTGGCTTCTCAAGCCCTCTATGCAGAATGATACAATTTCAAATATTGGTCATTGATAGGAATTGAAAATTCTGTACCATCTAGAGTTTGCAATTTGTAAGTATGTTGGCCTACATTTTGAAGAATTTGATAAGGACCAAGCCATTTGGGTTCCCACTTCCCTTTCTCACCATGCTTCTCATTTTTGGGATCATAGTACAACACTATATCTCCTCCTTGAAAAGGTTTACCTTTGGATTTCTTATTGAACAATTGTGATGTTTTATGAGTCTGCTCAGTTATCTTCATTAATGAATCCTTTCTATCTTCTTGCAACTTCACAATATGATCAAGTATTCTCTGCAAAAAAATTGGATTTTCATGATCCTAAAGAAGCAAAGATAAAGCATGACTTTCCACATGATGGGGTAATAGAGCATTCTCACTATAAACCAGCTCATAAGGAGATTTTCTTATGCTCCTTTTGATAGATATTATGTCAAACCATAAAGCAAAATTTAGCTCATTATCCCAACTTCTATTGTTTATGCCTAATGCTCTTCTTATTCTTATGATCAAATTTTTGTTTGAGGATTATGCTAAACCATTCCCTTGAGGGTAGTAATTCAATCATCTTAAAAGAAGTGAAATAGTTACCATTATTAGTGACTATCTTCTTGGGAACCCCAAATCTTGTCAATATGTGCTCTTCTAAAAACTTGATGATCACTTTTGTAGTGGATTTCTTGAGAGGTGTTGCTTCTACCCACTTGGTAAAATAGTTTGTTGTTGTAATGATCCACTTGTGACCTCCAAAAGAATTGGGGTTAATCTCACCTATGAGATCTATTTCCCATTGAGTAAAAGGAGCTTCCACAATTACTAGCCTTAGGGGCATGACTGACAACTTTTTTTTTCCTACAAAAATCTAACAATTATGACAACTTATAACAAAATGATATACATATTTAAACAAGGAGGGCCAATAATAACCAACTCTCATGATTTTGTGAGCAGTAGCTTGTGGAGCAAAGTGACCTCCATAAAATCCAAAATGATATTCTTTCAGCACTTGAGGGACCTTTTTTTCAAACAAGCAGAGGAGCAACATACAACATGGATACCTCCAGCACAGTCTATCTTCCTGAATGTAGTATCTTTGGACCAATTGCTTGATAAATATCATTTTATTTTTGGACATGTCTTTTGGAAATGATAAGTTTTGAAGGTAAAACATAATGCCATCATACCACTGGCAATCAAAATTATCAACTGCTCTAGCTTCTTGTTGCTCATCCACTATAATAGTGTTATTCATAGCCTCCCCTTTAGCTAGATACTTTGCCAATCCTTGTCCTCTAACAATCTACACTGCTTTGAATTTTATATCATGCTGCAATAACTTAGCCATCCATCTTGTAGGACTGCCTAAAGGTTCAAGCTGAGTGAAAACATCTTTAACAATAGTGTAGGGAATACAGGCTATTACCTTGTTGGATCCAAAGATACATTTGAAATGATCTAATTCTATAATTAATGCATAAGCTTGTTTTTTTAGCATAGAGTATTTCAATTTAGCACCCTTCAATCCTGTACTCATAAAAGCTATAGGTCTTTCATTTTTCTCTTCATCCTTCTAAGATAGAACTATAGTAATAGTGTGTTATGAGGCAAATGAGTAGATCTTGAAATCTCTAGAGCAATCAGGGCAATTTAATACCAGAGCTTGAGTGATTACATATTTGAACTTCTGAAAAGCTACAATATTTTTCTCTGTCCACCTTATTTCCCCATTTTTCTTTATCATGCCATTTATTGGTTTTGCAATCTAAGCAAAATAAAGGACAAACCACCTAATAAAGTTAATATTTCCAAAGAATGATCTAACTCCCTTAAGATTCTTAGGAGGGGGAATTTTAGCAATGGCTTCTACTCTTTATGTATCAATACTAATCCCATATTTTGAAATAATATGCCCAATTAGTTTACCTTGTTTAGTCCCAAACACACATTTTTAGGATTCAAATATATTACAAACTCCTTGCACTTATCAAACACTTGAGTTAGATGTGCAAAATGATCTTCAAGATTTTTTGAAAAAACTATAATATCATCAAGATATACTACCACTATCTTGAACATCAATCCCTTAAATGCAACATCTATTTCTCTCTAAAATATTGCTCCTACATTCATCAATTCAAAGGGAATACTGAGATATTCAAATGTTCCCCATGGTGTAGTGAAAGTTATTTTGTGTTTATCTTCTGGATTCACTACAATCTGATTATAACCTGAAAATCCATCCAATAAAGATATTCTTGATGACCCAACCACTACTTGAAGCAATTGCTCCATATTTCGAAGTGGATTGTTGTCTTTGAGAGAGCTTGACGAGGAAACTAAAACTAAAAATCACACTAAGTAATATTATTCATATGGGGGGCTTTAAATAATACAATTTACAACCATAATCTCCCAAAATAGGAAGATGCTCAACCATAACTATGACTAAGCACTCAAACTCAAGTTTCTAACTCTCACTAAGCTAAAAAATCTAATCCAAGACTATGTCATCCAAAGATTGCTGAAATTTACAATTTGGAATTAGATATTTATTAAATCATTCCTAGACTTAGGACTTAATACTTAATTAAATAAGTAAAGCTAACACCTAGTCTAGAACTCACACATTCTAACTTAGACTTAGGACTTTAGGCTTTAGTAAATAATAAAATAAACTAAGCCTAATAAACAATAGCCTAGATCTAATGATGTCCACATCATCCCTCTCCACCATAGAAGCATTGGACTCCAATGCTTTTACAATAGGGGTGAGAGGGTGAGATACAACATGCTGAAAACAAAGTTGATTGAGATGTTGAACAAGATCATGTGGGCCACGAGTCGTAGTTGATGTTGGAGTAGAATGTCATGGTACATCTCGATCACCAATCTATGTAGGATCTCGATGAGGCAATGATGAAGCACCAATAGTCTACTGCGGAGCTGGTGAAGTCTGCTAAAAAATAGGAATCAGTGAAGATGGCAATGAAGAAGGTCACTCTAAAACAAGTGGAAGAAGAGTTGGAGCAATAGGAGGAGGTGTCGATGAAGAAATTACCTTTGTAGGAGGAGGCAATGTAGCGGAAGATGATGATGATGCCACCTTTGAAGGAGGCGGTGCAATGAAAGCAAGTGTGTCATGAGGCCTATTGAAGACTAAGGCTATCTTCTTTGGTAGATAACAATTAGGCATAAGTGTGGTCTGGGGCTGAGAATGAAGATAATATTGCCTATGCTTATGATGCAAAGTGTAGGTCTGATGGTATGCATCATAAATAGCCCTCTTATCAAACTGATAGGGCTACCCAAGAATAAGACCACAATAGTCCATGGGAGTCACATCACAGGTGACTCGATCTACATAATGAGGCCCAAAAGCAAATGACATAGTGCAAGTCTTTGTGATGTAGGATTTGGAATCCATATCCTTCCATCCCAATGGATAAGGATGAGGATGTGGTTTCATAGGTAATTTGAGCCTATCGACAATAGATTGTGCAATCATATTGGTTTGGGATCCATTGTCGATAATACAATCCACAAAGAAGTCATGTGTGAGGTGGGCTTTGGTGATAAACAAATGGTCACGCCCACATTTTTGATGCAGCAGTGTAACATTATTTAGTTTTCCTCTCAATTCATCATATGCTCTCCCTTCACCCATAACCACAATGGGGGACTTTTGGGGCTCCTCCACTATAGGTTGTACAAGTAAGTTCTTTTGTTTCCTAAAACACTCAGATTCTAAGTGTCCATGTCTCTTACAATTATTACAATATTTCTTTGCATTATAAGACTTTGGAGAAGAAGAGGAAGAAGAAGAACTAGGAGAAGAAGGAGAAGAATTGGAAGGCATCTTGGCCTTCGAAGACTGCTACTGATTTGAAGAGCGAGAAGCTTCATGTGCTCGAGTGGTGAACTTCTCTTCGGCCAATTGTGCATGGTTGAAGGCCGCATCAATAGTTTCCAAGGGAGTATATTTGAGCTCCCTATACAAGTGCTCTTGAAGGCCACTTGTAAACTTGACAATCAATTCATCTGCAGGATATTTCACACGAAGCAAAATGTGTAACCTGTTGAAAGAAGAGACATATTCTTGCACAGACATATTAGAAGTTTGGTGTAATCTACACCATTTCACTCTCAATTCTCTAGCATAATCAAAAGGATAAAAGAAATCCTTCAATGCTTGGACCAATTCTTCCCAAATGGTAATGGGATTTTGGTCTTTTTGTCTATCCATGATGACTAGTTTTGCTAACCCAATCAATTTGAGTTTAGCAAAAGAAACTTGATCATTGATAGAAACTTCTATGTATGCAAACTAGATTTCCATGTCCATGATCTAGTTATTCAATACATCGGGGTTCCGAGACCCATCATACAACTTTACTTCACATTTTGTGTGGGCCTTAGCATCTCTAGTGGCTTTTTCTTTAGGAGCATAACGGACTGAAATATCATCCACTTTGTTGGCCAAATTGCCAATAGTTTGTGCTAAAGCAAACATTTGGTCAGCCAAGTCTGATGCCATTTGTGATCTAGTGTAAGCCAGATCAATTACAAAGAATAGCCTCTCCTAGGCTATGAACTTGCAAGTTTTCTACAAGAGGGGTTACAAAAGTTGCCAACAAATGTAAAACAAGAACCTCCCTCTTTTACAATTTTGGTACACTATTTCCAAGCAAAAAGAAATTTGCTTTTACAAATTTTGGGAATAAATAAAAAGATAAGATTTAATTAATAAAAATTAATTAATCAATCTTATTTTACAGCAAGTAATAAAAATTTTAACCAAAATATTTGGTTATACTTTCTGCCAATCAACGGACAGGGCAGGAGACTACTAAGGTGGTAAGTCAACGCGATAATGGTATGCAGGCACAATAAGTCGACAGGGCAACAACTGTATCAGATTCAACACAGTCAAGTCAACGATTATTCAATGGGCAAACACAACCGAGAAATCTAGCCAATCAACGGACAGGGCAGGAGACTACTAAGGTGGTAAGTCAACGCGATAATGGTATGCAGGCACAATAAGTCGACAGGGCAACAACTGTATCAGATTCAACACAGTCAAGTCAACGATTATTCAATGTAGGTTCAATGGGCAAACAACCGAGAAATCTAGCCAGTCAAACCCACCTACGCAATCATTAATTTGACCTACACGGTCTAGCCAACCACCAAGGCTAGGCTAGTTGTTTACTAATACGC
Organism: Wollemia nobilis; assembly: GCA_028583015.1. Taxonomy (NCBI): domain Eukaryota; kingdom Viridiplantae; phylum Streptophyta; class Pinopsida; order Araucariales; family Araucariaceae; genus Wollemia; species Wollemia nobilis. Next base: position 5,109,486 of record JAQPPZ010001422.1, read on the forward strand.
GTACAATGCTTAATAAACTTGGTTATGACATCCCCACAAATCATGTGGGACAATTCCTGTGAAAATGAATTAAAACAACAAAATATCTGAATTTCGACACCCAATCGCATGCTAGATTACCGTCGAACCTCATCGAAAAATTGCAGCAAATTATCGAAATCATGTTAGGCTACCGTGGGCTCACCAAAATGCATAGAAATTTATTGTAATTTAATCCAGAAGGTCTCCCATTTTCTTAAAATAATCATAAAGCCCGATAATGGCCATGGTTAATTGATTCAGACCGACACATAGTCATTGGGAAGCATGAAGGAATATCGAGGAGTCACCGAGAAGTGTTGGTAGAACTGGTAAGTTGCTGGAGGAAACGTAGGATGGTACCAAGACTCGCATAGTGGAGGATCTCAAGAAGAGTGTGCCAGGTGATCATCGTGCAACATCGAGTCATCAAATTCAGATTGAACTCCATCAAAAATCAAATTTGAAGAGTTGTATATCCACCAAAAATCATCTGTGTGCACCGGTAATATGTAGTGAACCCTACAACTCATCATAATTTGTCGAACACTAGTCACAACAACTGAAACTCTCATCGAAATGTGCAAAAAAACTACCGAGAAATTGTGTCATCAAAATTTTTTTGTTATAGTTGGAGAAGGAAGGAGTGCCAGGGAAAATTATCGTCGAGATGAGACCGAGCCAATGAGATCGTGTCATCGTCGCCATCTAAAGGAACGCCCCATCGAATATCATCAGTGGTGCTCATCGAAATTATAATCAGTGGGCTATCAGCATGTCGTCAGTCAAAACTGCCATGGGATCGATTTCAGAGCTTCGGGTAAAATTATCGTTGGATGGTGATGTCGAGGCCTTCATAAGCTGGTAGCCATCAGAAGTCGAGCAAAACTAACTGTAGATAGAAGATAGTTGGCAACCGAAATATTGTCCAACAATCAGCATCGAAAAATAAGGTCGATAGATAGGTGGTCGATCACCTATTGGTCGTCATCGACAAGCATTGGCAATATTTCAGTAATGAGATAGTGCTTTCAAAACATGCTTAATCGGGTGTGCAAGGCCCGATTTGCCCAAATTGGGTAACTAACTTGATAATGAACCTTATAAAATATAAAATATTAATATTAATTTAATATTAATATTAATATTTTAATTTTAACCTTAAGGAACTATTTTTGAACTAAAGATAACTTCAACCTTCAAAATTAACCCTCCAAATTGTGCATGGAGACAACTCAACCCCTCTAAACTGATAGAATATCAACAATGAGATTGAAAATTGGAATCTTGGGGATGATTTTGCAAGGATTTTTACACTCAAGCAAGGCATCTATTCCTAGAATCCCCTATGCAAACTATAGTTTCCTAGACAAACAAGAAGCTAACTATCACAAGCCTGATCACCGGATCTAATACCAGTGACGAGGAAACTAAAACTAAAAATCACACTAAGTAATATTATTCATATGAGGGGCTTTAAATAATACAATTTACAACCATAATCTCCCAAAATAGGAAGATGCTCAACCATAACTATGACTAAGCACTCAAACTCAAGTTGCTAACTCTCACTAAGCTAACAAATCTAATCCAAGACTATGTCGTCCAAAGATTGCCAACATTTACAATTTGGAATTAGATATTTATTAAATCATTCCTAGACTTAGGACTTAATTAAATAAGTAAAGCTAACACCTAGTCTAGAACTCACACATTCTAACTTAGACTTAGGACTTTAGGCTTTAGTAAATAATAAAATAAACTAAGCCTAATAAATAATAGCCTAGATCTAAAGATGTCCACATCAAAGCTCTTATTCAGATTCTTGAAATCTACACAAATCTTGATCTCATCATTCTTTTTTCTAACTAGAACCAGGTTTTCCAACCAAGTAAAAAATCTCACCTTTCTTATTATCTTGGTATCGAGTAAATTTTACACTTCTTTATTCATAATTGGATGTAAAGTTACACCCACGTTTTGCAGGTGAGTTGGAGAGGAGAGGGCAATCCTCCAAGGGAGGTCCCAGGTTTGAATCTCCACCCTACCAAAAAGTAGAATTGGGTACACAAAATCCAATTGATAATGTTGGTGCGGGCAGGACCGAGCGCGACTCTCAGGTGACTTTGACAATGTAGAACCCCCTAGTCATGGTCTCTCAAACCAAGGCAGGCCCGCAAGGGATTTTTCACTTAAAAAAAATAGATGCAAAGTGGGATTGAATTTCCTTTGTTTCTGCCTAAAAGGCTTGGTATCTTTCTGAAGGGTTATTATGAGAGTCATTACCTTTGTATTGAAGATCTTTAGATCTTCATAACTCTAAGCAAAAAATATCCATGTTTTTTTAAAAAAATTAAATATTGTTGCTTCTCTTTTCCTGATAGAGCTTTATTGATCCTAACAATCTTGGGCTCTTCCTCTGTTCTGAAATTAACTTCATCTACCTCATATTTTTGAACCATAGTTTTATATGCTCTATCAAAGTCATCAAAAAAGCTCTCTAAAGATACCAACCCCCTAGGGATCCTGTTGGTCTTCAATTATATGACTTTTGTAGGCTCTCCAATAACATCCTTAAGTTTTTCTTCATCACTTTCATCACAAATAACATCAAAAATTTCATTTTGCATAGTCATAAAATCATTAATGTGTATATCATCATGAAAAACTTGTAAATATACCACATTATCTGGGATAGATGGCTTATAAACAAACATGGTTGGGAACCGTTCCATAAACCAAGTGTCTATCTCAAGATTTTCCACTACATAAGAATTAATGACCAATAGATTAGCATTGTGATTTTGTGCTCTAGGAATAAATTGTAGATCAAAAGCCAAAAATCTATCTATTTCATCCAACACTATTTGCTTATATTGCTTTAATCTAGGGTGCTTTATTTGATATCTCCCTTTGATCTATTGAATTATTAGCTCAACATCCCCTCTAACTTTGAGATAATCAACATCTAGTTCCTTGGCTTTCCTTAGCCCTAGCAATAAAGCTTCATACTCCATAACATTATTTGTACAAGAAAATTCTAACTTGTATGGTATGCCAAGATAGCTACCATTGATGTCTGTCAATAGTACTCCAGTTAATGAACCTGCTTTAGATTTTATCCCATCAAAAGAAGGTCATAGTCCATAACTCAGAAGTTAGAATTCTATCATTTTTGCATCTGCTTCAGCCTTTAGTTTTAGATCCATATTCTCAGCATTAGGTACTTCCAACAAGAAAGGAGAATGTCAGATAGTGTGAACCCCCATGTCTTTTTCCTCAATAGAATTTATGATATTAATCATATTATCGTTAGGATCTCTAAATTCAACCGAATACCTGTTGAAGGGTTCTCTTTTCAATATCACTTTTTCCTTACCATGCATTGGAATAGTGGCATATGACCAATCCAAATCAATAGTACCACCTAGCTGCTCTACCCAATGCCTAGAGAGTAAGATGGAAAAGAAAGGGTCCACATCTACAACTGCAACATCCATTACCACAACTTTCTTAGAATATTGTTTAATATGGACAAGAAGTCCAGTGATAATGCCTACACAAGGTCCTCTCCTATTATCCATGATAGAAATAGAGAGGTGCTCTTTTTGATAAATCAAACCTAACTAATCAGCTACCTATTTTGACATCACATTCATAGAAGCACCACTATCAAGCATGTAGTTATGAATAACATATTGGTCTCCATAGCCTGATGTATACCTTAGTTATATGTAAAATGGTTTAACTAAAGATAGGGCTCTAACTACATTATTTTCAAGGTCTATGGGAGTTTTAGACTGTCCTCCTGACTGATCCATTAATTTAAAGGCTCTAAATACCTGATATCGGTACTTTGGAATAGTCATTAATTATTCAAAAATGATGTTGACCTTCTTTTTGGAAACCTCTAAACCTAGATCAAACTTATCGTTCTTATCATCAATTCCTTTTCTAGTTCTCTAATTAACCATATAATTATGCTGCTTTTGGATAATTTCCTCTACTTCAAGCTCTTCAAGAATAATTTGCAGTTTCATTTGATTTACCTTTTTCTGTGAAATCACTCCTGTAGTTTTCTCCTTTTGTGTAGGCCCTTCATCAAATTTGTCCTCCACTATTATGTTCTTGAGATTGATAGCATGTATTCTTTCTAAAGACTCAACCTCTTTTGTTGTAGGTATAAGCTTTCCTTGCTTCATTCTATCAAATTTGGTATTAGAAGGCTTACTTGAGGTTGATGCCTCTCCAAAGACTAAGGCTCTTTGTTCAATATTATTGGCACATATGTACATGTCCCTTTCAAATTTATGTTCTCTAGTGTCATCCTCCTAAGTCCAACATACATTAATTCTAATATCTTCATCTTCAGATTTAGCATTTAAATCAACATTAAAATGTGTACTTAGATAAATACCACAATCAACAGGGTTATGTGGTGCATCACAGGTAGAGCAATAAAAGGGATGATCTAATGCTATATTATTTCATGGAATGGGATTTGGAACAGAATCTAGATCTCTATCTATTTCTTTCTTCTTACAATTTCCATTCTGATTCCTGTTTCAATATTTATTTCCATTGTTATTCTAGTTTCTATTGAAATTCCTCTTGAAAGGAGGAATGTTATCTTCCTGCTATCTATTATTACCCTGTGAAGTTTCTACAATGTTGTCCTTACCTTTTTCAAGTCTAGCCAACCTGTTATTCAAAGTAGTAAACATCTCACTCAATTGATTAGCTATTTTATTCATAGGATCCTGATATGTTTTCTTAGGGATAGAGAACTCAACCTTCTTGGGCTTCCTTTTAGGTTGATTGGGATCTAAAGAGTATGCTTTTATCTTACCATTATCAATCACATGTCTCTCTTTTTCAATAGTCCTTTCCATACATATATCGATGGTGGATGTTGCTTGTTGTCTCAGCTCATAACTGAAATCTCTAGGGAAAGCATTTTTGTAGAAACAAATGGACTAATCATCATTTGGCCTTAATGTTATTAGAATATTATCTCTGGTATTAAATAATATTCTATTGAAATCTTCCACTATTTCATTTTATTTCTTTTTCATGGTAGTCAATTCTATCAACAATGACCGTTCATTCTTCCTCTCTCCATATTTTCTAAATAAATTGTGCTCTAGCTCTTGAAGATTATGGATAGTACCAACTCCAAGGTTGTTAAACCATTCTTGAGCATCTGTGTTTAAATTTTGAAAGAATAGTCTAAGGACAACATCTTCATAATCTACTTCAAGACTAACCAATGGCATACAAATAATCCCTAATATGATCTTCATATGTGACAACATTGTTTCCTTGGAATTTAGGCAAGTACTTATGAGCTTTAACAGGGAGGGGATTCAGATTTGTTGGTAAAACAAAATCTCTATATCTATTGGTTCTACACTGATTGACATTTTGTTTAGCATTAAAAATTTTATTGATGTCGACAATATGGTTTACATTAGGGGTTGCCATACTCACTACAGATTGATTTACTACAGGTATTTGATTCATAGTAGGAGAAGACCGATTTAAACCAGGATTTGGATTAAAAATAGGAATAATAAGAATTGAAGTTTTTCCATGATATTTAAAGAATACCTCAGGATTTGGCACTCCGACCAGCACTTTTTTACCACTTTTTCTTATAGACATCAGATCTAGCTCTTCCTTTGATTTTTAAATTTCTGAGTTCATTTGGAGTTACCATCACAGATGTGCAAAGAAGGAACAAGCTATTTAACAATACTTAGGCCAAGATTGCTCAACCTGATATTCAATCAACTCTCACAAATTTCACTCTAGAAAATACTATGAGAAATACAAACACAAAATATTACTAAACCACCAATAATTGTTGGCTGACTACTACCACACAAAACATTTTAGAATCGTCCCCAGTAATGGTGCCAAAAACTGTTGGAGGAAATTCTTGCACCCTTAATAGATTTATCACGCTGCAAGACTTCCCTAATCCAATTAGAACTATGGACTCTGGTGGATCCACCTCTTTAACTCAAGAAAATATTATCCTAAGACTCTAGACAGACCGAGTAGTATAAGGAAACCTCGGAGGTGAGCCTACAATATTTCTTATATGCTCATGCTCATCCAGATTTGCAAAAATGAAATAAAACTGCAACATAAAATTTGACCAAGTTCAAAAGTGTAGTGAACCCAATAGAGAAAGATTGATTATAATGCTAGAATAATAAAAAGGAACCACTTTTATTAAGGAATCATTGTTGTATTGTATGGGGAACCCAACAATTAATTAATAATTATATTCTTCGATGCCTCAACTATACCAAATGAAATGCCTATTTCTACGAGTGTGAAGGTGTGATCAAAGGTCACAACCTTTGTGAAAGAGAGAGTGATTAAATAATTAACTAATAATGTGATTAGTATGGTGGTTAGGAGTAGAATCCTAACATGCCACCTTCCTTAAAAAGAGCTTTGTCCTCAAAGCTCAAAGTAAGGAGCTTCGTTGCTTGTTTTCCCAGCTGAATTTGTGCAAGTTCTTGTACTATTTTAATGTCACTTTTTCGAAGGCAAGGATATATTGAAGGTCGAAACATTAGTGGGGGGTTGCTAGAAAGAATAGTAGAATCTTCCTTAGGAGAATTGTGATGACGGTAGGCTTCCGCTTTAGCCGATTCTTCCTGTGTAGAATGAAGGGAAAATAAAGGTGCACTCACTCTTTTGCCTCCTTTCTAATCAAGCTGCCTATACGATGAGAACTCACTATTGGTGATGAACTTGTGTGTAGTTCTTTGAGAGTGTATGTCTTGCCTTCATTGTTTACTGCATGGATGTCTACCTCATCTTTTTGTGGTGCATCGAGCACTTCTTGCACATCGACCTCATTTCCTTCATTGTTATGATCAGGTGCTTTGGTCATGTCGTGCACATCTTCCTCACCTTCTTCCTCTATGGAGTGATAGGGATCAACTATATTCAATAAATACAATGTTTGTGTAGCACAACAATGAAGGGGCCCAAATTGCTCATCACAAGTATAGCAGAGGTCGTTCGCTCGTCGCTCCTCCATTTCTTGTAGGCTAAGGTACTTAACTGGCAAGGGTTTGTGTTTTGGAATAGTGTGCATGAATGTCGATTTATCAATAGGTTGCTCCCCATGTTGACGTTGAACATTGAATGTATCATCGGCTAACAAGGCTAATCCAATGGCTTCCTGTAGGGTGCGAGGAGTGTACATCATGATCTTCACTCTAATTTCTTCTTTCAATCCATTGATGAACCCACTTATGAGGACTGATTCGTCCAACCCTATGATGCGATTGGCGATATCCTGGAACTAAATTTTATATACACTCACTGACGTGATTTGACATAGGTGGGCAAGATTAAGTAGCAAAAGTAGGTTGGGGTCGTGAGATATTCTTCCATCGGCCATTTGCATAGTCATTTGGCGAAAAGGTGTCGCAAAAAGTGTTGAAAGTCGTCACAAAAATTTCTTGAAAAATTATCATTAAAAATTGCATAAAAGTCATCCTTCGGCCATTGCGGTTAGGTTTTGGAGATTTTATAACCTTCGTAAGTGGTAGAATTAGCGAGAATTTTCAATGCCTTGACAACTTTTAGCAAGAATTTGCAATAGTAACAAGTCTTACAGGGTTGTGATACAGTGGATCGCGTGAGTGTGGAACGTCTGGCAAGATGCAGGCTTGGTTTGGTGTTTTAATTGGTTGTTCGCATATGGTTGTGAACAAAAATGGTTGTGTTTTTGTTGTTCAATCGGTTGTTTTCCTTCGATCTATGAAATTCATGGTGGGTTTTAGTTTACCTAACTGCCCTATTTTTTTTTCACTTGTGCTCGTTGGTGGTTCTTTGTTTGTTGTAGGGGCTCGTTGTTTGTTGCAGGTGAGGTCCTAGTTAATACATGGACATCGAATAAACGTAGTTCTAGTTTTTAGGATACTGAGTTTCGCCGATGACTAATTCTTGGTATTCTGGAGCAGGGAAAGGAGACGAAGACGTTGTGATGCCGTATTTTGCTTGAAAATTTTGATATTAATTTTTGATGCCCTTTTTTAAACTTCCTTCTCTTCACTGTCTACGACATCGGCAAACCTTTCTCGACGATCGGAAATTTAGATAACCTTAGTCAGAACTTTGATAAAATAAAAAAAAATTCACCAGTTTCTTAGGCTCCGTCGGAAAACGATGCTCACGCAGAAAAACTTCTAAACAATGATGACAAAAGATTTAACGGTGATTGGAAATGAATTTATGATGCTAGAATTATTTAAACCTTAGGTTATTTAATTTTTCCTTTCACCGGTTTTCGAATGCGCTTGCCAGAAACGCAGGGTGAGCGACTGGTTGGAATTTTTTTTTTTTAGCGAGCAGCGACGTTTTGTGAATCCGATTAACCGTATAGTAGTTCTTTTCGATTTGTGGTAGGTATTTTAGATGTTTTTAGTCAAAAATGGATGCCTAAAAATCATTGGTTTCTTCTGCTCATCGGGTTGTCATGTATGCAGGGGATTCGTGACGCTGTGAATTGTATATTTGCACCAAAAAATTGCAATCAGCACCACGCGATAAAACGAAGAAGGGAAAAAAATTGTTTGATTATTTCTTCCCCTTTGACGAGGCTCTGATACCAGATGTAGTGAACCCAATAGAGAAAGATTGATTATAATGCTAGAATAATAAAAAGGAATCGCTTTTATTAAGGAATCGATGTTGTATTGTATGGGGAACCCAACAATTAATTAATAATTATATTCTTCGATGCCTCAACTATACCAAATGAAATGCCTATTTCTATGAGTGTGAAGGTGTGATCAAAGGTCACAACCTTTGTGAAAGAGAGAGTGATTAAATAATTAACTAATAATGTGATTAGTATGGTGGTTAGGAGTAGAATCCTAACAAAAAGTAACTCCCAACTAGTGCTTCAAGCATAGATCGGTACCTTATCCATTCGGTAATTGTATCCAAACTTAAAATATTATGAAGATAGACAATGGATAAGATAAAATTGAGCCAATCACATCCATTCAAATAATATAATAGAAATGATTCAACATGCCAGCGAAAGAAGATGTCATTTACACATTCAAATGATGTAATATGTAAATGGGAGAACACACAAAATTGCACATACAATTGCTGAAAGGAGGAAATAGGATTGCATTAAACAATAGATCATTGCAATGGGCATCTGATTAGAATAACCATATCTCACTAAATTAGTGCAAACAAATCCTCCATTCAAATGATGCAATAGAGAACTACAACTCTTTTGTCAAATGGTGTAACAAAGAGCCTCCTAGCTTTCAGTCTCATCCACTGGAAATGATCTCAGTAAACTGGGCACCTCCTTAGCAAAACCTGCACAATAATGGGGAAAAAAGGGTGACTAGACAAGACACAAAGGAAAATACAACCGACAAGGATGGGCACACTAGTATACCTCTTGCAAAATTACTGTGCAAAAACTTGATGATTTTTCTATTGTAGCAACTCTCTCATATAGCTTGCAAATCGGTTCTCATTCAAAGCTTGATGATGGTCCATAATTACGAAAATTGCAACTATTTCGATGATGGTCCATAATTGCAACTGTCTTCATGATGGCCCATATTGCTAATTGTGCTCGTAGTGATTCTTATTTGTAGTGTGGTAGTGGTATCAATTGGTCAAAAATATTTGTTACATAAAGCTTGATAATAATAATATTTTATAATTGCAATTACTAGAGTTGAATGATGGTCTCTCACTATCTCTTAATTGGATCTCGAAAATGACCCATAATAGCCTATCTTTTGGAGGGCATAACTTTTGATCCGACCGTTGGATCGACTTGAAATTTTACGTGGAGCTAGATAAAGAGGAGGAAAATGTCTTGAAAATGATTCTCTAGAAGCCTTAAATATTTTTTAATGTGTTATCGGGCCCTAATTCCTTCATGTAGTGCCTCGAAAATGGTATTTAGTAATTTTTAGAAAAACTAAAAAAATATTTGGAATTTAATGACTTTTTAGACATGGATAGGTGTTGAGATTTTCTAGGAGGCCTAATATGGGAAATTCAATAATGTGTGTTAATTTAGGTGGCTATCCAGGATTTTTTGGTAACTTACTAAAAATATGGTAGCTTTTGGCCAAAAATAACCAATTGCCCAAAAATAGTATTTTTTTTTAAAGGGGGCAAACTCAAGTTGGATTTGATGATCCAATAGGGAGATTGAGTTTTAAGATGACAACTATACATGGACTAACAATAGGAGAGGCCAAAACCTAATAGCAAAAAATCAGGCAAGTGCATTCTCTCAAATCATTGCCTAGATGAAGGGACTTCTGCTAAAAGTAATACCTTGACAAGGATTGGTTTAGGTCACTGGCCAATAAGATTTAAAATGGTGGTAAGTGACAATTGAAGAACACATGCTTATACTAAGAGGGGGGAGGTGACAGTATAAGATCAAATTTTACTAAGAGGGGGGAGGTGACAGTATAAGATCAAATTTTACTTTTTTTCCAAACAATATTATCCAATATTATCAATGGCAATATCAATAGCAGTAATCAAAGTAATGCACAAATCATCACACACATGAGAGACACAAATTTAACGTGGTTCACCCAATGTGGGTTACATCCACGAAGAAAATATTTCTTCTAAATTTTCTCAACAAATCTCTTGGGAATCAATTCCCTATTATAATGTTTATGGACCTATGTCCAAAGGAGACACCAATCCCCTATGCTCTGATTTGTGGATCTCTCTCCACAGGAGAAATTTATCCCCTTTGCTCTGTTTCATGGATCTCTCTCCATAGGAGAAATATTTTCCCTTTGCTATGAATCATGGATCTCTCTCCATAGAAGAACTCTATCCCCTTTGCTTTGGTTCGTGGATCTCTCTCCACAGGATAACTCTTTTCCCTTTGCTCTGGTTTATGGATCTCTCACAATAGGAAAAATCTATCCTACTTGCTTTGGTTCGTGGATCTCTCTCCATAGAAGAACTCTTTCCCCTTTGCTCTGGTTCGTGGATCTCTCTCCATAGGATAACTCTTTCCCCTCTACTCTGGTTGGTGAACTTCTAGAAGACTTTTACCCCCATTGCTATGGCTTGTGGATATCTCTCCACAAGAGACCTCTATCCCCACTACACTGGTTGATGTACCTATATCCACTAGAGACCTCTGTCCTCTCTGCTCTTATCACCTCCAAAGTTTGCTCTCAATTTTTTCTCAAATCTGCACCAAACCCTATCACAAGTCTAGCATAAATCTGCTCTAACTCTTCTTATAAATCTACCCCAAGCCTTAATACAAAGCTTGATCAAATAAACAATCAAACCTACTCTTAATTCTATCTCAGATCTATCCCAAGCCTTAACACAAAGCTTGAACAAATCAACAATCAAACTTGTTCTCAATTCTATCTCAAATTTATCCCAAGCCTTAACACAAAGCTTGAACAAATCAACAATCAAACTTGTTCTCAATTCTATCTCAAATTTATCCCAAGCCTTAACACAAAGCTTGAACAAATCAATAATCAAACTTGCTCTCAATTCTATCTTAGATCTACCCTAATCCTTAACACAAAGCTTGAACAAATTAGCAACTAAACATGCTCTCAATTCTATCTCATATCTACTCTAATGCTATTTCAAGTCTTCTCACAAGACTTTCTCAAATCTACCTCAAAGTTGCTTCAAATCTTCTCAGAAGACTTGCTCAAATATGCCTTCAAGCCTTCTCAAAAGACTTGCTCAAATATGCCTTCAAGTCTTCGGTGATGTGACTCGGGTTAAATCCCCATGGTGGATGTGTATAATAAGTATTATTAAAAAAAAAAATACTTTCTCAAATTTACCTTCAAGCCTTCTCAAAAGACTTGCTCAAATCTGCCTTCAAGCCTTCTCAAAAGACTTGCTCATAAAACCTGATCAAATATTTCCAAATCTTGCATACAAACAAATGCTTATTTCTCTTTTAGAAATACTTTCTTCAACTAGGAAATTCATACATATTCTACCTAGAATTTGTTTAACCTTTGGAACATACAAAGGATGATGTATACTATCAAAATCCCAATATGTTCTTCACATTCATAAATCTTGCATTCTACTAATCCAATCTCTATATCTTGCAAAATCCCTTTCAAATCAAATCAAAATAGTGTATAACTAGTTCCACAAAAGTGCTCTATATTTCTTGCAAATCTTCTCTCTAAGATCAATCACACTAATGCACAATTTTCCCTCACAAAATTGATCTCAAACAGTTTTACAATTTCTATCAATATCTCTCAAACCAATGTTCAGAAGGTTTCACAATGATGCACTAACTTGACTTCAAATCTAGCACAAGTAATTCACAATCTCTAGCACAAATGTCTCAATCTCTTTCAACAATGAAAGCACAATCTTATTCTCAAACTCTATCCCAAATGTTTCCAAAATCATTCAACAATGAAGCACAAATTCTAATACAATTGTTTTCACTTTCTCTTAACAATTGATGCACATGTAGTTCTTCCTACCAAAGGTTCTCCCATTTTAGCAGTTCTTAAGATTGGTGAGGATTTGATAAAGAAATTTGTATTTTGGATCATTCATAATGGTAAACCGAAATTTTTTTGGATAGATTCTTGGGATGGTCACAAGCCTTTGATAACTTAGTTTCCCGATTGGAGGCCTTGGATGGAGGAGCTTCACCGAGCTAACTGGATAAAGGTGGCTAATTACTGTCAATATCATCCTAGTAATTCAAAGGTTGGTAGATATTGAATCCCTATTGAGGACTGGCCTATTCAAATCCAGAAAGGCCAAGACAAGATATCCAAGGCATCCTTCATATGAGGTCTCTCTCTTAGTCCCATAAAAAAGATTTTTTTTGATGGAACATCACTACTAAGGGTGAGTATTCAGTTGCTCAAGGTTATTTGACCTTATGCCAGAATAATCCCAACCAATATTCTGACATATTTTCTCAGTTGTGGGCTCAAAAGCTCTGGCCTAAGGCGAGGTTCTTTATTTAAATTTTATTGCATCGTAGGGTGCTTACTGGTGAGCAACTTATAAAGCGTGGTTTTCATGGCCCTTTTATATGTGAAATGTGTGGAGGGAATGTAGAAAATCTCAACCATATTTTTATTGAGTGTACTTTAGCCTCTAAGCTATGGAGGAGAATGGCCACTTTACTTGGCTTACAGTGGTCCAATTTTTCAACTTTTGAACATATTTGGAGGGATTGGCCTAACAAGAGAGTGTTGATCATTTTATTAGGCAGTTAGTTTGGATGGATTCTACCATTCTTCTTTGGAATATCTGGAATGAAAGGAACAAATAATTTTTTAATCAAGATAGGAAGGATATTCACTATATTTGGCAGAAGACCATAGCCAACTTAGTTGAATCAGTCCATCAACTCCTTAATCACCCCCAAAACTTCCACCAAAAATGGGATCAAGTGATGCAAAGATTGAAGATTAAATCTACTAAGGGCAACCATCTTAAAGGGAATGTGAGTATTTGTAAGATTGATAGGACAAGAATTGGCAACCTCCTCCTAAGGATTTTGGTAAAGTCAATATTGATGGAGCCTCTAGAGGGAACCTTAGAAAATCTAGTGCGGAAGGAATTGGTAGACTTTCATATGGCTCCCTGGTTTTTAATTTTGCTAAGAATTTGGGTATTCTTTCCAATAACCTTGCTGAGGGGTATGGTATCCTCAGAGGCCTTCAGGAGGCTACTAAGGTTGGATGGGAAAATGTGTTAGCGGAGTCTGACTCTCAACTCATGATTAATATTTTGAATAATCCTTCTAAGAATCATAACCTTGATTGGAGAATAAAAAACATTATTGAGAAGATTCAATTAATCCAGAGGGGATTTTCGAAAGTTGATTACAATCATGTGGTCAGAAATCAAAACAAGAGTGTTGATGCTTTAGCTAATTGGGCTTTGGACAAAGGTGATCTTATTTTTTATGGCCACCCTCCTAGATGGTGGGCTTCACAAAAAAGGGAAGCTCTTCTTTCTATCATTTCTTTGAATGACTCCAGTTCTGAAGGTACCTAGTTTCTTCTTGCTTTATTTTTGCTTCTCTTTTATGTTCAATTTTTTTTTGAGGTGTATGTTTTTTGTTTTGTTTTGTTTTTTGTTGTTCTTGTGTTTTTGTTGTTTTGTGTTTTTTCTATTTGTTCTTGTGTTTTTGTTGTTCTTGTTCTTGTGTTTATGTATGTTTGTGTTATTTCATGTTTTTTGTGTGTAAGTGTTTTCTATATTTTGTGTTTTTGTTTACTATCCGTTGTTGGTTGTTTTTTTATTTTTATTTTTATTTATTTATTTTGTAGGTTTTGTTTGTTTGTGTTTTTCATGTTTTTGTTGGTTATGTCTTTGTAGTGGTCTGTTGTTTTTGTCATGTTTGTATTTTAGTATGTTGTTCTTGTGTTTTTTCCATGTGGTTCATGTTATGTTTTTTTTTCTTTTTTTCTTTCTTATTTTTTGTGTGCTTGGTTGTGCTTTATATTTTTGACACACTCAAGGAGCATGTTTTTTATTTATTTATTTATTTTATATCTTATTGTGTGTTTGTTAGCTCCTTGAGTATGTCAAAGGTGGTAGGCCAGGATCGTGCCTTGGGTAATTTTGGTAGAATGGATACCCCTGCCTCCTTGGGTCTTACTCGAAAGTGGCATCCCTTTTGGGATGTTTTCCACAAATAAAAAAAAAAATTGATGCACATGTAGGTCTCAAACCCTAACTCAAATATTTCCAACAATGCTTACCAAACAATCCTTTTATCTCCACCTTATGTTCCAAAACATTCACTTCAACAAAACACTTTAAACAAGGAATGATGTGCCCATACCTCTTAATTTTCCCTTATGGAGATATGTCTTCAAAAACCTGTCTCATAAAAAACTGATTCAAGGATTAGATTGCAAGATACTCTCTCAAATCATTCACATGAACTTTCTTCTCAAAAAGACACGCTCAATGAAATCAAAAATTTATATTCAATCACTCTTCTTTTGTTCTAAAAAATAAAGCATTAAAACCCAACAAAACCTTTCATATCTTCCTCTTACAATGCAAGGGTTATAATAAAATGTTAAGCAGCTTATCACACCTTATTACTCCTAATCTTGCAAAATAAAATTCAACGAAACAACACCACAAGTTACACACATATTTTTTTCTTAATACACCTTATACCTCCTACTTAAAATAAAATATTTCAATGCACCTCAATTCTTCAACAAGACCATAACATCATTTACTTAACACACCACACATGGCACTAGGAAAAACTCCTTTTTAATTCAACCAACCTTAATTACTCCACGTTGCCCTTTTTAATTCAAAAATAAAAAATAATAAAATAATCACCTTATGACTCCCTAAGCAAGTGCATACCTTAGCCTTAGTGAATAATTAATTCATCAAAAATTATTACCTCATTGTTGTCGTCGCCACGATTCGAACTGGCATCACTTGCTGGTCCGCGCCCTAGCTTTAATTAGGCCACCACATGGGCTAGCCGCCCACACGAAATAAAAAACTCACGTGCTCTACTTTATTCCTTGTCTCTGGTGCTAAAAAAGTTTTTAAAAAAACTTTGACTCTCTGCTTCCGTCGTGTCTCGAATTCGAGACCTCCCTTCTACTACGACTTAGCACCAAGGGATCTGCCATCTGGGCTAGTTGCCCAGATGGGATTTCTTCTCGTTACCACCACTCCTTATCCTGATTTCAACTTCAAAAAATGTGTTTCCCCTTTGTCCTTTCTCCCACGTGACCATGAACAAAGTGCATACCACTCTCACAAATTTTGCACATGCATTAACACCAAATTTTTGCATGCATAGCCCATCGTTCACTTTGCAATAAACTTTATGTTATAAATATGCATTTGCCCTTATGATCCTTCACGTCGGTGCTTGGGGAGGTATTTTAAATTTCAATATTGGCACCCAACTAAACCTTTAAAATTATTATAATAATTTAAATCTAAAGTAGATTTAAATATTATAATTTATATTTTAACCTTTGGGCCCTTTTAATTTTTTTATTATAATTATTTAAATCTTCATATATTTAAATATTATAATTTATTTTTCTAATTTGGTCCTTTTCTTTGGATAAAGTCTTTGCCAACATAAAATATCTTCCTTTTTCTTTTGCAAGCACCACCATGGTAAAACCATTAACCCTTTATTTTACTTGACATAAATGACAACTATTATCATCAACTTATGACATTAATCCTTTGACATCAATAACAACAATATATTCAGCATTTTCAACAATATCCCCCTTTGTCATTGATGGTAACCCTTTCTAAAAATTTATTTTTCAACTATTGGATTCCAAATATGCTCCCCCTGACTGAATGCTCTCCCCCTTACTCAAATATATCTCCCTTTGACATCAATGGCAAAGGGACACCTTTGGGACTAAAAATAAGACTCTTAGCTCATCCCCCTCACCACCTCCTCTCTTTGAGGTGATCAATTTTAGGGTGGGAGTAAATCTACTCCCAAATTATAATTCTCTTCTCCTTTCTCAACCTTTATCCACACTTTTGTAGCCATACCTCTTTGAACCTTTTGTTTTTCTTGCTTCTTGCTTATCCTTGGAAGTTCTTGAAACATTGTTCTACACCACCTTGCCTTATGCCCAAAATTACTGCAATTGTAACACCTGATGTTGTAGTTCTTGGAAGGTGTAAATGAATTGAAGCTCCTCTTGGTGAAGTCATAATCATTCTTTCCATGAGTCTTGCATTGTGTAGCTTTGTGACCAAAATGTTGCATGAGAAGCAATAACCTAGGAAGTAATGATCATCTTTAAATGATTGAAGTTCCTTTTGGTGCAGCTATAATCCCTCTTATCATGAACCCTGCAATGCACTACTTTATGACCAAACTAATTACATGAGTAACAATAACCCTGGAAAAAATATTCATCTTACCTTGATCTCATTATTCTTTCTTTGCTTTTTTTGTGATGATCTTTGTCTCTTGTTTGTGCATTGTTTTATTTCTCAATGAAGCTTCCACTCTTCAACTTATCAACATAGGTTTTATATTTTTCTCCAATCTCTTCCTCAGAGACTTTCTTTTCTTTTGAGCTTGACTCCTCCTTTTGTACTTCTTGACCTTCTTCAAAACCAAGTCATGTTTTGATAAATGAAGATCTTTGTGCATTGATAATGGTATCCAAAGTTTTTGAACTTTTCCCAAACCCGTGTAGCTTATCATTGACATATTTTACTTCCATCCTTAGAGAAACCACTTCATGTTTTAATCTTTCACATTCTAACTCTTTTGCTTCTAACTTTTTAGCCATACCTTCTTCAGTTTTCCTTACCTCTTCAACCTTAACCTTAAGGTTGGTGAGATCTTGTAGAAATTTTGCCTTTGTTTCCTCATCCTCTTGTACTTGGGCTTTCAATCTTGAGTTCTCTATTTTTAATTCTTCAAGATCAACAAGTCTTTCACATTCTAGCTCTTTTACCTTTAACTGCTTAGCCATACCTTCTTCAACTCTCCTTGCCTTAACTTTCAAGTTAGAGAGATCTTGTAGAAGCTTTGTCTTAGTTTTCTCATCCTCTTGTATTTGAACCTTCAATTCTGAGTTCTCCCTTTTCAACTCAACAAGTTCCTCAACTGTGGCTTCCTCTTCCTTTTCTGAATCTTTCTCTTCTTCTTGGTCTTCAAGAGCATCTTCATACTCTTCAATATTTGAGAGACTTTCATCACTGTCACTTGAAGCACTGCTTGCTACTTCAATAGGAGCATCTTCTTTTTCTTCTATTTTCGAAAGTAGAATTTCCTCTGTATACCTGATTTGACTATCCCTATTTTCTTTTTCATCTTCACTGCTACTAAACCCATTACAATAAGTTGCATTGTGGCCAAGGTTACCACAAACAAAATATTCTTCTTCACTACTACTATACCCAATTTTTGAACAATGATCTTCAAGATGACCAAAGTTACCACAAATAAAACATTTGAGTATTCTTAGTTCCTTATTATTTCTTTTTACATAGTTAGCTTCTTTTTTGCTGCTTGATTTTTCACTTGATCCTATTTCCACTTCTCCTCTTAGAGCAAAAACAAATTCTTCTTCCTTTTCTTTCATGTGAGTTCCTTCCTTCTTAGGAGGATGTGATCTCATGATTTTTCTTTTCCTTTTCTTGGCCATGTGTGTTCTTGTAAGAGCTTCCTTCAAATTGTTAGACTTTTCCAAATAAACCAGCTCTGATACCAATTGAAGAACACAAGCTTATACTGAGGGGGGGTGAACAATATAAGATCAACTTTTACTTTTCTTTCCCAAACAATATTATCCAATATTATCAATGACAATATCAATAGGAGTAGTCAAAGCAATGCACAAATCATCACACACATGAGAGACACAAATTTAACGTGGTTCGCCCAATGTGGGTTACATCCATGGAGAAAATATTTCTTCTAAATTTTCTCAACAAATCTCTTGGGAATCAATTCCCTATTACAATGTTTATGGATCTTTGTCCAAAAGAGACACCAATCCCCTATGCTCTGATTTGTGGATCTCTCTCCACAAGAGAACTCTATCCCATTTGCTTTGGTTTGTGGATCTCTCTCCATAAGAGAACTCTTTTCTTTTTGCTCTGGTTCATGGATCTCTCTCCACAGGATAACTCTATCCCCTTTGATTTGATTCATGGATCTCTCTCCATAGGAGAACTCTTTCCCATTTGCTCTAGTTCATGGATCTCTCTCCACAGGAGAACTCTTTCCCCTTTTCTCTAGTTTGTAGATCTCTCTCCACATGAGAACTCTATCCCCTTAGCTCTAGTTCATGTATCTCTCTCCACAAGAGAACTCTTTCCCCTTTGCTCTGATTTGTGGATCTCTCTCCACAGGAGAACTCTTTCCCCTCTGCTCTGGCTAGTGAACTTCTAGAAGACTTATGCCTCCACTTATCTAGCTTGTGGATCTCTCTCCACAAGAAACCTCTATCTCCACTACACTAGTTGATGGACCTCTCTCTACTGGAGACCCTCTATCCTCTTTACTCTTGTCACCTCCAAATTTTGCTTTCAATTCTATCTCAAATCTACACCAAACCTTGTCATAAGTCTAGCACAAATATACTATAACTTTACTCATAAATCTGCCCCAAGCCTTAATACAAATCTTGATCAAATCAAAAACCAAACTTGTTCTCAATTCTCTCTCAGATCTGCCCCAAGACTTAACACAAAGCTTGAACAAATCAACAATCAAACCTACTCTCAATTCTATCTTAGATCTATCCTAAGCCTTAACACAAAGCTTGAACAAATCAACAATCAAACTTGCTCTCAGTTCTATCTCAGATCTACCCCAAGCCTTAACACAAAGCTTGAAAAAATTAGAAATCAAACCTCCTCTCAATTCTATCTTAGATCTTCTCTAATGTTATTTCAAGTCTTCTCATAAGACTTGCTCAAATCTGCCTTCAAGCCTTCTCAAAAGACTTGCTCAAATTTACCTTCAAGCCTTCTCAAAAGACTTTCTCAAATCTGCATTCAAGCCTTCTCAAAAGACTTGCTCAAATCTACCTTCAAGCCTTCTCAAAAGACTTTCTCAAATCTGCCTTCAAGCCTTCTCAAAAGACTTGCTCACAAAAACCTGCTCAAATATTTCCAAATCTTGCATACAAACAAATGTTTATTTCTCTTTCAGAAATACTTTCTTCAACTACGCAATTTAGACATATTCTACCTAGAATCCGTTTAATCTCTGGAACATCTAGAGGATGATATGTACTATCAAAATCCCAATATGTTCTTCACATTCAAAAATCTTGCATTCCACTAATCCAATATCTATATCTTGTAAAATCTCTTTCAAATCAAATCAAAATAGTGTATAACTAGTTTCACAAAATTGGTCTATCTTTCTTGCAAATCTTATCTCTAATATCAATCAAACTAATGCACAATTTTCCCTCACAAAA
The DNA here is from genome assembly GCA_028583015.1 of Wollemia nobilis. NCBI lineage: Eukaryota > Viridiplantae > Streptophyta > Pinopsida > Araucariales > Araucariaceae > Wollemia > Wollemia nobilis. The sequence continues at coordinate 5,129,510 of JAQPPZ010001422.1, forward strand.
TTGATCTTAAACAATTTCATAATTCCTATCAATATCTCTCAAACCAATGTTCAAAAGGTTTCACAATGATGCGCTAACTTGTCTTCAAATCTAGCACAAGTAGTTCACAATCTCTAGCACAAATGCCTCAATCTCTTATAACATTGAAAGCACAATCTTGTTCTCAAAATCTATCCCAAATATTTTCAAAATAATTCAATAATGAAGCACAAATACTAATACAATTATTTCCACTTTCTCTTAACAATTGATGCACACGTAGGTCTCAAATCCTAACTCAAATATTTCTAACAATACTTACCAAACAATCCTTTTATCTCCACCTTATGTTCCAAAACATTCACTTCAACAAAACACATTAAACAAGGAATGATGTGCCCATACCTCTTAATTTTCCCTTATGAAGATATGTCTTCAAATACTTATCTCACAAACAACTAATTTTTCTTGTGCCACTTCAAGGGTTAGATTGCAAGATACTCTCTCAAAACATCCACATGAACTTTCTTCTCAAAAAGATATGCTCAATGAAATCTGAAATTGATATTCAATCACTCTTCTTTTGTTCTAAAAAATAAAGCATTAAAACCCAACAAAACCTTTCATATCTTCCTTTCACAATGCAAGGGTTATAATAAAATGTCAAGCAACTTATCACACCTTATTACTCCTAATCTTGCAAAATAAAATTCAACCCAACAACACCACAAATTACACACATAAATTTTTCTTAATACACCTTATACCTCCTTAAAATAAAATATTTCAATGCAAATTCTTCAATAATACCATAACATCGTTTACTTAACACACCACACATGGCACTAGGGAAAACTCCTTTTTAATTCAATCAACCTTAATTACTCCACGCTACCCTTTTTAATTCAAAAATAATAAAATAATAAAATAATCACCTTATAACTCCCTAAGCAAGTGCATACCTTAGCTTTAGCGAATAATTAATTCATCAAAAATTATTACCCCCTTGTTGTCGTTGTCGTGATTCGAATTGACGTCACTTGCTGGCCCATGCCCTAGATTTGGCTAGGCCACCACGTGGGCTAGCCACCCACACGAAATCAAAAACTCGTGTACTCTACTTTATTCCTTGTCTTTGATGCTAATAAATCTTTTGAAAAAACTTTGACTCTCTACATCCACTACGTCTCAAACTCGAGATCTCCCTTCTGCTATGACTTAGCGCCAAGGGATCTATCATCTAGGCTAGCTGCCCAGATGGGATTTATTCTCGCTATCACCACCCCTTATCCCGATTTTTACCTCAAAAAAGGTGTTGCCCCTTTGTCCTTTCTCCCACGTGACCATGAACGAAGCACATACCACTCTCACGAATTTCACACATGCATTAACACCGAATTTTCGCATGCATAAAGCATCATTCACTTTGTAATAAACTTTATGTTATAAATATGCATTTGCCCTTATGATCCTTCACGTCGACGCTTGGGGAGGTATTTGAAATTTCAACATTGGTGCCCAACTAAACCTTTAAAATTATTATAATAATTTAAATCTAAAGTAGATTTAAATATTATAATTTATATTTTAACCTTTGGGCCCTTTTACTTTTTTAATTATTACAATTATTTAAATCTTCATAGATTTAAATATTATAATTTCTTTTCTCCTTTGGGCCTTTTCTTTGGATAAAGTCTTTGCCACCATAAAATATCTTCCTTTTTCTTTTGCAAGCACCACCATGGTAAAACCATTAACCCTTTATTTTCCTTGACATAAATGACAACTAATATCATCAACTTATGACATTAATCCTTTGACATCAATGACAACAATATACTTAAAATTTCCAACGAGTTTAAAAAAATATCATATTTTAAATATGAGCAGATGTGGGGAAATCTTCCTCAATTTGTTGATATGATAGCACAAACATGGAATTCTTCAGGAACAATATATTGTATACACTTCCAAAACAAATTAAATCAATGACATCTAGATTAAAAGAATGGAAAAAGAACACTTTTGGAAATATTTTTGAGAAAAAAGAAGAGCTAAAAGAAAAACTTTCAAAATTACAAAAAGGTGATAGCTCGGAGGAAATAGAGTTGCTTAATAAATATCATAATATTTTGAGTAAGGAAGAGAAATTTTGGATATTAAAATCGAGACAGACTTGGTTAAAATGAGATAGAAATACAAAGTTTTTTCATAGTATGGGAATAGTATAGAGATTGAAATCCAAAATTAGTAGAATTAAATCAGTAGGAGGGGTCTAGACTGAAGACCAGAGTTAAATCAAATAGAAGGCAAGTTTTTTTACCATAATATTTTAGGATTAGAGGAGTTTGAAGTTCTTAATGATAAACTACTAAAATAAGTACCTTTAATTATAACAGATGAAGACAATAGGAAACTAACGGAGCTTATTAATCTGGAAGCAATCCATTTAGCTTTTTCTCTTTTAATAAGGATAAATCCCCAAGTCCATATGGGATATCTAAAACATAAAAATAAATGCAACATATCTTACTCCAATTTCAAAAAATAAGGATGTATAATTATTTGTTTTATTTAGGCTAATAAGCCTATGTAATATGGCATATAAGATTATCTTCAAAGTGATGATGAATCTGTTAATACCATTGTTAGACAAATTTTTTTTAGAAGAGCAAGGAGAATTTGTAAAAGGGAGACAAATTTTGGATGGGATCATAGCACCTCATAGATTTATGCATTCAAGAACTTCAATAAAAGAGAGAGCAATTATATTAAAACTTTATATGAGTAAAGCCTATGATAGAGTTAAATGGGAATTTATTTTTGAAATATTAGAAAAGTTTGGATTTAGAAAGAAATGGGTTAGATGGATTAAAGTTTGTGTCTTTACAGTTTCATATTTAGTGTTGGTCAATGGGTTAGTAATAGAATATTTTAAAGCCAAAAGAGGTCTTAGATAGGGAGATCCTCCATCACCATATATGTTCATTATTATGGTAGAGGCATTGGGTAGGAATTTGAAGAAGTCTAACCAAGATGGAATAATTAGTAGACTTAAGGCTAGTAATAACATTGACAACATTGCCCATCAATAGTTTGTAGATGATATAGCCCTTTTTGGGAGGGTAAGGATAAACAAAGCCAAAGCTTGGAATAACTTATTAAAGGAATACGAAAGAGTGTCAGGACAAAGAGTTAATAGGACAAAATCCAAAATTTACTTCCTAAACATCCTAGCTAATATCAAAGCAAGGATATGCAGGTTACTTCAAATGGAGGAGGTAAAATTTTCAACCTATCTAGGGATGCCCTTATATGAGGGGGTAATGAGGATAGGATTATGGAATCCAATGATAAGTAAAGTTTAGAATAAACTACCAGCATGGAAAGGTAGATGGTTATCGTTAGCAAGAAGAGTAAAACTAATTATATCCGTCTTATAGGCCATTCCAATATTTTATATGCCCTTGTATACTATGCCAAAATCGATAGAAAGAAGTTTAATCTATATTATGCGATTATTTTTGTGGTCAAGATTACATGATAAAAGGAAATTTTATTTGGTGAAATGGAGTAAGGTGTGTGATGATAAAATTAGGGGAGGTCTCGATTTAAGAGTTCTTATAGATGCAAACTTAGCTCTTAGGGGAAAAGTAATTTGGATATTGTACAAAGAGAGTCAAAGATAATGGGCAATAATTCTTCTAAGTAAATATGTTGAGCCTAATAACCGCATATTAAAATTTATTGCATTCTCACTACTAAATGGTTTTGCACTCTGGAATGGTTTTAAAAAATCAACTGATTTAGTGATTAAAATTCTAAGATGGATGGGGGAACTGGAGAAAATTTCCTATTTGGATGGATACTTGGTGTGATAAAAAACCACTCAATCTAGATACAAATTTTAAACCATGGATGAGATTACTTCAAGATAAATATGGTGACAGGGTTTCAAACATTATGTATAAGGATAGGAAGGAAGATACAAATGGAAGGAAGATTTAAGTATACAAGACATTGATGGTAGGAGGCAGTTAAGTAGAAATATAACAATGATTATTCCAAGGGAGGCCGAGGATAAACTAATTTGGGAGTTGAATAGATTAGGGGAATACACAAGAAGTGGATATAATGTAAAGCACCAACAAAATAGAAATAATATAAGAATATGGAGAGATATTTGGGATAGCCTAAGCTTTCCTTAAGTCAAAATGTTTATTTGGCTAGTAGGTCATAGAAGAATTTTATCCTAGTAAAACCTTATGAAAAGGGGTTTTTATGGCCCCTCACAATGTGTTCTTTGTAAAAAGGAGGAGAGTATAGACCATCTCTTGGGACACTACTTAATAGTCTAGAAAATATTGCAATGGATTCTTAATATGTTTGTAAAATGCATGGTTATGAATGGTAGAATTGAAGAATGGTTAAAGCAATGGCAAAACACTTTTTAAAGTGAGGATTTATATACAATCTGGAATATATCAAAAGATACAATACTTTGGATTGCATGGCTAGAAAGGGATAGAAGCATATTTAAAGGAAAGGAAAACAATTTAGTGGTAATGAAAAGGATGATTTGTTTAGCCATAGAGGAGTCTAAACCAACCCTATCAACTCACCCAATCCCTATTTTAGAAGCAGAGAGCCTTGATAGATGGAGTCGAGTCATCAAATGGAATTATGATGTTGGGTAAAGGAAAACCAAAAAATAAAGGCAAAGAATATAAAGTGGAAATAACCATATATGAAGTTGGTCAAATTGAATTTTGATGGAGCATCTTAAGGAAATCTAGGACCAATAGGAGGAGGAGGAATAATTAGAAATAATAGAGAAGATATTTTGTCTCGTTATGCTTTCAATAGTGGATTTAAGATAAATAATGAAGCTTGGGTAGCTTTAGAAGGGTTAAAAATATACAAACAAATGAAATGGAACAAAGTATGGATGGAAGGTGATTTACTAATAGTAGTAAATGCAATTTTGAGAAGAGCAAAGGCTCCATGGAACATATAAGAGATAATTATAGAAATACAAGACCTTGCTATAGAGTTTGAAAAAATTAGGTAACATACATTAAGGGAAGGAAACAAATGTGCAAATAGGCTAGCCAATATAGGGGTTTTAATTGAGGAACGTGAAGTTGAATTCTCTTTTCCATGGTTAGAGGAAGTAGTAAGTTTAGCTGAAGTTGTCAAGAAAATGTAAATTGCCCGAATCAAATAATGATTAAGATTTATTTTAATATTTTCCATTTGTAGGTCCGAGGTGTAGACCAATTGGTTCATCCAAACCCCATAAGGGGGCGGAGGTCCAAGGTTCAAATATCGGACCTCGTCAAACTGAACACTTGTCCCTTTCCTAGTGCTTTCAACAACGTAAAAGGTTTAAAATGATTATGGCATGGTGGTTATAGGGGCGGACTGTACGAATATCTGTGTGGCGGCTTCTAGGGCGAACAACGCAGAATACTATGGAGGCCATAAAAGCTGGATAGCCTACTTGGATTCGTGGCGGCTACCGATTCCACCATGTAAATTCAAAATATATATATATATATATATTTTCCATTTGTAATATATTTTTATTATTTTATAACATTAATGTGTTTTCATATAAACTTTTTATTATGATTTGTGTGGTTGCACTTATGCTGTATGGAGGAAACTAGCAATCTAGATCTGGTAAAGTGGACTATGATAGTGTGATGTTTCAAAATGGTTACTCTGCTAAGATGCAATGCATAGCTAGTAGAGGTCAAGTTTTGGTTTTGTGAAGGCTACTATAGGAAAATATCAAGAATAAGGATGTTGAATTCTAGAATATTTGTATTCACACAAAAAATTGAAGAAGATCCAAAAAATGAAAATCAATAATTCAAACATTTTATGAAATATGATGTAGGTATCTAGCTATAGTAACTCAATTAAGATGAGAAATGAATCTATTTGTAGACTCTCAAGCTCTAAAGGAGACAACTGTGATTTGTCAAGGGTAGGGGACCAGCGTACAACCCCTTATTCTCTAGCAAAAAAAGACTAACAATATATTGAATTTTTATATACATAAAAATATCAAACCTACAAAACCAAAAATCCATTGTTTTAATAAGGTGCTATAACATTCTAGTAAGAAAACATAGAAATTATAATAGATATCAAATATTATAGTGAAACTATAAACATACAATTATGTCATTGTAAAAACCAACATGTAAGATAAAAATGCATCATAGAGGTCTAATTAAAAAGAACGAAGGTTGAGATAAGTCGAGGCTTCATGTAAAAGAATGTGAGTACTTGAAACAAAATATGAAGGAGCATGTTACATGCTAGAGTATGACTTGGTGAATACTATTATCTACATTTATGTATCTATAGGAAAGGGAAGAGGAGGAATATCAACATTAACATTATCATTCAATATTTAAATGACTCTACTCATTGAAGGTCTTTGAGATGGATTATATTGAACATGCTACATCCTTACTAGACTCAATTTTTGACAACCTTTTCACATTCTTCATCAATATTGTGTCCTCCTTTTAGCCCTTCAAATATCTCATTTTCTACTTGCCTATATGCCCACTCTAGATGGTATAATTTGATTAATCTAATTACTTGCATGCTGAAGTTCCTTCCTCCAAACTATCTCCATGACCAACATAATATATTTGTACACATTCGACCTCTCATTTGTGGGTCTATAATTCCTAGATCATACCTCTACAACAACATAATTAGAAGTTCCTTCTGTAGTGGTCAAAGGCACATGTCTCTCTTCTTTATTTGCTATTTTTTCCAGATCAAAATCTATAACTTTTGGGTAGAAATTGTCATTGAGGAGAATATTATGTCTTTATGTCATAGTGTGAAATATGGCTTCTACACTTCTCATATAGGTATGCTAAACCATGAGCAATAGCCATTGTAATAGAATATAGTTAATTCCACTATAATGTTTGTCTATCATCATTCACATTTGCATCTCCTTTATCAACTTGTCATTATTGTAGAGGAAAAATGCTTAGACTCTTTTAAAAAATGTTTTACAATTTATATCAACAATTTATAGTAATGAGCTAAGTAATTTTCTAGATAATGCTAGAAATACTAGTAATATCAATGGTAAGGAAAATGTCAAGATGATTAGTTATTATAATCCCAATGCTAATAGATGTGCGTGTATTGGAAAGACTTGTAATCCTAATGGTAAGGACAATGTGAAGATGATTACTTATTGTAATCCCAATATTAATCTCTATCTCTATCTCTCTCTATATATATATATATATACATATGTGTGTTCATATTGATCTTTCTTGCACATAAACATATATGTTTTAATTGGTTATTTAGAATTGAAATTTATCCACATCATGATAATATTCCCACAATATTTCAACAAACCGTAGAGTGGTATTATAATAACATTTTCTTTATTTTATAATAACCTATAAGGTCCGAGGTGTAGACCAATTGGTTCATCCAAACCCCATAAGGGGGCGAAGGTCCAAGGTTCAAATCTCGGGCCTCACCGGATTGAACGCTTGTCCCTTTCCTGGTGTTTTTAGTGGCGTAAAAGGTTTAAAATGATTGTGGCATGGTGGTTATAGGGGTGGACTGCACGAAGATCTATGTGGCGGCTTCTAGGGCGGACAACGCAGAATACTATGGCGGCCATAAAAGCTGGACAACCTGCCCGGATTCGTGGCGGCTACCAATTCCACCATGTAAATTAAAAAAAAAAAAAACCTATATGTAGCTTTTATCGGGGGCCACTTTCATCAAAATACCAAAAAATTACATTTTTGTTAGGTCAATTAAACCATATCCAACATGCCTTTTTATCACAAATATTTTTCATTTTTTTCTATCAAATATTATCTTCATCTTCCTCAAAATGCTATGTTTCCACAATCATCTCCTTGACATCATTTTCATTAAAATATAACATCTCACTTGGCTAAGTACATTATAAAATTTGAATTTCACCAAGATGAAGATCAACATCACAATTGGCTTTCTACTTGATATCCTTCTCTATATATATGATATCCTTCCAATAGATTACATATAATAACAAAGGATAAACATCAACAATATTGTTATTTTTTATTCAATCCCCACATCCTTTTTTGTTGATAATAATAATGATAATTTGTGAATCTCTTCAATTGAAATATTCATGCATCCTTTTCAATTGCATTTTTAATCTTTGTAAGAAGTACCCTCTACAAAGTTGTTATTTGAAGTTTCATATGATTATGAGTAAGTGAGGAGAGTTTTGTCTTCATTATTTTGAAAAACACCACCTCCACTAACTTTTTCCAAATTTCCTTTAGAAACATCATTAAAATTAATTTTTATAAACTCATTTTTTGTACATTTACATTTTACCCTAGATCGAAGTAGATCCTTTGTTTTAATGTCATTATTGCAAATGATTCTTTTGTGTATGTTCAAATCCTTACCAGGTTGTTAACCTCCTTTTATGCACTTGATACTTTCCATGATGAGTACCATATCTATAAATATTTTGCAAGAGACAATAATACAGTTTCAAACTTGGAAATGATTTTGAGATTTATTTTTAAAAATTATATTATTCCTTTCAAGCCATAAATTCCAACAAACAATGGCAAGACCAATTCTCCATAGAATACATATTGCTTTAGCTTTAAAATAATTAATCCAATATTTTATCAACTCTTTCAATGTTGATGGAGCTATCCAATATATTTTCATAATTTTTAAAAAGTAACCCTAAATGATGTGAGCAAAGCGGTAATGCATAAGTAAACAATTTGATGTTTCTAAATCCTTCTCACACAAGGCACATCTACAAGATCAATGATATCCTCTTATTTATAAATTCTCTCTTACAAGATAATTACTTTTAACTACTAACCAAAGGAATGTTAAGGCCTCAAGGAGAGCCTCTAGTGACTAAACATTCTTCCAAGGAAAATCTTTACGAGTAGGAAATTTTGATTGCTCTAAATCTTCATATCTCAACTTGATTGAGTATCCACCATCTTTTGATAGATCCCAAACCAACTCATCCTTTCATGTAAAACTTGGCAAAGAATACTCTTGAAGGATTTTTTGAAGCTCATATACAATTTTTTTGAGTTTGTTAGAATATTGTTAATGTGCACTATACCTACTTTTTGACACTTGTCATATAGGCTTATGCCTATATATTGTAACCTTTCTTGTATCAATATATCTTATCGGTTTTCATCCTAACAATTGGTATCAGAGTGCAATCACTCTCCCTCCTGTGTAAACCCTTGAGGGGGGATTTCCCTCAAGGAAACCCCCCCATTTTTCCTCATTTTCCCCATTTTTTCAAAATAGGGAGTATGCTCCCCATCCTTTAATGGATGGATCAGAAACCAGATCTTTGAAAATTTATGGCTACCAATAATTTTTTAGGGATAATTTCTCATTAGTTTGATTTGTTTGGGTTTGTCGTAATCCTCCTGAAACCATAGTGCACACATGTTTTCTAAGATACTATTGGTGTTTTCATGTCGCCTTTCAAGTCATCGTTGGGAGAAAATTACAACCTTGACCAGTTTTACATGTGGACACATCATGGCGGTGCAAGAATGTGGTAAATTTTTTCTTGCGCTGTTACAATCCAACCAGATCTAATTTAGATTTGATTCAATGAATTACTTGGCTTTATTTTTGCAAGGTTGTTGTTGACGTCTAATTTTTTTTACACAGGCTAAGATCAGCAGATATTTCATCAACGAAGCACCAGATTTGGCGGACATCTATTTTTTGTAGATTGGGAGACCCGTTTTGAGGCCTTGTGACAACTGATGAATCTGCTCTAGTTCAACTTCGATGTCGTTGTCAGATCGATGCACGTCCTTTATGTGCTCACGCTTCTATGTGGAGGAAATCAGGAGCCTATTTTTTTGGCATTTACAAAAAAATTTATTGATTTTTGCACTCTAATGTTGAGATATCTTATGGCTACGACTATTGGAAAACATCGTTCTTTTTTGGTGAGACCACAGAGCACCATGGCGAAGAAGCTTGCTACTGCTGTCATTGTATGGCACCTTTTGATCTCAAACTCGACGGTTTGGATTGACCCGTGTTTGTAGTTGTTTGCCACCTCGAAGCACATAATCGATCCCCCCACAGACTATTCATGTTCGGTGCTCGCGGACGTGTTGCTGTCTCGCAGTCAGAATACCATGATAGTTGTTTGCGTGCTTTATTTACTTAGCAAAAATATTGAAGAATGGCGGGCGAAAATGGCTAATTTCAAAATGAATGTTACTGTGCCCTCGAATCCAAGTTTGTTGAGGAGCCTTCGAATCTACTCATTAATGGAAGCTTCTACATGGACGAAGATCGAATCCTTTCATGACTGAAGAATGTGCACCAGTTTGAAAGAGTACATGAGATCCATGTTTCTCTCACCCATTTTAACATTTTTTACGTAGTGGTGGTGTTGTAATGGCGAAGATGAGAGCAGCGAATTACCGACGACGTCTTATCAAAGTTCTTATGTTTTTTGACTAGAGCTTAGAGGCGTGCTATAAAATCTTGATTATCGTTGCTGGTGATGCTCGGAGGCTAATAATACAGATGCATGGACGAGTTTTTGTCTATATAAATGTTTTGATTTTGATTTGATGCACTGTAGCATGCCACCCATGATTTGGCTCCTTTGATTTTATAGTGCTAAGTTGAATGAGCAGATTCTTTCATCCAAACATTTGCTAAGTTTTATGTTGGCTATGACGTCGTCAGCGAAATATTTGCTCTCATTGTGATGGATTTGTAGTGTATACTATGGTAATTTTATCATGAGCATTTTCTATTGGTGGTTACTTGTTGGCCGCAGTGGAAAAAATTTAATGGAGGTACTTTTTTGTCAAGGGGGCTCTACACCACAAATCGTTGTTGTGTACTTTCGTCGCCCACGTGGGTTCACTACCATCTTTCGTAGAAATACTATGTTTTTTTGGTTAGAGGGTCCTGAAAAGAATTCAAAGGGACCTGTTCAACAACTGCCTAATGGTGTGGAGGTATGTTCTTAAAAAAGCACCATGTTAGTTGACGGCGTAATATTTCGAGCAGCAAAATGTCCAGTTGTTCTCCATGAAGATGTAGAATGGAGCGAGCACACACCAGTGAACGTTGTTGTCTATGTAGATTTTTTGGTAACCTCCTTGTGTAGTGTGTCATATTTATGAGTAGTGGAGAGACTGGTGATTGAACCTGCAAACTCACAAGCCATTGGTGGTGTGAAGGAAGTGAATATGGGAGTGGCCGTTGTAAAATTAACCGCACTCGCAGTTTGTTTTACAACCTCCTAAGAATCTAGAAATTGATTTTTGACCATGCTTCACACCGCACATACGTGTTGGAGGTAATGATGATAGACCCCCTCGCGCCAAGTCTCGACGCTGTTGATCTTTTTCATGATACCTAAAATTGAAACTCTTGCCCCACTCTTTGTCTCAAGCGGAACACCAAGTTTTAGTAATGTTGTTGTTTTTTATGAGGGGGCTATTTATTTAAAAATGAAGAGGGGTTTTTTATTTAAATTATGTGACCTACAAAACATTTTATTAAGATGCCCATGTCAATTGTTTTATAACCATGGGATTTTTTTATGAAGAGTTAAAAATTTGAAAGGGAAAATATTTTTTTCATGGAGAATCTGGCAGACAGTATGGTCTTATTGGTCATTTTTTTTCCACATGGGTCGTGGAAGTTGAAGACCCTCATGGTCGCTTTATTATTCAAGAAGTGAAGGCCCCATTCAAACCCAAACATAGGGGTATTTATAGTCATCGAAAAGGTTTTTCCGTGACGGACACATTAGTGGTGTCCAATTATAAATTTGAGGTTATATTTCCATTTTTTATCCTCAAAGTTTTGTACCTTGGAGTGCACTCTCAGTTGTACCCGACACTCCCAAGGAAATTGTATGTGATCCTAGTATCTAGTTACCTTCTCTATAGGACCTGGCGGATGCAGCGGCTAGTTACCCATGCATTTTGATGGGATGAGGAGGTCACCATAAGGATACCTACTCTAGGGACTACATACATAGCCATCCTAGACTCTATCTAAGATTTTTTTCGGATCTACTTCTGAAACTACAGACGAAGACACTTTAGAAGATTCTATTCTCTTCTCTCTTATTTCTTCTCCTCCACATTTGGATTTTATGGCTCATTTTATTGTATTTCATGGCTCGTATTTCTTTTGTATTAAGGTACATTTTTGGTAGAGACCGACACCTTCTAGATTGAGTTCACCATGAGGGAGGATGATATTCATGGTGAATCTAGTCAGTGACCTACGAGAGGTAACATACCTAGAGGATGACCTACAGAGGTAATAGACCTAGAAGTGGTTGACCTTGAGGCACACAGGATGACCCTTAGGTACTTAGACGACTGACCCAGAGGCAAAAAACTCATGGAAGTGGCTGACCTTGTGGCAATAGACCGATATGTATACATCGTTGATCTAGCATTATTCACAACTAGAGAGCCAAGCGCAAAGAGCACGAGCCTAGACCAAATCATGCAATAAAGGAGAATGATAGATTTATTTTAGAGAAGTCAACATTAAGGGGGAATGTTACCTAATGTTGACTTGTTTTTTTTCTTTAGTTAGGATAGTGCACATTAAGGGGGAATGTTAGAATATTGTTAATGTGCACTATACCTACTTTTTGACACTTGTCAGTTTCATTGACACTTGTCATATAGGCTTATGCCTATATATTGTAATATGTCTTGTATATATCTTATCAGTTTTCATCCTAAAAGAGTTCCTCTCCTTCAACTAGTTACTAATAAAAATCCACAATATGGAGTTGTTACTCACATTAATATAATATTTGATATTTGGGCCTTTATAAGCTAGGCATGCCTAAGCCAATGGTTACCATTTTGAGTCAAAGATAAGAGGATAAGGCTTCAACCAAGTGTTAGACCAAATATCTACATAACTTCCCTCATTGATTGACCATCTAATATGTTTATTGATCAATTACAAACTATCTGATACGAAGTTCCATTCTAGCAATCCTTTGGGTAGGGATTTTATCCTAAAATTTAATTGCATCAAGAAAACCTCTATATTTTAAGTAATATTTTTTCCTAATCGTTTTTATCTCCACTCTAGAATGCAAAGGTTTTCAGATCCATTTTTATGATATCCCTTCAAATATACATCTTTTCAATGCCATTGTTCAACCCACTATCACATCTGGGTATGAGGTTTGAGCACGTAGTTTACAATCCACAAATTGGACTCACTTTGAGTGGGTTTAAACTTTGATGCTCCGATGTCTAATCCATTACAAATGAGTGATACCCTAATGCATTGTCTAGGCTAAGTTTGTAGTTCCATCCCTTTTTATTGAATGCATCTTTTGGATCATCCTCTACATTCACAAACTCATATCCATGGGGATATCCACCTATGGTCGTGTGAGATATACATTTCTAGTCTTTTGCTCCTCTATGGACATAACCTCTTTAGTCTCATCTAGATGTTGACATTGTTGATTCTTCGAGAAATGCTTGCTCATCCAATTTATCGGTCTTTCAATTGATCATCTTCCTCCCTTTAGAGACAGTATGTTTGACCCCCCTCAACCTCATCCTTCAAATAAGTGCACTCATAGGTTGGTTCGGGTTTATATTATTAATAGTACACTCTAGTCATATGGACTTCTCCTTCTTCATCACTCAGTCCTAACTTGGCCTTCTATGCAGAGCATTTTCTTCAAGTAGTTAATGGCACCATATGTCATCCCTCCTACCTTCAGTTTCATTGGTCACATGGCTTGAGGACCCCTCTTGGGTAGATGAGAGTACATTCCCACAAGTTACATATCGAATATGACCACCATATCCTACATTAGGATCGTGTTTGCCATATTTACTCCATAAAGGAAACAAAATCTAAGGACCACTTTCTCTTTAGATGCCATGTTCACTATGAGATCCAAGGGAGATTCCACTACTTATTCAAAGACTTTGACAACTATCTCTACATCTTCTTTCAGTATCCCGATTAGTGGTGTATGGACCTTTATATTAAAGGCGTTGTCTCGCTAAGGTGCAAATCTCTACAGGAGACCCTTGCCACTACCAGGCTAATCATTTCCTTCTTTTAGCACATTACTTCTATCGGGGGGGTCAAGCACCCTTGAGAAACTTCTAGCTCTCACACAAACAATGATAGGTTAGTTCATCAATGTTCTTCACCACACACTACCATCTAGGTACCTTAGCGACCTCCTTGCTACAAGCACCATAGATATGTTTTTGATCAACATCAAGACACCTCCTTACATTTGTTGTTGAGACAACATAGGCAATCCCTTATTACCACTTTATTCACAAACACTAGCAGTCCTTCGACCTTGGATGTCAAGAGCAATTTGATATTGTAATCTTAGGGTTTGGGTTCAAGGTTTTTTCCCTCGCACCTCCTTACCCCTTTGTTTGTTTGTTTGCTTATTTGTCATAGTCAACTTTCTTTTCTAGGGTCCTTTTCCCTAGTTCTTTTCTATTTCTTTGGTTGTACTTTCGAGTCCCTTTGACCTTATTGGTCTCCCATGGACATTAATATAATTATCTTATCTTATCTATCTAGATAATCTCCACCCAAGTTTTACCCCTAAGGATAAACTTATAAGTTTGCACATCTGCAAGCCTTCTCCTCCAATATTATTTCCTTTACAAACCCTATTCCACTTACAAAGAGAACCTAATTTTTTCCTTACCTATTTTTCAAAGAAAGCCTATTTAAATTTTACCAATTTTTAATGCTATACATATTGGTAATCTTGAAAGTGACATCATATAAATAGGTATGGATTGCGATATAGTCTTTAGGAGTTGTAGCCTTCTTGCCATGGTTAAGAACTTACCTTCCCAACATGCCAAACAAGCTTCCTATCCAAACAAGAGATCCAAAGCTTTGTTTTATTTTCTTTATGATATAAAGGAATATCCAAGTAGGTTGATGATTTTATTTATTTATTTTAAACCCTAAAATATCCACAATAATTCATTGTAAATATAGAGTAATGTTAATAAAAAATCTTAGATTTTGTAGTATTAACCAACTCCCCAATAGCCTTCTCATATCATGATAATATTGATTTAAAATTCATAGACTCACCAATTGAGGGATGACCCCAAAAAAAGTATCATCAACAAATTGAAGATGATATACGAAGAGACCATTTTTTGTAACCTGGATACCTTTGATTTTTCCTTCCAATTTTTTCCCTTGAGAAAGTTGTTCCTAATTCTCCCACAAGAAAGGTCCGAGGTGTAGACCAATTGGTTCATCCAAACCCCATAAAGGGGGCAAGGTTCAAATATCGGGCCTCGTCGGACTGAACGCCTGTCCCTTTCTTGGTGCTTTCAGCGACATAAAATTTTTAAACTGATTGTGGCATGGCAGTTATAGGGATAGACTACGTGAAGATATTTGTGGTGGCTTTCGGGGTAGACAATGCAGAATACTGTGGCGGCCATAAAAGCTAGACATCCTTCCCGAATTCGTGGGGGCTTCCGGGGCGGACAACGCATAATACTATGGCGGTCATAAAAGTTGGACAACCTGCCTGGATTCGTGACGGCTACCGATTCCACCATGTAAAAAAAAAAAAAATCTCCCACAAGAATAATGAATAGATAAGGAGATAGTGGATCTCCTTGGAAGAGTCCATACAAGATGGCTTAAAGTAATCATTAGAAAAACCATTGATCAAAATAAAATATTTTATAGTGCTATAACATCATTGATCCATTTACACCAACTATAATCAAAACCAAACTTTTTAAGAATATCATGTAGAAAACTCTAGGAAACACTATCATATGCTCAGTTCACGTCTAATTTTATAATCATACATTTTTTTCATGAAATGAAGAGAATGCATGGCCTCCTCTACAATGATTACACCATAAAGAATTTGTTTACCGTGAATATAACCACCTTTTACCTCTAAGATAACACAATCTAGAATGTCTTTCAACTTGTTTGGCATAATTTTTGAAATGATCTTATAAGTCATATACAAAGGCTTGTTGGATGAAATTATCAAAATATTTTGTCTTGCCTTTGTGGGGAACCAATGTAATAAAAATGACATAAAAATGACATTGATCTCACTTATTGTAGTCTTTTGTTTCTAGACATCTTCAACTATAACCACCATGTCATTCTTCAATAAATATCAAATTTTTGGAAAGAAATTGTAAGATATCAATTGGGTCCATGTGCCTTGTTAAGATGGAAAGAAAATATTGCTTTATGCAACTCCTCCTTAGATATCTTCTTCATCAAGATTTCATTTTGTCCCTTTATGATACTTGACGTAATATTTTGTAAAAGGTTATCTTGTACCTTCTTATCTTGCTCAACATATGATAAAATATTTTTGAAATAACTAATTAATTCCTTCCTAATATCTTCTTCTTCCTCAATATTTCTTCCATCTAGATGATGTGATGAAAAAAAATTGTTTTTATTGTAGCATGAAATTCTTTTGTATTTCTATCTCCTTCCTTGAACCACTTCTCCCTATATTTTTGAAACCAATATGACTCGGTTTTTAATGCATGATGATAATCAGAAAGTTATTGTTTTTCTTTCACATAAGAATATGGTCCATTCAATTGATTTTTATTATCTCTTATAAATTCTTGAGTTTGGATTTGATTTCCTTATTTTCTTTAAAAATGTTACCACAAGATTTAGCATTCCAAATGTCATTTGCTCCTTTCAATATTCTATTTTTTGAACAAACTTGTACGTATATGATCCTTCAAAATTTGCTTCATCCCACCATAATATAACCATTTGGAAAAAATTAGGGTATGAGCCACATAGACTATAAACAAAATGGCTTTGGATGACCATTATTGGATAAATCACAAGTTAAAAGAATGGGCCTACGATTCAATCCTATTCGCAATAAAATATCTGAAGAGATTGTATACTCTACTTGCAACATATATTAGATAATTGGAATCTATCGAATCCTTCTGCTATATGATTTTACCCAATGTATTTGTTATCCCATGCATGTTGAAAACTTGAACGACTAACATCTCAAAGGCCATTTGAATTGACAAATGAAGTAAAATTTTGCATTGATTTATACCATCCTGGAGTACCACCCTTCTTTTCCAAAGGAGATATAATTGTGTTGAAGTCACCCCCAAGAATCCATAGATCACAATTATGAATTATCATTGTGTTTGACAAATTTATGTTAAGATACTTCCAACATCTTTCACAAGGAGTAACTATGGTTGGAGCATATACATTTATATCACAACTTTGATGTTTTCCTTTTCCCTATAATATAGTCTAACAACCCAATTACTTTTTTCTTCTATCAATTGTCCATCTCATTTCCATCTGTCTCATATTGTTGCAATACCATATGAAGCTCCTATAGAAGAAACTACTAGACAATCATCCATATTCTAAATATTTTTAAAAGCATTATTACATTTATTACTACTTGATTTTTTCTTATATTAAGATATTACTCTGGACTATAACAACCTATTAATTCCTTAAAATATATTTTTTATACGGGTCTTATTCATACCCTTAATAATCCATGATATCATTTTCAAAATCATTTTTTATTTTTATTAGTGGGCTTAGCTCCACTTCTTGTTAACACCTATGATATTTTTATTTGGCTTTCCAAATCGATATCCCTTTGAGTTTATTTTTCTCTTTGTTCATGCTTTGATAACCTTCCTCTCCTTTTTTTATTCCCACCAACACTTTCATCTTCATCAATCTCTTCTATTTTCCCATACTATTCATAATAAGACTTATCTTCTAAAGATTTATGTTGCCCTAAAGAATCTAAAATGCAAGGAATAACCTCATAAACACTTTCTTCTTTATGTTGCCTTGAAAACCCTAAAGTTCAAGAATGACCCTACATAGAATTACTTTCTTATGTTGCCTAGAAACCTTAAATTTTTGTGGATCATTGGATATCCTCTCTATGCATTGCTTTATTATGCTAATCTTGAAACCGTAAAGTGTAATAGATACACTTTATACTACTTTTATGTTCATTGCAAGGAGAATATTTTAAGCTACTCGATGAAAATGAAGATGATTTAACTAGATCAACCTTGACCTCCTTCACCTCATTTGCTTTAAATTTTGCCTCCCCATCATCCTTCGTACCTTTAGATCCTTCTGTATTTGAACTTACATAATTTACTTTCTCATCTCTCATCATTTTTTTTTGTTCTAATGGTTGATTCGAGTGAACTATAATGACATTTGTCATACGACACTGTAGAGGGGTTTTACTTGCCACTCCCTTAGGAGTGGAAAATCCTTGATTTGACCCAACTTCTACTATGATATGATCTCCTTGTTTCATATTAAATTTTGCCTCATGCCTAACAAATTTCATCCCTTTCTTTATCGTTTTCATTTTGCAATCTCTTGCCATGTGTCTAGTCTCATAAATTTTGCAACATCGAAATGCAATGCTTTCATAATCCACTTGATCCCATTCTCTTGATTCAAATTGAATCCTAATGGATTGTAGTAAAGGTTTTGAAATATCCATGGCAACACATATTTGAGTGTATACAACATGCCTTTTGTCCTTAGTAGTTGGTCCCTCTTGGATGAACTCCCCTAAAGTATTGCTAGTATTCTTCAAAACCTCCTTATTAACAAGTTGATAAGGCAGTCCAATAAGCCTAATCCACAATGGAAGCCTTTTAATAGTTTTTGTCTCCATAGAAATATTCTCATTCAATGGCCTTAAATTTAATGCATCTTTACCCCTAAACCAAGGGTCTCCATCCATTATTTTATCCCTTATTTATGAACTGGAGAAGATAATAAGGAAAAATCCTTTCAAAAGAAAAGTCATGAAGTAATTTGAATTCAATCTCCACTTCCACTTGATCCAATTTTGAATCTTAGAAAAGCCTGACCAACATCCATAGAACTTACATGTTAATCCTTTGGTTTTAAGAACCATTATATCATGATCGATCATTGCATCCCTAATAATCACTTTTGGTGTAGTATCTACTACCTAGATTTGGTTTGCCATAGATTTGCTCTTCCTCTTATCATTAATTATGACATCATACTTTTAAGTAGGGAATCCTTACTTCCAACTAGGGTAAACTTATTTCCAATAAGAACTTTCAAAAATGACTTTCTTACCATATTACCTAAATTTCCCTCATATAAATCCTTTTGTTTTTGAGTTTCTCCTAAGATCTAAAACAAGAAGAAGTGACAACGATCACTCCTTGCTCACACTTTTCTTCCTACTTCTTTATTATTTATGGCTTGGACTTGCTTCCATTACAATAACATTTTATTAGAGAAGTGTTTTTTTAAATGGTTATATGAGATTCAGATGACCCCACTTGAATTACATCAAGACAATATAGTGATATTACAACAATTTGACAATTATGCATATATTGCTTGGCAAGATTTAAACCTAGGTCTGCTTGAAGCATTAAATTTTACGAGGTCCCAAATTTCAACAAAAAAATAAAAGAATATGTGAGCGAAAATTTCAAACTTGTCATGTAGACTAAAAATTAAGGAAAGAAAAAAAAAATATACATCAACATTTTCAACCCAAGATGTGAACTAAGCCAAAATAAATACATAGATGCAAATATCAAAATCCAAGAAAAAATACTTATAACCTAACTAAGATCTAGTTCATACCATCTCATATGCAAAACTGAGAGATAAGACATGTTCATAACAAATATGTGGCTTTTCACATATCAAGAGTAGTGTAGTCCGTGGGTCTAGGTGGATTGGTAAGTTGGGGCACTTACCGAGAGGAGACCTAGGTTCCAATCCCATGGGCATGCCCATGCATAGCCAGTAGCCCGATCCGACTCCTCTGCGTGTTGCACTTGATTGATGACGACGATTTATTTCCTGCTTGTCTGACGGTCCCCCTTCATGCCACGTGTTGAACCAGATTGACGAAGACAGTGCGAACCCTGTGTGTCCGACGGTCCCCCTTCATGCCACGTGTTGAACCAGATTGACGAAGATGGTGCGAACCGTGTGTGTCCGACGGTCCCCATATTACGCCGAGTTACCATTAATGAGACAATGGGTGTGTTGGAAGCCTTCACTGATAGTTTGAACTTTGCCAGCTGCGCTAGCAGTTACTAAAAATTATGATTGTAACCAATTCATCTATGTAACCAAAAAAAAAAAACATATAAAGAGTAGTGGAGATAATAAAATATTTTACCATGGAATGTGAAGCTTGCAAGAGCATTTAAATTGCAAATAAGCACACATTAAAAAAAACTCACTATTAAAACTTACCAAAAAAAATTCTCATCAAAATTAATAAAAAATAAAAAATATTAATTAATTAATTAATTATTATTATTATTTTTATAGCGAAAAACCCCTTGCGGGGCCGCCTTGGTCTAAGAGACCACGAACAGGAGGTTCTACACCGTCAAAGTCACCCGGGGTCGCACCCAGCCCTGCCCGCACCAACATTATCAATTGGATTTTGGGTACCCAATTCAACTTTTTGGGTGGAGATTCGAACCTGGGACCTCCCTTGGAGGATTGCCCTCTCCTCTTCAACTCACTTACAACACCTGAGTAAAAAACTAATTTATAATGGAAAACACCCCTTTCGAGGTGCCACTTTCAACAAGTTGGGCATAGGAGGAATGGAGCCTTGTCGGCCTCTACCAACACATAGGACATTCCTAACTATACCATATATCTGCAGGATGGAGACAAAGGAAATTGAACCTGGGTCGGCCTCTACCAACACCCAGGGCATTTACCACTGCACCCCAACAAACAAATATTAATTATTTTTTTTGACTTTAAATAATATTTTTTAATAAAAATCCAAAATTTAAACTTAAAAGAAAGTATGCACCATACCCAACTCTTAATCTCATACACTTTTTTCTGTAATTGAAGTCATTTTACTATATTTCATTTCCCACTAATTCTCGTATACTCAATAAATATGATAGAATTAACCTTGTTCTATAGTCCGAAACCTTTTGTTCCCACAATTACCCCCCAAATTTAATCCGAAACCTTTTGTTCCCACAATTACCCCCCAAATTTAATCCGAAACCTTTTGTTCCCACAATTACCCCCAAATTTCTGCCATTCCGGCTCAGGGAAGTTTTGTTTTTGTATTTGTACGGAGAAATTAAAAATTTGATTTAGGTGATGGCGTTGCTAGTTAACGAGTGAATTTGAGTCGAAGCAAATAGCAGATATCTTGAAAGGCAAGGCTAGCGTTTCATCGGAGATGGCAAGTCCAGTTCTGAGATCCGTTTACGTATCTTCCATTCTGCGCACGTGTTCTTCATTTCCGTGGCGCTCTTCTTCCCTATCCGAATTTCCATGTTTATTTGCAGTTAAAATTTGGCGGCCTGTGAGGTCTAGTGCTCGACTCTGCTCCAACAAGCCTAAGCCTACATATGGTGGTAGCTGCTGCTGCAGCAACTCTGCAATTAGGGAGGTGGAGACAGATCCTTTAGCTTTGGAATGGGTGAGCAGGACGGAGGGTTGTGGTGAATTGAAGGCGGAAGACGTAGGGAAGCGGGTGACCCTCTGCGGATGGGTTGCCCTCCATCGCATCCATGGCTCTCTCACCTTCTTCAATTTGCGCGACCACACAGGCATCGTCCAGGTTTCGTTTGGTTTCCTTTAGTTTGATTTTTGTTTATTTTAACTTTATTCAATATTTTATCGAAGCTTACAACCTTTCGAACTATAATTGTGGGGATTCTTTGGGTTAGGGTAACGTAATGACACTTTGACATATACACTAGCCTGTCAATTGCAGGGGAGTATCAAATGGAGAGCAAGAAACTCGACTTAGGTTTTAGTTTACATTGGATGAGATAGTTTGATGAAAGAGAACTAAAGAATGGAAAAAGCGAATATATCTATTGGACTTCTTTGGGGCAATTGAAACCTTATCTTGTTTTAACAACGTCAACGTCAGTCTAACAAAGGTTAAGTAGAAGAAATAGATTTAATAACAGCAAAAAAAATCTCATGCAAGGTTGGAATTTGGACCCTCTCTAATGTGAAGCCCCTACCTATTCATTGGCTGGCCCCGGGGACGCACCGCAGAGGCTGAATATTGTGAATTGGTTGAAAAATATTAGAAAAAATCACTATATAGACCCTGGAAAAACATGAAACAAGGCTCTCTTGTTGCCTATAAGTGGACACAGCGAAACACTTTATCTTGGAATTCATAGCTTATCATAACTTTCAGGATCGTTATGTTGATGCAATGGATTTTATGTTTGAAGAAAAAAAAATAGAGAAGCTAAGAGATTATTTGCAAAAAGATAAAATCTTTAAAAATAAATATTGATGATTCAACCTTGATTTTTCACATAACTTCATTTAAAAAAAAAAACAACTAAGATAAGTATTATGTTTGATATCGAAGGTTTATTGCCCCTATGAATGTTTTGGCATCGTTAAAAACTTTCTTCGCTCACAGTTTATGTAGGAATCCATGAATTATATAACTTTATTCCATATACGTAAGTGTAGAAGAGATGTATTTCATCGTATATGAATTTTTCATTTATGCCACATTCTGCGATGAATAGAAAGAACAGACCCCAAATTTACGTTTGACTTTGCCTTGGGTGTAATTTTTAAGTAGACTTGCAAATATTAAAAGTTCACTCGTATTTTTTTTTTTTTTTTGAATTTAGTGAAAACTCCCTTGCGGGGCCACTTTGGTCTGAGAAACCACGACCAGGGGGTTTACACTGTCAAAATCACCCGGGAGTCTCGGCCCCGACCGCACCAGCATTGTCAACTGGATTTTGGGTACCCAATATGCCTTTGGTAGGGTGGAGATTCGAATGAGGGACCTCCCTTGGAGGATTACCCTACCCTCTCCAACTCACCTACAACACGTTGGTAGTTTACTAGTATTATTCATGGATAACTTGTGTATGCAAAATTATGAAGGAATGAAACTTGAATGTTTGTCTTCTAGCTCAAAATTGCCATTGAAATTTAAAAAAATTGTGTTCACTTAGGAAAAATACATGTAAATCTTTGCAGTCTGGAAATTGGGTAAACATAGATTAATCAAATAGATCCTAATCAATAAAATTGAAAATCGTTGTGTGTGGAATGCCAGAAGCAGCTTCACACGAGGATGTGAATGCAATTATACACCCATACATGTCAACTAAGGCTAGTTGAGCAATACACCCTATGCAGAATCCCTGTATACCAACTTGACAGACCTAAGATAGGGATAAGCTGATACAGTCCTTAATCTAATTTGAAAACCCAGATCATAGACCATATAGTAAAGCAGGTTACGCTTAAAATTAAAAAACTATCCTTTCAAACAAGAAAATTAAAAAATAATTATTTTTTTCCTCAGTACCCTTGATTGTTTTCAGGGTTTTGAATTGATATTTTTTTGTTTGCATTGATAATTAGAATTTCTTGTCGTAAAAGAATGGTGTTTCTGATTTCAAACTGATGATTTTATAAACTTATAGGAAGTAAGATTCAAGTGCATTGATTTTTTGTTTGGTTTCAGATTAGGGATTTTGCAAGGGTTTATGAAATTACTTGGTCCGTTGGACCTTGTTCTTGGAGTTCTAGTAATGTTTTTGCAACTTAAGTGTCCTTTTTGGTGTACTGTTTTATGAGTTACAGTAAATGAAAAGTAAACTACAAAAAGCTCTACAGTGCATTCATGAGTGTTGATGACAATTGTAGATTGCAACCTTGCCTGAGGAATTTCCTAAGGCGCATGCAATTGCGAAGAGGTTGAAATTGGAATCTGTAGTTGCTGTTGAAGGGCATGTAAGGTCTCGACCAAAGGAAGCGTTGAATCAAAAGATGAAAACCGGCATGATTGAGGTATGAAGTCAGTCATTTGAGCAATCTCCTTAACAATTTTTTTTTCAATACAAATTCTAAGAATCAGATTGATATGTAACTTTTATTTCTTCATATAAGGTGGATTATGCTATGTTATATTCTTGATTTAAATATCTGTCATCAAAACAAAAATTCTGTGGTTTGACTCAAGAATTGAACATTGGAATATTTGAAATAGATTTAGACTATATGGAAATGGATAAGAACTATGATAACATTTTAGGGGAAAAACCCAAAAACTGAATTCTATCATTATTTAGATAATATTGTCAATTGTATATTACATAGAAAACAAACCTTTCCGAGAAGTGGACATTAACTCAGGTCTAAGTATTTTCCATGAACACTACACTTGGCGAAGGTCTTAGTCTTTAATGAATCACATGTACAAACACTTTTAAGAACCTAAACTCTTCTAATTGTGTATGTATACTGCAAATCTTGATAAATATATCCTTTTCTATCAGTTTGAAATTCATCCACCTTCCAAAAATAGTACGTAAAAATATATCTTGTCTGAACCTCACGAAAAGCTTTACTAGAACTAGAAAGCCACCTAAAACAGGACTGCAAAAAGAGGCCATTCAAGAAAATCACTAATTATGCTTTTACAAGTGAATTAAAAAACATTTAATAAAGTGAAATGTAATTGTAATTTTGTTTTCAGTTAGAAAGGTTTAGCACATTTAACAAATGAAAAATAATGGTCATTTTGTCATTGTTTGAAGAAACTAAAATTTTCTATTTATTATTGTTATTTTTAAAAAATTGCTCATATGGGATTGAAACAGGCCTCACCTGCATTACATCACGAGTTTTCATAGTGGTATTATAACAACATTTTTGCAATTAGACATATATCGCTTGGCAAGATTTGAACCCTGATCTTCACCTTGAAAGTCGACATATTTAACCAGTTGAGGTCTTGCCATTTGATAGAAATTAACATTGTCTTCACTCCTTGATATCATTTTACTTGATGTTAACTTAGTCCTTACCTTGTTACATCTTTAGCATCAACGTTTCTCTCTAGTGCATAGTAGCGTCAACGTTTCTCTCTAGTGCATAGTAGCGTCAACGTTTCTCTCCAATGCATAGTAGCGTCAACGTTTCTCTCCATCCCTTGGTTCCAGATGCCTATCCAGTGCCAAGTGCCAGGGCACCAGTGGTAGCTCTCAGCAAAGTGCTAGG
Source organism: Wollemia nobilis (assembly GCA_028583015.1). Taxonomy (NCBI): domain Eukaryota; kingdom Viridiplantae; phylum Streptophyta; class Pinopsida; order Araucariales; family Araucariaceae; genus Wollemia; species Wollemia nobilis. Next base: position 5,154,680 of record JAQPPZ010001422.1, read on the forward strand.
CCCCAATGCCTAGGGCCAACTATGAATGCTAACATTCCAATAGAAACATCTCCACCCACTAGACCCAGAAGATATACACCAACCATGAACACACATTGTCAACCCATTATTCCTCCTGGCACCACAATAAGAAATGTGAAAGCCTGTGGTGTGATTCATTATAACTGCCTTCTTGTAACTGCCAAAAGTTGATCTGTTTTTGCTTTTCCGGATATATTGTAATTGTATTGTACATTCTTGTATATAACTTAGTATTTGGCGTATATGGCTTTTCTCTTAGAATAGTGATAGCAGTCTTCCTCTTCATCAGCCAAGGAGTAGCATTAAGGTTCTATAGTCAGGATTGAGGAAGTTGTGAAAATCATTGTTCAACACTTCCAGCACCACAGAACACCCATTGCAGCTCATTGCCTGCATCCTGTAGCTTAAATTTTGGTATTGTTGACAACTCGGTTACTTGAGTGCCTTGTGTTCTTTTCTTCATTTACATTTGCATTATCTGTAAATAAGATCTATTTTTTATTTACATACTTTGTGATTTTCCAGCATTTTCCTGGTCAATATGTCTCCTATGTTATTTCCCTGTTTAATCTAAAGCTATGATCAATGATGTATGAGGAAGTAGTTGTTGTGCCTTGTTTTGCTGCACAACTCTGAAAACTCATCTAGCCTCATCAGTTGAGCTAGAGAGTTGTCCTCTATGCCAAACCCCTAGACCTTGCGATGCAGATTTTTGTTATTACATGTGTGTTTCATACTATTGTATTTTCAGTATGCTTCATCATTGAATGTCTGCTTAATATACTCTCATGATATCATTGAATGTCTGCTTAATATACTCTCATGATATCATTGAATGTCTGCTTAATATACTCTCATGATATCATAAGGAAGGCATCGCACTTGGTACTGTATTCAAGTATTTGAAAGCATGTTCTTTGCATGTGAAGATGGCCAAGTTTGCTAACTCATATGCTATCGATTACAAGACAGTTGACATCCAAAAGCTTATTAAGGACACACTGGAAAAACAAAAAACCACCTTGGGTAGTTTTGTGATCTTATGGTTTAGGTGGGAGCAACAGTTGCAACTACTGCTGCCCCTTTTTTAAAACCACATTCCTTTGAGGGTGCAGACGAATATTGGCATTCCAGTCTTCCAAGGCAAGATCAATAGTGAGGGGTTGGATAGATGGCTCCAACAATAAGAGTCATATTATTTGGCCAATTGCTTCGCTAATGCTGTCAATATCTCATTTGTAGTTCTTAAGATACCCAAATCAGGCTTTCTGTTGGTGGGAAGCCACCAACACTCGACATCAATCAGATACTCATCTGTTTGATACTTGGAGGAAGTTCATCAAAGTTGCACATGCTTGTTTCTACCCCTTGTGTCTCGATGAAGACGAGTATATCTTTTTTCAGTAGTTGCACCAAAGACGCAAACAATTTGTCTAAGAGTGTGTTGAGGAGTTCATGAACTCATCATTTACCTGCTCATGAGCGATGGCGAGAAGCTTCAGGTTTTTCTGTATGTCATTGGACTTCATGACCACATTTGCTTTGAGATGGTGTTCCTTCCCATTGATACCTTAGCACAAGCCTACAAGTCTGCGACTAAGTTGGAAAAGAAGTTTTGAGCAAAGCAAAAAGGTCTTGCATTGTCCTCTTGCAAGGCTTAGTAGGTGCCAAAGTAGAAGCCCCTTGTGTGTCAGGCACCACAGCTAAAATTTCCCTCTATGCAGCAGAAGCCAAAGCCCCCCCACCTCGCAACACAAAGGAAAAAAATCAGTGGGTGGTAAGTGATGGAATTGACATAAGACGCATATGAATAATGACTCTTATTGTAGAGAACAACAAAAGTCTATAGTACTATAGTCCAATGCCTTTTATTGCACTCAAATGCTAAAGAGAAAAAAGGAGTCAAACTCCACCATCTTGAGTGCCATTGTTTAGAGGTCTAGTAATGTCTTAACCTTAGATGCCTTTGAAGAATGCTAGCACTTGTTTTACACCTGTTGTTGGGTTAATGGCAAGCCCCTTCACATCATCATTGACTTTGATAGACAAAAGAGCATAAGAGCTCAAGACATGATCAAGTGCTTGAGTTTCCATATTGAAGTGCCTCCCCATCTATACTTCTGTGGATGGCAAGTTCTAGTGCACCTTCAAGTTTGGGATCAAGCCCATGCACAATATTGCCACCCATGATGTTGCGTCACTGGAGATTTGTAACATCTTGGTCAAAAGGCCTTATTTCTTTGACATCAAGGTGACTTACCAGGCCTGTCATCAACAATGGTTCATGCACATTAAAGAAGTGACCTATCATATTATAGAATGAATGCTCTAGAAAAGGATCTGCTAACTTGTATAAGAAACTTATTTCTCATGCTTAGAAGTTTGTGCTATTCATGGTTCACAAGAGGCTACCTGCATCAAGAAGCTTTCCTTTGCAATTCAGAGTTCAATCACTTTTGTACTATCCCGCTAGATGGACATGTTGCTTCAGCCATATTTTGATGTTCTCTAAGAACCATAGGGGGTCCCTTTCTGTTGTGCTATAAAGTACTAGATTGACTGGTTCTAGGTTCACCTCTACCTAATAGTATTTTCTATCGCTGCTTAATTTTGGAGAATGACACGATTTAATGTCATGTGCAAGAGTTGATCAACCTAAAGAAGATTCACCTTAGCTTATTTGCTTGTGGCATTCCCATCATGTTAGCGCTAAAAAAGGATGGTAGTTGGCACCTATGCATAGATTACCGTGCTCTCGGTAAGATCTTTATGAACAACAATATTTGATACCTCATATAGATGATCGTTTGGACTAGCTCTAGAGAGCTTATGACTTCAACAAGATTGACCTCAAGTTAGGTTATTATTGGGTTCCAATCATTTATGAAGACATTTAGAAGACAACTTTCAAAACCAAAGAGAGATTGTTTGAGTGGTTGGTTATAGATACCTTGCATACTACAAGTTGCAGTGACATGGCTAAATGTACCTTTGGCGTTTGAGAGATCCAGACCAAGATCATCCAAACATAGTCCACCTGTGCAACAGGGGCAAAGGTTGCCAAGTAATCAATTCCCTCTTTGAGAGAAGCCCTTAGCACTAAGGCATGCCTTGTGCTTTTCAACCTGACCATTGGATGTGTACTTGGTCTTGTAGACCGAGTTACAACTAACAATACTCTTACCTTTGGGTAGAGGAACAAGTTCCCATGTCTAATTCTTCATCAAGGATTCATACTCTGCCAACATGGCATCTTCCCATTTAGGCTACCCATTGGTCCAGGAAAAAGTGAGAGGATTTCTAGAATCATCAACCTTAGAGACCAAGGATCGAGAGGGAGGGGGCTTCTGATGACCCTCTTGAGAGAGCATGTTTTGAGCATCCTAGAGGAAGGTCTGGGCCCGCTTAGGCATAGGGTGATCCATAGAAGGCTAGGGAAATTCTTGCATAGAGACAACATAAGAAGAAGGAATTGAAGCATCCAACGCTTGCTTATCATCAATCTCGACATCTAGGACCATCACAAAGTGCGTAGGGGGATCAAGCTCATTAAAGGGTCCATAATCAGAATAGATGTTGGTGGAGAGTTTGGAATGGAAATAACTGTATCACTAGGATCCATTGGAGGACTTGAATTGATAGGTTGAGAAGCTGGAATCAATGGAGAAGAATCAACAAGAACCTCTAAGGGAGAAGAATAAGCAACAAGAATCTCTAGGTAAAGAGAAGAAGCAACCAACGGGATATGTCATCTGCCAAGAGCATCAGAAGTGGACCAAAAGGAGCTGATGGAAGAACCTCATCAAATACCACATCACACCAAATGATGATTGCAACACAACAATTTGGTATTCTTGAATTGAAGGTACAAGAAAGTATCAAAATATCAATGTACATACACAAAGATAATCCATAACATGAACAATGAAAAGGAATCACAAAGATAGATTTGTAGTACCAGCAAAGACAACACAATACATCATCAAGACAACACTTCCATTGATATATGCAACACAATCAATACAACACTATCGATAAGATCAACACACGCAGAAGGTACGATACTTAGACAATGCATGTAGAGCTTTATAATAGAGCTTTGTAAATAGCAATTTTGGTAGGGATAGGTAGTTACAAAACTATGTAATCACCATCTCGTACCTCCTCTTTAACAACAACTACCTTGTACATAACAAAACATAACATGAGACCGACACATCGTTGCACAACTCCATATGATGTGATTATTTACAAACACAAAATAAACTAACACACACAATCAAAATATCGTTGTGTACTCATCACATGTACACAACTAACTCATGCTTTTGGTGGCGCATGTGGTGGTGCCACATCAAAACTACCGCATACATCTGCCCTTCCCTCTAATTGATGTCCGACGACGTTTGCACTACTTGGGGATCGGGCTGCTGTACAGGAGGAAATGACTGTTGTACAAGAGGAAGCATGGGAACTAGGACAGGATTTGTACCTAAACCAAGAAGTTGTGTTTTCAACTTATCATTTCTTCTTCAACTTGCTGGTGTAGTTCGCATACTGTGACCAACTGCTGGTTATTCCTCTCAAGTTCAGGATTACTTCCCTCTAGTGCTGAAATTTGTCCTTGGGCCTATGCTAATTGTCTGCAGTGCTGAATTCTGCTGATCCTTCTCTGTCCTTTGCTGCTTACACTGTTGCACATGTTCCCCATACTCCTTTTGCAGTGTCTTTAGCTCATTTCGCCATAGCTTTGACTTGGCTTTGACCTTCTTTCTCATCTGTCAAAGCTCATCTTCCAACTCCCCTACTTAGGGTGCCTGCTATTTGGGAAACAAACTTGAACTCTTGGCTATATAGAGAAATGTCTACAACCCGACAACCAGCCATTGGATGAGGTAGGCCAAATAATTTAGGTTTGCATATGTGGGTTCCAACTGAGGACCTAATTTGAATTTCTTCACTATCAAAGGAGTAGGATATGTCTTGAATCTGTCCTTTGATATGTAGCTTGTAGGAGGATGGTGATACAACAACCTTGTACCTTTAGGGAGATATGTCAATCCAATGATGGTTTGAATTCTCTCATCAAACTCTCATGATTGTGTTTGTGCAGGTTTATCCAACTATGTCATCCTCACTTTAGCCTTAGTCCAACTCGTTGATTTGGGTACTTCTCTCTCCACCTTGAGCAACCACATCTGCCATTGCCTAATGGTGCTTGCCTTGAATTTCCTTTTGGATTTTGTCTTTGACTCTAGTGAGATGACTAAAGAAGTTTTGCAATTGCTTATTGATCAAATCACCCTGCATTGGTGGTCTTCTCAGATTGGGAAACTCCAACAATGTGTGCTCACTAGAATTGCTATCCCACTTAATGTTTTCATCCACCTGTTCAACCTCTGGAATTTGATACTCCTCCTCAAGCCCCCTTTCCGCCACTCTCCCTTTTTGCTCATCCTTTTGAAGTGGCCGGTCCTCGAGTACTTCCCTTGAAGATCTTCCTTAACTACTAGGTTACTTGGCCCACCTACCTCCATTACTTGTATTGGTTCCTCCTTGACAGGACTAGTGCTTTCTTACTCCACTTGCATTAGCATAGTCATCGTCATATCCTGCACGGTAGGGGAAGACGTATGCTATGTTTCTTCCTTGTCATGCTCAAGCCATGGAGTTTCCAAACCCTCATCAATTTCCAAATCAATGGGCTATGCTACTGTTCTTGTTCCCAAACTAACTACGGTAGCTTGCTTAGTCTGAACCCTCAATTCTGCCCTTGCTTCCACTCCAACTGTCACCAACCCAACTACAGGTTCCACCTCACCCATCTTTATATTAGGAACAACATTCATGGCTTCTAAAGCAACATCGGTATCAACTATATCTTGTGCCACTTCATCCATCCTCTCCTTGTCATGCTGACTTGGATCTATCTCTCGCTATGTCGTGACGATCTCTCCTTGTAGCTGTGCCGCTCTACTCTCCTATGTAGTTTTTGTGTCAACTGGCTGCATTCCCCATGCAACCTTGTCTTCATGTGGCTCCATCTGACTCACCTTTTGCTTAGACACACTAGTCTGTGCCATTGTAACTCCTTGTGCAACTGCTTGCGTAGTAATCAATGTAACAATAGGTGTTGCTATACTCATTTGATGCTTTTGCACTGGCTGATTTGCTTGTCGAACCTTCAGTGTAGGCTGCCCCTTTTGTTGCACGTTGCTTCCGTGCTGAGACTGCTAATGTGGTTGTGATTGTCCTTCACTTTTAGAGTGGTCTTCATGCTGTGCAAATGGGTTTCGACAAGGTATGATCTTTAGTTACCACTTCCGAGGCTGGTCCTCTATTACCTCTTGCTCTGCTTCTTTGTTGCCATCGACCACACTCTTTGACTCTTCAACAAGAGTATCGATGTCATCATCTTTCTTCATCTCCTTGGAGGTGTCTACCATTGTTGGTGCTGCCATTGTCTTCCTTTTCCTCCTTGTTGTCCAATGAAAGGTTGATGGTGCACTGGCGCAACATTGGTCTAGTGAAAGATTGATGGTGCATTGGTGTAACATTGGTCTAGTGAAAGATTGACTGTGTACCTTTGGTAATTCCCATTGGCAATACCAATCTAGGCACGAGAACACTCTCCTTGATTATGACATCCCAAAACAATGCAACGACTTGGAATGTCATTTAAAGGCTCTTCATCACCCACATCATGAAGTTGTGCATCCGCTTTGCGAGATATGAAGCCCAATCATATTTGGTACAGTTTATGATCCCCTACATGTGTGACATAAGCGACGTAGGCATCTTTGAGGCTTTCTACTTGCTAGACAGTTGTGACATTACCCTGCACATGGCATACCTCAATTGGTTCGTCCTTTGGTGTTGCATCTTTAGCCCTTGACTTCCATGTGTTGTGAATTTGGTCACTTCCTCCTTTATAATCGTCCGCAAATCATGAGACATATTGATGAGTTCCTTCAACTTGTGCTATTTGATTTCCTCCTTATGAACTTGGTGATTGTTTGGCCTAGGCAACCCGAACATCACTGGCATTGAAAGTCACTTGTACCTCGAAATATCCTTCAATTACCTTACTTTGCCTCCTTTCCGCATCATATTTCTCCTGTTGGCTGCCACTTGCAATTCCAGATTCTAGACGACCACCTTTTGACGTCCCATGACCCAAATCTTGTAGATGGCCAATCTTCCTTACAAAACAACTATTCTCTCCATAAAATGGACGTCCGAGTACTTCCCCATATGGGAAATTTGCATTTAGATGACAAAAGCAATATTTTCTTTCCCTTGGATGGCTTTTGTCATCCGTCCAATGTGTTACAAAACTTACTTTATTCTTATAAACAGAATTTATTCACCAATATGCTGAAATATCAAATCATTCATCCACAAATAATTATCCACAATAACAATCCACACAAGAGATAGAGATAGATAATACCCTTAAGGTAGGGAAACACCAATAATACTCCTTAAGGAAGGAATAACTTCATAAGATCTCCCAAGATGAGAGTGCCACTTAGTGCCACTTAAGGAGGGCAAAGTCCCATAAGCCATTTCATGGGCAAAGACGATTACATATGATTGATCTCCATGATTATTACAATGACAAATATTTCTTTTTTATATACCCATCTTCTAATTCTACTTTGGGGAGCCTACTACTAATATAATATTATATTATAATATAATATTATAATACAATCAACCTTGGGTTATGTGTGGCCCATGCCAACCCTTATACAATATAATAATATATCCCCAAATATCTATTCCTAGGTACCCTAACACAATGACTTCTACTCCTTACATGACTGTCACTTCCTTTTCCCCTTCAATCAACCTCCATAGCTGTTTTTCTCTTTCCACACTTTGACTATCTTATTTTCTTTGAAAACTAGGGTTTGGCTCAAATAGGCTAAGGTTTCGATTTTTCTCACTTTTGCTCTGGAGGCAAGTCTCCAATATTTGAACTTTTATTTGAAATTGTAAATTTTCCAGCCCTAGATAACTGCTGTCCTATGTTATTTTAAAATAAATCAGATCTGAGAATAATTTATTCAAACATGCAACAATCACACAGATGGCTGGAAAAATAAACAACGTGAACAACAGAAGTTAAATATATTTCTGAACCTGAAATATTACAAATAAAAGAGGCTACAGCTACAACAGAACACTTCTGTTCTTCTCCTCCTGAGCCTGTAGTTTTACTTCAGCAATCTGTTCTCCTCCTCTTCTTTTCTGTGTGTCTAAAACACTCTTGATCTTCTCCTTTTATCCTTGAAAAAGGTAACCCTAATTTCTCTAACCCTAAGATCAGATCTCATCTCATCTTGAGATGTAAGGTTAAAATTTAGAAAATCACTTAAGTGAATTTCAAAATAGAATCACTTAAGTGAATTACAAAATAGAATCACTCAAGTGAACCTAAAAATAGAAAATCACTTAAGTGAATAGAATCACTTAAGTGAATTACAAAATAGAATCACTTAAGTGAACTTAAAAATAGAAAATCACTTAAGTTAATTTCAAAATAGAATTAGTAATGTCTCGAACCACTTTTAGCACGTTCATACTAAAGCCTGTGCAAGAAGTTCCTGTCCGAGCTACATTTCTCAACAGAAATGTGCAAAAGGGTTTTCTATAGAACCCTCTCCCCTTTTGCCATTGTTACATGCCCTATCTTTGCTTCCTCGATGAAATTGACTTCCAAATTGCTGTTGCTGATTTTTCCTTCCTCAAAATCTCTAGTTTTGCTTTAACGATACCCTAGTTTGTGCCCTAGTCCATGGACTAGCTTGCTCTTTTGGGGACTTGGCTCTTCTCTGTATGGCTTGGCTTTGGTCCTCTCTTCTTATGCGTGCGTTTGAGTGATTCAAATTTAATTCAAAGCCATTTAAAATCAATTCAAAGTGATGTGCACATTTGCAATTGATTGGTCCTAGGAGGTCAGATGGCCTACCCAGACGACTGGTGGGGGAAGGGTATTGTCCAAGGAGAGGGGTTTATCTGTTGGATGACCAAAGACTTGGTTGGATAGCCACCTTGTTGTCGGCAAGGGAGGTGGATAAGGGAAGGGGTTCATTAGCTAGATGGCTAGATGAATCCATGTTTGGCCTAGATAATCTTAGATGGTTTGGGTGGTTGTCTAGTTTCCTAGACGACTTGGCTTGACGATTAGATGGCCTAACTTGAATTTCAGATGAATAGGGTTGTTCGGCTTGGCAGCTAGATGACTTGGATGACTTGTTTGGCGTCACACTTGCTGTGAACAACATGCAAAACATATAAGGGATAAAGTGTAATAGACTATGTAATATGCTCACATAATTACATACCAAAAATAGAGGAGCTAGAAGTGGAAGATTCTCCAGTGGAACTTAAGTCAGATCACAACCCAATTGTTATGAAACTTCGAATGCATGGAGACAAACCAAGGGAAAAACACTTGCAAGGCAATCAAAATAAATATCCTCACAAGGGAAACATTCTCTTAACAGATGAAAATCGGCAGAATTTTAGAGCAGTATTAAATAACAAGTTACAGGAAAGGGAAGAACTACATCACAGTAGTAGAGATTACAGTGAGAGTGAATGGTTAATGCACGTTATTCAAGAAGCTCTAAACAAATGCAAGAGAGCTAAACCTAAAAAGAAAGAAAGGAATAGCTTCCCAACCAACCCATGGTTCGATGAAGATTGCAAAAAAATGCGAAGATTACTAAAGGAACCAACGGGTAAAACAAGAGCAAACAAAAAAGCATATGAGAAACTGGTAAGGGCAAAAAAAGAAGAATACACTAGAACAAGGAGGAAAGAATTGATTTACTTAGGGAAGCATGAACCAAAGAAATTTTGGAAGGAACTAAGCGTGAAAAGGATGCAAACTGAAAATAACATAACAGTTAATCAGTGGTTGGAGTATTCAAAACAACTGTATCAGCGTAGTAACCAGCAGGAGACACCCCCTACTATCATTGTCAAGAAAGAACTTTTCACAATTGAAGACATTATTCAAGGGATAAAAAAGTTAGCAATCGGTAAAGCCCGTGACATAGACAATCTTCAAGCAGAGCATATAAAATGGGGGGTAGATATCTTGGCACCGCAAATCAAAGAAATTTTCAATGAGGTCATACAAAATGGCTTCCCTACGGAGTGGACAACTAGCTTGACCATTCCTTTGTTTAAAAGTGGAGATGTAAATAATCCCTCAAACTATCGAACTATCATGATCAACCCTCTCTTTGCAAAGTTGTTTGGGAGTATGATAGAGCGTAGGATCAACATATGGGCGAAAGAAAAGGGAAAGAGAGCAAAGGGGCAAGCAGGTTTTAGGCCCAAGCACTCAACTATTGATCACTGTATCACGCTCAGACACATAGTGGAAAAAATATGGGACAAAAAGAGGAGGCTTTTTGTTGTTTTGTAGACTTCAAAAAGGCATTTGACACAGTGCCAAGGAAAAAATTATGGAGCAGAATGGAAGAGCTAGAGGTTCCAATTCACTACGGGGCAGCAGTTCACAGACTATATGAGCATGTAAAGGCTAGAATCAGAACACGGGAAGGGTTATCTGAATGTTTTGGTAGTGACATAGGTGTCAAACAAGGTTGCCCTCTATCTCCGACCTTATTTGGGCTGTACATTGACAAGTTAGAAGAATGGATAAACAAATTTGGGGGAGAGGGTGTGCATTTAGCCAAATATGTGGTAAAACTCCTCATGTATGCGAGATGATGTAATTCTTGTGGCCAAAACAGCCAAAGATCTAGAAGATCACCTTCAAGCTCTAGAACTCTTTTGTAAAGAAGTTGGGATGCAGGTGAACACGAGCAAAACAAAAATTATGATTTTTTCAGCAAAAAAGAAGCAACAACTCAAATTTCAGTTTGCGGGAGAACCGCTTGATGTAGTAGTAGAATACAAATACATGGGCATAGACTTTCATGACAAACTTAATTGGAATACATGTAGGATGAAAAGAACTCAAAGTGGTTGGAGAGCACTATATGCACTTCAAAACAGGTGTAGGAATGCCGAGTTGTGGGACTGGAAGACCACCAAGGTCTTATTTGGCCTACTTGTTATATGGTTGCGAGGTGTGGGCTAGTGGCACAACAAATGCAAAATGGAGGCAAATAGAAAGGATTCAAAAATATCTAATCACAAACTTTCTCAAAATTAAGGCCACAACCCCTTATGAAATTATTCTAGCTGAAACTGGAATGTTCCCTTTAGAAGCAATTGCTATGACCAAGCTGTTATGTTACTTGAAAAAAACAGAAAACATGACAAATGATAGATGGCCTAGGGCAGCTAGGGACGAAGAGTTGCATAGGCGAAAGAATACATGGATGAAACAAAATCAGAAATGGATGAAACGTTGGGAAATCAACATAAATGAATGCCCAAATGTCAACAAAGACATAAAAAATTATGTGAATGAAAAGTTCAGAAGTGGAATGTGGAAAAATGCAAGCGAGGAAAAGACAATATTATATTGCAAATTTTAACCCAACGTATGACCACAAGGAAAAAAGCGTATATAGGCGCTGAAATCAAGTGGAAGGAAAAAATACTCATTGCTCGAGATAAGGACTAGCTCTCATAGGCTTAGATGTGAAACGGGGAGATGGACAACGCCCAAAGAACAATGGGAAGAAAGGATATGTACTCTATGCAGCACGGGGGCAGTAGAGACAGAGGAACACTTCATCTATAAATGCCCAGAGTTTTTCAGATATCCGTGACAAATACAAAGAAACACTTGGGAACGAGTTTATGGCAGATTTATTTGAAGACAGTAAAATAAAAAAAGTTGGGGAATTGCTAACACAAATCAGCGGGAGAAGGAACAACCTTCTCAAAGATATTAAAGATCATATGATATGATTTGAGTAATTGTACTTCCATATTTGAGGTCCCATAGACCATATTTGGGTCTCGCGGACGTAATTAAAATCTTTCATTTCATTTCACAACCTTGGATAGATGGTCAGACGACCCAAGGGGTCAATTTGTCATTTGTCAGCCTAATACTTAGCAAAATTTTCAATTTTCTGCTTCATCAGAACTTGTCTTGTTCTTTGTCATCGGCTGGGACTTCAACTTAGCTGAATTTGTCCTCATTGAGCTCGCCTTCCTTTCTAACCACGCAACTCATATCCACTTCTCTCGTTCACCATCTGAACTTAGGTTTCATGCCTTCTTGTCTGACAGCTTGGGCCATGGGCCAACCTTCCCTATCCTAGACACCTTGTTGCCAAACAACTGACTCCATTAGGCCTTTCATCATTAGTCGAAATGCTAATCAACCAAGAATCCACCCTATCATTTTGGTGCATGCAAGCACCTGTTGGTTACGAATCTGCCACTTAGGAAAGGATTTTGGTCTTTTTGCGCCCTAGACCCGCCCAACAGATTGAAAGGCCGGAAGGAAGGGATGCCTTCCGTGCCAATCTCCGGAGAAGGCCGGCTCCTATACTATTCTACTTGGGGTTTAAGATAAGGGAACTGGAAAGAGATTGTAAAATGCAGAAAGAAATGTAAAAGCATAGCAATAGTTGTGGGGAAGAACAAGCAGCACAATCACTAACTAATACCCAAACCAGCAGCAATCAAAACAAAACATGTAACAGAAACCAATACTGCGATTCCTCCCTATGTATCCTTCAACAAGCATTCCAGATTCACTTAATTGCCAATGCCCTAATCCAGAGTTCAGAATTACAACAATCAGAAAAATAAATGAACATGAAGCAGAAATACTTGCAGAAGGCAGCATAAAAGAAAGAGACAAGAATTGGAGCCAAAGATGCCTTGTATTGAAGCAAAATGTCTGTTTACAGTAGCTTTCTTAGCAATATGTTCCCCCCTTTTACAATGAAAGCTCACTGCTATTTATAGCAGAAAATTTCCCCCCAAATTACATTGAAGCACGGAACCCCAAACCTGCAAAAGCTGCCGAGATTTGACACCCGCTGGCCGTGAGCGTACCTGCAACATGATTCACCTGGATTTGGTACGGCTCCGGACGGATTTGGTGGTTGGAAGGGCTCGTCTCGTTAATGTGGTAGGTGGAGTACAGTTTACCCTTGAGTGCGTGTCATCAATGCTCACCTACCCTGCTCTTGAAGTACACCTGCAGTTTTGCTAAGGCTGGTCCAAATCCCGAAATTTGCCCGTTCCTTCCCTTAGGGCTGAGGTTCGCTTGGTAGTACTGAGCGATGCTGAGAATCGCTGGGAGGAGGAGCGACCTTGGGAGGAGCTCTTCTACTTTGCAGTCGCCGAAATGAGGGGAGATGATGAGAGTCGCTCGAAAATGAGAGCGATCCCGGGAGTCGCTCCGGAATGGAGCGAACCCGGAGTCGCTCCGGAATGGAGCGAACCCAAGAGTCGCACATGCCTTAGTCAAATCTGCAACCTTTTTTCTTTTTCTCCCGAACACTGGGAGCGACGACGGGAGTCGCTGGGCTTCGGCGGCGACGACAGGAGTCGCTCCAAAATGGAGCGACCTTCAGCAACCTTGGCAACTTTGAACTTTGCTGGCGATCGCTGGAGAACCGAGCGACGACGGGAGTCGCCGGGGGTGAGGGGCGACTACGGGAGTCGCTCCAAAATGGAGCGACTTCGGGAGTGCACACTTAGACAGTTTTAAATCTTCCCCTGTCGCGATTCGTCGGAAGACGAAGCTACGACGGGAATCGCCGGGCGGCTGCGGCGATCTCAGGAGCTTGCTGGTGGTCGCTGAAGAACTGGGCGACGACGGAAGTCGTTGGTTTGATGCAGCGACGACGGGAGTCGCTTGCCAGAGGAGCGAACCTTGGCACGGCTCATGCCTTAGTAAAATTTTCAATCTTTTCTCCTCCTCGTCGCTGGTCGCCGACGAAGCTGCTGGTCGCCTGAGGAGAGAGCGACGCCGGGGATCGCCCAAAAGAGGAGCGACTCCCGGAATCGCCCGAAAAAGGAGCGAACTCCGGGCGACCCTGCCTTAGCCGTTTTTTCACTTTTCCCCACCGTCGCTCGTCGCTCGCTGAAGCTGGAAAAACTGATTTCCCTATCATCTGGAGAATGCAAATCTGAAGATTGCCTGGACTGATCATGGAGAAAGGAGGAAGGGAGAGAATTTGATCCTAAAGAGCAGCATTTTTTAAATTTTCAAAATCTTTTACCCCTTAGCAAAATGTGGCAACATTCCTGGCGGCTCGCGGGGTATCGAGCTCGCCTCGATGCAAGGACCCATGCCTTTATCCTTTGGGCCCGGAGTCATCCCCGGTCCCTGCTTCTCCTTGTTGCTGCCCTACTTCCGGTTGCTCTTTCTCTTGCTGCACTTCTTCTTCGCCACTGTCATCATCGGATTCTTCCTCTGTTTCTCCTTCCTCCGACGACTCCTCGCCTCCTTCTCTTTCTGGTTCTGGGTTAGTGCTGGGGAAGCGAGGCGTTCACGGATGCGCTCATATGTAGCCTGAACCTGAGTCCAGGCCTCTTCCGAGAAGGGCTCGAGATCACGAATGTCCTTTACCAGGCGCCTGAAAGTCTCTACCTGGAGCATGTCAATCTGGTTGACCCTCTGGTCCAAGTCTGCCAGGCAGGCGCTGATCTGGCAAAACCTGGAGACGAGCTGCGTCACTTGTGCTTCAAGAATTGGGTCCACCCAGCTATCAATCTCCGCTGTATCTTCTCTGAAGGCGTCCCAGATTGGCTTCAATTCCTCCCTAGGGAGGCAGTTTCCATTTTCGTCCGTGAAGCTCGGGAACCCAAGCGACGCAAGGGTTTGGAAAGGTACCAAGCAGATGCTTTTCTCGCTCTCCAGTGTGTCTAGCAATCTCCTGGCCTTCCGAATCTTTTCCAATTTTTCAAGATAAGAATGCAAGGTTACCCTTGCAGCGGCCCAATCTAGGGCAATCTGAGTCATGGGGGGAATTTGGAGGTCCTGACGCTCATAGCTTTCAATTTTGGCAGCCAAGTCGAGCCAACGCTCTGCTTGACGCTCGGCCTCCTCTACCACAGGCTTACCCTGGGCAGATATTTCTTTTATCTTGCAAACAAACATGAGAACCGAAAGAGATCTGGAAGCTCGGGTTCTGAAATTTGTCAACAGGCCGACACGGATCTCCTTGACTCGGTCCCTGGAGAACGTTTCCACTTGTGCAGCCCTTTCCTCCAATTGTCGTTGAGCTTCCTGAAGCTGGCCCTCTAGTTCAACTATTCGGGCCTGCGCTTCTTCTCCTTCTCTGGTTCGGCGTTCTGCAGCTTCTTTCTAATTAGTCAATTCCTTCTCCAAAGCTGCCAGTTGTTGCTTCAGCTGCTGGGATTCGTCCTTGGAGTCATCTAGCTGGGCTTGCATTTTCGCCATCTCCTCCTCCAGCTTCAGCTTTTCATTCTCCACCTTGTAGAAGCGCTCCTTCAACTGGCGATGGTTCACATATAGTGTATCGGCTCTCAGATGAATGGCCCCCACTTCATTCTCCACGCTGATATTGTTCAGGTCCTTGGCTATACGGTGGTAGGTGTAGTCATCTGGAGTCATGTCCTTCAGGGGCTTCTTCACCTTGGGAACCCTCTTTTCTTTATGCAACAACATGTTATCCAGGTCAAACCTGGCGCGCTTCTCCACTCCGGCAAGCTCCTCGCCTTTTCTCTTTCTCATGCTCTGGATCCATCTATAGGAGCTCTGCTCTGCCTGGGCTGCTACGGGTTGGTTCTCCATCATTTCCAACTCTTGTTCAACGAGCTCCATCTCTCCGAACATATGCTTGACCAAAGGTAGATCTTGCTGGGGCATCTGTTCGTCTGCGAACAGATAAGGGGAAACGACACTTGGGGGCTCGGTCGCCTTTGGGGATGTCTCGGCTTGGGCAGAGGCGGGAGGATCCTCAAGGTTTAAAGACGGGTTTTCAATCAATGTTCTGGCTGGAGTATGGGCGAGGGCTTCGAATGCGTTGGGATCTGAGGAGAACAGGCTGAATGCCTGCTGGTCGTGCTGGGTGGGAGCTGCAGGCTGGGTTTTTTCGAGGACAGGGTGAGATACTGCAAGGGGAACAGTGGTCGCTGATTCGCTACCTAAGGGGACGGCAGCGAGGATGGGTCCAGCAGCGGAGGAAGACGGTGCCGCAACCAATGATTCAGAAGATTGGGGAAGGAAAAGGGGATGCGTACCTGCGTGCTCGGGTCGAGCTGGCGTATTGAAGACTTGGGTTATCCACGTATCCTCTTCCGGCGGGGGCGTGTCCTCCTTTATAGCAATAACTTCTGTGGGAGTGACCTTCTGCGGTGTAGCTTCGGGCCGCTGCACAGCCTCTTTCTTAGGCGTGGCCTTCTTTTCCTTGGGCTTTTCGGCCCTCTTCTTTTCCTTTCGAGGCGTGGCCTCCTTTTCCTTGGCAGCGGCAGGAGCTGGTGCGCTAGGCGTTGGGCCAACGGCTTCTCCCGAAGGAGCCTTGGATGGTATTATCTTGACCCTAACCTTCTTCTTCGGAGGCGTCTGAGTCGCCTGTGCTGCTTCGGCCGGCTGCTTGGATGGTCCTTGTTGCTTTTCAGGGGGCTGCCGCACCATGGGTTCTGCCACCTGACTCCTCTTTTCCCCACTGCTGGATCCTCCACCAAGTGTGAGTGGTTGTCTGGGTGGGGCCTGTGCCTTTTGTAGGCGCTGGGTGCCTCGAGGCACGAGATCTCTGAACACAATAGGCCGCCACGTGGCGTGGTGGTCATCATAAAGCTTGGAGAACTGATGGTCATTAGCAAGAAGTTTTTCGGACTTTTCTTTCTTGGTGTGGGCCCTCATGACCCACCATTCTGCTATCTTCTCGGGCTTCCAACCCATATTTTGCAATTTAGGCACCATCTTTTTGTAGACTTTGGAGTCCAGAGAGTGGGCCTTGTTATTGACCGGGTCATATTCCGCCTCAACAAAATAGAAGTCGTGCCATGGCGGGAAAGACTGCATCTCCTCTATGTTCCACTCGAGGTCTCCTCCCGACGGATTATTTCGCTCCCCCATGATCTCCGGGCGAGGGACAGGCGTGAAAATTCTTCATCTCCGTGAAATCCTTTACTATGTCGAGGGGATCATACCTCCACCGCTGGGGAAGCTCAACCAGGCCGAAACTTAGGAGCGTGGCCGCTAGGAATTCGTTCTGCCCAGTCGAGTTGACTTCAATCTCTCCCCATATGATTGGGAATTCGAAAATATGTCCCCATCTTCTCCCTTGACCGTAGTTCTGGTCGGTATAGTCCATCTGCCGCGCTGCCTCTAAGGCGAATAAGTACTCTGTGGCGTAATATGGCAGAAGGAAAGGTTTGCCCGTGAACCCGAAAATTCTGATAACAAACCTCTGCGTCAGTCGGAAAGTGTCGCTCATATTTTGTTGTATCACTTTGTCCTTCATCTTTGGGGGGACGCGCGGGCAATAGCCATGGAGAAGAGCTAGGGCGGGGCCCAAGAACGCCAAATTGAATTTATAGTACGATTCCCTCTTCAACAATACTCGGGTCCATTGGTACACTGGGAGTCGCGCGCCCTTCTTATCTGTGCGCTGAACAGGAAGCGCTTTCATCTTGCTGTGCATATGGAACAGGAAGAGCCAGGCCAGGAACGAACACTGCCTGAAGGATTGAGTCTTTCCATCTATCAAGTCTTGTAGGCGCGAATGTATTCCACGCACTACACAGTCTGCCCAGTCGAAGAACACTGGTTTGGTTTCTTTTCCCATGGTGCTGGGCTCGTAAAATTCTTCGTGCAAGATGCATTCTGCAATGGCGATCTGATAGGGGAAGACAAACGCGTCTGTGCCACAACCCAAGACCCAGGCCAGCATAGTATAAATGCCGGTGCTTTTGAAATCTCTCAGGTGCCTAGGCTGCGTTGGCCAATGTTTGGGCGGCAAAGGTTCGTGCAACTGGGACTCCATAAAACGTCGCATCTTTGGGTTATCTGAGTACCTGTCCGCCTGCTCGTTGAGATTGATATTCCTGATGGTATAGTCTCTGTTTGGCAACTGGTTAGGCGCGAAGGCCATCTGGACAGTCTCCGGGAAAAGCGAGAATAGGACAGTCCCCTCATGGTCCCGGACTTGCCTGGTGCTCGGCTTGTAGTACTGGGCGATTGCCGCTATCAGCTCTGGGCAATTGTGCACCGACGGGCATAAGAACCAATACAGGTGCGAGTGATAAGCCGCTGCGTAAGGGTGTGAGGCAGGAACCTTCTCTCGCCAGTCTTCTATGGTGCGTCGCAGCTGCTCGATGCTCTGAGAGTAGAGGCCGTCTCTGTATTTTATCCAATTGTCCACAGGCGGCTGGGGGACCGCTCTTGCGGGCGCTGGTTGGGCTTTCTTCCCCGACACTGTCTCTGACGCCTGTGCTTTTCCTTTATCTTTCTTCTTCCCACTCTCTGGTGTGCCTGAAGCTGCTTGTCCAGCTGCTTTACCCTTCTCCTCAGTCTTCTTTTTACCCATGGCGCTGGAAGAATTTGAGTATACTGCTGCTTGTTGGTAAAAGCTCTGAACTTGCCTTCTGATGCAGCTTGGAGTGCGTTTGGGTTTAACTGGTAAAGTGAATTGAGCGACTGAGCTTTTATGGGAGCGAGCAAGGAGGTGGCCTTTAATGGCGAATGCTTGAGTTAAATGCCGGGCGCACGGAGTTGGTGGGCGCGGCCGTTATTCCTTGGTGGCCGTGCGCGAGATCTCTCGTGGAAGTGCAACTCTTCGATTACTGGTCCCAAACTCGTCCTTTTCTTTGAAGAAATCTGCCTGGAAATGTGTGCAAATATCCTCCTTTATAACGTGCACCTCGAAAACGTAACCTGCCGCCCCTTCGACGCGCATCCCAAGGTTCGCCGATTGGAGGCACTTGAGACGAGGTTCGCCTTAGAACCGGGGCGATTCTCGGAATCGCTGAGGAAATGAGCGACCCTCGTCCTTTTGTACCTTGGGCGAGCGACCGGCATCTTATAATACTTAGAAATTTTTAAAACCCCCTTCTTGAAATCGCCCATCCTGCCAGGGTTCGCTCGAAAAGGAACGGGGCGGGGGGGGGGGGGGGGCCTCCCCCCCCCGCGGGCCGCGAGCGATACCATCGACGTCTTTGTCCTCGGCCCAAAATTGGCATTCTTTCGGGGTTCGCTGAAAACGGAGAGCGATTCCCAGAATCGCTTTGGTGTGGAGCGACCTTCAACACGGGTCTTTTGACTTAGAAATTTTCCTGCTTTGAAGCTCTGAAGTCGCCCGTCCGTGGGCTTGGCGATTCCCGGAATCGCTGAAAATTGCGGGCGATTCTCGGAGTCGCTGAAAATTTGAGCGACTTTGGGCGCTTGAAGGAGTTAGACGATTTTTCATGCTTTCTCTTGGTTGGGTGAGCGTCTGGAGTTCGCTCAAAATCTGAGCGATAACCGTCGTCGCCGGCTATTTCAAGCGAACCTCAGCAAATTCTCCTGCTCGGGCACTTAGTGAAATTTTCGGAATTTTCTGACCCTCTTGATTGCCTTCCCTTTAGGAACTTGCGAACCTTGCTTTGTTGCTCTGTTAACAGGGGCCATCTTCTGTGTGTGACACTTGGCTCCGCGATTTTGGAACAAAAATTTCCGACCTGAAAGCCGGACGCCTGAAACTAAAGCGGGAAAACTGCACCTACTGGAAAGCATATTTACATTCAGAAAACGAAATTAAAGCTGCGGAAATAAAACTATGTACACAGGGGAACCTCCTGACATGTTTTAGTGGTGATAGGCTTTCAGATGAAAGCCATTGACTGGTATTGGAAGGATCTGGCCCTCCATGTCTCGCAGCACAAATGAGTTGAACTGGTTAACCCGGGCAACCTGAAAGGGGCCTTCCCAGAAGGCATCAAATTTGTCATGGTTCCCTGGTTTTGCCTTCCATGCATCCCATTTCAGCACTAGATCCCCGATCTTGAAGACCCTGGCTGTAGTCCCTTTCGCAAACCAATTCCGGGTGGTCTCTGTGTGCTTCATAAAGGCTTCATAAGCCTTTTCTCTCTCTTCTTCAAGCTGCAACAACTGAGCTAGTCGGGCATCAACAGGATCCAGGTTACCCTTTTCATCATCTAGCAGCCAGAGTGCGGGCATCTCGACATGGGTGGGCAGGACGACCTCTTTTCCGTAAACAAGCGCGTATGGCGATGTCTTTATGGATTTTTTAACAGATATGCGGTCTGCCCATAGCGCCTGGTCCAGGTGCAAGTGCCAGGATCTTTTGTTCCTCTCCAGAGTCTTCTTTATGATCTTCATCAGATTCTTATTTGTCGACTCGGCTAGACCATTTCCCTGCGGGTAGTAATTGGAGGAAGCCTTATGGTAAATTCCATACTTGCAAGCAAACTCCGTGAGTTTAGCCCCTATGAAACCTGGACCGTTGTCTGTTACAATTGCTTCTGGGATCCCGAAGCGGGTGATTAAGCTCTCCAAGAAGGCGATGACAGTCTCTTGGTCGGCATGCTTGGTAGGTATCGCTTCGGCCCATCGGGTGAAGTAATCCGTGGCAGTTAAGATATACTTGTGCCCTGCCGAGGAATTTGGCGATATCACCCCGATGAAATCCAGGCCCCATTGCTGGAAGGGAGCCTCAGCCTGAATTGGCTGGAGGGGCATTGGTGCATTCTTATTTCGGTCGGCGAACCTCTGGCATTTCTCACACTTTTGGCAGACTGCATACGCATCAGCAAAGATGGTGGGCCAGTAGTAGCCCGCTCTGATCATTTTCAAGGCCGTTGGCCTTCCTGAAAGGTGTCCTCCCGACATTCCAGAATGGAATTCGTCTAGGACCTTTTGAGGAAGGGGGGGGGGCGCGCGGGGGGGGGGTCTTTTTGGCGATCCAGCCGGCCCTTTTGTTACCTAGTTCTCCCTGGATGATAAAACTTCTGACATCTGGGTGGACAACAAACACGGTCGTCCTACTCTGGGAGACAAAGTGCTTGAACTTTTTTAAGGACCTCATGACCGCATGCACTTGGCGTTCAATGAAGTTGTATCTCTCCTCGTGCGGCTGGATCACCTGGCTCAAGAAGGCTATCGGCCGCTCTTCGCCATCATCTCCCTTTTGCGTTAGGACCGCTGCGTAGCTTTCAGGCTCTCCAACTGCATATAGGATGAAATCCTTAGAATAATCCGGGTTGATCAGTACAGGCGCCTGGGCAATCCTAGCCTTGATCTCCTCAAATGCCCTTTTTCTCTCCTCAGTCCAGACGAACTCGGCATCCTTCTTCAGGAGTTCGGCCATCGGCTTAATGACTTGGGCGAAATCGGGCACGAACTTCCTTACAAAGTTGATCTGGCCGAAGAAGGACTGCAGCCCTTTCTTGTTTACTGGGATTGGGAGTTTAAGAAGAGCCTCTGCTCTGTCAGGGTCAACTGCAAGCCCTTTTTCAGAAATGACATGGCCTAGCAGTTTCCCTTCCTTCACCGCAAAGACAGACTTCTTGGGATTAATGGATATGCCGAATTCCCGGCATCTCTCAAACACTTGCTGCAAGTGAGAGGCATGTTCTTCTCTCTTATGTGAAAACACTGTCATGTCATCCAAATAGATGACAATAATTTTGTTCAACAGCTCACGGAATGCAATATCCATGGCTCTCTGGAATGTGGCCCCCGCATTGGACAGGCCGAAGGGCATACGTTGATAGGCGAACGTCCCCCATTTGGTGGTGAACGTCGTCTTATGTTGATCCTCGTCCTTCACCCATATCTGATTATAGCCAGAGAAGCCATCTAGGAGAGAGAATCGCTGGGCTCCTGCGACCACATGGAGAATTTGATCAATTTGCGGGAGCGGGTAATGGTCCTTCAGTGAGGCCTGATTCAGGTTGCGGAAATCAACACAGAGGCGAATATCCCCGTTCTTCTTCCTGACAGGAACCAGATTTGCGACCCAAGAAGAATGCTTGATGGGATAGATGATTTTTGCCTCTAGCATCTTCAAGAGTTCGGCTCTCATGAGAACCTCGATTTTCGGGTTGACTGGCCTCTGCTTCTGCCTGCAAGGTCTGACTCCTTCCTCCAGCTCTATGGTATGCTGGATGATTTCTCTGTCATACCCCTTCAAATCTTGATAACACCAGGCCACAATGTCAGGGTACCTTTTGCACAAGGCCCGAATCTGCTCCAATTCTTCCGGAGTACAGTCCGTTCCAACTTTTATCACTTTTCCGGGCTCGAGCTCCAGGTCCTTATACTGCTTGGCATCTACTTTGATCCGGTGTGATATTGCTCTGTCGTTCTGATCAAAGAGACTTTCCAAAGTAATCAGTCCTTTCGGGACATGATTATTCTTCAACTGTATCAACCCCTCATATTCCTCGTCATCAGGGTCTCTACCTTCAATAGTACTAGCTTCATGAATTAAAAAATTGACGATCTGCTCGTCACAATCGAACACCTGCCAGTGGGTGTCCTTATCAGGCACAGAAGGCCTGTAGATGGTTCTTACCGCCTTAGGCTTCTGCATCATGTCATCAGCCGAGGAGTATCTGGCTCCGATAGACGCTAAGACGTCCGCGTGTTTGTTTTTCTCTCGGGAGATGGATTGAACATTAAGGGCCTCAAATGATTCCAGCAAGTCCCAGACCCGATTGCGGTAAGCTTTGAGATAGTGCTTTTTTGAGGTGCACTTGTTGGTGATCTGCTTGCACACCAGCTCTGAATCTCCAAAGATTTGCAGCTGCTTGATCCCCAACTTTCTCAGCCTTCTTCAACCCTAGGCACAGGGCTTCGTACTCCGCCGCGTTGTTGGTGCAACTCCAGGCCAGCCTGTAGCAATAATCTTTCTGTTCTCCCGAGGGTGAAACTAGGAGCACCCCTGCCCCGGCGCCGTTCTTGCATCGGGCGCCATCAAAGTACAGCTTCCATAGCTCATTCGGGGCGGGGCCTATGTCTTCTTTTACTGTCTCCTTTGGCTTTTCAGGCTGCGTAATAGAGTAGCAGCCTATGTCTGATTCAATCATGGCGTTGAAATCAAGCAAGGAGAACTCATCCTCCGCCCGCAGCTCCTCTATGGTCTCTTCCACTATATCAACCTCTTCCAACTGCTCCGTCATCAGGTGCACTGATTCATCCTGATGTCCCTCTTCTGGTATCCTCCCAACAAGGAAGGTGGAGGGTTTTTCATTGTAAATCTTCACTTTTCTCCCTTTGAAGGGGACCTCCATATGTGAATAGTCAAGGGAAAGATACCCACCCAGTTTGGCGGTGAACTCCCTCGAGAGGCACATGCCGAAGTAGGGTTCCAGGTCAACGACCACAACCTCTTGAATCACAACAATTTGAGGCGCCTTGTGCAACTGGATAGGGATATCTTTAATGACGCCCACTGTTTTCACAGGAGTGCCATCTAGTTGAAGGACACCTTGGCTGCTTCGCGTGTATTCCATGCCGATCTCCTCGCAGACTGCCCTTGGCATGACGGTGGTTGATGCGCCGGAATCAATCATGCAGTTGTGCACCACACATCCCTCCATCCGCAGAGACAGGTAGAACGGTGGTGGCCTGTTTTTTCCCGTGATTGAAGTAGTCAAGGGCTGAGCCAACACAGGTTGCGATGACTTTCCTTCTTTGACAGACTTTAGAGACTCCTGTAGCAGATCTACCTGCCCGGGGAGTTGCAGGGCATCATACATGCTTATCTTGGCCGGGGTCTTCTTGAGTTCATCAACAATATTGTAGGCTGAAGTAGCGGGCACCTCCGTCTCCTTCGCAGCTTCGTACTTGGTGCGGTACTGCTGCGTCGCCTCAACTCTTTGTCGTTTGGTCAACGAAGGGTATTTGAGCTTTTCTCTCGCCTGCTCCTTGGTCTCACCCTGAGGTTGCGCCGCTGGAGCTTTTGTCGGGAACGTCTTCTCTTTTGCCGGCGGGAGCGAAGGACCTTTGTCAGGAGCCTTCGCCGGAGGCTGCTCCTTTTCTCGTCTGGTATACACCTTCAAAGGCTGCATCTGGGCCGCATCCACTTCGATTGGCTTCTTACCATCTTTGGTCAGAATCGACACTTGCTCCTCCTCTGGGACCGCGAAATTGCGATCCGCCTCCCTAATCATGTTAATCTGATCACCCGGGCTGCTGCTTGCCAGAGTTTGGGCATAATGCTGATGAAGCATACAACTGTCTTCCCCGTGAGGGTCGTTGCATGTGGAGCACCAGTGCACGTAGTCTGAAGTGCTCGGCTCTTCATTGATAGCAGCATTCCTCGCGGGAGGTCTATTGGCTTGAGGTACTTGATCTCTTGTAAGCGCCGGAGGAGGGTAGGGTCTCCTAGGGATGAACTCTTGCTGAGCCTGCTTCTTCTTCATAACAGCCATGTCGTTGGACAGCGTTCGGTAGACAGAAGCAAGAGACTGTACTTCTTGCAGAATCTTAGCCTGCACATCAACGGCTGGAGGCGCCGATTGGGCTGGTGGAGGCAATGGCGCCAACGGTGGGGCTGGGGGCAATGCCGGGTATTGTGGAGGAGCAGGGAGTGCTGGATACTGCGGAGGAGGTGGAAGTTGTGGCGCCTGTGGAGTGGGAAAATGTACTTGGGGAGCGGAGAATTGAGAGACCACCGGTGCGGGATTCCATGATGGATTCTGGTATGTGGAAGATGTAGAAGGCGGTTGGGCAGATGCACTAGGATACTGTGATTGAGGGAAATCGGGGTAAATCGGCATCGGCATCCTAGGTGGGAGTCTACCAATGGCAATCAAATCCAGCTCTGCCTTTTGGGCCAACTCGTACAATTCGGGGAAAGTGTTGACGTTGGAGAACTTAATGATCATACTGATGTCCGAGTTGAAGGATCTGAGGTAATAGTAGGCAGCTTGTCCAGCGGTCGGCCGCAGTTCGGTGGGCACCCTTTGCCAGGACCTTGCGAACCTTACATTAAAATCCGCTATCTCCTCTTGCGGATGTCGTTGGATGGTTGTGAACTGATGCAACAAAGATGACGGATCCGCGGACTCATTGAATCCCTTCACCAGTTGCCCTGCCAACTGACCCCACCCGGTGATAGTGCCAGGCGGCAAGGATCTATACCAATACAGGAGCTTTCCGCGCAAAGACAAGGCCAACAGTCGGACCATGACACTTTCATCGGTGATGCTGTGGAGTGCGGCCAGGGCAACAATGTCTTGGATGTGCTCGTAGGCCGTCTTCCCAGTGCCATCGTACGTGGGTATGGCCTTCAAGGCGGCGGCTGGAACGGCAACTTGCCCGGCTAGATTGAGAGGTCCTGTAGAATTCCAGGCTGGAAATAGCTCGGGGGCAGCCGACTGATTTTGTTGTTGATTCTGCTGCTGATTCTGATTTGCCATGTTTGCGTTCGGATTCGACTGATTGGGAGGCGGCAATGGCGGGAGCAGCAACAGAGTCGGCTGAACAGGAGCGGCCTGATGGTCTGAGTTCGGAGGATTCGGAGGGCAGCTGGTTGCAGTGCTATCCGAAGTCGGGTCTTGTTCTTCAACTACAGCCTCCTGCGATGGTGCTTCGTCCAGAGGGATACTGGACCCAACTAGCCTAGGGCGTTCTCCGAAGGCGGTGATATCAAGCTCGTAGTACTCGGGCTCTTCTTCTGCGTTTCTAACTCTCCATCTCGTATGCATGAAGATAGGATTTTCTTGGACTGGTCTTCGAGATTTGGAAAGTATCCGAGTTCAACAGAGTCGCCAGGTGTTCAGATTCGACAGCACTGAAGCGAACACCATTACTTCAATACCGCTTATGAGGTGGAACACTTCGGGTCCCACCGGGCGTGCCAGAGAAACTGTTGGTTACGAATCTGCCACTTAGGAAAGGATTTGGTCTTTTGCGCCCTAGACCCGCCCAACAGATTGAAAGGCCGGAAGGAAGGGATGCCTTCCGTGCCAATCTCCGGAGAAGGTCGGCTCCTATACTATTCTACTTGGGGTTTAAGATAAGGGAACTGGAAAGAGATTGTAAAATGCAGAAAGAAATGTAAAAGCATAGCAATAGTTGTGGGGAAGAACAAGCAGCACAATCACTAACTAATACCCAAACCAGCAACAATCAAAACAAAACATGTAACAAAAACCAATACTGCGATTCTTCCCTATGTATCCTTCAACAAGCATTCCAGATTCACTTAATTGCCAATGCCCTAATCCAGAGTTCAGAATTACAGCAATCAGAAAAATAAATGAACATGGAGCAGAAATACTTGCAGAAGGCAGCATAAAAGAAAGAGACAAGAATTGGAGCCAAAGATGCCTTGTATTGAAGCAAAATGTCTGTTTACAGTAGCTTTCTTAGCAATATGTTCCCCCCCTTTTACAATGAAAGTGCACTGCTATTTATAGCAGAAATTTCCCCCAAATTACATTGAAGCACGGAACCCCAAACCTGCAGAGGCTGCTGAGACTTGACGCCTGCTGGCCGTGAGCGTACCTGCAACATGATTCACCTGGATTTGGTATGGCTCCGGACGGATTTGGTGGTTGAAAGGGCTCGTCTTGTTAATGTGGTAGGTGGAGTACAGTTTACCCTTGAGTGCGTGTCATCAATGCTCACCTACCTTGCTCTTGAAGTACACCTGCAGCTCTGCTAAGGCTGGTCCAAATCCCGAAATTTGCCCGCTTCCAGCTTCAGCCTGAGGTTTGCTTGGAAGTACTGAGCGATGTTGGGAATCGTTGGGAGGAGGAGCTCTTCCACTTTGCAGTCGCCGAAATGGGGGGGAGATGACGAGAGTCGCTCGAAAATGAGAGCGATCCCGGGAGTCGCTCCGGAATGGAGCGAACCCGGGAGTCGCACATGCCTTAGTCAAATCTGCAACCCTTTTTCTTTTTCTCCCGAACACTGGGAGCGACGACGGGAGTCGCTGGGCTTCGGCGGCGACGGTAGGAGTTGCTCTAAAATGGAGCGACCTTCAACAACCTTGGCAACTTTGAACTTTGCTGGTGATCGTTGGAGAACCAAGCGACGACGGGAGTCGCTAGGGGCGAGGGGCGACTACGGGAGTCGCTTCAAAACGGAGTGACTTTGGGAGGGCACACTTAGATAGTTTTTAAAGTCTTCCCCTGCCGCGATTCGCCGGAAGCCGAAGCTACGACGGGAATCGTTGGGAAGCTGCGACGATCTTAGGAGCTCGTTGGTGGTCGCTGAAGAACTGGGCAACGACGGAAGTTGCTGGTTTGAAGCAACGATGACGGGAATCCCTCGCCAGAGGAGCGAACCCTGGCAACGACACGTGCCTTGGGAAAATTTTCAATTTTTTTCTCCTCCTGCCGTTGGATGCCGATGAAGCTGTGGGTCGCCTTTGGAGAGAGCGACGCCAGGAATCGCCCAAAAAGAGGAGCGACTCCCGGAATCGCCCAAAAAGAGGAGTGACTCCCGGAATCGCACAAAAACGGAGCGAACTCTGGGCGACCCTGACTTAGCCTTTTTTTCACTTTTCCCCACCGTCGCTCGTCGCTCACTGAAGCTGGAAAAACTGATTAAGACTGATTTCCCTATCATCTGGAGAATGCAAATCTGAAGATTGCCTGGACTGATCATGGAGAAAGGAGGAAGGGAGAGAATTCGATCCTAAAGAGCAGCATTTTTTAAATTTTCAAAATATTTTACCCCTTAGCAAAATGTGGCAACAAGCACTTTGTCAGTTGTCCATTGCACAAACTTGAACAACATCGTCAACATATGCCAAGAGGGCTGTCTGCGGAGCATTGCATTGGTAAATGTTTCCCACGTAGAGTAACAACCTCAAACGATTAACTGTTGAGGCAACTTCGTGGACTCCTCTTACGAGCAAGCCTATTGAATCCCGAGCTCGAGCTCATGTTCCCCCAAATCTCATTACTACTCGAGCTTGTCAAGGTAATATTGCTATTGCTGTTCATGGCACTTGTGGCCGCATGGCAAGCCACACACACTTTCATTGTCACCCATGCAACCACATGACAAGCCATGCACACTTAATTGACAGTTGTCAAAAGTCATAGAACTGTTCTGGCTACCTCTTTTCTTTTAAAAATTCAACTGTTATTGGGTTGTTGACAACATACTGCACAACTTCCTCATCCGCACACCTTTGACATTGTTCTTTGGACTTGTCCTCTAGTTTGGATTTGTTTGCGTTAGCAAGGTTTCGCATAACTACTGCAACCCTTGCATGCACTGTCTTCACAACTCAATGCAAACACTCAACTCTTTGCTTTGACTGCGTAGCTGGTTACTTTCCTCGTGCATGCTTCGTTGTGCATGACCAATGGCTGTCAATAGACAAGGTTCCCCTTTTTTGCCACTTCGATTGTGCAATTTGTCCATCACACACCTCAAACTTTTCACTTAAGACAGTGTCTCACACCTAGCTTGCTTTTCCAATACATGTGTGCTTCTGTTGCAACAGTCACAACATGGTGCATATTGAGCTTTCTCCCTATCAAGAAATCCTATGTGAACACATCCTCCTTTAACCAAGCTATTCCAATTCCAACTCTTTCTACTACTGCACACAACCTGTTTCGTGTAGGACAACCTCTTTTTCATACAACCATGCTAATTGCTCTGCTATGTCTTCCTTATTGTTGTTGGATTCATCTCTACACTTGTTTAAATGTTTGCATTTCCCAACTTTGTAGATCGTGATCATGTCAAAGGACCCCAAGGACTGATTGGGTGCATAATGCAATCTATTAGAAATTGATTCCTCCATAGTCAAATACAAACATGTCGTTGGAAAATTTTATAGTCCTCATATGCTAGTGGAGTAGACCGTTGTCTGAGTGCTCTTCATCTTCCGTGCATTCTTCAACTTCCAACACTCCTTCATTTGGGTTCTAGCTTGGTCACCCCATCTTCGTCATTAGATGAAGTTTCCAAATCACTCGAAGACGCCAGTTCTTCACTGATAGATTGTTTCCTCCATTGATTGTGTACTTATGCTGGTCCATCTTGAATGTCAGACGGTCCTTTCGAGGCATACCTTCACTATGCACAACCACCTGTGTCCTAACAACGCATCATATGCCGACTTTTGCATAGTAATGACCATGGAATCCAAAATAAATGTTTGCTAAATGATCATCACCTTTCGAGTGGTCATAACTCCTTTCATCTCTATCCTGTATTGATTTGTTCCATACAACCTGAAATTAGGTAACAACAAAAATGGTGCACCCAACTCTCTCCATGTCCTTTCAAACAACACTTTGGCATTGGAGCCTCCATCGACTATTACTTGCGTCAATGTTTGTCCCAACAATTCAATATGGATCAATGCAAGTTTCTTCCTAGCATCAATTATGAACACCAGTGGGTCCATGTACTGATCCTTGGGCATTTACTGCATTACAACTTGATGTTATATGCCTTCCTTGTCGTGCGTATTGACTCTCCAACTGTCGTATGAAGCTCTAGTATTGTGTGAAACAAATTGGACATTTTAGTAGATATACTTGTGTCCAATAGTTGCATTACCAAATCCTTTGCTAATGAATCCTCTTCCTTCATTGTGATGGGCTCTTTTTCTCCCTTGCTGTACTCCTTTGTCACCTATTCTTCTACTTGTGTATGTGCTGTTCCTCTCAAAATGCCCCCATTCTTAACATCTTCTAGCTGCACAACAGTTCTTTCGTCAAAGTCATACTGCAATCTATTTTGTCTGCCACTAGAACTGTTACTAGCTTGATTATGTGCGCCTAGGTCTTCTTTGTTGACAATTGTTCCTATAACCTCTGCTCATCGCACCTTGTCTGCTCTTTGAGGTGCGTGGTTTTTGCTCGACTTGTTCTTTTTGCACTGTCAGAGTTTGGTGCCTTCTACTCTTCAAATTGAATGGACAATCTGCAACAAAATGCCCATTTATCTCAACAACTGGCGTTTGTGTGACCTTTCGCCTTACAATCCAAACACCAGATGTCCTTCTCCTTATGCCTCTTCTTGCCCTTCATTTTGTGAATCGTGTGTTCCAAATCCTTCTTGAGCGTTGTAGTGGTTGCGACCATATCTTCCTTCTCCTTGTCAGCATCATTTTCATTCTTACTTTAACTTGCACTTCCACCTGTCGACACAATCTTCGTTTTGCTTTCCAAGTTAAGCGCTTTGTTAAAGGGTTCTTGTTATGTTGTCAACAACACTATCTTCATCTTCCTATATCTTGGAAAGAGTTCGTCCATGAACCACCTCCTCTAAAGTCCCTTGGCTGGCTTGTTCACCATCTTGTCGACAAGCTCCTCCAGATGACGATTATAGGACTTAATGTTCTCGTCTATTTTCTGCTTAATAGTGAAGGTTTTCCTAGTGATCTCTATAGCATTTCAAAGCAGCTTGAACTTCATGAACTCTTTCTTCAAATCAGCCCATGAGGTGAATGAACTTGTGCGTTTCAAATGCTAGTCCATCGCTATCCCTCATAGTGTGATTGGAAATAACTGCAACCATGCATCTTCATCCGTCACCTTGTTCGACGTCCATATCGTCACACAAGTGCCAATATGTCTCTCAGGACCCTCTTCCTTGTCTCTCGTGAACTCTGGGCACTTCTGCTTGCCCGCTCTAGGAGCCATCATCAATTGTGTTTGATTTTGATAGTCTGGTGTGGTACATATTATTGTCGTCGTTCGTTGGACCCTTCTTTGTCGGACAAACTTTGTTTTGGTGGTTCAGATTGCACCAAAGTATGCTCAAACAAACGTTGACTAGCCCCCACGATACTATTGTACGACCTCCTTTGCGCGTCCATGGGCGTTTGCTTTGGTCTCATGGACACTATTTGCTACGGTTGCCATTGTGTTGGGCTCCCCTCCCTGGCACCTCTAGACATTTTCCTTCGCACTTGTGTCATTACCGAAGTCACCACTTGCTTATACACATCTATGCGACCTTCTCCAACAAGCTCAACATCTCTTGCTTGAGGTTCCACATTTGCGGGTTCCACTTCACTTGCACAAACATACTTGTTGACCTGTATGTTTTTCGTCACGTTAGCTCTTCCATTGTTAGGAACATCTTCAACTAGGCAGATTCCCTTCTCTGCTCCGTTTGAAGGCTTCCCTTCTCGTAAGGGGGCAACGCACATCACAACTCTAGTGACGAAGCTCCTGCATTGCTATTGTTATTTGAATGTTTCTCTTTAGTTTGTGACTATGTCTCCTTTGCGTGTATTTTTGACTGCATCAATTTTGTGCCTTCTCTTTCGTCTGTAGGTTCGTTGTGTCGGTTATTGTTTGGGTCACCACATTGACTGTTGTTGCGCATGTTGTCTCATTAGTTGTTGCACAGATCCTCCTTGTGCACCTCTTCATCATGGTCGACTCCTTGAGTCGTTGCATGTGCAAGTCTCTGCAATCTTCAAGTTAACACCTCTCTCGCTTGTTTACGTCCATGTCCACGTTTGTGCACTAGACTGTTGGTCATCCATATTTTACTTCACTTCAAATGTCATTGCAGTCCTTGATCCAGACTTGTTGCCTTAATGACGCCAAATGTAGCATAGCAGTTTGGTATCCTCGAATTGAAGGTATAGGAAAGTATCAAAACAACAATTCACATGAACAAAGATAATCCATAACATGCGCAATGAAAAGAAATCACAAAGATTTGTGTAACTGTCAAAAACAGTGCAATACATCATCAACACAACACTTCCATTAATATATGCAACGCAATCAATACAACAGTATTGATATGATCAACACACACGTGAGGTACAATACCCAAACAATGAATGTAGGGGTCTCTAAATAGCAATTTTGGTAAGGAGAGGTAGTTATGCAAGTACGCAATCAACCTCTTATATCTACTCTTTAAAAACAATCACCCAATAGATGGCAAAATACAACATGAAACATAAACACATCGACGCCCAACTCCGTGCAATGTGATAATTTACAAACATGAAATAAATTTATATACAATTAAAATATCATTATGCATACTCATAACTTGTATGCATCTGACTCATGCTTTTTGTGGTGCATGTAGCGGTGCCACATAAAAACTGTCGCCTACAATAAAATCTTAACTGACATGATCATAAAGATGATGAGCCTTAGAAGTATCAAAATATCTCACATGAATGCAATAATGACTCTTCGCATTAAGCTTTTCCTGTTTAACTTTGGGAATACGAGCCCATGCAATTGAACCAAAGATAGGGAACTGTGAATCCTCATGTTTATCTCTTGTCAATCTATCAAGAAATGTCATACCTTGGACTGTCTGAGTAAGTATCCTAGTAGATATGCGCAACATAAGTCATAACTTCACCCTACAACTTGGACTCCATCTGCTTGGCACATAATATACATCTAGCCATCTCCAAAATGACCTGTTCTTCTACTTGACAAACTCATTCTACTTAGGGGTATATTAAACAGTCCTTTGAAAAGCAATACCATTAAGTGCCAAAAAGTCACCAAAAGCATGATTGACAAAATCACCACCATTGTCATTTTGAAGGCATTTGATCTTCCTCCCAAATTAATTCTCCGCAACAGTTTTGAAAATCTTAAAATTTCCAGATGCCTCATCCATGGTGCGAATGGTGTAGATCCACAAGTACCTAGAGAAATCATGAATTAATGTTAGGAATTCTTGCTTCTAGAAAGAGAACGACAAGCCATCAATGCACAAATGCCATTGTGAATGAGCTCTGATGGTTGAATAGCATGTTTAACTTTCCCTTTTGGAAAGTGTTTCCCCAAAACACCACTGGGGGTAGTAGTGGAAGGAAGACCCTCTACCATTTGAAGTCCACTCATGTGCTTCAAGGATCCATAGTTGATGTGCCCAAGCCTATGATGCTAATCCCTGTTGATATCATTTGCCTCAACCATCATAGCAACAAAACCTTTCTTCTTGGAGGAAGAACAAGAAGTAGGGCGCTTACCAAGCTTATACATCTGATCAAACTCATCATAGTAACCTGAAGCCACTATCTTAAAACCATCATCAATTTGTTTAATCACCCACCTATCAGGCCAGAACTCCACCTTTTTGTTAGTATGGGTGATGCCAAAAATAGGACTTTTCCAAATGATGAAGATCTAAGAGTCATCTCACCAGATCCAAGAGTTAACTCACCAGATCCAGCTGCCTGCAAAGAATAATCATCTCTAATGACCACAATCTCACCACGATGCTGTCCATTGTAGTCAGTCAAAAAACGACAATGCTTCCTCATATGCCGTGTTGCCCCTAAATCTGCAATCCATTCCTTCGAGGATGCAGAGATCCAATAGGTCAAATGAATAGCAATATGTGCTTGTGAGGCGTCTCCCTCACAATCATCATCACCCTATGCAAAAAGGAGAGATGCATTACCTCCCCCCTTCTTGGTTGCCTCCTTAAGCTTCTTGATCTGTTGTTGGCAAAACATCGCCTTGTGACCTTCTTTCTTGCAAAATCCACACACCAGCTTCTTGAATGTCTTCTTGTTAGCTTTCTTCTCTTCCTATTTCGACCTCTATTCAATCTTTGCAGAATCTGGCTTAGGTGCTTCTTTTGTATGAGCCTGAATAGAGGAAGAACCACCTCTTCTATGCATATTCCAGGCTTGTTTGTGGAGAAGATAGGAAAACACAATATCGGGACTAGGAATAGAGTTCTCAGGAAAGAACAAGCGAAGCATGTCAAAGAAAGTGGCTGCTTGCTCATAGTTTTTCAAAACATTGTTGAAGATTACATCGAGGTAGTCAACTTCATTCTTCTTCGACTCTTTGGTTCCTTTGGCAATATGAATGTCCTGCAATTTCTTCAAAAAATTGTTGTACTCTTTTTTTTTTTTGATTCTTTGGGATCCATCGTGCAATAGCATTTTTTGCTTGATGTTTTGAGACAGCATACATGTCTCATTATCAGGAGTGAGAAAATCCTGTAAGGTTGCGTTTAAGGTTGATCTAGCATCCATGTCCATGTTTCTTGAAACAATTGTTATACCCTTCAACTGTCTCAAAGCTGTCCATACTAAAGGTAACAAGCTTTGCTTCTAAATGATTGATCTGAGTAGAATTGACCCGGCCACACAATATTTTGAAGGCATGCAATAAGCCCTTAGGATTAGAAGTACTGGTAATGTGATTGTCATACATCTTGTCCACATAAAGAGCAATCAGACCATGTGCTGCCTCCTTCTTGGCCTTGTACTTGTCCTTCTCTTCAAAATCAGTCTCAATTGGAACTTCATTAAGATATTTCCATGGTCCCTTGTTGCACAAAAGAACTTCTATCTTGATCCTCCACGAAGTATAATTTTTCCCCTTGAACAAAGGCACACGTGGTGAATGGTCCATTGAATTCTTGCAAAAAAACTCTCTTGCATGCAAAACTGGCTTGAAACAATACTGCCATAGCAAAGAGCTTGGAAAAATGTGCAATTTAAAAAAAAAGGCTCAAAATTTATCCATATGAAGAATATATGCCCTTCAAAGTCTAGCAATTAAATCACACTAAATGGCGTAAAGATCTTAAAAAAATTTCAAATTGTTTAATTTACCTCCAACAAATCCATTGTTGCCAAGTGTTGTTGATCTGGCAAATAAGGGGGGGTAGGGGGCACTTGTGTGTTGATTGTGTAGACAACTGGGCAAGTAAGGAATGCCTCCAACAAATCCAGTGTTGCCAAGTGATGTTGCTCCGACAAATAAAGGGGTGCCACCTGTTCATTGAGTCTATTGTTGACTGTACATGTGACTAGGTAGATGAGAGGGAGTTGGTTGTGATTTGGCAATTCAGGATTGATGCTTCCCCTTTATATAGTCAAAAAAATATTTTTCGGCCTCCAATTGGGTGCCATGTTGCCCTTGGATCTCATCACGTTGGCCAATAACTACCACATCAACAAACCGGTTCAAGCAAAGTGGAAGGGTGGGGATTTGAACCCCAAACCTCCAAGGTGCCAAAGGCTTGTCTTCGCTCCACTGGCCATATGGCCCACAAGCCACACAACGACAATAAACAACTTCCACACTTTTACAATATACGCCATCATAGAACGAGGGTTGTTAGGCATTGCCCTAGTGCCCATGCCCTCATCACAACACACAAAAACCCTATACAAAACACAAGCGTGCGAGTTTTGAACCCACGCCCTCCATGTTTTGAAGGATCTATGCTTCACATGGTGACCGCACGCCCTCGACGTCATCGAGACATGAAGTGATGTTGTTGGTTAAAAAGGAAGCCATCTTAATTGGGTAGGGGGGTGCATTTGCCAACACAACCCTACATGATCCTTCAAACAAGGCTTCCCTATCTTGAGGCATAGGTGCACCATGCAAAACCTCCACAATCAAATAACACCAAAAGGGGTTGGAGCGCCATGGGTCAAACCCACAACCTCCCTCAGGCTATGCTTGTAGCACAAGGGGCCTGCGTCGTTGTGCCACGACATGTAGTGCGGGCTAAACTTGCCCTCCTCAAAGCTAGATCATCATACGCACACAAATCATGCCACGACTCACATGTCGTCCGTTCCTTATCCATTATGCCAGGGAATATTCGGTGGAATGTTCTACTTTTAAAAATTTGAAATTCAAATTTTGGAGGGAAAGAGGCAAATCATTTTCATGCAAAAACGAGGCACCAGATGGTGAAATCTTGGAAATTGCTGAACTGAGAAAAATGTTGATGGTTCATCCATGTTTGTCACAGTTTGCCCAGTAACCTTTTTTTGGAATTGAACGGGTCAAGCCATCCTCTCTTGTTGAAGCAACATAGAAGTTGTTGGACCATTCTGACAACTTTATCAAGTGGCTTGGAGGTCTTTGCTATGCATTGAACTCTATCCAATACCTTTCTGGCAATATGGGAGGATCCAAAAAATTTAGCTTCTTCTCCTTTATCTTGGAAGTCATGCAAATCACCCTTTTATCTATACTGCATCGACGCCAACAAATCCGAACAAGAGTAGGAAATGGATTTTTTTTTACAAAAATCCATAAAATAGAAGTGAGGTATTTTTAAAACACCTCAAAAAATCCAATCCATTATTTTTAAACTATACTGCTTCTTCATTCATCAGGGCATCACTAGAATAATCCATCATAACAAGAAGATTAACAAAATGGATTGAATGAGCTACAAGCTTATTGCAATGGTAAGGGCTTTGGCCTCTGTTTGAGAGGTCCAAGGTTCAAACTCCACTCAGTATGAGGGGACCAGGACCCCTCATAAAAACCTTTGTAAACTCATTGAAAAAACAAAATGGATTGACTGTCAAAGAGGGTAATATGGTGAACTTGTAGGTGAATATTTCTATTGAGCCAATTAATTGTTGTGAGGCAAAAAGATTCTTGTGATCCTAGCTCCAACTATTTTGATGAAACCCTAAAAGACTACTAGACACAATCTCCCACAAATTGCTTCCAAAAAACTTCACACTACTTTTCAAATCATCATAGAAGAAAATACGGCCCAAATTTGAGGTCGAGAAACGGAGATTCACGCTTGCTCTGATACCATGTTAGATTTATCAATATATTCAGGAATGAATGGGATAAACACATTACCCAACAAAGAAAAAATAATTGTCATATAAACAAAACATGATACAAAAAGCTGAGACACCAAATAATCACAATAAAAAATAAAATATTGTCACAAATCGATGAGGAAATGGTTGGACTCCAGGGGTATAAATACCCAAATTATGAGTGGCCTTAGGTCAAGATTAAAAAATTGACCATAAGGTATTTTATTACAATATTATAATAAAACCATCTATATAAGTTACAATCGCCTATATGGCAATACACAAGTAAATACAATACAAGGTCGGTCGTGGTCTCAAATGAAGATTAACACCACATATTTCAACATTGTCAAGGCGGGAAGAATGATTCAAGCAAAGTAGGGGTTGCTCTAGTATCATCACTATGGTCGCCAAGTTTTTGCTGGTGATAGTGAAAAGATAGAACTTCACACTTTGGTGCTACATTATAGATCAATGGCGAAGCCTATGCCCAACAACGTTAGAGTAATGACAAGGCCTAGATGTCTTGATTGTTGTTTGTTTGAGGCTTGATGGCTTGGATTGATAGCAAGGCCTAGATGGTCAAGCTACCATTTGCTAGGGGCTTGATGATAAGGCCTAGATGACCTGTTGCCATCGGCTAGGGCCTTATGGACAAGTCTAATGGTTGAGCCTAGATTGGCTAACTATTGTCTAGTGTGTGCTTGACGGGTGGGCCTCATTTGACCTCTCTTTTTTCTCTGTTGATAGTACCTTGTCAGGTAGGTGGCCTTCCATTGATAACAATCTTGTGCATCCTCCTCTTGATGACTCCTTTCTAATTGGTAGACAACACTCTGACGATATGACAAACTAAAGGAAATTTGCTGAATTGTCCCTTTGGTATACTGATTTTTCTCCTAGAGATGGTTTTGCCCCAAACAGTCTTATTAACCAGATGGCTTGGTAGGTGGACAATTACCCTAAGATAGGTGGGCAAATGACAAAGTAAATGGTTGACCCTCAGATGGCTAGGCAAATGATTTGACAAACAACTATGTCCTCCATGGCCTAACGACTATGACAAAGAATTCGTTTACAAACAGTCAGATAGTGTGGATGGCCTAGATGGTATCCTTCATTGTATGAACAACCCTTTCCCTTTATCACACTATCTACATTGGCCACCTGACAATGTTGCATGTCCTGTTGGCTTCCTTCATCATTTGGATTGTGCTCTTTCTCTTGTCGTCAAATTGATTGCTGGTTTCATCTCTATTTTTGTCCGTCACCTGTAGATAAAAGGATACATTTACCTAGGATTCCAATATCTTTCTTGCATATTCCATGTCCAAGTTAGAGGTAGATGCCTTTGACTATGTTGATGGCGATATCTATACAACACATCACATGTCCACAACGACGTTCTCTACCATGAGTGCAATCAAGTTTTC
Organism: Wollemia nobilis; assembly: GCA_028583015.1. Taxonomy (NCBI): domain Eukaryota; kingdom Viridiplantae; phylum Streptophyta; class Pinopsida; order Araucariales; family Araucariaceae; genus Wollemia; species Wollemia nobilis. The sequence goes on from JAQPPZ010001422.1 coordinate 5,192,550, forward strand.
ATTACCCTTTGCTTCTTGTCTAGGTCCTTCATTGTCCTTGGAATTCTTGAGCAGTTTACCCATTATTGGCTTGTCTTGACTTGCATCATTTTGATAGTCTTGTTCTAAGTGTCACAAAGATGACTTCTATTTCCTTGGTGATTGTCACAAAACGCACCACCAGTGACACCTCTCATTGGAATAGTATCCCTCTATGTGGCATAAACTTATTGGATGTTCTTCAAATTCAAGGGACATTCCTTTGTTGAACATCTTTCCTCTTGACCATTATTGTAGAATATCTGTTTTGCGTCTTTGGGCTTACCGTAGCTTTAGTCACGTTCTATTTTGAATTTGTCAAACAGGCACATCATCTCCTCATGGAGAGCGCTTGGTGATGTTCTTGCCTCAGCATGCTTGTTTTTCATGTCACGCTTGTTCTCAAAATGATCGCTCACACTAAGTCGCCATTGTCACCACAACTTTGGATGATATCCATAAATTTCCAAGTTCATGGTCTGCTCAAAGGCCTCATGATATGGCATTGGAGGGACCACCCTAATATTCTTCCTATATGCTGGATAAAGCTCCTCCACAAACAACCTTTTCTTCGCTGCATTTGATAGCTCCTCTAGATGGTTGACCAGCCTGTTCAACATTTGGTTGTTGGATCAAACAGACTTAGTCTAATTTTGCTCAATTCTATAGATTTTGGTCCAACCTTAGTGTCATTACGAAACAACTTGAATTTCTTCATGAAGGCTTCTTGCAACTCCTCTGCCTTTAACTTGCCCTGTAGCAGTTCCATGTACCAATTGACTATGGTTTCACACAATTTTGCAGGGAACAATCGCCTCTAATCTGCTTCATTCATCTGCCCATTGGCCTTCCAGATCGTAATGCAGATTTTCCAACTTTTGACCATTGTTCCATTTCCATGGAATGTGCGACACATGTAAATTATGTCAGTTTCAGTTGTCCTGGCCAATCGATTTGGCATAGGCAATGGTTGCTTGAATGTTAGACTCCCATCACATGCATTGTTAAGCATGACAATACGTAGTTGCTCTAGTGTTGAACTCCTGTCCTGCACACCATCAGACCCGTCAACATGTAGTTGCTCCAATATCGGACTTCTGTCTCATTTTTATCCCCTCTTAGATTTTGGTGTATGATTTTTAGTATGCTGAAGACTTTATGCTTTCTCTTTTTTGTTATAGGATTCCTTCCCTAACACTTTCAATTTTACACATTGTACCTTTGAGCCACCTTTACCCATCTTGGTCAGTGGACATTAATGTGATTTCTTCTTTCTAGAATTGTGTAGCAAAGCTCCGCAATGTCATCAAAGGCTTTGGCCATATCTCATTTGATAAGCCTTGCCGTGTTTTTTTTTTCTGTGTAGCCAAAGGCAGCTTCTTACAAATCTTGTTCCCCTTTAATGGGTTTCAATGCTCCCAGGCAGTTGGACTTGTTTTTTTTTTATTTTAAGAATGAAAAAAAGGAGAGTAGTCTAAGTTACCTCTGCTCTTAAGTTTGGCTTCTTCAACCATTGTTAGAAGATCCTCTTAGTTTATGTTTTTTGCTGCTTGATAGAACTTAGTCTTAAATCCATGACAACTGGGAAATTTCTTTATTGAAAGCTACCACTTGAGCTTTGGCTCAGTGGAGAAAATGTCAATGGCTTTATTAAATATTTAAACAGTAATACTCTACTTTAACAAACATATCAATTTCTGTTTGAAAAAGCTCCCATTACCCTAAGCTAATTAGGAAAGGGTCCTGCAAACTTGGCCTAAACCTTAATTATTACAAGAAGTTAATAGAAAACAGCCATATTGTATGCCATAAAGTTTTGCACCTATCATAGATCATTCGAGTGTTTCTTAAAAAAATACCTTGTCAAGAGAGAGGGAAGGAATTAAATAGTTGAATTCACCATATAACCATGCCTAGAAAATCTTGGAAATGGTGCATCACTGGAAGACATGAGCAAGTGACTTCTTTGTCATTCATAGAATGCAGTAAAAGGTTGATTTGCCAACCATGAAAAGCCTTGATTTGATATTCATTATTGGTGAAGTATTACCGACCCTTGTCTCTGACAGAGGTCTTTCATTTAAGGGCCTTTGTCGTTGCACTTTGAGGTAATTAACTTCTTAACGTTTTGAAGTGTGGAACATTATCTTATGTTTGTCAAACTTTATTATATGAGTCTTTTGTCATATAGTTATAAAATACCCTTGCATTGCTTCCTGAGGGGGAAAAGATGACTTATACTACAGGTGCCTTGCTGCTAAAATTTTATCTAGAACTGTAAGTTCTCAATAAGGGGAGGATCAAAATTATGCCAGGTTTGCAATTATTATTATTTTTTAATTGGTTGTATGGGATTGAAAGGTGTCCAACCTGTATTACATCGTGACCACATATTGGTATTATAGCAACTTGGCAATTGTGCATCTATCACTTGACAAGATTTGAACCTGGGTCTCCTTGAAAGTTGAGGAATTTGACCAATTAAGCTCATGCCATTTGATAGGTTTGCTATTATTAATATCTTCTTCAATATGTAGCTTTCATTCATTAACATAGGTCGGCAATAGACAATTAGGTATTAAAGGGGGTACTCAAATAGTGGGTGATTTCACCTTGGTTTTCAAACCCTTGGTCCTTGGTTAAGGGACATTTAGAGGATCATATTGAGTGATTGGCAATACCTCAGTTTTTTCTTCCTCTACCATTGCCGCAGCCCAATGCTGCCAATTCATGTTTTATGCCCTCATATATTCTAACTTTGCATAAGGGTAGGTTTTGAAATCAATCCATTTGTTTACTCTAATCCTTGTGGATTATATATTATAAGAAGCAGGAGTGAGAGAAAAAATTCAATTGAAATTATATATATTAGTATATATTTTTATTAATATAAGTTCATAATGTCTCCTCTGTTAAGCAAACTATTATGCAATTTCTGCTTCCAGAAAGTATATTTTTTTCCCTTATAAACCTCATTTAGGTGGAAATAAATGACTTGCTCCTCTTTTAGTCAATCTTCATCAATCCCTATGGCATGGTTATCTCGATTTCTCAGTGGTTTCTCTTCTAGATGCTCCATTAATGGAAATTATTTTCTGACGTATGTTTCTTGATTGTTCCATGCCTCAAATTTTTTCTTGAGAAATTTTAGTCTTTTAAAGAGTAATTACTTTCTGTTTCCACAAGAAGCTTTATGTCTTACCCTTTGGATTTTGTGTTTCCCAAGTGTCTTCAGGAGACTGAAATTCCCTTAAATTTCAAGGGATACTTCTGTTAGAGGTAGATTTTACCATTTTAATGCAATGATTGAGTGTTTGTAGAGGAACCCTCTTGTTTCTAACATTAGTTTGTCTCTCAGTTCAGTTGCGCGAAACTTGGAAAGAGGTAAAGTTTCCAAAACAGACACGCCTTAGGAAATGTCCTCAAACCCTTTGGAAACGCAGAAATGATAAAGAAAATGCCTTACACACACACACACATATATATTTATATATTGTGTTCCACAGGGACGCGTCCCCCCGTCCCTTGCATCCCCGGTACGGGGGGACGACATTGGGGGACGTTTCCTCGTCGACCCCCTTTTGGCCATCCCCGGGACGACAGTGTCCCTCAGGCAGCCATCCCCGGGACGTCCCCTATGAGGGGATGTCCCCGGGGACACCCAGCAGTCCCCCACGGCTGGGTGTCTCATGCCCAAAAAAAAAATAATAAGAAAAAAGATACAAATTTAAATTAAAAAAAAAGAAGGTATGGGGGGTGGGACCATGAGTATTTCACTATTTGGTTGTATTTTTATTTTTTGTTCTCTTTGTATTTCACTCTTTTTGTTGTAAATGAGCATTGAGACTATTAGTATTACTATTTTTCATGATTACTAGTGGCTGAGTACTCTCCCTGTTATAGTGGCTGACCATTTACGTTGTCATATTTGAACAGTTAGGAATAACTGTCATTGCTTACGGTGGGAACTGAACAATGGTGGTTGCAATGTTTAAATATTACTTTAGTGATTGGACAGCAGTGCAGAATTGCTAGAGACTGAACAGTAAAGCTGTATTGCTTTTATAATTTATTTTGAGGGCTGTAAAGTTGTAAACTGATGACTGTCTTGATTGACCATTGATGGCTGAAAAAACAGATATTTGTAGATTAATTTTCTGTAATGATTCTAATAGTAATTATTTATTTGACCACTCTAATCTATGGTTGAAGGCACTGGTACTCAAAAGTATATCCCATTTCATATTTTAGTAGTTTGTGCGGTATGTGGGACTTGCAAATAACTTGTTTCACAATAAATTGTCCCATAAAAGTTGGCTTACCTGCCATTTTTGTATAATATGTTACTGAAACACAGGCTATAAGCTAGCATTTTGTTTAAAGATGTTAACTATGTTTGTCTCAGATGAATAAGTTCTAGTGGTGAATGGTCCTCCATCTTTGTCATAGTTTTTCCCATTCTCTATTTTATTCCTGAAGAGTATCTGTTCAAGTTGTTTCTGAAGTGGGCAGCCTTTACTAATGGGCAGGCACAATGTTGAAATTATGGCTTGGTGTGCCTGTCCTATGACATTTATAAATTGGTCAATATTGGAATGTTGTGTTTAACAGGTGGCTGCAGAAACCATTCGGTTGTTGAATCCTGTACAGTCAGCTTTGCCATTTTTGGTCACCACTGCAGATGATGCAAGAGATGTCATAACAGAGGAGGTTCGCTTAAGGTGATTACGATGGAAAATCTTTGCTAGATACTTCTCTTCAAGGTCTATCTTCATTTGTGAGTGAATTTGTTTTCAGTTCAATAATCTGGCAGGTATCGACACATTGATCTACGACGTCAGCAAATGAATAACAATTTACGGCTTCGACACAGAGTTTCTAAGCTTATAAGACGGTACTTGGAGGATGTTCATGGATTTGTAGAGGTAATAAGTTGGTCACTTTTTTAGTATTCTTTGTGACCATAGGATGGTCCAAGAAGGCAAAACTCTTGCAATATAGAGATAGTCCACTTATATTCATCTATATTTTATGTTGCATTGATGTTGAAGAGCATCAAGTAAATTTTATTCAAGCATAATGGTCTGTAAAGATAGTAGGTTGTTTATGCAAGTTTGTAAAAAAATATCCGATTTTACGTGAATTATCTTTCTATAAATTGTTGGTAATACCTTATAACTTATGCTTGTGGAACAGATTGAAACTCCAATTTTGTCAAAATCTACACCTGAAGGTGCTCGTGATTATCTTGTTCCATCTAGGATTCAGGTATAGCCATTGTTGCGTTTTCTGTAGGTATCCTTCACAGCTATGCTTTTTGATCAAAATCCAAGTCATTTACATTGACAAACTGAAGATATTAACATAAGAGAATTGATTGTTGGTGTTGACACGGGTGCACTAGATTCTTTATTGATTGTTATTGTAATCATATGCATGGATCCTGAGCAATGTGCTGGGTAGTAGTTTGAAGACTCACTTTGAACTTTGAAGCAGTTTTTGTTCTTAAAAGTATTTATAGTGGCTTTTTGGTTATCAAATGTAAATACATTTTCTCCATAATCAAAAGTAGAAATTCAAAGAAAATGCACAACCAGAACAGTTTGTTTCTCACTAAATCATGAGATAGTGATATCAGCACACTTTCCATCCTGAAGGGAACAGGAGTGGAGGCACCTGTTGTCACGAGTCTTGGACACAATATGCATACTGGTTTGCTAGTACCCAGAGAAGGGCCACTAATTGGGATTAGACACTAGACAAGGATGCAGTAGGGGTCAGGCCATTTAGCAAAGTCAAAATAAACAAGCCAGAAAGAGGGATGACTAGAAGAATGACATGACTGAAAGAAAGGTCAACCCATGCAATTGCAACTCTTTGTGACTTTGAAAGCATCTGCCTGTGTCTTCTCATGCAGCATACATTATCATGAGAATCAGGACAGGGAACACTCAAGGTGAAGAGCCTTGTATCTAGTGTTTGGCTAAAGATGGCAAGAGTTAGATCCCTGTGGGAGTGTCCTTTTGAACAACTTTGTCTGCGTCAACCTCCAGCCTTTCATCCAGTGTACACTTGTGTGAGGCATGAAATGTCTCCATAGGTGCATTAACCTCCAGCGTTTCACATTTCAGGGAAAGATTCTAATGTTTACTGCAGCAATTTTTATTCCATGCCTCACCCTGGGCAACTATTTCCAGACCTGTATCCCTCTGCACGGGACCCTTACCTTATAGCCCATAAATTTTAAAACGTTGCATTTTGGTATGCAACACACTTTTTATTTGCTCTAAAGAAATGGGCATTAAAACTATTAGTATCCATACCTTTGATGCTGAAATATGTAATTATCATCAGTATCTACTATCATTGCTTATATATTTGCCATGCTTTTAACCTGTACAAACCATTTTGGATGACCATTGATGAGGCAATAACCCTTCCATTGCTTTTGTTCTCCATACATTTCCTCAATAAAAGTTCCAAGTTTCTAAATGATGAATATGGCTGATAGAAATTTGATTCTCTTGTAAAGTGGGGTATGAATGATTTACAAACATTTTTGGACCTTTTTGTTTTTGTCTTCAACCTCTTTTGTTTCCTTTGCATGAATGTAGATTACCTTTGGCAGGCTGTGTTCTTGTTAGCCTTTAATCTGGTCTGCTGCTTGTTTTGGAAAGTGTTTCAAATTTTAAGCAAGGTACCAGTAGCAGGGGCATGTTCAATAAGACATTCCATATGCAGTTAACCAATAATAATTATTAAAGGGGGTTTATAACAGGTGTTCAACAATTTACAGAAAAAGCACCTATAACATTTTTATATAGTACTCAAAGTTCTTGACAACAACCAACTCTATGCAAAGAAGCTGAGATGCATCTTTGGTGAAAAGGGAAGTAGTTGGAACATATTGTCCTACATGGAGGGGTTAAGATATCCTCAAAATATTAGAGCCAAACAGAGTGGCCTATACCCAATAACATTAAGGACCTTATGTGATTCCTTGGTCTTACAGCATATTTGAGGAAATTTGTCATAGACTATGCACGCATTGCAGCTCAATTTACAACACCTTGTAGCATAGTGTCTGGTCTTTGCTCAAGTCTGTGAATGCTAACAAGTCTGTGAGTCAAGTAACCCCACCCTAGTCATTTTGAACCTTGTTGAGTCTCTCCCTATATAATCTACTGTATATATTTTTCTTATTTGCTGACTTTTTCCCCAAGCCTGAGTCCGGGTCAAAAAAGCTTGCCGAGTCTGAGCTGATTCCGAATTTTGATACCATGCCTTCTAGAGACTCCTTTCTCTCGATTGATGAAGCCATCCTCACATTTTTGTGCCTAAAGGAGGCAATGTCTTGTATAACAATGCCAGTGATGCTTGCCTCTAGAAAAACCTTTGTAGTCGAACATGATTTTAGGTAATCATTAACGCAGGAAAGAAAACCATTTGTCTTTGAAAGCAGACAGCTGAAAGGTAAGGATTTGGCAAAATTTACCTATGAGAAATTTTGGCCATCCTTCTTGCAATGTGAAATGGCAGAATACGTTATTTGTAAGTATTTCAAGGTCAAGGCAAACCATGATAGCTTTATGTTATTTCTAGATGAAAGTTGTCTTTAGAAGAGAAACAAAAAGGGGCAGTGAAGATGCAAGAATTTGATTTTGAACTAACTTATATAAAGGGGAAGGGTAATGTGGTTGTTCATGCCCTTTCTAGGCAAAGACAGCAAAAAACCTCCTTGTGTGCCATGATATCTACATTTCCTACATGGTTGGAGGAATTTAACAAGGAACAGCAACAAGATTATACAACCCAACAGGAAATACATTTTTCACAGGAAAGGAATATCTTTTGGAAATCGTTAGGATTTCATACAATTTTAGGTAGAAGGATAGGATGTATTTATTCCTTTAGTCCAACTTGAAACAATAAACCTTCTCGAATACCATAACTTGCTTGTGGTAGGGCATTTAGGGTTTCTCAAGACATATTAGAAGGTTAGCAAAGCCTTTTTTTTGGCATGAATTGAAGAGTGATATAAACTATGTTAGAGAATGCCAAGCATGCCAATGAGACAAAGGAGATACTATAAAAACTGTTTGAGTTACTTCCATCCTCATTTATCCCAATCAGAGGAGAAAAGGAGTTTTGATGGATTTGATTACAAGCCTACCAAAATAAGAATGTAAGGCAGCATCATGGTACATCACTAAACAGGCATTTTATTAATTAGTCAATAATATCAATATTATTTTTTGGGTAAGGTGCTAAAAACATTGTAGTTATCCAAATAGCTAAAGTGCAAGTGCAGAAAACTCATATGCATCATGGTTTTCTTATGGTACTAGTGTAGCAATTTCTAAAAGGAGTTTTTCAAGCTAAGTGGGACCTCCTTAGCTACAAGTTTGGCTTATCACCTCCAAACTGAGATGGACACACTAAAATAGTAAACAGATGCCTTTAAGGTTATCTGTGTTTGCTATGCTTGAGACAAACAGTCCTAACTGTTTAAATGCATTTCACTAACAAGGTGGTGCTGTAAGTATGATCTAGCACATGGCAACTAAGACAAATCCATTTGAGACTCTCTATAGGGACGTACCTCCCAACATCACATCCTACTACCAAGGGTGTCAGTTGCAAATTCCAGAAGGAAAGCCTATAGTTGGCCTAGAAGAGGGCAAGTATTGTGCTGACAAGGAGCACAATGTGCAAGTTGTTTGGTAATGAATGCGTCTATCTTTGATGTCATTGCTACAAACAGTCCACCCTAAAGTTGAAAACAAATTAAAAATTGTCTTTGAAATTTTATTGTCAAGGCCCTCTGCAAGATTGTGAAAGTAGTTTTATAAGTTGGAGTTGCCTTCCTATTCTTGCATCCACAAGGTTTTTCCATGTCTCGTCTACTGAAGATAATTGAATGGAACGTTTTTGAACAAAATGAATTGGCTGAGGCAAACTAATTCTTGAGCTTGAAACAATTATTGATTGCCTTATTGGTTGTCTTGACTCTTAAGAACTTGCTTTTCACAAAACATTGTATGCATCTAGAAGAAGCCATATGGGAAAATTAACACAGCATGCAAGTGATACAACACCCTCAACTATAGTCTTGAGTACAAAGCTTTTTGATGGTGGAGTATACTGTGTCCATAACCATTTAACTTCATTATGTTTATTCATGGTTATAGATTGATTGATGCATTTTGACGAACAACCTTGCATTAGTTCGGGTTAGTTAATAGCTGCATGTATGGTTATATAATTAGGGTGGAGTCACACTTATGCTAGTAAGCTAAAGGTTTACATATTGTTAATCTTATAAAGAGAAGGCAATTTATATAGGTCTCATGTCATATGACTATTTATTTGCATTTTGTATTGCTCTAATATATTAATAGGTTTGGTGGTGTGTAGAGACCAATATTTAATAATGTGGAGATGGTATGTTGATTTATGTAAGGTTTGAAGAAGCTATTTGGATGTAAAGAGGATTCACTTACCAATCACTGATTTTGTGTATGACTTGCGATGTAGAGGTGGACTATGAGTGTAAAGGATCCCATAATTGGACACATAATGGTGCATGTAAAAGAATGTTATTGTAGTTTAGCATGAGCTTGCTTTCTCAAGTTGTGAGTTATACATAGGAGAGGAATTAGAGCATATGTGGTTTTTGTGCATATCCGAAGGCGAGTTCAGTTTCTAAACCTAGAAAGCAAGAAAGAGAGGGGCCTATCCTATCCTAAGCACAAGAACCAAAACCTGCTAGTTACTTGAGATACAACCACTAGACAAGGACGTAACACCAGGGAGTCAAGTGTTTAGTAGGGTTTAAGAGGGTACAATAGAAATAGAGGACTAGAACAATAACACAACTAGAAGACAAAGAAGAAACTCACATGTGTGCAACTCTCCAATAATTTGATAGTATTTATCTCTATCCTTGCACTTGGTGTATACTAGCAGGAGACCATGACATGGAACACCCCATGGGAAGAGCCTCTTATTGGGTGTTTGCCATGGAAAAGTTCATATCTATATGGGGCACCTCTTTGATGTAACCTTGGCACATCCACCTTAGGTCTTTCGTTCAGTGTACACTAAGATGAGACTTTGTTGGGAAAACGGTTGAAGCCAAGATTTATCCCATTACGAGTAGTAAAGGAAGGTGAGACGAGAAGAAAGGGAAGCAGAGGGAAACAAACAATCAAGAAGACATAGAACACCAAATCGTCGTTAGTACCAGAATTCTATGCTATTTAAAGCAAAGAAAGTACATATTGTAGGTTTAGCAGGGTCATTGGTAGAGGTTAGCAAATGTGACATCCATTACCATTCTACAGCTACCGTAATGATGGCTCATTCACCAAATTAAGAGTTAGATAAGATAAGTTAACTTTATCAATGTCTGCAAATGGCCAAAGTAGGCCAATGGGACTCATTGAAAAGAGTTGTTACAAATTAGAATGCACCATAGTAACCAAAAAGTACTACAGAAATAAGCTAAACAAGAGTAAAGAATTGAGTGTAAACTATTTTGAAGTGGAACAGTATGGCAGAAAATTACAGCCTCAAGGGTTACCCAAAGTGGATAAACTCTAACATGTTAAAAGTAGTGATTACGATAGAGCTAGAAGTTGAGGTACAACAGAGATAGAAAGGAGCTCTAGTGGATCCAAGCACCAACATTAATCTATAGTGGGATGTAAAGTAGAAGCAAATTTGTTGTCATCACCAACTATCCCTAAAGGGCCAACATAGGATCTAATGATACTCCTAGGCATAGTTGAGAAAATTTACAAAAACCAGCTCCTAAAAACCTGCAGAGAGAAAAGGGAAGTTATAGAGGAAACTATAGAGGAAAGGATATGCATCCTGGGATTTAATTCTGGTTCTGTCATGGGTTGGTTGCGATGATATACATGTAGATGGAATCCCAATTTTTGCCAATTCCTGCCCTTGTCGATAAAATCCCGATTATTTGGCGAAAAAATCTGCCACGGCAGCATGGGTAGAGGAAACAAAATAAATAGCTTGTTTTTTCATTTTGCCTCATTTTGCTGATTTTCTCAACTATGCTCCTTGGAGAATGGTCATGACTAAGGTCGTCTGGTTAGATAATCCTGGAGAACATAGAGTTCGACCCCTTAAGGCTTTTCTAGCATCCATGGTTGTGGAACCAATAGAAGAGGATAAGAAAATGGTAGGTTGTGTTTGTCGACAACTCCTTGGTATGTGAGGGGTGGTCAAAAACCGATGTCGAAGAACTGTAGTCCTATCCTACTGAAAGCAAGAAGAAAGAACTGAAGCCCTAGTAGCCATTGCTGTATGCAGACAAGGGTGCATAATTTGTTATTAACATTTTAGATAGTTGTAGCTTCAAATGAATGCTTGTTACTCTCAACTACAGAGATAGAGTGAAATAACGAGGTGATCAACAGAGTAGTAGTTTGTCTCCTCTGTAATAACTGACACCGAAGAGTGATGGCTTCTTTGAGATATAGAGCCAAGCATCTTTGGTTAGGATAGATGAAAAAAGTGGCAAGCGATCCACTTGGGTCTCTATACAAGTAATAGTACCTCCTTCGAATCTCATAATAAACAAGACACCTGAAGATGAAATGTTCTTCAATCTCCACCTTCTGAATAAAGGATGACATACCTTATCCTCTCGAGGAATATGGTGGTTTGTCTCCACCTGCAATTGATGTGAGCATACTTTGAAGACAAAAACATCATTAGTATGAATCATGAATACCAAGCCAACTAACAAGTGATCAAATTTACAAACACTTATATAAACGAGAGAAAAGGGCGCATGTGCCGTAGAAGAGGAAAGATCCTCCATAGCAAAGCTACAACTAAAACTATTTATGACACACAAAAAACAAAGCCAAAGAAAAAATCAACAAAGCAAAAACAAACAAAATCTCATTCCTTGCTTGAAAAGCTCAAGGAAAATAATGATGATGCCCTTAGAACATTAAGGCCACTCGCTATTACGCAGTTGCTAAATTTGAAACACAAACTAGTCTATTTGTGTAGTGTGAGTGGACATTGGGCAAAGAAAGTGAGATTGCAAAGCTAGGTGTTGGATAATAGGATGATGACCCTATAAGATCCCTTATGCAGATTTGCAACCTTAGCAAAGGAGAAGAAGAAGAGAGCAAACGAGTATTTGACAAGGTGACGGTGGAACTAAGAGTAACAAATGGACCCTAAGCAAAATGGACAACATGCCTCTCACAAAACATACAAGTTTGACAATTCAACAACACAATGCAAGCAATAGGCCTATGCAGGATGCGAGGAAAGGAAAGAAAAAATAAGCTATTAACCACTTGAGTTTTAACAGCTTTTTGATGGAATGCAATTGACGGACCCATTGAAAGGAGGAAAGTAAAGTACATGTAGGCAAAAGGAGGCAACAATTAAGTAAGATTTGATAGGAGAGGAAGAAATCATGTAAAATTGAGTGGAGACAAGTGTTGAGACAGGTTTTCTATGGTAAGAATCTCCTGATGATGAAATTACCACTTGATTGGACTGAACTACTGCGTGACAGTTAGAACCATTGTCATTTAGCTAGAACAGTTAAGGGAATTTTTGTCCTAAAGAGAAAAATGAGCTAAAAGGAGGGAAAATAACAGTTTGAAAGGATTTGTCAAGGAAAAGGATTTGAAAAGTGATTCGGGGAATAAAAAGGGGTGATTACATGACATAAGCAAGCCAATAAAATGGATTTGAAAGACTAAGGAGAGGAATGAATAGGTGAGATAGGCAAGAATGTTCCTTGTTCAGAGCGACTACTATGTTTGTCATACGACTGAATTAGGGAAAGGAATATACACGGTTTAACATCTTGCAGATGGTCAAATATGGGTACATACAGGTTTATTCAAAGTGTGAAAAGCAACTAGTTGACATAAAAACAATGGCAAAATTGGTTTTCTTGCAAGTTAGTCTTTGAATAGTGTCATGTGAAGTTACTACCTACTAAGGGACGTTCTTTTGGGTTGTGAATGTTGAAGATGTTCCTTTGCAGGAGGAGCCCCTACCACAAGTGGGGTCCTATTGTTTCAGTTGGTCGTTGAAGATGAATGCCCATATTGATTTTGTCCACTTCAAATGATCTAAAACCTATAAAGAGTAGGATAGGAAGAAAGAATTTGTATTGGCATCCATGTGTTACAAATGTAGGTCAATAAGACTCAAAAGTACACTTATTTATAATGGCATTGGGGAGGCCAAAAAAAGGTTCCAAAGTCAACAATACACATATTAGGAAGTTATGGTCCTTTGTGATACAATCATATCCCAAGAATAATACAAATATTATACAATTAAGGCTCAAATGGCCATGGGAGATCCACTTTCAAGAAAGATGTGAGTGTAGGAACTATCCATGTCCATATACGAGGATTCAACGACAATCTAGCCAATGCAAGTCCTAATGATGTCTCCTAGATTATCTCCTACTTTCTAGGGCCAAATATCGCCAAATGCAAAGAAGAATTAAAATATACGTGTTGATGAGATGGATGGGGGGACTGCAGGAGACTTCTCTGGGAAGTCCTGTTATGCTTCCCTGCTTCCCCCTTCCCTGGTCCCTGGTCCTGTCCCAGTTCCCTGGCACTTCCTTGGCCCTTCCTTCTTGGATGGTTGGTTTGGTAGATGATCTCCTTGGGGTGAGAGGTCACTTCTCCATTTGTTTGCCCCCTTCCATGCTTGTCCTGGGACCTTCCTTGGGACCTTCCCTGGGCTTTCTGGGTTGTTTCAGGGATCCTTTTCCCTGGTGTTCTTAGTGTGTCCCATGCTTTTTGTAGGTTTCTACTTGGTGCCGACATTTAGAGTTTCTCTAGGTGTGGTGTGCTGTGGCTATGGGAGAGTTGCTTCATGAGCAGTTTTGCACAACATCTTTTTGGTCAGGGAAGGGACCACGTGCTTATTCCTGTGACTCTGCTCCTTGGGTTCGTGGATGTGGGCTCGGTGGGTTCTCAACATTTTTCGTGGCTTTGGGAGGGGCCTCTGCGTTGCTTGTTGCTGTGATCCTGCTGGTCTTCCTCATCTGGTTCCCTGAAGTTGTTCGTTGGCGGTGCTGAAGGTTGTCTGGGGTTTCTTGCTGCATCTTTTTGGTCTGGGAAGACCTGTGCTTAACGCCTGCAGCTTGTTCACCTCGTGGCTTCTTCCTTTTGGGTTCCTCGGGAACTTCCCCGTCTCTTTCCTGTGGCTTGTTGTTCTGTGTCTGCTGCTTCCTCTGCTTCTGCTGGTGTCTTCGTAGCTACCTCTTTGCAAGGGGATTTCGTGGCCTGTGGAGATCCCCAACTTGCTTTTCCAAATTTTCAGGCCTGTGCTGTCCTAGCTCCCAGGCACTTCCCTGGCCCTTCCTTCTTGGCTGGTTGGTGTTGCAGATGATCTCCTTGGTGTGGGAGGTCACTAATCCATTTGTCTACCCCTTTCCATGCCTTCTGGTGGGGTTCTTTCGGGTGCCTTTGTTCTGGGACATCCCTGGGATCTACTCCATCCTGGTATTCAGGGTGGTTTTTTGTAATGCAGTTCTGGTTTTCCGGTGTTTCCTTGCCGGATTCTGGTTTTTCCCTTGTGCGGGACTGTGCATTTTTGTTTTTTCCCTTATTTGGAGGGTCTCTTCTTTTTTCCAGCTAATGGGTTGTTCAATTTTGTATTTAGGCGGGAGTGTTCAAACTTTAAAAATTCCCGCATTTTCCTTTTCCTGCTTTGTGGGCTATTCAAATTTGTGGCTGGGCGGGACGTTCTTTTTTCTCGCTTTGGGCACGTTTTTTTTTGCGGTTTTCCTGATGGTTTTCCCGATGGTTTTCCTTGGGCGTTTCCTTTGGCCTTTCCGGTGGCCTTTCCTGTGGCCTTGCTTGTGGTCTTCTGACTTGTTGTAATAAGGTTTTGGGGCCCTTTCAAAACCCCTTTTAATGAAATTTTAACTTACCAAAAAAAAAAATATACGTGCTTGTTTGGACTTCTCAATCTATGGACATTAGCAATGTTGAGTGATATTTATGTCAGTTTGTACGTGTGAATGTCGTCCCCTTTAATTGCTTCATGAAGAATGCCTCATCTCATAGACCTAACACCATTTATGTTGGTGGTTGTATCATTTGATGGATGTTTAGAGTCCCTTGCTAGGGAAACATACTCAAAATAGTAGTTTGTTGGTGCTATGAGATCCTCTCATGACTTGAGTTCTTAGGGTCATCTTTCCCAATTTTAAAAGGCCAACCAATCCTAACGAGGATAGAAAAAGAATGTACAAATCAATTTGGTTGACCTCTGTATAAACTATAACCTCTATCTAATTTCATAGCGTATGGTCCACCATAGGATCAAGTGTTCATCTATCTCTATGTCCTACATGGAGTAAAGGCGACAAATCCCTTCCCTCTTGAGAACATGGTGGTCAACCTTTATTTGTAGTTGATGGGAGTAGACCCTAATCTAACATAGGGAAGTCTTGATGCCATGAGCGCAATTATGTTGGACATTATTAGGGCAAGTGATGATACTGTTACATGTGTGTGTGTTTGTGTTTTGTAGTTGACATGAAGTGCATATAATAGAATGCCAGCTGAGGGCTGAGAAATTGAGGAGAAGTGACCTAAGTAGTATCCAAGTAGTCTATGTGTATTGTTAAAATATTGTTCCTCTTGGCTAATCTATGAATCATCTTTGTTAAGAGGGAGATGAAGGGGGAACACAATGAGTATTGAATGTGGGGTAAGCGATATATAGAAATGACAATAGATTAGAGAGAAGTGGCCTGTTGATATCAATCTCTCCTCTACCTTGAAGGATTCATAAATGCAAGTCTTTTTGCAGTACAAGTGATAGATATGAATATCTTTCTTGACATGACACATGATCACCTATGCACCTTAGCCAGTAGAGATGGCAGGTAAGCCTCCATATGCTCTCACTTCGAAATTTGTGGGCTGGAAACTTGTTCCGTATGATGCATTGAGAAAATTTTCGCTTACAATGGATCATGCTTCAAAGCAAAATAGTTTGAACCCTATTCGTGAGAAGAGGCAAGGTCATTTTTGACTTGGAACTCAACAAATAAGCAATATACAAAATAATGCCTTTTGCCTCTATATTCTGTTGTTACCAAATTATCTCCATGTTTTTGTTGAGTTTCTTACCAAGTCTCAATTTTTTGACCGAGTACTAAGTTTTCAGAGAGTTTTTAAAAATTTGACATGTTTTTAATTTTTTTTTATTTAAGACTCATAAAATGAGTGGGGATAACTTGTTTTCCTTGAATTGGCTTGTAACTTGCAAGATTTTAGAAACCCCATTGAGTCTTGTATGTATGGTTTGAACCCTCTTATGCATTCCTAATTAATGGGCCCCCAAACCTTGAACCCATAGAGAATAAGGAGCTACATCTTTGAACGAATATGCTAAAAATATATCGAGAAACATTAGCATTCAGAGAGAGAGAGAGAGAGAGAGAGAGAGAGAGATGGAATTGATAACTGGACCTTGGATATGTATAGGAAGAACCCATGGGATGTTCAAAACAACCAACTATTATCTTGTAATGAGCACTGTATTAGAGGACTTTAGAGGACCTAGCTTGAGCCTCCTTAATGATAGTGTGAAGCCATGGGATGTTCAAAACAAAGGACCTAGCTTGAGCCTCCTTAATGATAGTGTGAAGCCATGGGATGTTCAAAACAACCAACTATTGTCTTGTAATGAGCACTGTATTAGATGACTTTAGAGGACCTAGCTCAAGAAATTTTTAAATATCCATGAGGCCAAAACTACCTATGGGACAACAAAGCTTTGTTATCAAATACAATACATCATCTCACTTGTCCCTTTTAAATGAATCAAGTTTATGTGAAAAGTCAAGGTCGAATCATCATTCTCTCTTTTCGAAGAACTGATCTTTGGCTACTGATCTTGTTGATACCTATCTATCTATCTGTTTTTGTTTCTTCACACAATTCAGGCATAGAATCCATTGCTGATGTATCATGATAACTATCCCGAATCTTATTATTATTATAAGCTTTGCATTCCAAGATAAACTATTTCCTTGTTTCCATTGCCCATTGCAATGCAATAGGTGCATATCCTCTCTTCCCATTTCTCTTTAGGTCTCTTCAATCTACCTGTGTCACATCCGAGTGGATGTGAGCTAGTCTTCAATTGAACTGTAAGTGTCTTTGCTCTTCATTTGAAATTTGTACCTATATATGCTTTTTAATGATTTTCATATGTGGGGTTGAACTCAGCAAGGTAGTGCACCTTCTTTCTTCGTAGCTCTTTTGTCCACATTGCTGCCCTGAATTTTCCCTGACATAGACTTTTATATCCTTGTTGTGTTTTGGACATTCTATTAAATCAATACACCACTTATTCATTTGTTTAACATTTTGTTTCATATAACTGTTCTTTTCTCTGTTTAGCTCATCTCTTGCTATAACCGTTGGCCACCTATTTTTATCCATTTGTTCAATCTTTTTTCTGGTATCCTAGAAGATGAATACTTGCAGTTGCCTTTATAGGAAAAGTACCCATTTCTGTTAGGAGTTTTTCATATGGAACCAAAGCTTTTATGTTTGATTTGCTTGAATCAAATGCTTTTGGGTCCTCTTTATTTGCCTCCATTTTAAGTTCGATGGACTGCTGGCCCATATCTTGCACCCATAAAGCGCCACTGGCACTATCGACAATCTGTAAAAGATCCAGATGGTCTTCCAATCCCACAATTCTGGCTTCCTACATCTACTATGCAATGCACAAAGTGCTCTCTAGACTCTCATTATTCTTTTCAATTTGCACGTTGTCCAACTAAGTCTGTTATTGAAATCTACACCAAGATACTTGTATTCTGTTACTTCTAGGAGACCCCTTCAAATTGGAAGCTTAACTGTTTTCTTTTCTTTTGGTTGGTGAAAACCACTATCTTGGTTTTGCTAGTATTTACTTGCATGCCAACTTCCTTGTTCTAAGGCCTTTAAATGCTCTCTCAACCCTTGTGTTGTCCTTACAATTAAAATGAGATTATCTACATACAAAAGTAGCTTCACCACATAACTTCACAACTGGACATGTTCCTCTCCACTCACATTCAGCCATTCTTCTAAATTCTCAATATAAGCCAAATAAATTCAGATTATGGACATCTTTGTTTTATTTGTAGTTACTTCCAAAGCATTTTGAGAGACTGCCTTGTGTTCTGACTTTGGCAAAAACCTCTTCATATAGTCTATGGAGGGCTTCCCTATATATTTCCAATACGCTTCTCTTGATAAATTAATTCTTATCTTCTTGCACTTATATATTCTTCTTTTGTTGCTTCCAAAATTATTTTGTATGCTTTTTTAACTTCTTCTTTACTTGTTTTATTAAAAAATTTCCTTGCTTCTTTACATTCTTCATCATACCATGCATTTTCCAGGAAACTGCCTTTTTTTTTCATTTTAGACTTGAATCTTTTGCACCCTTTTAATGCTTTTCTGAATTATTCCTGTTAGTTCATGGCTCTTAATTCCTTTATATCTTTTTTTTTTGCTGGTTCTTGTACTCCCTTTGTTACTGCTTCCTTGAAAATTTAAGAATTTTCTTGTGTCATGAGAATATTTCCTTGTACTGAGAATTGTTGTTGATTGTTTGGGACCTTCTCTATTTCTTTTCATATTTTATATAAATTAGATAATGATCCCATTTCAGCTCTTTTGGATAATCCTAAACCTCTACCTGCATCATATTCCTGAATAAGTTGTGTGAACAGATGACATAATCTACAACACTTGCACCATTGTAAGTTTTATGTGTATTTTCCAGATTTCTTCCACTTATACGTACTATGACAAATAATCAACCCATATATGCTACACATAACCAAAAGTCCTTTACCAAAATGAATGGTGATTTCTTTATCCTCTGAGTACCTTTCTAAGTTTTGTTTTCCTCATCTACTAGCCATAGCGGTTTGCTATGCATGTTCATTGTTGTTTAGGGTGCTGCTTTGTTTGCTTGCTATCCTTGCATTGAAATCTTCCATAAGAAGTATTTATTCGAGTCTGGAATAATTTGAAATGTCTCCCTTTAGTGCTGCATACAGGTCCTCATGATCCATTTCATACTCCTTATAGATTTTTGATGCTTGTGGAGTGAAATAGCAAGCTGCAATTCTAACTGTTCTTTCACTCTCACTTACTTTAATGCATACATGCTATTTATTATGGTCTTCTTTCTCCTCTTGTGTACCTCTGTCCTATGATTCTTTAATCGACATCATTATTCCTCTATGCCCTTTACCATTTCTTGTCGCCTTATTCCATACTGCTGTTTTCCTATATCCTCCAAAGATTGAAATTTTACAACCCTCATGCTTTTCAGTTTCTGTGAGAATAATTGTTTCTCTTCTTTCAGCTAAGGGCCCTAACCCGGGTCCTCTTCTTCAACAGTATTCTCTACAATTCCAGCATAACAAGTTTATAAAGCTGAGTATCTAGCAAAACAAAATTCATTCTTTAGAACATTACAGTACTACTCATTAAAAACCAATATGAGTAGCCATCAATATGAAACTAAGTAGCTAGCAAAAAAAAATTCACGATTTAGAACATTGTGGTGCTGAAGACTTAAATTTGTAGGGCAGCAAAGGCATTGGTAGCCACAGTTCAGTAACCTGATTTTTCCTTGTGGCTAGAGTAAGTATAACTATTTCATTGAAAACTATGACATAGTCCTAAACAATATCTCCTTGAAGGCGTTCTGCAGCATAGACGACACATTACAATTCTGGAACAAACACTGGTGTAGATTATTCTATTACTTGAGAGAGAATTCGACGCATCATTCATTAGAAGTAATTAAAAAAAGTCTCCCTTTTGGTGTAAATATTGCTTAATTTGATAATATTGGAATTGATTTTGGATGATAGGAGGCAGTGTGTGTTCTTTTGTGTTAATAAATTCTATAATTGTGTTCTTAGATTTTTGTGAGGTGTTATATTTGTTTGTTATTCTTTGAGACTGTTGGAGATTTGATATAGATTTAGGATATTTGGAGGTTTATTTATTTATTTATTTCAATCTATTAATACTGTTAAGGCTGACTGTTAGCAAGTCAATCTCTATATCTGTGGGTTTGAAAAGTACATATGTAGAAGATCATACAAAAACCTTACTCAAACCAAACCTTGCCTGAGTTTCTCATTCCTGATGATGGGACACGATTCTTATCTTAAAACGTTGAGCTTAAATCCCTTATGCATTATGTATTCCAACGACTTAAGAAAAAATTGTATATTGTTCATTATATAAAAATGTAAGACATCCTGGGTTGGCAATTCTACCTGTTCCATTTTGTATATCTAAAAAATGGATAAAGTAAATCTATCAGACATTCAGCAGCCTATCATAAAACATTCAATTTCAAGAAACCTGTTGGGACCTCTACACTGGAACACAAATCTTAGTAATAAAAATGGCGGACGCAAATGATTTGTCTTTTATGGGAAAAAGAATAGTTGTCTGGTAGTTTGTGTCATTTGTTGTTTATGAGAATGCCATTTTTGATACTGTGTTCTCATTCAGCATCTTACACTGTAGAATGGTACTGTACTCTATTGTCATTATTTGACCAAAGAAGCTTAATAATATCTTGCAAAGGTAAAGCAGGGTCTAAGAGAGCTTATTTAAAATATGCAGTGATGCATTTCTTTTTAAAGCCTTCAAACTCTGTACTCAAAGGTGTTCCACAAATAGGATGTTAGAAAGGGTCTTGTTGTCTTGACGAGACAACAACTTTAAGCTGTGGTAGAAACTTTATGAAATCATCTTAGGCCATGATGAAATCAGGATAGATAAAAGTAGTCGCACGCCATAATTTGATGAGTGTGAGTGATGCAAGTATTTATTTTTCAAAATATCTGCTAACAACTTTGTGATTGAAGAATAAGTCTTGGCAGCCTAACATTTTTCTTTTATTTTGATTTAACTTTACATTGTGGCTTGCTTTATGAAGCCAGGGGAATTTTATGCTTTGCCACAAAGCCCTCAGCTGTTCAAGCAAATGCTGATGGTATCTGGCTATGATCGATACTATCAAATTGCAAGGTAACACCCATGATTCAACGAGTATGGATATGAATATGTGGGTTCCTTTTATTTTGTTTTATTTTTTACGAAGTTCGTAAAAGTTTGTTTCTTTGTAGTCAAATTTAAAGTTGTTAGAAACATGAGATACTTCTATAGATTTTGCATAATGACATTTTATAACCTACATTCTGAATGCAATGAAATTGCTGCATTATGCCCAGAACTTTAAGTTTTGCCTTAATTCAGGTGTTTTCGCGATGAAGACTTGAGAGCAGATAGGCAGCCTGAATTTACACAGCTGGATATGGAGCTGGCTTTCACACCGCTGGATGAGATGTTGAAACTCAATGAAGATATGATAAGACATGTGTGTAGATATTTAATGTGGTTGGTTTTTGAAAGTAAATGGTTCTATTTGGGAATATTCCAAGCATTGACTGTTTTTCCTTTTAACCTAAATTTTTGGTTGATATAGTAGAAATGATTATTGCAGGTATTCCGTGAGATTCAAGGCGTTGAGCTTCCAGTTCCTTTTCCAAGGCTGACATATGCTGAAGCAATGGATCGTTATGGATCTGACAGACCAGACCTCCGCTTCAAAATGGAGTTGGTAAATGTGAGTAATTCAATTTGCCAATCTAAGTAGTAGGTTGATAATTAAAAGAATTTAATGTGATCATTACTCCAAAGAATGGGTTTCATGTCAAGACGTGATTTGGTCAAGGGATGGGTATTAGAAACTATCACAAATACCAAAATCAGGTCAACAGACAATGGTTCACCATAGTCTAGCATGCAAAAGATCTAGCATGTTATTATAAGTGTATGCAGGAAGAGCCATGCTTATAGCCCAACTTCTTAAGGACATGGCCTTGTGACCCTTTTCATACTTGACTCTATATGCTTAAGAATTAATAGCACTATTAGAACACTATACACATTGTCACTGAATGCAATACATCTCAGTTCACTACAATGGACAATTTTTCAATACTCTTCTGATTTGGCCCCTAATGACAAGACACTCCACTCATTGAGACTATATAATTCGCTTGTATGCAACAGTTCCAATTGCTGCTATTCTTTCGAGACTAATATAATAAAAATAATTATTTTTGAAGTTTCCTTAACAACTTCACTGCATCTACGGAGCCTATATATTTTTTAAGTATTTTTTTTGCCCATTTTTTTCCTTGATCTTTAAATAATCTCCAACCAAGTTTTGCCCTTACTAACAACTCATAATATTGCAATTTTGCAAGCTTGCCCCTTCAATATTCCTTTTTTTTTTTTTGCAAATCCTCTCCCATTTACAAAGAGGAAACCTAAACTTTTGCTCACATTCTTTCCAAAGGAGATCTCTTTGGATTTTGTCAAGTTTAAAGGCTATACTTGCTATCTTGAAAATGACATCATTTATATAGAGGGATAGATTCCAATGTAGCCTTTACAACTCGTAGCCGTCTGACCATTTTTAAGATCTTACCTTTCCAACCAGCTAAACGAGATTTCATTCTATCCAAAATCCAGTCCCAAAACCTGTTCTTGCTTTTATCAAACAAGGCAATGCCTAGATATGTTGATGATAGTTTTCCAACTTTAAACCCTAAAATCTCTAGAATAATCTGTTGTAAATCAAGGTCAACGTTGATAAAAAGAATCATGAATTTTACTGTGTTAACAAACTTTCTAGCATCCTTCGCATAGAATGATAATATTAGTTTCAATTTCTTGGCTTAATTGATTGAAGGATGACCTAAAACAAGAGTGTGATCAACAAATTGGAGATAATATTTGAAGGGTTGGTCTGTTGTAACCTGAATATCTTTGATTTTGCCTTCCACTTTTGCCTTTGAAAGAACACCAAAATGTCTTGGCAAGAATAATGAAGAGATAAGGAGACAGGAGGTGATTCAAGGTATACACTGGGGGATCCATTAATCAAAATAGAATATTTTGCAGTACTATAACCACATCTAATACATTCAGATGGACCTTGATCAAGACTAATTTTTTGAGAATATCATACAGAAAATTGCAGCAAACCCTATCATGTGCTTTGTTCATATCCATTTTTACAAACATACCAGGTTTTTCATGGACTGAAGAAAATGTATAGCTTCTTGTGCAATGATTATATCATCAAGGATTTGCTTACTGTGAATAAAAGCCACCTTGTTTCTCTAAGATAAAACAATCTAGAATGTCTTTCAATCTATTTGCCATCATTTTTGAAATTATCTTATTGATCATGTTATAAAGGTGTAGGGGATGAAAATGATAGAAATATTTTGTCATATTTCTTGCGAACCATCTTAATAAAGGTGTCATTGATCTAACTTATTATAGCCTTCTTTTTCCTCACTTCTATCATAGTCAACATATCACTCTGTTGGAAATTGTGATCCTGAATGAGATTTAAAAAAAAAAAAAGAACAAGATAAGAATAAGACAAAAATCAGAACAAGACAGAATTGAAGTTGCAAATGAAATTAAAGTCTCACCCGGATTTGAAGAGAATGTGAAGCACCAAGAGTCTCTTGAGACATTCAAGAGACATCCTATTGTATATATACAAGTATAGTGCATTGTGTTGAAGTACCATGTATAAATTTGAAGATTGATGAAGTGAATTTTGGAGGATTTTTGTGCAGTTTTGTTTTCTGTTCATTTTCTCCTCTCTATGTTGTTCTAGTTTCTGTTTTAGAGTACCACCACATCTCACATACTGATATCAGAGCTTGGAGATTGGAGATTGAAGAAGTGGAGAGCTTGAGGGTTTGATTCTCTTTAACCAGAGAATTCAGAATTCAAGTTTGTGGAGGAAAACTTCATATGTTATTGTTGTAGCTGTTATGGCACATGGAAATGCTTCACTGTCTGTCCTAGAGGTTAAAGGAGAAAATTATGATTATTGGTGCATAAATATGAAGACTTTGCTGATTGCCAAGGAAGTGTGGAGTATTGTGGAAAATGGATACAAGGAATCTGCAGATTAGAGCATTTTATCAGCCACGAAAAAAGAATATGGAGAAAGCACAAAGAAAAGATGCCTTGGCTTTGTATCACATACAAGCAACTCTTGATACAAGCATCTTTTCCAAGAATTTCAAGTGTCAGGAATGTTAATGGAGCTTGGGACATCTTGAAGACAACCTATCAAGGGCCTGCTCAACTGAAATTAGTGAAGCTATAGATAATAAAGAGAGAATATGAAAATCTGAGAACGAAGAACTATGAGTATGTGGGAGATTATTGTGTAAGGGTGCATGACATTGTGCACAAAATGGGTATCTATGGTGAAGAACCAGCAAAGGAAATGTTGTCAAATAGGTGTTGAGAACATTTACATCGAAGAATGGTTGTGCAATGATTATTGAAGAAAGTAAAGTTTTGAAGAAGTTGGAGTTTGATGAATTTGTGGGATCACTTATGTCCTATGGAAAAAAAAAAATCTTGGAGCAAGATTTTGCTTCCAAGGCTAGAGTGTCAAACAATAATGGGGCTAGATCAAGCTCTAGTTCCCAAGGACAAAGATGGAAGCAACAAATATAACATCCTATAAGAGGAAGAGGCCATGGTAGAAAAGGAGGCTATAGTGGAAGACATAGAGGTAGAGGCAGATTTGTGTATAGGAGGAATGTTTAATGTCACTATTGCAAAAGGTATGGCCACTATGAAAGAGAATGTGGAATAAAGACAAGCAATGAAGGAGGAGGAAGGGCAAACATTTTACATGAAGAAGGTGAAATGAAATGAAATATTATTAATGTCCATGGTGGGCCAAAGATGACCCAAGGGACTATGAAAAGGACACAACAATAACGACAAGCGAATGGGCCAAAGCACCCAACAAAAGAAAGAAACAAAGATAAATACAAAGACGCGACCCGAGAAGCGGGCCAAAGAGAATAGGAAGGGAGAAGAGAGGAGAGAGGTAGGCTGCAATCCATTGAAAGTAAGCTGTGTGAAGTGTTCTCTAAGAGGAACGGGGAGAGACAGGGGAGGGGGGTCTGCCCTAACGGGCGCTTGCCCACGGCCCCGGGCACTAGTCTCTCCTAACAGTCGAGGCCAAAGAATCTCCGTTGAAGAAGTCGATGATTTGTCTCTGTCCATCACTAATCTGGAGTCCCGACAGACCTTGGATGCGCTGTCTAGTGGTCCTGCCTTTGTCTGAACGGTCTGATATGTGACGTTTCCGTCCGAAATCCTTCCTCTAATGTTCTTGTCATATAATGTGGCAAAAATTCCAACTAAAGAGTCTTAGAACTTAGGTTCAGGTTGTTCAAATCATATGACCGGTGATAAGGAGTTGTTTGTGGAATTGGATTACTCATACAAAAGCAAGGTGAAATTTGGATACAACAAAGCATTGGAGGTTGAAGGAAAATGAACCTTACAAATTGACACAAAATATGGAAAGAAAAATATTCAAAATACTTACTTCATACCAGGCTTGAAGCACAATTTGTTGAGCATGGGGCTCCTTCTTGAGAAAAACTTCAAAGTGGTGTTTGAGAATAAGGAGTGCATCATCTATAACAAAGCAAATGGGAACCAATCAGTATAGGCAGACGAATTGACATGTCTGCATGGATGAATGAAAATATGAATGTATATATGCAAATGTGTGTACACAAAGTGTTTGTCATTATGTCGCAATCAAAGGATTTTTATATTGTATTAGGTGAAGTGTTTGAAATAATGCGTGCATGATTCAACTAAGGATGCCTGAAATGACTTTTCCTTCTCCAAATATATGAAGCAAGAACTCTGAAGGTGAGGCTTGCTCTTTGCTTGTGCTCACTCCTCGTGCCTAATTTTAATTTTTTTATTATTATATGGAATTGAAACAAGCCACACTTGTATTACTGCATTATCTTAGTATTTATACAAACCACAATGGTATTACAACAAACTGTATTTCAATGAGTTGGGCTCTATAAAATTGAAATATGCCCCACCCATATTAGATCATTACCACATTAAAATGGTATTTCAGTGAACCACATAGTGGTATTACAATAAACCATATTATCATGGCTCCCATGGAAATTGAACCTTGGTGGGCTCTTTGTGAACCAAACATTCTGACTAATCAGACTTCAATCCTGTGGGCACTTACTTTTAGTTTTTAAATTATACGAGAATCAGATTTTTATTGAATTAAATCAGTGAAAAATTAAAATTATGTTTTCTTAATATATATTAATATTTTACTTGTTACATTATTATATATTCTGGAAAACACTATGTTACTAATCATATTTGCTCTACTTTTATATAGTTACAGTTTTATTTATTAGCATTATCTTTTATAAAAATTCCAACCTTTGAATTTTTTTGCCCTTTGTTTGGTCGGAACTTTGTGAACATTGTAACAATGCTGACAAGTGATTACTCTGGACTGAAACTATATGCTTCTGTGCTGCACAAGAGTGCTATAACTGCTTATTCTAAGTTCATTATATTAGCTGTTTCTACCTTTAAAAGATCAACTGAGTCAAATATTTTAGGCTATAGGTACATAATGTATCTCATGAATTTGTTTCAAAAGTACTGTTGGTTACGAATCTGCCATGAGGAAAGGGTTTGGTATAATGCGCCCCAGATTCGCCCACCAGATTGAAAGGCCGGAAGGAAGGAATGCCTTCCGTGCCAATCTCCGGAGAAGGCCGGCTTCCTGTGGGTTTTCTTTAGTGTTTTAGCTAAAAGTGCAGGGAAAGAGATAAAGTGCGGAAAGAGATCCAAATGTGATTGGAGCACGGCAACGATCAATCACCACTACTAACAGCAATTAAATACAACACACACCATAGAAACTACAGCTATCATGCATCCTATGTATCCTCTATCTATGCATTCCAGGAATACTTAACCATCAAATACTGGAATCCAGAGTTCAGTATAACAGTAAGCAATGGAATAAGAAACATGAGGCAGAAATGACAAGGAGAGGCAGCATACAAGATGATGACAGTAAGCAGAGCCAAGTATGTGTCTTGCATTCAAAAGCAAACATATAGCTACAATGGTTCCCTAGCAGTATATTCCCCTTCCACCTCTTTACAATGAAATGGTGTGGCTATTTATAGCCCAAGTTCCCCCGATTACAATTACGGGCACAAAGTCCCAGACCGGACAATAGCTGACAAAAGCGGCAGAAGGGTTGCTGATGCTGACTCCTGTCGGCGAGGACTGTACTTGCAGCAAGGTCTCCCTGAAAGCTGTACAGCTACGTGGCAGCACGTTGGGTGAAACTTCTAGTCAGCAGGAATGCAGGTAGCTGTGGTAGATGGAACTTTACATCAACTTAAATGGAGGCAGCTGGCGTAGGTGATGCGGTCCATGCTTGTCCTTTATCCTGTCACATCTCGGCTTGAATCCCGAGGCTAGACACTTGTCGAATTCTGATGAGTGACACATGTCTGCCTTGAAAGGCATTTTATCCAACTTCGCCCGGGATCAGAGCGCCATTGGGTAGCGCAGGTGGGAAACAGCGCAGTTGGGGAGGCCTCCGTGCCTTAGCCAATTTCTGGGCTTGTTTGATGAATGCTGCCCAACTGCGCACCGGTCAGAGGGCGCAGCCCGACTTCGCTGCGAAGTCGGGTTGTGCACCGGCACTTGGTTGTTTAGACCGCTGTTCGGACTGCGCACAAAAAGGGGAGCGCACCCCGACTTCGCTGCGAAGTCGGGTTGCGCTCCAACACTTAGCCAAATTTTGCAATCACTGCTTCCCAAGTGCGCACAGGAAGAAGAGCGCACCCCGACTTCGCTGCGAAGTCGGGTTGCGCTCTCACACTTAGCCAAATTCTGCTTCTTTTCAGCCTGTCTTCGCACTTCGCATCCCCTAGTGCGCTCCAACTTGAGGGCGCACCCCGACTTCGCTGCAAAGTTGGGTTGCGCCCTGACACTTAGAATTTTTCAGGGAATACTGGCTCTGTTCTGGGAATTTGACTGGGGGAAAAGTACAATGGAAAAGGGAGGAATGAAACTGCAGGAATGGGAGAAGGGAAAAATGGAGAAAGGGAAGAAAGAGGAGGAGGGAAGGAAGAGCAGCATACTTACAATTTTTGAAAACATGGCACCCCGTGCAAAATGTGACAACAAGTACATTAAACATAACTCAAGAGCTTTCACTTCAAAAGATTATAATATCATTGGATTAAAGAGAGATGACACAGTGGTAAAATGCCTTAAAGCTAGTAATATTACTAAATTGAATCTCTTGATCTACATCCTGTGGCCTGTTTGCAGATCAGAATGAATCCCAAGCAGAGTTTATGCTTAAAGCTTATGAATAATGCATCTCTTATCAATTAAATCAGGCATTATATTGCTATTAACAGCAAAGTTTAGATCAATATTAGTATTTTTAATTTCCATTTATGTTGTGTTGGATGGTAGCAATTAGCTTTCAAATATACTGATTATTTTTAATTTTCTAAATTATATTTTCCCTGAAAAATTGAGAATAAGTTTTGACATATGGATACTAGTGATTACTTCTAATTTGTTGTCTAGAATATGATGTTTCAATTTGTTTTTCTAGTTATAATGTTTTGGTTACTTATGTCTCTCGGATTGGCTTTTTATCTATCTGTCTATCTATATCGCTATCTATCTTCTTTTTTTAAGCGAAAAACCCCTTGCGGGGCCGCCTTGGTTTGAGAGACCACGACCAGGGGGTTCTACACCGTCAAAGTCACCCGGGAGTCTCGCCCGGCCCTGCCTGCACCAACATTATCAATTGGATTTTGGATACCCAATTCAACTTTTTGGTAGGGTGGAGATTCGAACCTGGGACTTCCCTTGGAGGATTGCCCTCTCCTCTCCAACTCACCTACAACACCTGGGTGCTATATCACTATCTATCTGTCCATATAAAATTGCATCATATGTTACACATCAAACCAAAAGATTCACACTAAATGAACACAATTGATACAAGGAAGTTCTCTTCCTATAAAACCAAGGAATGAAAGCAATTGATCTTTAGCAACAAAAGATAAATAACCCACACTTTTTCAGAACCACACAAAAATGCCTTGAATATGCAGGGCCAAGCCTTGCTTAAAGAGTTTTCAGTCCTATAAGCTAAACAAAGATGTGCTTTCTTGGAAGGTGGCTTTACAGTGAGCTTGCAACAGAAAACTCATGGCAGCCAAATAAAGGCTGCTATATAGTTTAACAGCTCTCCCCACCTACCCTCAATTTCCCCAAGAAAAGATATTTGCCCTGAAACCAAGGCCAAAATTTGGTGACTAGAACTTCATAAAAAAAATAGCTGATTGACTTCTCATGTCCACACTGGCTATAAGATTAATCTGACTGGATAAAATATTAATCTGATTGAATACCACTCTTTGAAAAGTCAATTTTATCTTCTTGGCAGATACTCTTGTAACCAAGTGTAATATTTGTCTGTGTGTCATACTTTGGTCACCTTTTGACTTTAACAAAATTTCTGTTTTCTTTTCCTTTATTTATTCTTGTTAAATTTCGTTTTCTACATGGTATTAATTTGATTGCACAATCTTGCTGTTATGCTATTAATACTTTCTGATAGTGATGGAAATGTTGCAATTATTCAGGTGTCCATGGTATTTCGTGGATCAAGTTTCCAAATTTTTGCAGATACTTTGGCATCTAATGGAATCATCAAGGCTTTGACTGTGCCTTCTGGATCAAGCAAATATTCAAACACTAGTCTGAAGAAAGGAGATATTTACAGGGAAGCAATCAGGTCTGGTGCAAAGGGTCTACCTTTTCTGAAGGTTCTTGACAATGGTGAGTCCATCAATGCTTGATTTCTTTGTTCTCTTGATGATTAACAAATGTACTTTTGCTCCTTGGAAGGCATGTATCATGTATTATTTAAATTTAATTTAACAAATTTTAATACCTGATATTACGGAACATTGATATAAAGTTCATCAATGGTCTTGCCAATATGTGATGAATTTTATTGTTTTGTACTAGAATTTCTTGCCATTAGATGACCAATAAATGCTTGTATAATCATAATAGGTTGTCTTGAAGGCATTCCAGCACTGATATCAGATTTGGAAAATAGAAAAAGGGAGGATTTGCTTAATCTGTGTTCTGCAAAATACGGAGATTTAATCATTTTTGCAGTAGGCCATCCTTCGGCTGTGAACAAAACACTTGATCGGCTGAGGACATTCTTTGCTCATGATCTAGGACTGATTGACAATGTGAGTGAATATATTCTTTTAGATTGTATAAAATATATATACTCAAATGATTTCCCTTGACTGCCTAGTGCTATACAATGTTGGTTTTTTTCTCTAAGTTCTTGATTAAAGTTTTATATTTTCAATTGCATAGTTTATGCTTTGTTATAGAAATTTATGCTCTCATATGAATTGATTGTGTGCACATAATTGGAAATTTTGGTGTTCTTGTTTTGTGTCAGTTTTCTTGTTCATAGTAGTTAGTTTGCTATTTATGTGGTAGTTGTATTGCAAAATAATTACAACATTGTTTCAGAGCCAATTTCTGTCTTTTTTGCTTATGGTGTGGTTGTTTTTATCTGTGTGTGATTATAAGCATCAGAGTTGATCATTTGTTTTGTGCCTTCTGTTGTGTAGTCTGCACATTCAATTTTATGGGTGACAGACTTTCCGATGTTTGAGTGGAATGATTTGGAGCAGAGATTTGAGGCAAGTATTTTAAACTTGGATAGCTATTGTCGTTTTATGTGCTGATGAATTTATGAACCTACTTTAAGGCATTTATTTTTGCCCGCCATGTATGGGCCATGTATAATTTGTGTGCAGTTGTTGAAGCAGCTAACATTTATAAAATTGTAATACAGCTCTATGTCTAGTGATAGGCAAAGTTGTTTGCAAAGGCTCTACAGAATGCTGAACATCTGTATCCAAATTTTCATTCATGTTGCTTTCTTAAAGTTTCTATTTTACCTTTTTGTTGGATCAATTGGGTTGCTATTGATTAGTCACACAACCGTGATTTTGCCCATGGGTAGTGGCCTCTGAAAATGCTCAAGTCCAGTTTTACCTAGATGCAGTAGAAATGGATTACAACACATTGGAATACAATTCCATTACCACTTAGATAAACAAAATATACAATGGGAATAACTTACAATTACAAATGGATACACTGTGCACACAACATGTATCCTGCACAACAACTATCTGCAATACATCATACTCTGACAAACCATCAACAACACACTTCGGACAACAACATGCACACACACTCCCAAACAAATAGATGGATGATAGATCATCATCATCATGTATTCGGGAAATGTAAGGGGTCTACTTATACTTTTCCTAGGAAGGGGAGGTAGTTGCCAACTTCCTTGTACCTAACCTAACTACCCCTACATGACAATTCTTATTACTAGACATTGTAATTACATGACATTTGAATTACATGTACATTCTAGTTACACGAACATCCGAATTACATGTACACTCATTTCATCAAACACTTAGTGTACAAACTTCAAAATGATAAAACTTCATTCATTGATTATGTAGACATGTCAATTTGCCTACCTACATCTATCCCCTCCTCTAGACTTGTCGGTGTCCTCAACGACACATGAGCTGAACATTGGGGATAGAAGCCCTTAACACTGTACTGAAATCTCTTGTTACACTTCTTTTGCTTTCTCCTATTCCAGACATCTTCTGCAACTAGCATCACTTTAAATTGCTGCCAGCAACACATTGTTCGCTGATTGCTCACTCCACTTATTGAAATTGGTCGCATCATTGACATGACAGGCAACACTTGTCGCCAACATTGTCGAGGGTCAAGGGGGTGGAACCATTGAAACCCTCCTTGTCGAAACTGAATTTTTCTCCTTGTCTACATTTTGGTAGCCTTCACTTGACCCTCTTAAACAACTTCTCAACTCCGAATGACTTTTCCTTGGCTCTAGATGACCTCTTCTTAGCCTCATATGACCTAACTCCTGGTTCAGATGACCCATTTCTTGGCCCAGACGACCCAACTCCTAGGTTAGACAACCCTAGACCAGGCGACCCACCTCCTGGGTTAGAGGACCCACCTCCTGGGTTAGAGGACCCACCTCACGGGTCTAACGGCCCTGGGCCTCACGGCCTAGACGATCCATACAATTTCCTTGACAGTCCAACTGAATTGTATGACGACCTAGCTTTGTCAAACAACCTTCCTCCTTCCTTAGATGACTTGTTTCAGAATCCAGACTTTCTGCCTCTGTAGTTACACAACCTAAGACCAGCTCCAGATGGCCTGACTTCATCAGTCTACTTGTGGGTGTTATCTTTGTTCCTCTTGAGCTTTCTTCATCCAATGGATAGGATTATTCTCTTGTTGAATAACTTTCTTAACACTAACATTATTAAGAAGCTTAATATCTGCTACTTCATCTCCAGTAAAACCTCTATTGGGGTTCTTGACTTTCACTATGGATTTTGATGAACCTTCTTCATGTCTTCCTATTGTTCTAGCAGAGGCCATATAATCTTTCAAAGAGGTGAGGTTGAATTGTCTCTGAAGTTCATTCCTAGTAGGTGGTAAAAATTATTCTGTGAACATATCCTCTAGACTTTTGTAATGTCCCCATCCTAGTCAGCATCATGATGCAGTGTGAGACTTGCCTACTCACGGGTTCCCGTAGGCAGGAGGGAGTTGTGTGGGGACCCACATGGACAGTTTGGATGATGTCGGGGAGGGTGGAGCTCTTGATTGCCAGTCTTCTGACCGTTTTGGGCATCTTTGCGGGGACTTACTATTTTTAGTAAGTCAATTCTCTGGAGGTTTCAGTGGAAGCGGATGTTACGGATGGACAGTAGAGCTTAATGGGTATCCGTTTCCGTATTTTGTTTGGTGGTTGGGTGTTAGGAGAGCAATAATTTTAATGCCCGAAGATTTATAAGGTTATATTTAAATATAAAAGTTAATTATTTTAATGTTGGGCATATTTTATTGATAAAGGGGGGCCTTATGACCACTTGATTTAAAGGTCATATTATAAAGACTTGATTAAAAGTTATTTTAAATGTGTTTTTCCTCCCTAGGAAAGTGGGACGACCCCCTCAAGGGGTTCTTTTGAGTAAAGTGAAAACAAATTATCCCACATTGCTCATGGAAATGGATTGACCAGCTTGAGAGAAGAATAAATAGAGCTTGTGAGAGCATTTGAAGACATCTTTGGCAATTGTATTCTCTTGGAGTCTTTGAAGGAGAGCTTGCATTGTGCAGGAGTTTCTCATTGCTGCTTTGTTGTGACGAAAACCACAACAGAGGACACCATTGCTGGGAGTGAAAGATCTCCTTACTTTGGTTAGTTGCATTCTCAATCCTTGGGAGTGACTTTGAGCAGAATTGGAGGCATACTTCAGTATCAAATTGATGTTTCTTGTGAGAGTTTGAAGACATTATCAGCTGTACATTATTTGTACTTCAACCCACAAGGAGGCCGTACCATTTTGAGGTGAAATCAGCTTGTGCAAGGGGAAAATTCAGCTAGGGTTTGATTGTATTGTAACCATACTTCCTCATACAGCCCAGCCGCTTCATATAGGAGTGAATTTAGTCAAGTTCGTGGCAGATTGGAAGAGTCCTTGGCAGCCGTACAACTTCCCAGCCTGGCCGTACAACTCAGAGAGGGACGTGGGACTTGGGTGTTGAGACGCCTTGTTTTTTGGAGCTTTCCAAGCTTGCATTGTCATTGTCTCAATAGAGGGTGTTTAAAACTGCCACTAGTTTGATGGAGAAGTTTGTAATTTGAAAGTTATGAGCAAAACAATGAGTTTTCTGTAGCTGACATGCAATTTCCAGTTTATATCAGACCTTCATATTTCCGGGTATTCTCATTTTAATGCAGTTTCCTTCATTGGGTTTGTTTATCTATATTAGAGGAAGCTTGTGTACAAATTTGGTAGCATCCGGAGTTGTAGAAACAAAGTTAGAAGCATTTCTTTATTTCAGCAGTGTGTGTTTCTTTTTTCTTTCATATATTGCAAAATACACAAAACCCAAACCAAAACACCAAACCGGAGTGATAAGTGGCAATCTCAGTTGGGGGTTGCATACTACAGTGGTATCAGAGCACAGGCTCAACTCTGCCAGCCTGTGAGGTTTAGCACATGAGTGACAGAGAACAGAGATACCAGGAAAGGGAAAGAAGAAAGGCTGAATATCAGACTTATCAGAGAGGTACCCAACAGATACAGTGGTATCATACTGAACCGGAGGATCAACGAGTCTCACATATACTGGATATTCCTACAGGTTCATCTTCGGGTGAGTCAGTTGGGATGGCTGAACACAGGGATAACAGGAATGATAGAGACACAGATAGAGAGATGTTCCAGATGTTTTTACAGGGTCAGCAGCAGATCCAGCAGACCATGGCACAACTTTTAGGCCTAATGACGCAACAAATGACTATGAACAATCAGAATAATAACCAGCACCACGGTGGAAATGGGAACAATGGAGAATCAGTAGCTAACAGGGCCACGCCTGCTAGAGATAGAGCCACTTCCTCTAGGCCTTTGATGCCTACATTCCTTCCCAGGACCACTCATGCAGAAGAGGAACCAGAACCAGATTTGACTGAATTGCATAATCAGTTTAGACGCGAGTATGCAGCTTTGGATGAGGAGTATCATGCACTCATGCCCTTTAGGGAGTATGTGGAGATGAGGGCTAGACAGGAACAGAGGACTCAGGGTAGAGGTAGAGCACCACATGATAACAGGGAAGTGGGAGTTGAAGAGAAAAATTCATCTCATGAGGTATGCTCTTTTGAAAATCAAAATGACTCATTGATCACACATGCCTCCTTCGTTGATGTAAATGTGCAAGAGGAAAGGAATCAAACTGCGGAATTGACTTCAAATTTGGGCTTTCCTAATGAGATAGATGCACATAATGACAAAATTGTGGAGATGAATTGTACCAACTCAGAGGAAGGACGAATGGTGTTTATTGCTGATTACAAAACAGCCTACACCAATGTGACCACTAATGCAAAATCAAATGATGAGCATGCTGAAAGTGATGCATACTTTAATTCAGCACCTAGTAATATTCATTTATTACATTCCAATGAAGACAGTACAGGAGAATTTTGGTCTAGTACCCAAATCCAATCATT
This sequence comes from Wollemia nobilis, assembly GCA_028583015.1. NCBI lineage: Eukaryota > Viridiplantae > Streptophyta > Pinopsida > Araucariales > Araucariaceae > Wollemia > Wollemia nobilis. The sequence goes on from JAQPPZ010001422.1 coordinate 5,227,815, forward strand.
GGTAAAAAATGTAACTGATGAGTCTCTTGCTGACTGTCATACATTCTCAGATTCAGTGCGGGTTGGCTTTGATGGTATAGGTGAACAGGCAGCAATTTTTATAACAGCTTCTATGGAGGTGACATTTAATCATCGTGATGATGATTATTCAGACCATGAGCAGAATATTCCTCTTCAGATTTCACCTGGAATTGATTTACAGGATAGTCGGGAAAATGTGGTGAAGCATGATGTTTGGATTGAGCCTGCTGAAATTATCAGACCAACAATTAAAGGTAAGAAACTCATTCATCCTTTGGCTCATAATTCTATGCATATCAATAGGAGATGGATGTTTGGTACTATGGCATTTCATCATGGTTTTCATAAAGCAATACACATCTATCTTCAACCAAGAATATGGGATCCTGGAACTCTTCTTGAGCATTGGGCAATAACAATCAAAGGTTGTCCTCCATATAAGAAGCACAATTTCCAGGATAAGACAGTAGCTATTACCTGTTGTCATGGTGTTGAGAGTGCTTGTGATCAGCCTTTCAAGAGGTGTGATGATACCTTGAGGCATATATATGTATTCCTAGACATCAAAGATGATGGGAGAAGAATACCCTGGATGTTTGCTGACCGAACTTTATATGATCCTTCTTTTGAGTTGCATGATGTTAGGTTGGGAGAAGAGCACGATTTAGATGCCGAATTGATACTCATAACTAATGATGAAGGATCACTCTTAGCAAGCTTGAGGGCTGATTGGTATAATTTATCACATGGAGACAAGGGTTGTTGTATTGTTGGACAGCAGCATGGTGGAGCTATGTCAGCATTGAGTAACACAACCCAGGATCGTGTGCATATGATGTTAGTCGCTATGGATGATGGGTTGCATTCTTCATTGGGAGACGAGTTGTATTTTTCTTCAGGAGAGGAGACAGATTTCTGCCGGATTGATTGTATGTTTCATCAGGATGGAATTTATATAGGGATACGTTGGCACCAAACTTTTCAGGACATAGAGCTTGACCACTACAGTTATTCTAGTTCAGACTGGGAGGATGAGCAGATATTGCAGCATCCAGCTCTCCAATTGCTTGTGGGCAAGCAATTTCAGGGAGGGAGGACTGTAATGTCCCCATCCTAGTCAGCATCATGATGCAGTGTGAGACTTGCCTACTCACGGGTTCCCGTAGGCAGGAGGGAGTTGTGTGGGGACCCACATGGACAGTTTGGATGATGTCAAGGCGGGTGGAGCTCTTGATTGCCAGTCTTCTGGACCGTTTTGGGCATCTTTGCAGGGACTTACTATTTTTAGTAAGTCAATTCTCTGGAGGTTTCAGTGGAAGCGGATGTTACGGATGGACAGTAGAGCTTAATGGGTATCCGTTTCCGTATTTTGTTTGGTGGTTGGGTGTTAGGAGAGCAATAATTTTAATGCCCGAAGATTTATAAGGTTATATTTAAATATAAAAGTTAATTATTTTAATGTTGGGCATATTTTATTGATAAAGGGGGGCCTTATGACCACTTGATTTAAAGGTCATATTATAAAGACTTGATTAAAAGTTATTTTAAATGTGTTTTTCCTCCCTAGGAAAGTGGGACGACCCCCTCAAGGGGTTCTTTTGAGTAAAGTGAAAACAAATTATCCCACATTGCTCATGGAAATGGATTGACCAGCTTGAGAGAAGAATAAATAGAGCTTGTGAGAGCATTTGAAGACATCTTTGGCAATTGTATTCTCTTGGAGTCTTTGAAGGAGAGCTTGCATTGTGCAGGAGTTTCTCATTGCTGCTTTGTTGTGACGAAAACCACAGCAGAGGACACCATTGCTGGGAGTGAAAGATCTCCTTACTTTGGTTAGTTGCATTCTCAATCCTTGGGAGTGACTTTGAGCAGAATTGGAGGCATACTTCAGTATCAAATTGATGTTTCTTGTGAGAGTTTGAAGACATTATCAGCTGTACATTATTTGTACTTCAACCCACAAGGAGGCCGTACCATTTTGAGGTGAAATCAGCTTGTGCAAGGGGAAAATTCAGCTAGGGTTTGATTGTATTGTAACCATACTTCCTCATACAGCCCAGCCGCTTCATATAGGAGTGAATTTAGTCAAGTTCGTGGCAGATTGGAAGAGTCCTTGGCAGCCGTACAACTTCCCAGCCTGGCCGTACAACTCAGAGAGGGACGTGGGACTTGGGTGTTGAGACGCCTTGTTTTTTGGAGCTTTCCAAGCTTGCATTGTCATTGTCTCAATAGAGGGTGTTTAAAACTGCCACTAGTTTGATGGAGAAGTTTGTAATTTGAAAGTTATGAGCAAAACAATGAGTTTTCTGTAGCTGACATGCAATTTCCAGTTTATATCAGACCTTCATATTTCCGGGTATTCTCATTTTAATGCAGTTTCCTTCATTGGGTTTGTTTATCTATATATATATATATATTTTTTTTTTTCTGAATTTACATGGTGGAATCGGTAGCCGCCACGAATCAGGGCAGGCTGTCCAGCTTTTATGGCCGCCACAGTATTCTGCGCTGTCCGCCCTAGAAGCCGCCACACAGATCTTCGCGCAGTCCGCCCCTATAACCACCATGCCACAATCGTTTTAAACCTTTTACGCTGCTGAAAGCACCAGGAAAGGGACAAGCGTTCAGTCCGGCGAGGCCCGAGATTTGAACCTTGGACCTCCGCCGCCCTTAGGAGGTTTGGATGAAGTTTGTTTATCTATATTAGAGGAAGCTTGTGTACAAATTTGGTAGCATCCAAAGTTGTAGAAACAAAGTTAGAAGCATTTCTTTATTTCAGCAGTGTGTGTTTCTTTTTTCTTTCATATATTGCAAAATACACAAAACCCAAACCAAAACACCAAACCGGAGTGATAAGTGGCAATCTCAGTTGGGGGTTGCACACTACAACTTTCCTCATCTATGTTGTGTTGAGCTTGATATCCAAGACCTTTTGATTATCTAATGAAATGGATTCTCCTTATATTTACTCAGCGGTAACAAACTGTCTAAATACATCATTATGGGTTGTCATACTCCCAAAATCATATGTAAGGAATCTCATTAATCGAAACATGTGATAGATTTGAGGAGCAAATTTGTGTACCAATCTAAGGTGGGCACCTTAAGGGATCTAGCTAGAACCTTGGTCACAACATTGAGATTTGTATATAACCAGTCCTTAAAAGTATTTCAAAATCCGTTTATGAATACCTTGATGTCTTGCGTTCCATTATATGAAAGCACTGGGACTTCAAGTAATCTAGTATATGCAATATGAGGTGCTAAAGGTTTGTTGAGAAACTTTCTCAAAGCAGGATTGTTTACTTGATTTGTATTTTAATGTATTGGTCTCATTGGTTGGGGTGGAGGTGTTATCACTTGTTGCCTTGGGTAAAATGATTGTTTGCGTAGAAAAGTTGCCAGAGGTTCCACCCACTTATACTAGACTTCTAGGGTGGGGGGGTCAGGATGTTTCTCGATAGGATTAGCCAATTTTTGTATATGTGATATATTTGGGCAGATGTTCTTCAAATTGTGTTCCATCAAGTGAATGGACTTTAAAGATTTCAGATCCATTAGTCTCGAGCATGCTATATTCTTATGAGGTATATGCCATTTTTGAGAATTGTTGCCTTTCTTGTCTAAGTAAGAGTATGTATCAAATCATCTTTTATTTTAAAATATGAGCCATTAGCAATAATGAAAATGGAATTTTGACTCTTAGGGCATGCCATTGGTTGGTGAATGGTACTAGGCGATCTTGAGCAATGGTTGGGGATAATATATTGTGGTGAAGGTCTAGGATATGGTGTATGACGTAGGGGATAATTATGGGAAGGTGAACGGGTAGGACTTCTTTCATGTGCAGGCTACCATACCTCTTGAAGTAAAACACAGGTTAGGAGGGTTTGTGTCTGACATGTAGATTGGTTTTCGCATCTGATTCTACTTCTAAATTCCTAAGTAGGGTGGTTAGAAGGCAGATCAGATGTGGGGATTGGACCACTTAGAAAATTTTGAGCATTGGAGGAAAGCAAACATTCTTCATCACTATTTTTGGCTTTTGAGATTTTTCAAATATTTATTCAAAAGTCTCTTGACAAGGCTTTTATATATGGCTTTTTTTGCAAGGTTCTTCTTGAAATATTTCATAAGACTTGTTATACAGTTTTCCTCCATTTGAGTGGTAATGCACACGTCTCTTTTTCTTTTTGTTTAAATAGACTATCCCACCAAACATGGAGTGCTTTCTTAACTTTAGGTGTTTGTTTTGGACTCTCTATTCCAAATTCCTTATTAGTCTCTCTTAAATTTTTTAAATATGCTTTTCTTTTGACCAAGGTTCCACGAGCCTGGGGGACGGGGGGACGGGTTTCGGGGGACGGCGAGGGGACGGCAAGCCGATTTTAGGGGACGGCTCTGGGACGGCTGGGGGGACGGTTGGTATAATAATATGAAAATTGAAATTTTATAGAAATTTAGAATAATCTACTCATTCAGAATTCTACACACGACAAAAATGATATTAGGATATTCATATTGATATTAGTTACTAAGTGCAGCCATTTAATTGTTTCAACAAATATAACTTGAAGGTTCAGCCAGGGAAATCAAGTGCAATCTGCCAATCTCAAACAGTTAACCAAATTAGTTACTATTGCTCAAGTAATGAATGCCACATTATTCAGCTTTTAACATCATTTTCAACAATGTACTAAAGAACATAAAGAAAAGATTAAAGCAAAAGTCACAATTTTCTCATTGAAGTCTATGTCCTAAACTCAATGGGATTTGTCTCTTTGTAAGAATAAGACAAGTTGGTGCCAAGCATTCCTCATCTGTATTTTCTCAATGGAAGTGTATGCAAAGCAAACAATTTAGGCCACTTTGCAGCAAATCAATAACCATTTATAGCAACAAAGGAACACACGTAAAAGCAAAACAGTGAACATGAATCTAATTGGATGCTATCTGTTTTACAAAATCTTCATTCTTGAACATTAGGTAAATCAGCAATAGAAGCATTTTGGACCAGGGTCTTTTTCTCACCAAATAAAGTGCCATTCCAGTAAGAGTTATCATGCCGCTTTTACTAGTCAACAACTTCATCATGTTTTTACCTTGCATGATTTTCTGAATTATGAACCTGAATTAAGACATGCAAAGCCATGATCTAAAAATGTTTTCAAAAATGCAGTCAAGAGGCAAGTCTTGTAAAACTTGCTTGTTTCATTTTTTAACATCCTACAATTTAACTATTTTTTTCCTTGTCAGCTTCCTTCTCAAAAGATTTTGATTAACCTTGTTTAAAGGGATTTTGTAAATTTATGCTTATTAATTTTGTATTCTTGGTTTTTCTTTGGAACACTATTTCCAGCTCTCTCCATACTGTTGTTACACAATGTAGTATTTGAGTCCAAATACCTGCTTTGATCATTTGCGGACATTAAGAAACTTCCTTTCTTTCTAAGTAATTTTCACTAGTATGAGTAGGGTCTCTCTTTGTTACTCTTTATGTTATTCAGTGATCTTCGCTTATTATATCAACAATCTTTATCCCTCACTTGTAATTTTAGAATATTGTAACTTTTGCTTTAATCTTCATAGAACAGATTGGCTGAGGACTTGCTTTAGAATACTATAATTTTTGCTTTAATCTTCATTTGTGGAAAGTCAAAGTCATCATTTTCAACAATGTACTAAAGAACAGATTGAAGAACACAAATATCTTACAATGTACTAAAGAACAGATTAAATTTTCATTTTTAATTCTTTTTTAGTTTTTCTTTTGGCTGAGGACGCCCAACCATGGGGGACGGCTAAGTCCCTTTGGGGACGCTCAGGCCGTCCTTAGGGACGGCTAGGCGTCCCCGGGGATGGTTGGAAGGTGCCCACCCGTCCTCGGGGACGCCCAGCCGTCCCTAGGGACGGCCTGAGCGTCCGCAAAGGGACCCAGTCGTCCCCGGGGACAGCTGGCCGTCCCCAGGGACGCCTCAAAATAGGGGACGTCTTGGGTACGGGAGGCCGTAGGCCTCAGGTGTCCTCGGGGACGTTTCCAAGCCGTCCCCCAAAAGGGGGACGGGGGGAAACATTCCCAATGCCTTCCCCTCGTGCTGGGGGACGCGGGGTACGGGGGGACGCGTCCTCGTGGAACACTGCTTTTGACCTTTAAAAATCTTTCATAGGTTTCATCGTTAATGGTCTTGAAATAGGTAAATGTTATCTTTTTCTCAACTGTGGGAGGGTTATTCTTAACAATGGCATTGAAACTATAAATTTGAACTTTGCCTTGTTGGATATGTAACTCATTTTCATTTAAGGGTTGGGAAGATGAAACATTATTGGCTTTGAAGGCACCTTGATGACTGGTTAATGGCTTTTTGTAAATATCATGCTTTTGATTTGTGTTGAGGATTATCACTTGAGGCTACATACTTTGCAAGTAAAGCATCTTATCTTTCTCTTTCTTCCTTTTGAAAAGACTCCGAAGTCAAAAGTTTCTCCTAAAACAATGTTGTGCATGATTTTTCTCAAATGGCTGCTATTGTCAAAGTCATCACTGGGTTTACCATGCCAAAAGCAAAATGTTCCATCTTTATACCATCTTGGTTTAGGTCTATTCTCATTAAATTTCAAAGGCTTGGTCCTTCATTAAAGCATTGCTTTCCTATGTTGTTCCATGGTTATTAGGACTCTCATCAAATTCATGTTGGTCTACTCGTCGTTGTTATCTTTGGTCTTCTTGAGCTCTCTTCATCCAATTGATAGGGCAATTCTCTTGTGGTTCATATCTTTCACTATGGATTTTGATGAACCTTTTTCATATCTTATTGCTGTTCTAGCATGGGCCGTACAATCTTGCAAAGATGTGACGTTGAATTCCTAATAGGTGGTAAAAGTGATTCCGTGAACATCTCTTCAAGACATTCCTCATCTATGTTGTGTTTAGCTTGATGTCCAAGATCTTTCCATCATCTAATGAAATGGATTCTCCCTGTATTTGCTTAGCAGTAACAGATTGTTTTAAGACATCATTGTGGATTGTCATAGCACTGCTCATATGTTAGATCTGGAGGGAAATTCATCTACCAACCTAAGGTGGGTGCTTTAAGGATATAGCTAGAACCTTAGTCATAGCATCTAGATACATATCTAACCATTTCCTAAAAGGGTGCAAAATCCTTTCATAAACACTTCAACGTCTTGCATTCTGTCATATGAAAGCGGTGGGACTTTAAGTAATCTAGGGTATGTAGTATGGTGTGCTAAAGGTTTGTTGAGCCACTTTCTCAAAGCAGTTGTGTGCCTGGTTTTTATTTCTATATACTGGACCTAATGGTTGGGGTGGACATGTTATCACTTATTGCCTGGGTTGATGAGGAATAAAATTCCTCATTCAATTAATTATTAATTAAATTTTTTAATTTAATTAATAATTAATATAACTTTATGAAAAGTTATATTGTAAAAAGGCACATCTATTCAAATTGTGCCTATTCATTTTAATATTTTTATTCATAAATATCAATGAAAGAGTTCAGCTTCGAATCAATAAAATATATCTTCCTTGCCCATAAAGGTCTCCGTATTAGTGGTATCAAAGCATACCGATCCTGTGGATCGGGTAGCTCCATAACCTGGTTTCCGCAAATTGTCCTTAAATACGGCCGTCTGAAATTTTCGGACTGTTTCGGATGTTAGGGCAATCCAGGAGCTGGCACCTTGTTGCCTAGCCCAGAATATGTCCGGGATCTACAGGAGATCCAGGAGCTGACAAAGCATGTCAAAGAGCTGTGCCCAAATGATGAAGACCATGTCAAATATGGATGACACGGCTTGGAAAGAGTTCCTCGGTATTGAGGACTCCAAGTTGGAAGTCAAAAATGATGACTCAAGCCTTGCTTTGTTAACCACAAACCTAAGCATTGTGGACATGATCAAAGCCAATTTTAAGGGCAATCTTGAGACTCTTGCCCAATCCCTGGAGGCCCTGCAGGTGGGGGCCGATAGATGCATAAATGGACAGTTTGTACACCTTTCTCTTCCTCTTCCTACAGGTTGGTATAAACTTGTTTCAATATGTGCAAAGAAAGAAATCCCTGCAGTCGTAGAAGAATCTGCAGTTGTTACAACAGAGTCTTCAGAGCAGCAAATGGCTTATATTTCTGTAGAATCTTCAATGGTTGAAAATGCTGCCAATTCAAATATGACAGTATTTCCCAGGACTGGTTCAGTTGGTATGGTATTTCAGGCAAAAAGCCTAGAAACCGAGGAGCCTGTTGCAATAAAGAAAGTGCAGCAGTTGCCTGTTGCAATAATGAAAGTGCAGCAGTTGCTCCAATCCTTCAACCGAAAGGAGATTTGTAAGAGCGAATCCTCCAGAACCATAGGCTTGTTCAGATTCCCAACTTCAGTACACGGGAACCAATGCCTGCCAACGTTGAGTGTCTTCACAGTTTTCCCATGCTTCGACGTCACACCTGGTTTCCGCAATCTGCAATGCCTAACCTGTTCCTCCGTTCCACCTCCTCCATCATGGCCACTTCCTTGGCCACCACCATAGCTTTGCCGTCTTGTCCCAACGCCACGGTTGAGTGCTATCACCAGAGTATCACCAGAGCATCAATTACTTGGCTGGAAAAAAAAAAATCTACTGCTATCACCAGAGCATCAATTTTGGTAAAGAACGTGGAAGGATCTACGACCAAACCTATTTGTGAACTACGCAAGGGGGATATTGTGGAGCTTATCTACTCTGACATGGGTAAAGCATTCGGAGTACGACGATACATACGTACATGGCTTGTACCGTTCTGTGGTGAACTATGGAATTGGATTTGGAGCTGGACGCTGGTTGGCAACTCTTCAGCGCTAATGTGGACACCTCGCTGTTATGAAGGCAACAAAACCCTCCTGAAATCTCTGAACAATTCCAAGCCCCTTTGGGCGGCGTATCACGAGTGGCTCAGCGGTTGGCCAACTTTCACAAGAATAAGTAGTCACTTAAAGCTAAATTGAACCATGCACAAATTCTTGGAGGCTTTCCAGATGAAACTTGATGTCAACTTACGTCCGTTCTTTAAATCTACAGATTATGCGCCGTTATCCAGTGGAGAATATTACTAAAGTAATTGTCAAGCAAACCATAAATTTTGAGGCATTCATCACATGGAGCATAAATCACTTATCCCACGACTTTCCATACATTTCAGAGAACTGCACATAAATGTAATTGCGGTTCTGGTACAACTCGCATTGAGTGTGGTATCATTTTAAAGCTTTGTGGGCTAGTTTCATGGATGTTGTATTCAAAGAAAGGAAGCACAACACTTTCTTATTGCAGCAATTGAGAAATGCCATATAGCAGTTAATATTAGGGTAATTTTGATTCATCTTTAAGCATGTTGGTTGTTTTGACCTCCCCTGTAAATTTTTCGGACTCATGAAAATTCAAAGATTGGACACTCCACTCTCCATGGTCCATGAGGACTAACAAATCAAACAATGGGACAAATGGCATTTCTTTTAAAAAATAATAATAAAATAAATAAATAAATAAAACCTATGGATCCAACACTCTGTGTGGTTTGGAAAACTAGCTACGGTTCAACGTTTGGTTTGGGCAGCAGAAACACTGACGTTGTCCAAGCGTCCTGTGAACCCATACAAGGAAAATGGGTTAATTGAACACGCAAAAAGGGCCTTTATCTTGATGATGACGTCGACTCTGTTAGTGGCCCCGCTGTTGGGGATTTAATTGCAGTTTTTTCCGACTGAAATTATAACTGATGACATATTCAACATCATTCATCACAAATAAATATGGAGCATCCACCTTTCAGCTGTTCATTTTTGCTGAAATCTCCTATCCTACCAGCCCTGGAATTTCATAGACACGTAAAATTGAAATTCGAATTTCAATGGGCCCATGGTTTCACAAGGGATGGGCACCTTTTAGATTTGCTATAAACACTATAAAAAGTGCGTCGAAATGAACAACAATTTTGCCATATTCTCATACGTTGAAACTATTTGCAAACATTTGGCTGTTGGCTCTATAAATATTCGAGCGTGTTCTGTCCCTTGTGTAGTCCAGAAATGGATTGTCAGATTTTGACATTACTTGTGAACAGAATTCGTTCTTTTCCGAAAAGGAAACGCAATTAAGCGCCAATCGTTGGAGCATTCCAAGATGTCCTCCGTTCTCTTGTCGTATAACAAGCAAAAATATTTCGTGTAGAAATGCAATTGATACGTCGTCCTTATTTGCTGGATCAGTTTTGGTATTATGTGTTATTTTGTAAATGTATGCAAAGTATTTGACGAAATGTGCGGGCATATATTTAATTATTATGTTGTAAAGTGCAATTTAATATTGTACGTAATAATCATAGTAGCAAAACTCGGACTCGGAAAGTTCGACTCGAGAGTCGGACTCGGGACTCGGCAAAAAAACTTGGCAAGACTCGGTAAAAACTCGGAAAAAAGAAAAAATGAAAAAAAAATACAAATTTTTATTGAAAAAATAAGTTTTTTCATGCATATTACTTATTAGTATATTCTAACACACTTACTCAACATTCAACATTATACAAATAAGAAATTAACAAGAGGAAGGAGCATATTCTAATAGCAAGCTAATAATTTTGTTTTATAATTTTTTTTTGGATACATAGGGAGTTGGTTACATCCACACTATTTTTAGTAACTGCCAAGTGCAAGGTTCAAACTACAGGGGCTGCCCCCAACAAGCCTATACCACCTCATTATTTTATAACCCGACATGAAGAGGACCATCGGTCGATCGAGATTCATACCATCGTTGTCGGTCTGGCGTGCACTCAAAGGATTCATAACAGACTATAACCTTTGCAGGCATGACCACTTTGGTTTATAAAATTATAAATAAATAATATAATGATAAAATTAAACTTAATATATAAAATTCAAAAACATTATTAACATTTTACAAAACATTAAATAATAATAAACTTTAGTGTATGACGGAATCACCCTAACTTAGTCCACCATGTTTAATAAATAAAATATTCAAATACCATGTTTAATAGAAAAACCATGGGACGGAATCACCCTAACTTAGTCCACCACGTTTAATAAATAAAATTTTCAAATACCATGTTTAAAAATAATCGGTGGGTTGTCTAGATTTGATTTCCTGGATGGTTGGTTGGGATCTATTAACTTTACTTTTATTAAAAGGTTCCTGAGAAAAAAAATTGAAAATAAAATTCTTCAAATATTAATAAAGCTAATATTTAATCCTAGCCATTTTTCCGGTTTTAGAATGGGAAGCCGTTTTTGAAAACTTCTTACCAAAATTCAAGGTAGAAGCGACATTCATTATTCTGGGGGAGTTTCGTGCATAGCAATTGTTTCGTTGGAAGTCGAGGGTTTTAGAGTGAAATAAATTATCGTTTTTAATTTTTTTTCCATTGCGGCGTGGTGGTGTGTATTAAATACAATGGCGACGGTGGCAGTGACGGTGACGGGAGAGGGTGCATTGAAGGTTAGAAAAGAATGAAAGAAAATGAAGGTGAAAGAACTGCGCGACGAACTTTCCAGAAGAGGTCTCAACACTAGCGGCCTCAAGCCTTCCTTGATCGAACGCCTCCAAAAATCATGCCATTCTCCGTCCGAATCGCCACACCCCACAGGACATGCATACGTGCATTCTGAAGCGGTTCCCATTCCCAAACAAGACGCGGATGATGTATCCATCAGCGAAAGATATATTTGTATTAAAATAAATTATAATTGAGGGATAAGCATTTTGAAGGTTTGAGAAGCAAAATTGCACATTCTCTCGTTAGTATAATAAACAAAGATTTCAGCATCTTGTTCGTGATTACGCACTGGCCAACTTGGATGCTTCGTGGAGCATCATCAAAACTTAACTGCCCTAGACGTAATTTTTTTTTTTTTTTTTTTAAACTTCCATTTTTTTGGGCCAGTCGAGTCCCGATGTCGGGACTCGGGAGTCCGTGTCGGACTCGGACTCGGCCGGACTCGGTTGAGTCCAAAAAAAAAGTCGGAGTGGGCTCGGTGCGGCTGAGCCCACCCGGGCTCGGACTTGGCCGAGTACTCGGGAGTCCAGAAGAGTCTGACTACTATGGTAATAATAAAGTCATGTAAAGTCATATTAAGTCATGTATGTCGGCTAAATTACTATTTCGTCCTGTAGTGGGAAATGTCATGTAATGCAAAAGCAAATGCACACGAAATGTAATTTGAGGGAAGTTATAAGGTAGTTGGAGGATAACTACTTTGTGGGTGTATAAATAAACCCCCCCTCATTCATTCAAGTTGTTCGTTCACCCATAGAAGATGTGCAGGCAGTAAGGAGAGCAATGTAGGGTGATGGATGCAGTCCATTGTTGTATGCAGCCATGAAGGATGTTCAGCCTAGGGTTTGCAGGCTGAGATTGTAATGCTGAAACTGTAATGCTGTATCATAAATGCCATTGTTAATATAAAACTGCTGTATTTACTGTTATCTACCATTGCTGCTGCTATTTCTGTCATTGCTGCTGTTATTAGTGCTGTTGCAGGTTTTCTGTGCATTATTATTGCTATACTACAATGATTGCAGATCTGTAGAACTATTAAGTGGAAATGGAACTGTGTGTGTAGCATGTTAAATTTCATTTCTACATTTCTCTCATGATTATAAAAATCAAGGAGCATCAGGAGAATGGTGTTGATTGGCCCATATTAAAATCCATTATCCCACACGTATCGTGGGACGGCTCATTGCGGTCTTTATATTGCTTTTTTTAATATTTTTTTTCCCCCTAAAAATGATCTCAAGAGAAAAAAGTGGTGATATAATATTTTAAGCATATTCTTAAGAATATTCCTCTAAGATTCTGTTAGGAGGAAAAATACCACCACCTTTTCTTTTACCTGGCGAGATGCTGTTTTCTCACATTTTGAGGCATTAGATTAACTACGAGTATAGCCTTATTTATATTTGTCGGAAAGCTCTTTTCGAGCCGAATCTAGTGGATGCACAATCCTTCAATTTTGTGAAGGTCTAATCAAGGTAATGGTGCATCAAAGTTCTTGTTGAGGATGTGGGTTTCATTTCCACTCCTCTGGTTTGCGATTGTAAACCTTCTATGAGTGCATTATCGGTGGTACCCGACACTTCACTTCTATATCAACCTCTACTTAAGGCTCCTTGGATTCCTCATCCTCCAGATTTTTCTTCCTCCTATTTTGAATGCATTGGGGACCAATGCGCATATTGTTGGGAGGAATGATGAGGAATAAAATTTCTCATTCAATTAAATATTAATTAAATAAAAAATTTAATTAATAATAAATTATTATTAATTAATAATTAATATAACTTTATGAAAAGTTATATTGTAAAAAGGCACATCTATTCAAATTGTGCCTATTCATTGTAATATTTATATTCACAAATATCAATGAAAGAATTTGGCTTTGAATCAATAAAATATATCTTCCTTGCCCATAAAAGTCTCCGTATCACAAGTAAAACGATTGTCTCGGGTAGAAAGGTTGCCATGAGGTTCCACCTGCTTGTGCTTGCTTTTTTGCCATTTGTTTCTTTATCATTTTGAGCTCAAGGCTTAAACTCTCTACCTACTTCTCAAGCTTATCATTTGTTTTATTAGCAGAATGCCTTTGGAATTATTCTTGGTGATATTGATTTTGCTTTTGGGATGTTGTTGGTTGTACCACTTTTGCTTTTTTCCCTTGCATTTTTTTTAAATCTTTTCTCTTTTTTTATGTTTTCCATGGCTGGGTTTGGTTGGATTATTTCTTCATTTATCGTATCAGGGTTTAGGGCTTGTGGCCTATTATTTTCTTGGAATATCCATTCGTGCTCCTCTATTGGGAAAAAAGGCTAATATAGGATTCACTTGCAACATCTCCTAGATGGTCGTGGGTCCTTCTTGATTTTGGGGTGGTTGTTGGTGGCTACTTTGGCCTAGTTGACTTGCTCAAATATGGGGTTGTCATAGGTTTTATAATGGTCTTCAAGTTTGGCATCATAATAATTTTTCATACATTAGAGTATTCCCTTAATAATGATAATAAAGTGGTACAATTTTGTGTGCAAAAATTAGGGTATGTGTGTGTTGTAAGACAGTTTTATAGTTTGGTTTGAATCCTGGCATTTTTCAAGGGATGAAAACTCTTTCATCACTTGTATGTATTTTTCTTTGCTTTTGTAATCACTCCCTATATATTGATGCATGTTATGAACCTTGCAGTAAAATAAAAGCACATTCACACAATATTGCAATAATAATACAAAATGAGCTTGAAATTAACAATATTGCAAGATGAAATGGAAATGCAGTAGATTATATTGTAGAAAAACAAGAACACATAATAGAATCACAGGTCTCTTCGAGGGGGAAACCTCCTTAGAAGCAGAGCTTTGATACAATAAAATATGAGATACCTTCATCTATGCCCCCTTGCCTTTTTAAAGACTCTTCGTAACCCTAACTATAACGCTCAAGGATCGGCATCACATGCAAGTGGCCACCCGAGCTAGAATCTTCTACCAAACAAGTAGTTACATTCTTTATAATGGTTACATTAAATGGCCTCACTTGTCTAGGTGCCTCAAATGCCACATACACATTATAAAACATTACATAATATTATTAAGATGGGGTACCCACGTTAGGAAGGGGGTAATTACATAATAAGGTTAGGATGGGGTCCCCACATTAGGAAGGGGGTAATTACATAATAAGGTTAGGATGGGGTCTTAATATGCCCTTCCCCTTCAAAAAGTTTTGTCCTCAAAGTTGAAGATGAGGAAACTACTGTTGTAATTGTTGGAGAGGCTCCCAAGTAGCATCTTCTGGCTGTAAACCTTGCCACTGGACCAAAACTTCAGTGATGGTGCGGTTATGGAGAGTGTGGGTTCCTCAGTCCAAAATGTTGTCAAGTTTTGCAGTATGTGAAGCGTGCATCTCCCTCATAATATCCTCACGGAGTGATGAAGTTTTGGAGACCACAATGCGACCCTGATATCGTAACAGTGTCCATCCCATGCATATCCGTCATGCGAAATGGGATCCCTTTGTAGTTGTTCTTGTAAGGTCCTTAAAGACTGGTCCTTGGTCGCTTCTTCTAGTTAGGAGGTGAAGTCAATATCCAGATCCCCAACGTTCTTTAGAAGAGAGGTGCATGGTGGTGCAGCTTATGGAGAGGAAACAAATAGTTTTCTGGAGTCTTCCTTGGGAGAGGAAACGAACAGTTTTTTGGAGTCTTCCTTTGGAAGAGGAAACAAACAGTTTTTTGGAGTCTTCCTTTGGAAGAGGAAACAAACAGTTTTTTGGAGTCTTCCTTTGGGAGAGGAAACGAACAGTTTTTGGAGTCTTCCTTTGGGAGAGGAAACGAACAATTTGTTTTTTCTATAAAAGGGGAATGACCCCTTGCATGTGAAAATGGATTGAATGTAAAAAAGTTTGCCGAAATCAAGAAAATATCGAAGTTGCCATTGCCCTATGGTTTTTCTTGCACATTGCAGGTTTTCCACGTAAAATCCGTGCTACTGTTTTTCTGCGTTATTGTGTTTTCTACTTGCACGTAATTTGATATTTTTCTAACATTTGGTATCAGAGCCTAGGGTTTTGTGTGAGTGGGAGCTGCAACAATGACTAGAGGTGTAACCAAGTTTGAGATTGAAAAGTTTGATGGCAGGAACTTTGCCCTATGGAAGATGAAGGTGGAGGATTTGTTTGTTCAAAACGATTAAGCCATAGCCTTGAAAGGGGTCGCGAGTAAACTAAGCAGCATGAAAGATGAGTAGTGGGCAACGTTGGACAAGAAGGCGGTTTCTACAATCCGTCTATGCCTAACAAACTTAGTCTTGTTCAATGTTGCTGAAGAAAAGACCGCGAAAACCCTTTGGAAGAAGATTGAAAAGTTGTATAAGATGAAATCGACAACAAATAAGGTTCTTTTTCTAAAAAAACAACTTTATAGCCAAAGGATGAAGGAGGGTTCATTTGTGGCGGATCACTTGAATGAGTTTAATACCCTTATCAGTAAACTGGTTTCAGTTAATGTGAAGATGAAGGATGAGGACAGAGCTATCACCCTACTTTGTTCCCTCCCGAAGAATTGGGATCGTTTGGTGATGACCATCATCAATGCATCATTAGGAACTCTAAAATTTGATGATGTGGTAGCCGCTTTGTTGGCAGAAGAGTTGAGGCGGAAAACGTCTCTAGAACCCTCAACCTATGAAGCCCTAGTTGTGAGATGTCGATTTTTCGAGAGGAGTCAACAAGGTAGATCACAGTCCAGATCTAAGTCTAAAGGACGCAAGCTAAAAGGGAAGTGCTGACGTTGTGGGAAGCCAGGGCAATCAAAGAAGGACTGTTGGCAGCTAAAAAAAGGAAAAAAATGGTGAAAAGCAAATTCAGCCATCAGCTGAGGCCAGTACAGCAGATTCGAGAGAAACGACAACATGCGAGGCTTTTTGTATCAGCAACAACAGATCTATTTCATGTACCTGGGTTTTGGACTTGGGTGCATCTTTCCACATGTCTCCCCATAGAGACTGGTTTGACAAATATTAGCCATATAGTGGTGGGATGGTCTACTTGGGTGATGATCACCCTTTAGAAATTGTGGGAAGAGGGGACATAAGGATTAGGTTGGACGATGGTAGATAAAGGATGTTATGTGATGTACAACATGTGCCTGATTTATGCAGAAGAATTTGCTCTCAATTAAGATGATGGATAAGCTAGGGTATTCTATCACTTTCGGTAACAACTACTGCAAAATTACTAGAGGAGCCTTTGTAGTAGCAAAAGGAGAATCTTATGGGACCCTAAATCGTTTATGCGGTGATACAGTGACAAACCATGCAGCAGCAACAATTTCAAGAAATTTTCAGGATGCAGTAATGCTATGGCATCAACGCCTAGGACATATGAGTGAAAAAGGTCTGAAAATTCTGAATGACCGAGGTATGCTTTTTGGGATCAATCTTGTAATTTAGACTTGTGTGAGCACTGTATTTTTGGTAAACAAAAGAGGGTTCGGTTTACTGCAAGCCCTAGTAAGAGTTCTGATTTTCTGCACCTTACACATTCTGATATTTTTGGACCAATCCCCACTCAGTCCTTAAATGGTGCTATCTATTTTCTAACATTTATAGATGATTATTCTAGAAGAGTGTGGGTTTATTTTCTGAAGAAGTCGGAAGCTTTGCAGAAATTTAAAGAGTTCAAAGCTCGAGTAGAGAAAAGTTTGGGCAAGCCTGTTTTGTCTCAGGTCAGATAATGGGGGGTGAATATTGCTCCAAGGAATTTGATAAATTTTGTACACAGGAAGGAACTAAGCACCAGAAGACTGTATCATATACTCCACAACAAAATGGTGTGGTTGAGCGGATGAATTGCACAATCATGGAACGTGTAAGAAGCATGCTCAGCACATCCATGTTGGATAAAAGGTTCTAGGCAGAGGCTGTTAATACAGTTGTTTACCTCATTAACAGGTCACCTACAACTGCGTTGGATGGACAAATTCCAGAGGAGGTTTGGTGTGGTAAACCAATTGATTACTCTCGTTTGGCTGTGATACATTTGCCCATGTGCCTAAAGAAAAAAGGTCCAAACTTGACCCAAAGTCAAGCAAATGTGTTTTTCTCGGCTATGGAGATACAGTAAAGGGGTATAGACTGTGGGATCCTGCTACCCACAATGTAATTATTAGCCGGGATGTTATTTTTGATGAAAAATCCAATGTTACCGATTCGTTTTGGGTTCGGGTTCGGGTTCGAAGAACCCGGTTCGCCGGTACGACAAATTTTTTTTTTGTCTTGGGTTCGTTTTGGGTTCGGCCGTACAAAAGTTAATAAAAATCATATATAAATTTACTAAATCAACATTTTCATTTACTAAATCAAATCAACATTTGCTAAGCATTTCACATTCACTCCCATTCGTGAAATATTAATTAAAAATAGATAAATTATTAATTAATGAAATATAAAATTAATTAAATATATATATTTTTGGTTTGGTTATTGTGAGAAACCCCTAACACCGACGTATAGGGTTGAGCTATACTTATCAATAAGGAATTTAACACAAAGCCACCACACACCCACCCCCTCACACACTCACCCACGCCACGGTTTGAACCTTGGACCTTCCAAAGAAGAGCCAAAGTCCGAATTGTTGGACTAAAATTAATTAAATATGATTATTATAAATAAAATGTAATTAATATAATTTAATTTTTTTAATGAACACACCCACCCCCTCACACTCACCCACGCAGGGTTTGAACCTTGGACCTCCCACAAGAAAAGTCAAAGCTCAAACCATTGGGCTTTCCTTCTGCAATATAAATATTAAAAAATTATTTTTAAATATTTAATTATAAGTTATATAAAAATGTTATATGTCATATTAAACTTTAAAACTTTAAAGTATATTATAATACATTATATTATGTTTTTGTCACATGTCATATTAACTAACGTATATTATATGTCATATTAAAATATATTATAATACATTATATATCATATTAAAGTATATTATAATATATTATAATACATTATATCTTAAGTTATATATTATAATAACTAATATTATTCGTCATTGTTGCACCAATTCCGTACCGGCGATAAGCCTTTATGATGAGTTGTATGAAAATTTTGGCTACCATATGAACGCATTATAACTCTTTGATGTTTCTAGCTGAAGTCGGTGAAAATCAGTGTTACAAACTGCAATCCTGGTTTGATGCCTGATTTTAAATGATTTAAATCTATCACTACAGATTATAGGAATAGAGCATGTAGTATATCCTCAGAGAGCTCTCTGAATGTCATTGGTGTTGAAATCACTTGATGAAATGGGAGATAGAGCGTAAAAGGTACTTAGACGTAGGAGCACACCTCGTTTTTGACTCATCACTAGAATGTCATATGACTACCAGAGGGCTTGAAAAATGGCAGTATGAGAGTCAATTCAACTATTGGTTTAACATATAACTTAAGATATAATGTATTAATCCGGCTGGGTCCGTCCAGGGTTCCGCCTGGGGGACCCGAATACGGCCGGGTCCGTCCGACGGACCCGGCCGTATCCGGGTCCCCCAAGCGGAACCCTAGACGGACCCACAGCCGGATCGAACCCGGTTCCGGACCGGATACGGACCGTATCCGGATCCGGGGGTCTAGGGGGACCGTACCGGTAACACCTGGAAAAATCCATGCAAAGGAAGGAGGTACCGACGGACCCGGCCGTATCCGGGTCCCCCAGGCGGAACCCTGGACGGACCCACAGCCGGATCGAACCCGGTTCCGGACCGGATACGGACCGTATCCGGATCCGGGGGTCTAGGGGGACCGAACCGGTAACACCTGGAAAAATCCATGCAAAGGAAGGAGGTACAACAAACACCTAACGTTGTACCGGTTGAAGTAGATATGAACGAAGATGAAAATGAAAATCAGCATGCAGAAGCTTTTGATCAGCATGCAAAACAAGTAGAGCAGCCACAACAATTACAAGACCAAGAGCCACAACCAACAAATCATTGGGTTAGAACATCTACACGTCCACAAAAGTGTCCGGAAAGGTATTCTCCTGTTTTTCAGTCCTCTTTTGCTTTGTTAATTGATGATGGTGAGCTTAGTTCATTTCAGGAAGCTAGAGAATTTGAGAATGCAGAAAAATGGAGGAAAGCCATGGAGGAGGAAATGGAAGCACTTTGCAAGAATAAAACGTGGAAACTTGTGGATCTCCCACCTGGAAGAAAGGCTGTTGGAAACAAGTGGGTGTACAAAGTAAACTAGAACAGTGATGGGTTTTTGGAACACTATAAAGCTCATTTGGTGGCAAAAGGTTATGTGCAAAAGTCAGGTATAGACTTTAATGAAATTTTCTCTCCAGTTGTGAATGACTATTGTTAGAGTTTTACTTGCACTCGTCGCAGCACAAGATTTAGAACTGGAGCAGCTTGATGTAAAGACTGCTTTTCTGCATGGTGATCTCGAGGAGGAGATTTATATGGATCAGTTCGAGGGCTATGAAGAAAGAGACAAAGAGCATTTGGTTTGTAGTCTCAAGAAATCTCTGTATGGGTTGAAACAGGCGCCAAGGATGTGGTACAGAAAATTTGACACCTTCATGAAGAACCAAGGCTTCAGCAGGAGTGAAGTTGACCATTGTGCATAGTATAAGAGGTTTGATGATGACAGTTTTATTATTTTGCTATTGTATTTTGATGATATGCTAGTTGCAGTCCCTAGCATGAAGAAAATCATTGATCTTAAGGCTCAGTTGGCTAGGACATTTGAAATGAAGGATTTAGGAGCAGCAAACCAAATTTTAGGTATGAAGATACACATGGACAAAACCAGAAGGAAGATCTGGTTATGTCAAAAGTCATATATAGAAAAGATTCTGCAACGCTTCAATATGCAGAATGCAAAACCATTTAGTACCCCACTTTTTTCACACTTCAAATGTCTTTCGAATAGTGTCCTAGAACAAAAGAAGAGAAGACAAGCATGTCTCATGTGCCATATTCATTAGCATTAAGAAGCCTCATGTATGCCATGGTAAGCACCAGACCAGATATTGCCCAAGCAATGGGAGTTGTCAGCTGGTACATGGCAAATCCTGGTAAGGAGCATTGGAATGCAGTGAAGTGGATATTTAAATATTTAAGAGGCACTTCAGATGCTGCTATTTACTACGGATCGACAAATTTGCAAGTTAAGGGTTTTGTGGATTCTGATTACAGTGGAGATAGAGATGGAAGAAAGTCCACTATAGGATATCCTTTCACTCTTGCCGGTGGAGTTGTGAGTTGGACTTCTAAGTTTCAGTCTGTGGTGGCTTTATTAACCACTGAAGCAGAATATATTGTAGCAACTAAAGCCAACAAAGAGGCAATTTGGCTAGAACGATTGTTGGGTGACTTCAAGATAATGGAGGAGAAAATTACGTTGCATTGTGATAGCCAAAGTGCTATTCATCTAGTGAAGAACCCAACATTCTATGATTGCACGAAACACATTGATGTTAAGTACCATTTTATAAGAAAAGTGGTGGAAGAAGGTAGGATCCTGTTGAAGAAAATTGGTACTGAAGCGAATCCTGTAGATATGCTTACAAAGCCGGTCAAGACAGAGAAATTTGAGTGGTGCAGAACTTCTTTGGGCTTGTTGAAAATGTGATAAAGGCAGCATTGGGCAATTGGCACTTGGATGGAAAAACATTGGCAAAAGAATTCCTGTATATCAACTTCAAGTGGGAGAATGTTAGGAGGTGAAGTCAATATCCAAATCTCCAATGTTCTTCAAAAGAGAGGTGCATTGTGGTGCAACTTATTGAGAGGAACCAAACAGTTTTCTAGAGTCTTCCTTTGGGAGAGGAAACAAACAGTTTTTGGAGTCTTCCTTTGGAAGAGTAAACAAACAGATTTTTGGAGTCTTCCTTTGGGAGAGGAAACAAACAGTTTTTTTGGAGTCTTCTTTTGGAAGAGGAAACGAATAGTTTTTGGAGTCTTCCTTTGGGAGAGGAAACAAACAATTTGTTTTTTCTATAAATGGGAATGACCCCTTGCATGTGAAGATGGATTGAATGTAGAAAAGTTTTCCGAAATCAATAAAAGCTGCCATTGCCTTGTGGTTTTTCCTACACATTGCAGGTTTTCCACGTAAAATTTGTGTTACTGTTTTTCTGCATTATTGTGTTTTCTACTTGCACATAATTTGATATTTTACTAACACTTCTTGAAGTTGGGAGGCCCATTGGGGAAGTGGGGAAGAAAGGGCACACACTGTCACTTGATCCTCCAATTGACGGGAGAGGGCATCTGCCACAATATTCCCACAATATTCTCCTTTCCTTTCTTATACATCATGTCATAGTCATATGGATACCCCAACAATTTTGAAACCCATTTCTGTTGTGTTGGAGGAGATACCCTTTCTCCTAGGAAATATTTCAAACTTTGGCGGTCCGTTTTAATAGAGAAATGTCTCCCAATGAGTCATGGTCGTCAATGATTAACAACATGGAGGATGGCCATAATTTCTTGTTCTTAAGTAGATTTTTCCAAATTTTTGCTTGATAACACCTTACTGGTGAATCTAAGGGTCGTCCTTCTTGCATTAAAACAATCCCAATGCCATGACCCGAAGCATCACTTTCAATTATAAATGGTTTGCAAAAATCAAGTGTAGCCAACACCGAGGTGGAAATCATAACCTTCTTAAGATCTACAAATGCCTGTTCTGTTGGAGCTGACCACGTAAATGAATTCTTTTTCAACATGGCCGTTAAGGGGGTGGCTATTTTTCTGTAATTTTGTACTAATCGGCGGTAATAGCACGTGAGCCCCAAAAACGCACGAAGCGCCTTGAGAGTTTGTGGCTTAGGCCAATTTTGGATAGCTTCAATTTTCTTGGGGTCAACCTTTACTCCCTTTTGTGAAACAATATGCCCCAAGTATTCAACCTCCTGCATGCCAAAGGAACATTTGGATTGTTTGACAAATAATTGATGGTCCCGCAATAATTGCCAAGTTTGATCTAGATGTTGTAAGTGATCATCCCAAGTGCGATTGTAGATGAGAATGCCATCAAAGAAAACTAAAACTCTTGCGAAGAAATGGGCAGAAGACATTATTCATGAGGCTTTGAAATGTTGATGGTGCATTAGTGAGGCCAAATGGCATGACGAAAAATTTGTAATGGCCCTCATGAATTTGGAAAGTTGTTTTGGGGATATCTTCCTCCTTGAGCCTTATCTGATGATAGCCAGAGTAGAGATCCAACTTGGAAAAAACCCTTGCGCCATGTAACTCATCCAACAATTCATCAATCACAGGGATAGGAAATTTATCCTTAATGGTGAGTTTATTGAGCTCACGAAAGTCTATACATAGCCGCCACAACCCGTATTTCTTTCTAACCAATAGTACCTGTTGGCATTTCTGCCACATTAAATTTTTTCACAAAATTTTGCCCAAGTATGGAGCTATAAATCGGCAAATCGCATGCAGAGGTGTTGGCATTTTCACGGGCCCTAAAATAGGATGATAAAGTGGACGAATTGATCTTTTGATGTCTCATTATTGCAGATATTTTCGCAAGCTTTCTAGCGATATATTACAATAGGTGATCGGGTCAGCGGATCAAAAGTTATGGCCCCGGAAGCAAAGCCAGCAAAGGTCCACTTCAGGCTTGAAAAAAATTCTAAGGCATGAGGGGCACTTCGCCCAGAATGCTGCCGAAGCATCCACTTCGGCCACAGTTTTAGCGAACCTCCATCCAGTTGGCAGAAAAAGCTTTAAGGCAAGAGGGGCACTTTGCCCAGAATTTGACCGAACTACCACTTCGGGCCTCCACTTCAGCGAAGCTCCATGTCGGCCCCGAAGTGCAATGTCGGCCACGATGTTCAACGTCGGCCAAAATGTCTAAGTCGGCCAAAAACTCCACTTCGCTCCCGAAGTACAATGTCGGCCGCGAAGCTTCAAGTCGGTCAAAAAGTTAATGTCGGCCACGAAGCTAATGTCGGCCGCGAACCTCCACGTCGGCCAGGAACGAATTCCAATGTCGGCCAAAATTCCAACGTCGGCCAAAATTCCAATGTCGGCCAGAATTCCAACGTCGGCCAGAATTCCAACGTCGGCTAGAATCTCAATGTCGGCCAAAACCCTTTATGTCGGCCAGAAATGCTCAAATTCGTCCGAATCACCTGCGAACCTCAGCTCCGGGGGCGGACTGCAGCGAACTTCGGTTTTAGCATGCTCCCAAAAAAACACTAAAGCAGGTTTACCTCCAAGTTCGGCCTCCACTCTTGCCAAACCCTAGTTTCGGGCCATTTGTTCAACGAACTTCATCCTCGGACCCAGTTCGGGCGAACTCCAGCAAAGGCATTTTTTAGACGTTGAGACAGCAATAGAAGAGGGCAGAAAGGGCCAACTTCGCTCAAAGAAGGGTTAACAGGCAGCTTCGTCGAAGAAAATAGGCAGAAAGCTCACTTTGAGCTTGAAAAAAATTCTAAAGCATGGGGAGTGGTTCGGCCAAAATACCCAGCGAAGCTGCGCTTCAGCTCCAACTCCAGCGAACCTCCCTGTTCCAGTAATGAAAAAGTTCTAAGGCAGCTAGCTCGCTTCGCCCAGAAAATTGCCGAAGTTGCTCTTCGGCCAGCATTTTCAGTGAACCACCTCCAGAGAAGCGCCAGTTCGGGCTTGAACTCGGCGAAGCATCCACTTCGGACAACAGGATGGCCGAACTGCCACTTCGGATCCCGTTTTCAGCGAAGCAATCATCCATTACGAAGTGCCAGTTCGGGAAGTTGTCAAAGTGTTCTAGGACCTTCTTCGCCCCTCAACAATGCCGAACCTTCACTTCGGGGCCCATTTTGGCGAACCACCACCCACATAGCGGAGAAGACTCCAAGGCAAGAGGGGCGCTTCGCCCAATATTCGACCGAACTTCCACTTCGAGCCTCCACTTCCGCGAAACGATGTCGGCCCCGAAGTTCACGTTGGCCAAAAAGTTAAACGTCGGCCAAAAGGTTCACTTCGCCCCCGAAGCTCCATGTCACCCCCGAGGTTCATGTCGGCCGTGAAGCTCAATGTCGGCCGCGAATCCCAACGTCGGCCAAAATGCCTATGTCGGCCAAAAACTCAAGTCGGCCAAAAATCCAGCGAACTGCCAGTTCGGGCCAATTTCTCAGCGAAGCTCTCCGAAACTTTTTCTGACAACGGTGTTGTTTTCGAGGGGCACACATTCCAAGGCCGGGTATTTATCCAAGGCATTTGTGCGGCACATAAATGCAGTTTTTTGCCCCGAAAGACCCGGTATCTAGTTATGGTAATAGGATGGGAAGTTTCAATTGCAGAAGATGGCGAGCGCGATTTTTGGAGCCGCCTGAGCGTCCTCCGGAGTAACCTATCGCAGGTCTGCGGCTCATAAGTACGAATTTCCCCGCTCAAAGCGGTCCTGTAACTAAATGTAGAAATTAGATGGGAAAGTTCAGTTGTAAAAAGTAGTCGAGCATTATTACCGGATCCGCCCTAGCGTCCTCGTAAATCTGATTCATTAATGGCGCAGAGGGGAGGGTCCTCTATAAAAACCCTAGCATTGTAATGAAAACGGGGGGGAACATATTGCTAAAGAAGCCGCTGTAGCTAAACATTCTGCATCAATATAGAAGATCTTTGGCTCTGAATCCGTGCTTTCTTTTATGCTGCCTCTGGCAAGTCTTTCTGCTTTCATTTATTTTTCTTATTGCTGTAATTCTAACATCTAGATTTTAGCATTGGGAGATAAATGTGTTTGGAATTCTGGTAGAGGATACATAGGGAAGCATATGCAGTTTTAGTTTCTGTTACATCTTCTATATTATTTGCTACTGGTTTAGATATAGATGAGTTATTGTGCTGCGTGTTCTTTCCCACTGCGATATTCAGTTATTTCTATCCCTTTCTGCATTGTTTATCTCTTTCCTGCACCCTCACTCTTTTAATCTCTTTCCAGCACTCTTATCTTTTATTTCTTTCCTACACTCTTATCTTAAAACCCTAGTAGCGTAGTATAGGAGCCGGCCTTCTCCGGAGATTGGCACGGAGGGCATCTCTTCCCTCCGGCCTTTCAATGTTGGTCCAGGTCTAGGGTGCTTAGACATACGAAAATCCTTTCTTGTGGCAGATTTGTGACCCACAAATATCAAATTTAAAGGATGCCATGGTGACCCACAAATATCGGGGAACATAATGAAGTTTGAAGAATTGATCTACCTGACACAACCAATCATCAGCATCATTGCCGTTAAACTTCAGAAAATCCAATTTCAGCATTTTAAACGGGGTATTAGTGTTAGAAAGAGCATGATGGGTTTCTTCATCTCTGGTAATTGAAGTCCCACCCGGTCCTTAAGAGTTAATTTGTTGGTATATTTTTTGGGCCTTCCTTTAACCGCTCTTCAACCTCAAGGAATTTTTCCTCAATCCCTGTTTTGACTTTAAGCTGGTCAGATTTCAAGACCTGCATGTGATCTTTCATTTGTCTCATTTTTGTTCCAATGTGTGACATTTGGCTTTGTAGGTTACTAAGTGTTTGATTTAATTGTTCCATATATTGGCTTTGTTCCAACTCCCTCATTACTCCTCTAGTCCCTCCATCCATATACATGTGATTTGGACCACCCCAACTGACTTATTAAAAATAGAAGTGTTGTTCCAGGAGTTACTATTTTTAGTAATGGCTAGAAAAAGTGTTTGGGTGCTATATATCAAAATGATCAGCTTGAAAAGATGAATACAATGGGCCAGGTCTCACAATGACGTTTTTTGACACCCAAGACTTTTCTCTAGTCAAGTGCTGTATTTTTTTCTCTTAAAGCTTTCCTTCACCTAAAAAAATGACTTTCTTCTATGATACCCAACTGTTACTATCCTTGACAACTTCTTCATCAGTAAGGAAGTTTTTACAATATGTCAAATTCATGGTAGGTGTAGTCTCCGTAGTATGCTCAAATTTGTGTTTAGGGTTTTGGAGGTGTAACATATGACTGTAACAAGGTAACACTAGGCCAAGGTGTGTGCACTGTCCATAGCCCCTATTATTTTGCAGCGATGACCGATAATGCTCGGACCAATATTTCAGGCCACTACTAAAGGAGGGTTCCACACATACCCTTGAGTGCACTACTCGCCTCTTTGATAGTATGGGAGGGTAATCTTCCCGAGTGCTGTGCTCAGTGCACTATGGATAGATACATGGTCAAAAATCTTCCTATGGCTAAAGGTTTCTCCTAATCCTAGGGGGTCTCCCGATATACCCGAAGATATGTGGGAGCTCAAGTCCGTATACGGGTGTTGTTTGAGGCTTGGGTATTGGAGCCTGATTGCCCCTCACTTCACTAGATGCTTTACGGGAAATCTAGCTTAGCCAATAACGATATCTCCTTCGTGATATTTTAAAACCTCGACATAGGGTTTCTAACCTGTTAAATTAAAAATAGATGAAAAAAATGGCTCAATTTGTTTTTTCTTTATAGGAAAATAAACAAGAAAATGAAAACAAGGAAATTTTACACCTAACAAGTCGAAATGGTAGAACACGAACTGTTTGCACTACAACAAAACGCGGCCTTGGAAAGCGCTTTGATACTACTTGTTATGAACCTTGCAGTAAAATAAAAGCACATCCACACAATATTGCAATAATAATAGAAAATGAGCTTGAAATTAACAATATTGCAAGATGAAATGGAAATGCAGTAGATTATATTGCAGACAAACAAGAACACATTACAGAATCACAAGCCTCTTCGAGGGGGCAACCTCCTTAGAAGCAGAGCTTCGATACAATAAAATATGAGATACCTTCATCTATACCCCTTTGCCTTTTTAAAGACTCTTCATAACCCTAACTATAATGCTCAAGGGTTGGCTTCACATGTAATTGGCCACCCGAGCTAGAATCTTCCACCAAACAAGCAGTTACATTCTTTATCACGGTTACATTAGATGGCCTCACTTGTCTAGGCACCTCAAATGCCACATAACATTACAATACATTACATAATATTATTAAGATGGGGTACCCACGTTAGGAAGGGGGTAATTACATAATAAGGTTAGGATGGGGTCCTAACAATGCACTCTGTTTTTGCTTATCATTAAAAGGAATGTATAAATGCAACTATTTTTTGCAAAAGATTAAATTAAATTCTCACCACCAATGCTGGCCTAACTTAAAGTACTTTTGTTTTCTTATTGTAATCTACTTAATAGGCATCTTTGAACTTTGCAAGAAGTTTAGCTCATCCTGTCTGTAATTGTTGATTGTTAAGGTTTAACATGGGACTGCTTATTTTGGTCGTGTATGCAGGCTCTTCATCACCCATTCACAGCACCAAACCCAAATGACATGTCTAATCTTTCCACAGCCCGTGCTTTGGCATATGACGTGGTATACAATGGAATGGAGGTAATTGTAAGGCCCTGAAGGTGTTGGTTCCAGGGCTGTGTGCGTAGAAATCATAACAGATAGTTTGTATAGTACACAGGATGCCTGGAATGTTAAGAAAAAATGGTTTTGTATTTAAATTAAGAAAATAGAATACAAAATTGAAACCTATTACTCTTAATATAAGCCAACATACACAAAGAAACATGTAATTGGCATAAAAGGGCTCCAGGACGGGCACTGAACATGCAGCTTGATGTAGTAAATAATAATAATTATAACAATAAAAAGAAGAAAAAAAAAGAAACCTTACGGATATGGGCCAAGGGCATTTGGGCATTTGGAGTATTGTATCTGCAGGAAAATTTTGAAACAAAGTATTTTTTTTTTTTTATGATGCCTTAGATTTTCTTACAAGTTCGTTCTTCTCATATAATTATGTTCTGATGTCCAAATTATTGATTAGATTGGAGGAGGAAGCCTGAGAATCTACAAAAGGGAGATTCAAGAAAAAGTGTTGGAAATAATTGGGATCACATCTGAACAGGTAAGAGTTTAATCTGTTGCTCCGGTGATTTGGTTCAACCTTATTCACTGGTTAATATACTAGTTATCTGTTCAGGCGGAAGAAAAATTTGGCTATTTACTGGAAGCATTGGATATGGGTGCTCCACCTCATGGTAAGTATTCTCTGTTTTAGCTTTATGTGAATCTCAAAATATGATAAATTGCTTATCTACAATTCCAGACCTCAAAAGGCTTCTGCTTCTTGTTTGTTTCCATGTTTCACCTTTTTGGCCAGGAGGTATTGCCTATGGGCTTGATCGCTTGGTTATGCTTTTGGCTGGTGAAACTTCTATAAGAGATGTTATTGCATTTCCAAAGACAACTACAGCTCAATGCTCTTTGACAAAGGCACCATCAACAGTTGACCCACAGCAGCTGCGAGAACTTTCATTGTCAATTGAGAAGCCTAGCAACAACTGTGCAATTTGAGCAGATAATAATCTTCAGAATTGCTTCGATTCGAGTAAGGAGGCTGCATTGTCTACGGCATTCTTCACAAAAGGTATGTAAGTTTTTATTGCAAAGTCTTTACTTGGTTAAGTAAATTTGTGTTTAACTTGATACTTTAGAGCCTAATGGTTATGGATCATCATTTTTCAGATAATATGTTATTGTGGTGCACCCTTTAGACTGTGTGGCAGCAGGGCGTCATACATGTTAAAGTTTAAGATCTTGAGTAAAATGCCATGCCAGCATAAGTATTAATTTGGCTCTGGTCTTATTACAAGTAGAAAAGCAGGTAAATACAGTTCCTGCTGAGTTGATACAACAATCAATTTACAAGATACTGATAAATGCTATAGTGAGTTCATTTATACAATCCAGAGATGATGTCTTGCTTTTCAGAGAGCATCCTTGTTGACAGCTAATTAGCTGTTTTTCGTATAATGCTTATTTCAATATGATATCAATTTTGTTTTGTTATAAAAAACAAAGTGTGTATAATGCTCCTTTCAATATAATATCAATTTTATTTATTATTAAAAATGAAGTGAGAAGAAATAGGGAATCTTATCCACAGGAAGTAATTCAAAATTGTTAGACAAAGAAATCAGATATATTTACTATGTTGTAGAAGGACCACTTTACTACTATTTATGTTTTTGGCATGCCCATGTCAACATAAATTCTCCAGCTGGTGACTCAGATACTCTATATGCAGGGAGAAGAGAGAATGATCTCACTCGTTTGGCCAAGCAAGTTGTAGAATTGGTCTGATATTTAAGTTTCAAACTTCTCGCACAAAATAGTATGATAATTCGATGGCTTATCTACTGTTTTCTCGATATACATCAATCAATTCAGAAGATACTGATAAATGCTATAGTGAGTTTATTTATACAATCCAGAAATGATGTCTTGCTTTTCAGAGGGCATCCTTGTTGACAGCTAAATTGCTGTTTTTTGTATAATGCTTATTTCAATATGATATCAATTTTGTTTTGTTATAAAAAACAAAGTGTGTATAATGCTCCTTCCAATATAATATCAATTTTGTTTATTATTAAAAATGAAGCGAGGAGAAATAGAGAAGCTTATCTATAGGAAGTAATTCAAAATTGTTAGACGAAGAAATCAGATATATGAGCATTTACTATGTTGTAGAAGGACCACTATACTACCTTATATGTTTTTGGCATGCCCATGTCAACGTAAATTCTCCAGCTGGTGACTCAGATACTCTATATGCAGGGAAAAGAGAGAATGATCTCACTCGTCGTTTGGCCAAGCAAGTTGTAAAATTGGTCTGATATTTAAGTTTCAAACTTCTCGCACAAAAATAGTATGATAATTCAATGGCTTATCTACTGTTTTCTCGATATCAATGTACTATTTTTGTTAAAGGGATTGATTGCGTTGTTATCCATATTGGACTCTCATAATCATTGGTGGCCAATGAAGATCTCATGTAGGCAATATTTACTAAATCTCTAAATGAATCACATCTCTAGCATCTAAAAACTGCTTGCCTCATTTTTTATTTGTTCTTGCATTGTTTTACAAATGCTCTCTCTCTCTCTCTCTCTCTCTCCCTTGTTAATTGGCTATATGGCAATAAAACAGGTCCCATTTATATTACATTATGACTGCTTTACCACGGTGTTTCAGTAAACTGCATAATCATGGTGTTATAACAAACCATATTATCATGGAACCCATGGGAATTGAACCCTGGTTGGCTCTTTGTGAGCCAAACATTCTTACTAGCCAAACTTCAATCCCATGCACTAAATGTTAAGATTCACCTACTGAGATGAAACTTTTGGCTTGTGAAACTCCTCGCTCCCCACTGCTTGCCTCAGATCCTTTGGCCTAAATGCTAAGATTCACCCATGGAATTGGAACCTTGGTTTACAGTGTGAAAGACTTCGCTTCCCACCTTCTTCCCCAAACCCAAGGTCATACATTTCATGTTTCATTTATATTCATATTTTTCCATTCCTGTTTTGTAAATGAAAAACATTGACATGGAAGTTTATTCAAAAGACATGAAAGAATTAAAAGATAGTGGCAAAAGCATACAAAAACTAGGTGGCCAACCACCCTGAAATTATTACCATAAGCACAAACAATTCATGGATACATATGTTTAGTTTCAGCTTCATTGTGTTAGCCATGAGAATTGATTCCATTGTAAACGGTAAGATTCTTGAGTTGAAAAATAAACCAGTGTTCTGAAGGAATAATCTTGATGCTGCCATTCAACATCCCAGCTGGATGTTACATCATGTATAAAAGTAACTGGATCAGGATTGATGTTTTGCTGGTCATTGTTAGCTTTGCATGTATTTCTACAATTTTCTCTACCCATGTTGGTACTTGGATTGATCTTTTTCCACAAGGCAAATCCAAAGTCTATGGAACATCAAGATCTAGCTGTTTTCAAGCTTGTAGAAAGTACAACTTAATCGAAACCAGTAAGGGCCCTTCCATTGTTCCTTAAAAATGATCAATTTCTCATCTCTCGTAGGCTGACATGAACACTCAAATACTACAATAGTAAGAACAAACCATGATTTGAAAGAAAGTGAAAGCTGATGCTATTCAATTTTGGAGCACAGATATTTTGCTAATCAGTTCATGGTTTATATCCTAGTAGGTGTGGGGATGAAATAAGATATCTTGTTATGAGGTCTGACTAAACAAATGTGGATATGAATCTGGCATTATATTTTGTGTCTATAACTAGCTGTGTAATGTACCTTTGACTATTTTGAATTGAGTTATGAGTTCTAGTTGTGTGTGAGACATTTGGCAGGTTGTTGCGAAATGACATACTTGATATGGCCAATCCCATGAGTGTCTTACATTGAACAGTCTCTGGTATTCTGCTTGTATGTTATTTCCATGCAATGTAGAAGTATTGTACATTATAGATAATGGCAATAAAGAAAAGTAAGATTATTTTCATATATCATGTGTCTAATCTATGTTCATCATGCCAATCTGGATGATGATATGCACTGTGTATATATTGTATATTGTTTGAACTGGCTATGACATTGGCTATAAATATTGTGTTGTGACACAGGCTTCTTCCACAGGTGTTCTGAGAATGGAATCCTAGGAACCTTCCTATTCCCCTGCCATGCCTTCCTCTTTGCAACACCTGTCCATCTTGCACAAATTCTCTGACATGGCTGGATTAAACATGTAACTGTGCAACAACCTGTACACACACAATGCAGTGTGACTTCCCTTGAGAAGGAAGTCGACCTCCTTTCCTTGTCCTTTAAGACATGGTCATTTTTATTATACGATTAAAAACATATTCCACAGATCAGCGTAGAACTCCTAACAACAATACGCTTTAGACATCCATCCAAGTTACATTCCTTTTAACATAAAATGAACAATTGAGGAGGAAACAAGAGCAAATAAACTTTGCAAAAGGGCAATAGAAAAACAGATGATGAACAGCCTTGTCACAGCTACAAACTAAACAAAACTTATGCAAAGTTTTACTAGTAGTCATTTATCCCAAAGTGTCAACCATCTAAAAATGCCTTTTTTAGGCTCATGGCAGGGGTCATCTATAGAGTTAAAGACTGCAATTCAGTTCATGGATGAAAAAGTTACATGGTGTAGAATGATGAGGAAATTATAGGTTGCTTTTGGTTTCATAACGAGGCCATATATCATTTTAGATGAAGTTTGAAAGAGGGGAGTACCTCCTGTCCATTTAATCAATTAACTCCAGAATCACATATGCTGGCAATTTTCCCAATGCCTTCTGAATCATTGTATATGTTCTCCTCTCAGAATCTGTGAAACCAAATTTGTATTTCAATTGCTTCCAAGTCATCCATGTACGATCCTTCCAGGTATCCCCCCAAATGGTTTCAAACCCTTCTTATGCCAAGACAGTGCTAAGCAACATCTGCATTCTTCTAAATGAGTGGTTCCTTGGTACAAGTTCTACAATGGAGACCTAAACATCTGCCATTGTTTTCCCAAACACAGAAAAGTGGATGCACAGACCAATTTGGAGGCTTTTTTTGAATCTCCTACTGAAGCAAATATGGGAGATCCCCATGGGGTAACATCAACTTCCACAAATAATTTGTCCCATAATTTAAGACCATGCCAAGCAATTTGTTGGGATCCACATGGAAATCACTGCCATATGTTGCTTTCGAGGTATTTCAACCTAAGCACTTTAGGTCCCTTTGGAGTGCAACTGACTCCAAATTTCCATCTGACCATAGAGATCTTCTCACAGTTTTATTCTCTTCATCAAATTGATTGTTCCTGGAAGATCAACATGAAAATTAGTAAAGGCTTTCTCACCATAGGAGATTTTTCTTCTATTTAGAGATTTTGTTAGATATTTTATGACATGCCCATTCATACATCTCTTTAAAGAAGGATTCAAAGGAAAGGAGATGCATAGTAATCTTGTTAGGGGCTATGATTTGCCACCTTTTATTTCTCCACCATTTGGGACTTCCTCAACCCGTGAAATAATGAAGATCTAGAGGTGCCCATTCTGGATCCAAATGCCACATGATGTATTCAACCTATTCATCAAATTATTAAAATTATTCTTCTTTAAAGAAGGAAAGAAAGTGGTATCATCAGCAAAAACATCTCCATCTTATCGTCCCCATTAAGAAGATCAAGTCCTCTAACTGAGTGTCCTAGAGGAGGGTGACATAAGCCAACATATAGCCTCAATTGCTATCACAAATAAAAAGGGACTAAAGGACATTCTTGCCTTATTAAATGCTGCAATTCAATAGCATTTGGTAGATCACCATTAAAGTCAATGACAATTTAAGCATTTGTGAGCAATGATTTAATCACGAGAAAATTTATCACCCAATCTACCTAACATTTATTCAATTAACGGGCATTCATTTCTATGGTAGGCCTTTTCAAACTCCATTAAGAGCACTATCACCTCTTGTTTTTCTTATTTTGACTGTCTAGCCCAACGCATTCTCTCACAGCTAGCTGGTTGATTATCTAGGATATACCTTCCACCTACAAACCTGGTTGTATATCTGGCACCAAGATAGGCATGACAGTTTTTAGCCTTTTTTCCAAGATGTTAGCCAAGATTTTATAGGTGGCATTGACGAAAGTTAATTGTCTCCGGCATTTTTAACTACTCTCTA
Source organism: Wollemia nobilis (assembly GCA_028583015.1). NCBI lineage: Eukaryota > Viridiplantae > Streptophyta > Pinopsida > Araucariales > Araucariaceae > Wollemia > Wollemia nobilis. The sequence goes on from JAQPPZ010001422.1 coordinate 5,261,994, forward strand.
TGGGGATTAGTTTTTTGACCCCTCTATTACAATCAGGACCTAAGGCTCCCATTTGCAGGGCTTTCTTTTATAATTTTCATAAATGCTCAGCCAAGAATTTCATATTCACCTTGAGAATTCTACAAGGGAGCCATCTAAGCCTAGTGATTTGCCATCAAACATGGAGAGAATGACTCAATCTCATCTAGCGCAATATGCTCCTCTAACTTCATAGCCTCATCCCGACTTATCTTTCTAAGGAACGATTTTGCTGCATTTTGATTTGTTCTATTGAGCATTCTCATAGTTCCCCATTGAGGTGAACAAAAATCTATAGAGATCATAAAACGATCTAACAATGCCCTCTTTTTTGAACTAGTCTAGTCCTACCATTATTGCATTAATCTTCCATTTGCTTGGCTCTAACTCTCATGCCATTTGGTTTTGTGTTAGTTCCTCCTAAAAACATCTTTAACTATAATTATTAGATCATTGCATCATGTTAAGACTTATCATTGAAAATATGAGAAGTAATAGGGGATGAATACTGCTGTTTTATTGCCTTCAAAAAAGCCTTTGATATCGTGTCTAGAAGTAAACTATGAAGTAGGATGGGAGAACTACACATATTAGAAAAATATAGGGCAGTAGTCCATAGACTATATGAAGAGGTTTGACCCAAAACCATAACATAGGGTCTCTTGGAATGTTTTTGAAATGACATAGGAGTTAAAACAAAGATGTCAATTATCATTGGCTTTGTTTGGTTTATGTTGATAAGTTAGAAGGATGGCCAAATGTGAGTGGAGAGGAAGGTGTCTAGTTGGGCAATTATGTGGTAAAGTTACTTTTGTATGTAGATGATCTAATTTTGATTGCAAGAATACAAGGGTTAAGAGAGCATTTAATGGCCTTAGAACACTTACTACAAGGAAGTTGGCATGGAAGCAAATACAAGTAAAACCAAGATAGTGGTTGTCATCAACCAAAGAGAAGAAAACAATAAAGCTTCCAATTTGAAGGGGTTGCCCTAGAAGAAGTAATATACTATGAGTATCTTAGTGTACATTTATTAACAAATGTAGTTGGACAAAGTGCAGATTGAATAGAATAATGGGAGGTTGAAGAGAACTCTTTGCATTGCAGAACAAATGTGGAAACCATTATTGTGGGAGTGGAAGACCATTTGGGTTTTATTCAAATTATTGGTAGTGCTAGTGGTGATTTATGGGTGTGAAGTATGGGCCGATAATACATGAATTTGAAATGGTGCCACACAGAGGATCCAGAAGTCATCGATTACAAATTAGTTTAATATAAAAGCTTTTGTTCCATATGAAATTCTCCAAGCAAGAATGAGAACATATCTTATAGAGGGAGTGGAAGACCATTTGGGTTTGATTCAAATTATTGGTAGTGCTAGTGGTGATTTATGGGTGTGAAGTATGGGACGATAATACATGAACTTGAAATGGTGCCACACAGAGGATCCAAAAGTCATCGATTACAAATTAGTTTAATATAAAAGCTTTTGTTCCATATGAAATACTCCAAGCAAGAATGAGAACATATCTTATAGAGGCCATTGCAATGATTTGTCTTCTAGAATATCCAAAAAACGATTGAACAAATGGATGTAAACAGTTTGCCCAAGGTTTATAGTAGGAGGTGAGTTGAATAGAGAGGGGAACAAAAACGCTTGGTTGAAACAAAATTTCAAATGGATAAATAAATAGGGTTTGATTTAATAGAACGGTGAACAAGAAGGAGGATATAAAAGTCTTAAGGGAATAATTTAGGGCAACAATATGGACAAAACTTGGAAGAAAGAAGGTGCACTACATTGTTGTGTTCAACCATACATATGAGCAACATAAAAAAGCAAATAGGGATGCAACTATCAAATAGAGATTAAAGATGCATATAGCTCAACTAAGGACTTGCTCACATCAATGCAGATGCGAGACAAGTAGATGGAAGAGACCTAAAGAGAAATGGTAAAGAATATGCACCTATTGCACTTTAGGGGTAGTGTAACTAGAAGAACAATTGAGATGTAGAGCTTATAATAAGATTTGGGATATTTATGTTGGTACATTAGTGGTGGATTCTATCTAAATTGTTTGACAAAATAGGAATAGAGAAGTTAGGAGAATTTATCAAATCAGTAGCAAAATATCAGTTCTTCAAATAGAGGGAATGATGATTCAATTTTGTTTTTTCCCATAAACTTGTTTCTTTTTAAAGGAATAAGTAAAACGACATTGTGTTTGATAACAAAATTTTGTTGTCTCATATTGTTTTAGCCTCATGGATGTTAAAAACCTCCTTTTTAAAAGATCCTGATTATGAATTGACTTCTCTAGCTTAATATGGGATCATTCTCATTGGGTTGCTCTAACTACCCTTCTCCAGTCAACAATTTTAGTTCTTCCATAGGCCCTCATAAAGCCCTTAGTAAATCCAATACAATATTGCCATCTTTTGAATTCTATTTTCTAATTATGAATTAACTTTGACCCACTTTCATATAAATTTGTTTAACATATACGCATTCTAGATTCTTCATGTGGTCCACGTTAAGGTTATATAACCCAAGGAATGAAGCACTCTTTAGAGTCTTTGTCCTCTCTAGTTTTTGATCATTTCTATAGGAGGATGTTTAGAGTGTATAGGTGAGAACCTTAACACATTAATGTCCACATCTTTTATAATGTGAAAAATTTCATTATTTAACAAAAAGTTGTCCAATCCAACGTATAGATTGTTTCCTCTCTGTCATTGCATCAATTGTACCGATGCGTTTACTTTCACTTTTCCTTTGTCATGTGGGGTTTGTAATTCTTCACAACACCAAATAGAGAATTTCATTTCCTTTAAAAAAGGTTAACCCTCTTGGTTTGTCCTATTTGTCCATCATATTGAAATCTCTCCCATGCAAGGTGAAAAAATATTGCAAACCCTTTGGGAGTTTATAGTAGAAAAAATTGTGAAAAGGAAAAATAAAATTAACATACCGAAAAGAATTACACACTACATTTACTTTCGGGTAACAAACATGACACACATAATTTATACATGTTTCATACACTTTCACAATGCTACAAAAGTCCTTTTTGACAATTCTACTTTTCCACAAGAAAAATAATGTCCAAGAACAAGAAAGCATCTCTTCCAAATAAGGGAAAAAACATAGGAAACCATATCTTCCAAATTTAGATAATGAGCAATGAATATAGAATCCTAAACATAAGAAACCATCTCTTCCACATAAGGGAAAAAACACATGTAGACTCCAAAATTGATGCATACTCCTAAGTTCATACATTCTATGCTTAAGAATTAGTTGTATAAAAAAGCTTGATAAATTTAGAATATTGGATAAAGTAATTATCATTTTTTCAACATTCTTCTACTTGAAAATCACTTTGAACAATTGTATCTGCCAATCTTGCCTTTGCATAGGATAAACTTATCACCAACGTCTGCCTTTGCTAGTGCATTTGCTTCATTAGCTTTTGATTTGAACTTTTCAACTTCATCTTTTTCAACTTTCCAATGCTTAGTTCCATCATCTTTCTTACAAAGTGAAAATTCACATCAATATGCTTGCTTTTGGGATGGAAAGTTGAATTCTTGACCAATGCAATAACACAATGACCATCACATTATATTTCCATATCATCTTGTTTGATACCAACATTGTTGCATAATTTTAATAATCAAACCACTTCTCTGGTAGCTTCTATAGCAACAATATATATTGCATTTGAGCTAGACAAAGAAACAATGTAACCCATCTAGCTAATTGCTCCTCCAACCAAAGCAAATACATAAGCACTTGTAGATTTTTTTTTGGTCCACATCTTCAACCTAATCTACATCTACAAACTCACGCAAATAAAAAATACCATTACCATTGTCCTAGTAACATAAGGCATGATCTTCAGTACTTTTCAAATACCCAAATATTCTCTTAACAACCATCCAATGTCCTTTTCCTTGATTTAACATAAATTTGATCATTACTACCATTTGATGTGCAATGTTTGGTCTTGTACATGCTAGGGTAGTCATAATAGAGCCTAAAGCTATTTAGAAATGGAATACAACACAACAATACAATTCCATTACTAATATAAACAAAATACACAAGGAGAATGTTGGAAATAAAGCTAGTAAAAGGAGCAAAAAGGAGTAAAAAAGGTAAAAAATTTGTTTCAACGGTAAGCTTTGGATCTTACCCCTTTTACCTCCTTGGACGACAGCTGATTAGGCAGGTAAGTTTGACTTGGACGACAGCTGACTAGGCAGGATTGGACGGCAAGGGCGGCAAGGCGAACCAACTCATTTTCCCTTTCTCTTTTCCTCCCTATTTCTTCTATTTCCCTAACTTCCCTATATTCCCTAAGTTCATTTATTTTTACGAGTATAAATACCAATGTAACCTATTATTCCTAAGGTTGAATACAATATTAATTTCCTATTTTTTGCTCCTAATTTCTCTCAAACCACATATGGTATCAGAGCCGAAGCCGAGAGGGCACGAGGATCGAGGTGAGGGAAGCCCGAGGACCGAGGAGAGAGAAGCCCGTAGCACACAGCCCGTAGCAAGGTCGAGGTGGGGCCCGCAGCACGTAGCTCGAGGCGAGAGAAGCCCGAAGCACGTGGATCGAGGTGAAGTCTGGAGTAGGCCAGCACAACAAGCACGCGGAGACAGGAGCGACGTAGGAGAACCAATCAGAGAGCGGCACGTGGCGAGAGGAGAACAAGACCCACGCTGACTGGACGACTCAGAAGCTGACATGGACAGACAACGTGGCAGCGAAGGGAGCAACGTGGCGAGGAACGGTTGGCTAATCGGAGGCAAAAGGGGTGATCGTTGATTGCCCGAAGGCAATCATTTCAAAAGGCGCGCGCCCAGGGTTATAAACCCTTGCATTGCCTCCATCCTACTGAATGTGGGATTATTATTTTTTTCTTTGCAATCGGTGACAAGAGCTTGTTAAATACAAAACCCTCCTCCTCCATACTCAGTCGTGGGCGTAGCTCGAGCGGCTAAGGCGCAGCGCTTGTGATCTGGGTGTCACGGGTTCGAATCCCGCTGGGCACTATTTTGCTTTGTTTTTTTGAAATCGCCTGGAAAGCATAGTTGAAAAGGATCGCGGATCCTTTGAGTTTTAAATTAAACTCCATGGCGCATTGGTCTAAGGTTTTGTGACTATCAAGAGGTCACGGGTTCGAATGGGCTAGAGATAAATTTTTGTTTAAATTTTTTTTATTATTTAAACTTTAGAAATTTAAAATTATTAAATATTAATTTAATAAAAATTAATTTATAATTATTTTAAAACTTAGGTTTTAATGATTATAAAATTTTTTTTATTAAATATGAATATTTAATGTTTTTTAATAAGTTTAAATTTTAAAATTTTGTTGTAAAAGCCTTGAAGGCTTAATATTGTCATCCACAAAGAGATTGTACATTTCACTTTTTTGTGAAATACTCAGAGATTGAAAGAGAAATTGATAACTTTCCTAAGAGGAAAGAGTGTGTAATAAGCCTAAGAGGCTTAGTATTTTGTAAAAGGCATTTGATGATCAGACCTAATGGGTGTTATCATGCCTTATGTGCAATTCTAGCAAGAGAAGGTGCAGAAAGGTTTGATGAAAAGGTAAGAGGTTATGGACTCAACATTGTGTTTAGTCAACTTCAAAACGCAGTAATCGCACATCAAAGGCATCCTGACTCAGGGTACAAAGCAGATTTTGAAGATAATTCATTTAGAAGTCAATTTGAACAATCAGAATCCATCCAAGCTGCACCACAAGAATCAGAGTACACACACTACAACATTTCAGTGGAAATCCTAGAACCACCATCATCGAAAATCATACCAATAAGTGACGACGAAGAAGAAGTGGCAGATAACTTTGCAAATCAAGAGATCGCATCCCCACATCAAGAGGAGCAAGCAGTCAATGATAGAGTAGAACAAGTCAGATTTGACTTAAATTTGTAATCTCTTCCTTCTTCCTTCTTCTTCTTTCTTTCATTCAGCAAAGTACTTTTGTAACCATGAAATAAAGAGAGTTTTTTGGTAACTATGGCCTCACACAATAGCTTACCTATCCCAGAATTTAACGGTTATGACTATGAGTACTGGTCTATAAAGATGAAGACCCTGCTCATAGGAAGAGGTTTGTGGGACATCATAGAGGAAGGCTATACAGAACCCACAGATTGGACCACACTTAATGCAACAGACAAGAAAACTCGAAAAGAAGAGAAAAAGAGCAACTCATCTGCTCTTTCTCATCTCCAAGCCGCATTGGAGAAAAGCATATTTCCTAGAATTGCTGCTTGTACGACTGCTCAAGATGCATGGAAAGCATTGAGTGATGGATTCCAAGGTAGTAATCAAGTGAAGCAAGTAAGGCTTCAAACACTGAAGAGAGATTTTGAAAATATCTGAATGAAAGATGATGAAAAAGTCGATGATTATTGTGTTAGAGTAAAAGCAATAGTAGATAAAATGGTTACACTAGGTGAAGCAATCAAGCCTGAGATAATTGTAACAAAAGTGTTGCGAACACTTACACAGAAATGGAACCATATTGCCATAATTATAGAAGAATCCAAAGATCTTTCCCTTTTAACATTCGATGCATTAATCGGATCGTTAATGTCACATGAAGAGAGGTTTCCTGAAACTCCTTCAACCAGCTACGGAGGTGATGATAAGGCCTTCACTTCCAATGAAAACAATGGAAGAGGATGGGGAAGAGGTCAAGGCAGAGGCAAGCAAAGAGGTAGAGGCAGAAGCAACTACAGAGGAGGCAATCAGAACAGAGGAGGCAATTCCAACAGAGGAGGCAACTCATACAGAGGAGGCAATCAACAAAGAGGTGGAAATCAAAATCGAGGAGGAAATCTAGGACAAAGTGGAAATCAAGGGTGAGGAAGTGACAAGTCCAAATCAGCTTGTTTCAACTGTGGCAAGCCAGGTCACTTCGCTCGTGACTGCTGGTCAAAATCTTCACAAGGCAGCAGTAGTCAATATGGTAATTATGGAGAAGAAGATGATACCTCTAATATTTTTATATCATATGGACAATCAAAACAGAATCTAAATGACACATGGATTTTGGATACTTGGTTGTTCAAACCATATGAGTGGCAAAGAACATTTATTTGCTACTCTAGATTCCACTTATAAATCCCAAATCAAATTAGGGGATGATAAGACATTGCAAGTAGAGGGTATTGGAGCCATGGAGGTTCCAACCAAAGAAGGACTAAAGAAAGTGCATGACATCTATTACACTCCAAAGCTCCAACACAATCTGCTAAGCATTGGGCAAATGATGGAGAACAATTACAAGCTTGTATTTGATGAAGGACAATGTATCATTTTTGATAAAAATAATTGTAATCGTGTCATCACACAGGTCCCCATGACCAAGAACAGGTTATTCCCTCTCAAATTTGATGAGCCGGGAGGAGCTCAAATTGCAAATGTAGCTATAACAAATCCAAGTGTGCTTTGGCACTTGCGATATGGTCACCTTAATTCCGCTAGCTTGAAACTTCTAACTTCTCAAGCTATGGTGACAGGACTTCCCAAAATCAATGAACAAAAGGAGGTCTGTGAAGGATGTGCTTTGGGAAAGCACTCAAGGTCGAAGTTTTCGAAAGGACAAGCGTGGAGAGCCAACTATCCACTTCAGTTAGTACATTCAGACATCTGTGGACCAATGCAAACACAGAGTCTCAGAAACTATTCTTATTTTCTCACTTTCATAGATGACTTCTCTAGAATGTGTTGGATTTATTTTTTGAAACATAAAGATGAAGCTTTTGATTGCTTCATAGATTTTAGAAACAATGTAGAGAATCAAAGTGGGAATTATGTAAAATGTCTTAGGACAGATCGAGGAGGTGAATACTCCTCAAAAGTATTCTTGAAATATTGTAAAGCAAGTGGGATCAAAAGGCAATTTACCACTGCCTATACCCCACAACAGAACGGTGTGGCAGAGCGAAAAAACCGCACCATAGTTGAGATGGCAAGATCGATGCTACAGACTAAGCATCTAACTCATATGTACTGGGTAGAGGCTGTAAGAACCAGTGTATATATTCTAAATAGAAGTCCTACTTCTAGTTTAGATGGTGTCACTCCTTATGAGGCGTGGTACGGAAAGAAACCTAATGTAAAGCACTTCAAAGTGTTTGGTTCTTTAGCATATGCACACATTCCTGATGAGAAAAGGAAGAAGCTTGATCCAAAAAGTCAAGCTTGTATATTTGTAGGGTATTGTGAGTCTACAAAGGCATATAGACTCTACAATCCCAAGACTCATAAAGTTATACTCTCCAGGGATGTAATTTTTGATGAAGGGGGAGAATGGGGTCATCAAAGAATTTTTGTTGATGATGAGTCCCAAGATGTAAATTCTTCACAAATACAATAGGTACAGTAGGTGTCTCCCAAGAAAGGCACACCACCCCCTCCAAGGCCAAGCAGGAGTACTACATCAAGTACATCAACCACCAGTCCAAGTCCTTCTCCATAGAGATCAGTAAATTCTTCACCGATGGACATTGACTCTCCATCAAGAGGCAGAAGAACTTTACAACATCATCCTTCCTTTCAGATTCTGGATCAAAATTTCCAAAGAAGATTCACTAGAAGCCAAGCTAGTGAAATGAATTCGATTCTGCAACAACTTGAGAATTTGCAATTGTATGGGGATGATAACTCCCAAGAACCTAGAGGAGATGTAGTCAATTATGCTTTATTGGCTAGTGCACAGCTAGAACCAGCTAGCTATGAGAAGGCATGTACTCAAAATGTATGGCAAGAAGCCATGAAAGAGGAAATAACCTCTATAAAAAATAATGATACATGGGAGCTAGTAAAGCTACCCAAAGGTAAAAAATGTGTTGGATGTAAATGGGTCTACAAGACCAAGTACAATGCTGATGGAAGCATTGAGAGGCATAAGGCGAGACTAGTAGCAAAAGGTTTTACTCAAAAATATGGCATTGACTATGAGGAAACTTTTGCTCCTGTTGCAAGACAAGAGACAATCAGATCAGTTCTTTCCTTAGCAGCCCATAAAGGATGGAATGTTCAACACATGGATGTAAAGAGTGCTTTTCTGAATGGATACTTGATAGAAGAGGTTTATGTTCAACAACCTCAAGGTTTCCAAGAACAGGGAAAAGAGAACCTTGTTTACAAATTGAAGAAAGCACTTTATGGCCTCAAGCAAGCACCAAGAGCTTGGTACTCACGCATTGATGGCTATTTCAGCGAGTATGGATTCACAAGAAGCAAAAGTGAACCAACTTTGTACTACCTAAAGCATGGAGTAGACATTCTCATAGTTTGTTTGTATGTGGATGATCTAATATTTATGGGTAGTAACAATAAAATGAATATGGAGTTCAAAAACTCCATGATGAAACAGATTCGAGATGAAAGATCTTGGTTTAATGCGATACTTCCTAGGGATGGAAGTGCATCAATCAAATAAAGGGATCTTCATATGTCAACACAAGTATGCTCGAGACATGATCAAGAAATTTGCCATGGAGCGGTGCAAATCGAGTTGCAACTCCTACTGGACATGGGATCCAATTGAGCAAGGACGATGGAGCATCAAAGGTTGACATGACCACTTACAGAAGCATGGTTGGGAGTCTGATGTTTCTCACCAACACCAGGCCCGATATTCAATATGTTGTTTCTCTAGTTTCAAGGTTTATGGCTAGTCCATATGAGCTGCATTTACAAGCAACTAAAAGAATTTTAAGATATGTAAAAGGTACATTGGATTTTGGAATCCATTACCAAAAATGTAATTCTGTGAAATTAGTTGGCTTCAGTGACAGTGATTGGGGCAGCAACATAGATGACAGGAAATCTACATCAGGGAATTGTTTTAGTCTAGGATCAGGACTAATTACATGGAGTTCCAAGAAACAAACTGTTGTAGCATTGTCATCAACTGAGGCTGAGTATATAGCCATCACTCATGCTAGTACTCAGGCCCTATGGTTAAGAAAAGTTCTTGAAGAGATTGGAGAAAGTAGAGTGGTCCAACTCGATTGTATTGTGATAACATAAGTGCCATTCAGTTGGCATACAATCCAGTCCACCATAGCAGATCAAAGCATTTCGATATGAAGTATCACTTCATTCGAGATATGGTGGAACAACAAATAGTTGAGCTTCAATATTGTAACACTTTGGATAATATTGCTGACATCTTCACCAAAGGTATAGCTAAAGCTCAATATATAAAGCTGAGAGACTGTATAGTCAGTCCTCTCAACTTTAAGGGGAGAATGTTGGAAATAAAGCTAGTAAAAGGAGCAAAAAGGAGTAAAAAAGGTAAAAAATTTGTTTCAACGGTAAGCTTTGGATCTTACCCCTTTTACCTCCTTGGACGGCAGCTGACTGGGCAGGTAAGTTTGACTTGGACGGCAGCTGACTGGGCAGGATTGGACGGCAAGGGCGGCAAGGCGAACCAACTCATTTTCCCTTTCTCTTTTCCTCCCTATTTCTTCTATTTCCCTAACTTCCCTATATTCCCTAAGTTCATTTATTTTTACGAGTATAAATACCAATGTAACCTATTATTCCTAAGGTTGAATACAATATTAATTTCCTATTTTTCGCTCCTAATTTCTCTCAAACCACAGAGAATACTTACAAATGCATAAAGATATATTGCACATACAACATGTATCCTACACAACAACTATATGCAATACATCATACTTCGACAAATAATCTACCAATAAGATACTTTTCAACCAACTACAACACATTCTCCTCCTACATATCTCACATAGATGCGTACTTAGTAGATATAATGGGATCGATACGCAGTGAACTACTACCCAACTACCTTTGAACTACCTATTTACATAAAATATAAAAATACCCCATTATATTACATTATTACAAACAATTTGTATGCACATGTTATTACAAACACTTTGTCATGTACACACACAACACTATGTGAACTTATAACAAACACTTTGTGCACACACATTTGCACGTATTCATTCCTATGCTCAAACATACATTCGTACAAATGTGTCAATTCATTTTCCATATATCCCCTCCTTTAGACCTATAGGCATCCTCGTCAACACAAACTAAGCATTGGGGATAAAAGCACTAAACATTGTAGTGAAATCTATTTTTGTGCTCATTTTCTCTTTCTCCTATTCTAGATATCTTCTACAAATGAATTTAGTTCAACTTCTTGTTAGCAACACATTTTCTAATTGCTTACTTCACTCCCTACAACCGACCACATCACCAACATGATTAACAATGCCCGTTATCACCTATGCCAAGGATCAATAGGGTGGGAGCCCCCTTGTAGGGTCAAGGGGCAATGCTTGACCCGCTCAAATTAAAATTTTCTTCTCATCCACATTTAGGTAGCCTTCACTTGACACACTCAAACAACTTCTCCTCAGCTCTAGACGACCTCTCCCTAGCTTTGAATGACCTATTCTTGACCTCAAACAACCCTTTATTAGTCTTAGATAACCTTGTATTGGTCTCTAACATCCCTCCCTTGGCCTTATATGGTTCTATATTGGTCTTGGATGACCCTACCTTGGCCTCAAATGACCCCACATTAGCCTCTAATGACTATATGTGATGTGGTCTACAAGAGAGCATCTAATGAAAGACTACCTCTTTTAATAGCCCCAAAAAACTCATACAAACACATAAAAACTAGACAATAAACAACAATTTCTTGCATTTTTTTTATTAGATATAGAAGGGGTTTTGAAAAGGTCCCCAAACCTTGTACAATAAAAGCCCTACAAAACTTGGCCTAAGACCAACAATACAGGGACAAGAACAACTATAAAGCACTACAATTGGCCACCCATAACCAAGTGAACCAACTACAACTTGATACAAGAAACAAAATTAGAACAACGCTTGTGAACCCCCCAGATAACCAACACTCCCATACGACTGCACACAAAACCTTTCTTCGTAAACAACTTATTACATTTTGTTAAAAAAATTAGAGGTAATTTGAGCTATCTTGACGACTCCCTTGGTGTTCCCTTGCCAATCCCTTGTTCACCCTTGCCAACTCCTTGCAAATAATCTTGGATCGTTGCCAAATCCCTTACTGGTCTCTTGTCGGTCCCTTGCCGACCTCTTACCAGTCCTTGTCGGTCCCTTACCAACTCCTTGCCAGCCTTGTCTAATTTGTTGGTCCCTTGTCGATTCTTGTCGACTCCTTTTCGACAAAATACCTCAAGTCAAAATGTGACCCTCGTCACATGGGTGTGCCACCACCACCAATTAATCCATCAATTTCTCCATCCATTTAAGCTTAATTCATGCTAAAAAAACTAAGTGGTTTTTTTGTTCTCTTTTTCTCTTGTTTTTTATAAATTTTTTCTTTTTGATTTTTTTGCTTCTTTGCTTTCTTTATTCTCTTTTTTTGGGTGATGCAATATTGCATGTACACTTGGATGCTCCTGCATTAGACACGTTGGGTAAGATAAAAATCTTCATGAGATCTGGCTCATGAATTGCTTTTTACTGAACTGCTACAAATTAGTTGCCACCAAAAAATACTGCTCCAATTTTTTATTTTTAACACATGAAAATATTTGAGGCTGAAAATGCACATCTCTACCACCTCTACAACCTCTGTAGTTCTTTAATATTCTCATTAGCCTTCAATGATCTAGAATTTCTCAAGCTTCTCCATAACACCTTTGCCTTCGATATTTTGGAAAAACTACTAATTTTTTTTAATATTCTCCACATACATCTTTGTCTTCGATGTTCTAGAACAACTCATATAAAAAATTCTAGATGTTCTACACATACACCTTGCTTTGATACCACTCTTATGCAGTCTAGAGGAGGAGGTCTAATAAATACTACCTCTTCTAGCAACCCCAAATAACTCACATGCAAACACGTAAAAACCAGACAATAAACAATAATTTTTTGCATGTTTTTTCTAAAGAAGATTATAGTTGTAATTTGAGATTTCTTGATGGTCCTCTTGGCGTTCCCTTTCCAATCCCTTGATTCCCATTTCCAACTCCTTGCAAATCATCTCGAATCCTTGTCGACTCCCTTACCAATCTCTTATCAGTCCCTTATTGACCCCTTACTGGTCCTTGTCGGTCCCTTACCGATCCTTGTTGATCCCTTATCAGTTCCTTACTGGCCTTGTCTGGTCCTTTTCTAGTTCCTTGTTGACTCCTTGTTGATCCCTTACTAATCCTTGTCGACTCCTTTTTGGCAAAATGCAATGTGACCCTCGTCACAAGGGTGTGCCACCACCACCAATTACTTCACCCATTTCTCCATCCATTTAAGCTCAATTCATTCTAAAAAATTATTTTCTTTTTCTCTTAATTTTTTTTCCTTTTTATTCTTTTTTAATCTTAATTTTTTTTTCCTTCTTTTCTTTCTTCTTTGCTTTCTTCATTTTTTTAGGTGATGCAAGATTGCCCATACACCTAGATGCTCCTTGATCAATATATTAACCTCTAATGACTTTGCTTGGTTAGATGATCAAGAAAATTTTCCAGATGACGATGGCAAGTGCTCGAACAATGCTCCTTGGCTAAATGATTAAAAAAAATTGTAAGTGGGTTATATTCCTTAGATGTTCCAACACAATGCTTCTTCTACTCTCCAAACCCTTGTCATTCACCGAACTAGGGTTGTCTTCATTGAAACACCACATTTATACTATAACTGCCTATTTAAAAGCCAGTTGTGCATGCCATGTTTGCTATGTTTCATGACAATTGTTGTTAGTGTCTTATTGGAAAAAGAGGGTAAGCTCATTGGCCAAATGATCAGATGACTTGGGTTAATCCTAATATTGGCTTGGATGACCTAGGAAGATAAACGACCTCCCTTGTTATCCAAACGACTTGCCCCATTGGTCAAATGGGATGGCCTAGTGGCTAGACGACTCGAGCTAACAACCTAACATCCTAATATCTGTCTGGGGGCCATAATTTTTCAAACCACTAGGGAAGGTCCTAGATTATTCTCCTTATTGGCTTGGCTAACCTAGATGGAATGGGAGTTTTATGGTTGTCCCAAATAGCTTGGGGCCTTGATGGACCACCCAAATGGCCAAGGAGACTTTTTGATGGTCATAGATGACCTAGAGATCTTGATGCCCCACCCAAATGGTCCAGGATGCCAAAAAAATATTCTAGATAGCCTACCCAAATGACCGAAAGGCTCATCGAATGTTTACTTGCCTAACTTAAGGTTGCTGAACTTTTGTTCATATTACTTTTCCTCATCAAACTTTGGCTTATTGAACTTCTATGACAAGTTGTCTTCCTTCTAAAATTTTGGTTTTGCTTTAGTGAAACCCTCACTTGTGTCTTTAGGAACTTAACACTTTGACTCTGGGTTAGATGACCTCGATCGCAACTCAGATGACCTAGACCTAGATGGTTCAAGTCATGATAGTCAAGGCTTGGGTTGAAATGACTCAAGTCTAAATGGCCATATGACCCAACAAACAACTAGATGCTAAACAACTTCCCTCTTCACCATTTGCATCACTCGCTTCATTATCTTCAACCAAAACTTACTGAATTTATCCTCTAGATGTTTGTGTACATCATTATTCCTAGTGTGGAATAAGCAACATGGTCACTACATGGTCCACCATACTCTCTTCATCCAACATCTACACAATTATGCCTAGTTGCATTGTCTAAACCAACTGCACAATCTCAACTAGTTGTGCAATCTCGATCTTCTATGTAGTTTCATTCTCCTATGTAATATCAACCACTTGCATAACCTCATTTTCTTGTGTAGTTTCAACTATGTATGTAATCTCTACCTTCTGCATTGTAATCAAGTTCACCCCTTCTACATCCCAACTAAGGTTGTGACTCTTCTTTGGCTCTTCAAACCTTGTACACATCATTGGTTCATCTTGACCTAAAATACTTTGATATTCATGTGGGAGGAGTCATCACAAATTACATTACCAACATTACACAATGGGTCTACCTTCAATATCATACTCAATTTGATGTCTTCCAATTTTATAGTAGTTATCAAGACTGCACAACCAATGGCATCCGGTATAATATCTCTATGTTGTACATACCTATAATGATGATTTCATGTCTTTACATACTTTCTTTGCATTGCACTCATCCTTGGAGTTATCACTCTCCTCATCAAAGTCACTCTCTCCATTGACTTCTTGATCACAACACTTGGATGATGCACTCAAATCATAGTCTAAACTACTTTCATTCTCCAACTCATCACTCTCACTATTAGAGTCACTCAATAGCAGAGTCACTTTCACCTTTAGGGTTACTCTTGTTGTCATTATCATGACCCAAATATTTTAATGACATATTTGCATCATTTTTCAAGTTCAAGTTCTACTCAAAGACATCTTGATATGATGTCAAAGGGACCACCCTATTCTTCTTTTGATATATAGGAAGAAGATCCTCCAATAAGTCACCTTTTATTCAGTGGTATGATGAATCCTCCTCCAAATAGATAAAAAAATAGATGAACCTTTGGTTATGGGATTGAATAGACACCATCACTATATTTCATGCTATAGATTTTAGCAATGACCTCATAGTCATTACTAAACAATCCAAATTTCATCACAAATGCTAGTCAATATTATATACTAGTACATTATATTTCCATGAAATATCATAGGGAATAACCTCCTTTAATTAACTTTGTTCTTTTTCCCATTGACATTCCACATTATGAGGCTTGTGCAAACTTGTTTTTCTATGCATGCATCTTTATCACCTTCATGCATGTTACCACACATGTCACCACAACCATTTTTATCTATAAACATGCTTTAGTTAGCATGTACTTCCATGGTAGCATATGCATATTTACTTGCATAGACATATTTTATATTATGCTATTCCCTATCGGCACATACATCTTCACTTGCACGAACTTCATAAACATGCATGTTTGCTTCATACGCAAACACTTGCATGTCACATTTGTGTATGAACACTTGCATCTCTCCCTTGTGCATGGACACTCATGCTTGTCCCTTGTGCAATGACACTCATGCATGTCCCTTGTGCATGAAAACTTGCACATCTCACTCGTATATGAACAATCATACATATCCCTAGTGCACGGACACTTGTGTGTCTCCTTCATGTATGTCCACTTGCATGTCTGGTTTTATACCTACTTATGCATCTAGTTGTGTGTTTTCTATGTGCATCAATCCATCAACATCAATAAACAAGTATGTATTCTATTATTGCAGCCTCCAATATTTTCTCCTTCGAAGGAAAACTACGTCATTCATCATTTGCACTATAATCATCCCATTGTTGTCATTGCATATCTTCGTGAGTGATATGCTCATCACAACTCCATACCATTAAAATTGATTCAACTATGAACAGACAATGATGCTAGAATGTAGAAATAGAATACAAAACACCATAATAAAATTCCATTACTGCTTATACAATAAAAATATGCAATGGAAATACTTACTATTGTCATCTCAGAACACACTTGCCAACCCAAGTCGGGGGGCTTGACAAGGCAAATGTGCCCATGCCTCGTATAGAGCAAAACAACAAAAAACACCATGGACGAGGGACTGCCTACGGGGTGACCTTCAAGATTTTTAATTGAGGTTGGCTCCTCATTGGATTCAATACTTGATGTGTAGGGGACCTCTGTGAGTTGAGGCTAGGGGAAAATAATTTCAATAAAAGTAAAAAACAATAGGAATTTAAATGTTTAGCATAAAATTAAAACCTTAGCTATGGATGATGATGTGCAAAATAATTAAACCTCAAATTTCAACTGCAACAAGTGGCAATTGAAATAAAAATGTCATCCTATGGCTACTGAACACAACCCAATAAAACACACTACCAGGAATTGAAACAAG
This sequence comes from Wollemia nobilis, assembly GCA_028583015.1. NCBI lineage: Eukaryota > Viridiplantae > Streptophyta > Pinopsida > Araucariales > Araucariaceae > Wollemia > Wollemia nobilis. Next base: position 5,278,962 of record JAQPPZ010001422.1, read on the forward strand.
TTAAAGAAAGGAGGACAAAGAAAAATTAGCCATGACTTCCATTAACATGCCAAAAATGATTACAAGACAATGAGGCCCATAGGGTTTGATACTTAGGCAATAAGAAAAATTTTGGGATCCCCTTCTTACAATTGAAAAGGGTGAAAGGAAGAGCCCGTAAGGCTGAGTACCAAGCATGAGCATACAAATCCTAATGCCTTTTACAATGAAAATTGGGCCTATTTATAAGCTGATTGGAGGGTTCCTTCCATTTGAAGTTTTGTATAGAAGGTCTACAAAATATCCTCTACTCTTGTAGCCAAAAATACTTCTATAACTATAAAACAAAACCTTTGACATCTTTGGATTTAGGGCCATAAATGCTAAAATATTTTGCGCATTCGAATGATTGACTATTGCTGACTTACCTCTTTATTGTTGTATTGGGCTGGCTACACCATTACTCTTCCACTGTGTTTCTCCTAGAATGCATCACCTTGCTAACACAATGAACATTACCTTCCTGACTAGTGCAAGTTGACAGGGTAGGCTCATGCATGGTGGGCGATCACCACATCTAATACATAGTTGGTTTTGATAGATCGGGCAATGAAAATCAAGCTTTGCAACCAATGGTAGATGTTTTCGTTAAATGCTTCTTCGTCTGTTTTCTCTCTTGCATGCATGATAGACACATTTCCTCAGATGAGGCGGAACTTCCTTTAGCCAATGATGGGCCTTCTTCTTATGAGCGCTAGTGCTCTGCTTCTTGGGATTCCAAATGGTCACCACATGTTTGGCTATAGTCTTTTTCAGAGCCTTTTCCTTCATTCCACATTCTCCTCCATTGAAAGGACCATGTGGACCATTGGATTGAAAATCAATGATCTATGGGTCTTAGCGTCCTTGATACAACTAGATTTGGGAAAAATATGAGCATCAACTATAGATGGAATATCTAATTATCAATGCAACTTATGAGATTGTCTACCTCTTCCTTGGAGTTCCTTTATTTTGACTAAAGGTAGGAAGGCCTTTCAAATACATTTTTGGCTTGACCAGCTTTCAACTAAGTGTTTTTTGGATGAAGCAATGTTATAGGGAAAAATTCCCTACAACTTTGGTAGCTCCCAAGGCCTTTCATACTACTAAAAAGACAAACCTAAACTTATTTTCCTTGTCCATTGGGTGTAGCGTCAAAATTTGGAAGCTGTAATTACAAACACAAAAAAACAACAAAAGTAAAGAGGATGGGGGATTAAAATGTAAGGGAATGCATGGGAGGGCTTACATAGTTGGCCCCATCTCCACCATCAATATTCTTTGGATTAGGTGGGCATTAACAACCACTCTAAAGTTTCCATCAGGAGTCCAAATCTCTCAAGTGGTAAGGTTGTATAGCTCAACGTATGGGGAGATTATTTTGAAAAAATTATACACTTTAGGTACTATATACTATGATAAATTACTACTCTAGATTCAAGCACCAAAAATTTCAACAAAACTCTACTTGAAATGCTCTAGCACCCCATACCTTAGGTTTTTAGCCCTTGTAGATAGCTTGGGATCCACTACCTCTCATGACATATTTTATGAACTTAGGGTCTTGGATTGAGGGACAGGTGCCATTGGTTCTTGGTCAAATATGGTTAGGGAGGGATCTATTAGAGCATGTATATATATCTTTCCCTAGGCAAAATGCTTCTAGCGCCACCTCTTCTCCATTGCTTCTTGAACACTTTTGCATAGTCGAGAACTTGTCAATTTAGGCTCTATCTCTCCTTATATGTTTAATGTCTTAGTGCTTTTTCAAAGGTCATGCTTGTAAGAAATAATTTGAAGGATATTTTTTCCCTTATTATAGATCTATTTTCGAGGTGCTAGCACGAGGACCAAATTTAATTACCCCATGCACATAAAATATTCTATTTTTTGGGAAAGGCGATAGGAGGTGTGTTATTGCTAATAGATTTTGTTACTTAGAGACTACATGTGTTCAAGTCCTTCTCCTCCCACTATTGAGCCACTCGTGAATCAAAGTGGAAGAGCTAAGCGAACCCTCCACATTCTATGGGCCTTAAGCAATGTACCTTAGGCTTTTTTGAGGATTGCACTTGACATTTGTGTCTCTTGAGATTCGAATCTTGCAATAGGCTTATTAAATATGCTTACTAGGCGATATCAAGGATGATGCACTGGTGGTGGCAAATAAGTTTGCCAAGGTGACTTCAAGATATATGGGTTTCTTGAAGGTATATCTTGAAGGGAGGGTTATGAAATTATGTCTTTGTCTTTGATGACACCTATGTATATCAAGTTAACTCATAAAAGAAGCTATCAAGGTATAGTGTGATACTCATTTGTGAGGGTTTTTGATGCATTAAATTAGAAATATTGTTTCTAAATTATTATAAAAACATGATTTCATGTCATATCTATGAAAATATTTTGAAGCTCTATTGTTGCAGTATTCTATTATCATTGACTTTGCAGTGATAGATGTTTTGATGCTTTGATTTTAAGATGAAAAATTGTGTTTTGATAATGTCTTCAATAGTTAATGTTGATGCAATATGGATTTTTTATTGCTTTAAGAACACGGTACTACTGATAGTTTGTATTCTTGTAGGTCTAGGTACTCGTAGATGGAAAATGTTGCTTACCATCAGGAATGAGACCCTAGAAATAAGGAAAAGGATGATGGTTCTAATTTTTTTGTAAGGAAATAATGTTAGTTTTGTTAAGTTTCTACAATAACTAAGCTAGGAAATAATGAGAAACATAGAGGATGTGTTTAATCCAAGGGGGAAGTATGTCACAGCCCGCACGTTGGGACTTCCTAGAAGATATTAATTGATCTGAAGAATCAATTAATACTTGAATTTTAACATTAACCAAACCTTACTAATGCTGCCTAGCATTAATAAAATGGTCTAATTGATAAAATATAGGGGATGGTAAACCCTAATCATCCTATAAAATCCCTAATTAAAGCTAATTACACTCTACCAGGTTAATTTGGGGAGTTAGAGAATGAAATTGGGGGATTTTTTAAGGTTTTGGAGAAATTAATTAAAGCTTTTGTAAAAGATTAATCTGGGAATTTATATTTTACAAAAAGTGGTTTAGTATAATAAACCTAATTTATTACAATAAGGTGCTCATAAAATTGATCCAATTTTAAATAGACTCAAAAGGGCAAGGTCATGATTTAATATATATATTTTATTAGTGGAGGAACTATTCTCCATTCCACATGACTCCTTCAAAACAGTTCCAAGATTGACCTTGTAAGTTGCCCTAGGAAAAAGGGAAGGCCCAAAATGAACAAGGTACTCCCACCTTATCTCCTCTTGTCTTTTCTCCTAATTTTTAAATAATAAAAAAGAATTTCACTATTTGGGTTGACATCAAAAAGGCTTCCTTTAATATTTTAATAATAAACCACCTTCTTGCTCATGAGGTTGGGAAAAATTATAAAATGGGAGACAAGCAATGGAAATAGGGAGGAAAATCTTGGGCTTAGGGAGTATGCTCTCTACCTTGGTAGATCAGAAAACCAAAAATATTTGGGAAAATACTAAAGTTTAAACTAAAGGCATTTGGACAAGATGAGTTTAAGGAGCCTCGAAGGATTCATAGAGGGTATTGGTTGAAGAAGTGAGGGAGGACTAGGAGCAAGAAGCAAGGAGAAGACCTTGTAGGATTTTGAGGTTGGAGCTACTCTTATATTTTGACTACGAATACTTTGAAATTGAAATCTTGCTCCTTCTCGATTTAATTATGTTTAATGAAAGCATTAATGATTTACTCATTTCCTGTTGCTTTATTTCTTATGCCATTAATATCCCAATATTCTCTTTAAATGAATCATTTATTAAAGCATAGCTTTACTATTCGATTTTAGTCTTCAATAAACAAAAATATTTATTGTGTAGAATGCGGGCTTAAGACATAGGTCTTTGTTGGTTGTATTAGACCTTGGATTAAGTGTCTAAACTAGTACATTGGAGATAATAGATCTCCTTGACAAAAGGTAGCCTGACCTGTCATGCCATAACATAGATTTATCAACAAGCCATAAAACCTCAAATAATAAGATAACCATTCAGAGATTCAAACCCTTCAACCCTCTGTTACTGAGTCTAACTGCTGCCATTATCGAGGTCTCCACAACCATCACAAGGTGGATATGTCTTGTAATACATGGAAGTACTTTTATGAAGCATTGGTCTCCCTGCATAGTGCATGTGGGATTTATATTTATCTCCCCATGATATAATACTTTTTCAATGGTGATGTCGACCAACTTTGCTCATTGCAGATATCCCGCATAAATTAGTGAGGTGCAGTATTGAGTTGGGATGCATTGGTAATTAGATCGATTCCCCAGTTGTATTTCTTTGCATATTTGGTGTTTAATAATGCCAATAGTGCATATTCAAATCACAAAAGGGATTTGTGTATATCTATAGAAAACATAGGCAAGTTGTGTCTATTAGTGCTCGATGCACAAGTTTCTACAGGTGTTAGTTTTTGTCAAGGGAAATACTCATAGAGGATGTCTTGACCTGTGATATAATCAGTAGGAGATTGTGCTTTGTTATATCAAAAGGGTCTAGATAGACTCAACAGTGAAGTCAGAGTATCTAATCTGGGTAATGACATCTAGATTTACCTGTATTTCCCTCTACCTCTGCTAGTAGCTATGCATGATGCCCTACTAAAGGTTACCATGAGGGATTTTCTAAGAAAATGATTTTAGCATTGTTAAATTGGAGCTTTGTTGACTGTAATGCTTACTTCCACCTTAGGAACAAGCTACTGCAAGTGCAATTTCATGATCATTATGCATTTGGGCTCAAAAAGGAAAGAATTTACTTCCCTTTTATCCCACACTCGATGTGTGGAAGGTGCAAGGTGTCCTAAAAGGGAAGTATCTTCCTAAAATACTCAATCACCACTTTGTGGTCTAATGCACCACCAAGATGGGGTCATTTATTTCTAGTTGGAAATGCATGGATAGTATGATGTATTTGCCCTTGTCGTCTAGCATTTGGTAGTGATCGACACCTATTTTTCTCCGTTGTTGGTTTTCAAATGATAAATGTGCCACATGCTAGGATGCCTAACGGTTTATAAATGAACACTTTTGTTAAGTTATATAGAAGATAAATTTATCCCACATTACTCCTATGGGAGTAATAGGGGTAGTTTAAAATAAAAACCACTACGATAATGGAGTAACCACCATCCAGTGGTCAAGGTGGCCACCAAATGGTGGACACACGCCAACTGGAGGTGCTTTATCATTAGAATTTAAATTGGTGCTAACCATGTACTATTGACTACCACATAAGCTGACCTTATGTAATAACTGGCTAAGATGGGTTGTTAGTAGGTAATTGACCATCATAGATCGATGAATAACTCATGGAGTCGATGTCGGTGTCCCCCCTCTTATTGAAATAAAAAAAAATGGGTAGGCAAAATGGAATCTATAGATAGGAATGCGTCTCTTATATATCTTTTGGAACATCTTCAATTAAGGAAAGATATTACCCTTTATAAATAAATGATCCTATTTATAGGAATGGTTTATAGCCATTTGATATAAAAATAATAAATACTAAAAGAATAGAAGACCATTTGATGAACAAATGGATATAATCTTGACTCAAATTTTATTGCATTAGTAAATTGGATAAAATCTTGGATCAAATTTCGAAAGAAGAATTTGATAACATTTGATACAATCTTGAATCAAGTTATACAACTTAATCATAAATTTGCACGATTACAAGATAAATTTATGAATGACTATAGGGTGATCTTATTTGGAAAATTGTTATAAGACAAAGGAGATGTAACCTTGTTTGATTGATGATAAGGTAAATTTGTGTCTAATTAATGTGTAATCTTGTTGAAATGATTATCAAACAAATTGGGTCAAAATTCGTAGTATGATCTTATGCATAAGATGAAAACTATAGTATGAGATAAATTGTGGCCAAATTTGAAAGAAACTATAGCATAATCTTGTTTGATAGATTATGAGATAGATTTGTGACAAAATTTGTGGGATAAATTTGTGTCAAAATTTGTAGAAACTATAGTATAATATTGTTTGATAGATTATTTGAGGTCAAATTTGTAAAGACTATAGTTTAATCCTTTTGTAAGGTTATGATGCAATTTGAGGTAAAATTTGTAGAGACTCTAGTACAAACTTATGGATTGATCATGAAATAAATTGATGATCAAACTACAAAAACCATAGGATGATCCTGTTGATGGATTATGAGAACTATAGTATGATTTTGATCAAATGATAATATGGTAGGAATTATCTAAATTGTGAAACATGAATGAATATGGGAAGATTAGATATGGGATCTAATATTGGAGAGAGTATGGGATCTCTCCATGTATGGTAAAACCTTAGATAATTTCCCAACCATATTGGAATATATGGTCTAATGATATTTAGGGTTGAAGAATGAGTCTTGAGAAATATTTAAGATCTCCTCTTATGATTAATATGGATACTTAGCATGTTGTACTTATAATGGATTGATTGTGTATCAATATTGGGGATGGATGTGGAAATTCATTCCCAAGGGAATTATGGGGTTCCCTCTCTGGTAAAGGTTGAGTTCTCTCCTTAATATGAATCCTATGATCATTCATAAACATGTAGATATAAGAATTTGTGAGATTCTTATGTATTGTATTGATGGCTTAGAGAAAGAAAATGTAGAATTTTCTTATTTGCATCATGACTTGAAAAATGAACAATTTGATTCCTTTAATTATTTGATTTAGAAAAGTATCCATGGGATGCCTTTCTGTATTCATATGTATGACATCTTAATTTTATGAAATGAGAGGAGAAACATATTTTGGAGGTTGGGTTTATTCCCTATGAGGGTTCCCAGGGTATATGTTGTGTAACTCTATTTTATGGTTTGTAATTGTTGTTATGCATGGATGTTATACTTGCTCTCTAATATGATGTTAGTTAGTTATTGAATGAGATGTAATTTAAAAGTTTTTTTATTTCCAATAAGATGAGGTATTTACATTCGTATACAATGAACACTAAGGAGTTATATGATGCATGATTTTATTAACAAGCAATGTTCCATAAATGGGAATGATTGTAATTGCACTTAAAGTTATCATGAACAATGTCTTTGCTTTTCCAATGAATGGTTCTTTTAATTTGAGACAATGGTTTGTGCTTTATTTCAAGTAGTAATATTGAAGGGAATAAAATAATCTTTATGTATTGTTTAATAGTATATGCATGGTATTCCACTGCAAAGAATTAGGAAGTAAGATTGAAGTCACATTCAATTAAGTAACTAAAATTCCTAATGAAAGGAGATATAGAAACAATCAAGCAAATTAATTATGAAATATCATGAAGGAGTGTAAGGCTAGATAGGATTTGGTCACTCCTATCACGAGAGTTGACACTGACCATTTTGTAATTCCCTTAGTTACTTGCTATCCTAATTGATGATGTGATAGGTATGATCAATTTTTTTTATCCCAGGTTTGGTTGATATATCAAGGATTATATAATAAAAAAAATAACATTAATTTATATGTTGAAATATGAATGTAAATAGCCCGAATCATTCATGAACTATGAATGAATAAAAATTATAATATTAATTGCTCAAAATGTATACAAGCTTTATTATTCCACTTCCTCTTACAATTTGATAATAAGATATAAAGATTGTATTCCCTTCAATACATTCTATGGAACATTATCTTCATAGTATAGGCATAGTGATGCGACTCTTCAAGTACTAGACTATTGCTCTCCATATGCCAAGTCTCATGACTCTTGGCTTATCATCTTACCACTTGCATACTTGATGGACACTTGAATCTACAACACTTGCACACATCTACATGACTCTTGGACTCCTACATGCACTCCTAATATAAGACACTTGTGCACATCCTCACATTACATATTTACACTCTTACATGACACTTGTGCATTTGTTGTATATTGGTATTTACATAAAGGAGAAATATAAATCACACTCTAAACTATTGACTCAACCCTAATCTATTATATATTTACAATTTTACCATAAGTGTACCATGGGGGTACATTAATATGTACCAAATAATGTAATATATCTCAACACCCTCATGTATTACATTATTTGGTTATTGAAGACTTTAGTATTTAATCTTGGTCTTCATCTTTGTCTTCAATGTTCATGTGACCTTCTTCAGGTTCCTATCTTGGAAGTTGCTTTTGACTTGTATCTTGTTTTACTTTCTTCTTTTGTACTTTCTTGATCTCATTTTTTTAGTTTCTCTACTCTATTCTTTTCAGTTTTGATCTTGATATTGCCTTGTCATCTTTATTGTGTCTCTCCTCCTATATGCTAATATCATGTAGTAACTCCAACATTAGTATATTTAGAATTATTTGATAAATGTACATATTAAAAGAGTTTTACTGTAAGAGCTTTGAACTCATTTCCTTCAGATGTTTCTTCTAATTCTTGTATTTCATGAATTTCTTGAACTAAGTTTCCTTTTTTATTTCCTTCTCTAAATTGTAATTGAGGTTGTTGCAGAAGACTATAGGATTTTGAGGATGATATTGATGTTGTTGATATTGAGACTAAAATTGTTGTTGTCATTGAGGATTGTATTAATATTGAGATTGATATTGCCTTTTCTATATTGGTTTATATATTTTACCACCTTGATTCATATTCATCCAATTTTATTGATTATAACTACAAAAATTTGTGCTATGACATTTTTCTTACATATTTGATAATATCTTGAATTTCATTTAGATATGTATCTTTAAGTTGAAGCAATATTACCTTGTGTATTATATTTAGATATCAAGGCATTATTAGTAATTTCATCTTTGACTAAGTTTTCTACTTCATATTCTTGAAGAATATTGACTAAGTCATCAAATGTAGTTTCTTTGCTTAAGACTTGCAAAGATGTGACTAGATGCTTGTAACTTTTTGGAAGTGCCCTTAGAGTTACTTGAACAAGAAATTTATCTTCTACTTTCACTCCTAGTGTTAATAACTTTGCTTTTATATCTACTACCTTTCAAAGAAAGAGTTTTATACTTTTTCCACTATTGGATTTTAAGGAATACAATTGGGATTGAAATTTTAGTTTTGTAGCTTTATTTTTCCCTTTAAATATTTTGCATAACGTATTCCATGCTTTTGTAGATGTTTCTGTTGCACTTAAATATGGTTGAATTTCATTATTTATTCCAAATGTTATCAACATAAGTGTTTTTGCATCACCTTCTTCAAATATTTGTATTTCTCTTACATTATCGCTAGGTTTTGTCTTTGTTCCACTAACTATATCCTAAAGTTTTTCTACAACTAGGATTGATTTTATTTTGTTATTCCATGATGCAAAATTTGATCCTTTCAAAAGTTGATATTTAGAAAGGAAGATTTTATTGTTTGACATAATGGAACTCATTCAAAATTTTAAAACCCTTTGAGGTAGAAAATCTTATAACTCCCTAAGTTAATAAATATGAAATTTGCAAATTATAAATTTTCTAATCCTTTGGTGTTGAAAACCTTTTAACTCCCTAGTTAAATTTGCAAAATTAAAAAAAACTTCTAATTTTTTTAATTTAAAAATTTTCTAAAAAAATAAATCTTCTACCTTAAAAAACTTTATTTATATTTAAACATAGTAATTTTTTTTTTTAACATGGTGGAATCGGTAGCCGCCACGAATCCGGGTAGGTTGTCCGGATTTTATGGCTGCCATAGTATTCTGCGCTGTCCGTCCCGAAAGCCACCACACAGATCTTCGCGTAGTACACCCCTATAACCGCCATGCCACATTCATTTTAAACCTTTTACGTCATTGAAAGCACCAGGAAAGGGACAAGCATTCAGTACGACGAGGCCCAAGATTTGAACCTTAAACCTCCACCCCCCTTATGAGGTTTGGATGAACCAATTGGTCTACACCTCGGACCTTAAACATAAGTAAATTTGAATAAATAAATTAACTAGTAAAAACCCTTAATACTCCATACTTTCAAAAAATTTATAAAATCTTATATTATTAACCTTATAAATCCTATTAATTAAAATATATTCCCCTTATAACTCCTTAAAAATATAACTACCTTATAAATCCAAAAACCTTAATTAAAAAATAATTATTGAACTGACCTTACTCTCCTCCTGAGACATCTCGCACTCCAATTTCTTCTCTACTTGCTCACTAACGTCCTTTTTGATGCACACCCAAAAAATCACTATTGTACCTTAGTTTAAGCGATGCTCATATTGAACGTGCCAATATTACATGTGCAAATTTGCATGCTTCAAACAAAATGTTAGAAAAATATTTTATCTATCCTGTAATAACATCTGATTTTTTTGCACATTACAACAATGGGTAATGTTGTTATGTTTTGCAAAGGATGATTTGCAAACTTAACTATAGAATTCAACAATTTTTTTATCACTTCACTTTCCCTTGCTAGTGTTTATGCTTTGTAGCTACTGGTTTCTTCATTTGTCACCTAGTCTCTTTACAATAGTCACTTTGGTCTCTTATTTGCTTTGTCTTGTTGTTGTCATTGCACAACTCACCCCAATTAGGGACCCACTTGAGATTTTAAATTTTACACCAAGATTTTTAATTTGCTTGCACCCATGTGTTACATTGGATTACATTAAATAAGTTTTTAAACTTGATGGCATTGAATATTTTAGATTAGATTGGTTTTCAATTCCATTTTTTGAAGTTATTTTTAGGGTTTTTTTATTTTTCCCATTTTTGATAGCTACAAACCTAAAATGACCATAACTTTGGCTAGAAAGCTCCATTTGATGTGATTCAAAACCTAATAGGAATGTATTGAAATTATATTAACATTGATACCAAATTCACGTGTACATCCCCAATACTTTAGGATTTTCAATGAAAATACCATTCAGTCACATTAATTCTCTACAGTAGTGTACAAATTTCAAAGTGCTATATATTCTAATACAAAATTAATTTTCTATTTCCATAAACTATTTTGGATACCCATTTGGCCTATTCAAAAAATGGTAAAATTTTATAAAATTCTAAGCACTTTAAAATTTTGCCCTATTTTTACTCTACGAGACAATTTCAAGCTCTTGATTATGCTAAAAAAATATCATCTGAGAAATATTGAATGCTAAAAATATTTTACAAGAAAAATTGAATATTAAAAATCTCACCCGAGAAATATTGAATGCTAAAAAAATCTCGCTCGAGAAATATTTAATGCTAAAAATCTCACCCAAGAAATATTGAACACTAAAAAAATCTTGCCCGAGAAATATTTAATGTTAAAAATAATCTTGCTTGAGAGTTATTTTTAGCCATCAATCTCATTTCACCTAATTAATTTTTAGTCATTGATCTCATTTTACCTGACCTCAAGCAATTGAATCTCATTGGATGAGAAATATGTGGTGGGGATGAAAGGGGGCAACCTTAGGTACTCTAATCTCATTGGCTAAGAAATATGTGGCAAGGATGAAAGGGGGCAGCCACAGATCCTCTAGTCTCATTGGCCAAGAAATATGAGGTGGGGATGAAAGAAGGCGACCCCAAGCACTCAAATCTCATTGGCTGAGACATATGTGATGAGGATGAATGGGGGTGACCTCAGGTGCTCTAATCTCATTGCTTGAGAAATATGCAGTGGGGATGAAAGAAGGCAACCTCAGGTACTCAAATATCATTGGTCGAGAAATATATGGTGGGGATGAAAGGGGGCAACTTCAGGCACTCGAATCTCATTGGCTGAGAAATATGTGGTAGGGATGAAAGGGGGCGATCTCAAGCGCTCCAATCTCATTGGCTGGTTGAGTTCATGCACCATAATTTAAATCATTTGCCTTAGCTAATGATATTTTAATTCGAATAATTTTTTGATGCAAGACTTAGGGCATGAGAAAATTAAGTTTGAATTTAATACTTTTCTCAAAATCTTAAGATAATGCTTTAATTTGATTAATATGTTTTTATATAACCATAATAATTTGGTCTTTGGTAAATAAAGAAAACCTTAGTATTAATTTAAATACTTTGATATTGAACATTAAAATAGAATTGTAATGTTAACTTTAATACTTTGGTCATTCTAATACTTTGGCATTATAATTAAAACATGATGAGCTTAACATTATACATCTTAATGAATAATGGAAGCCTTAGTTTTAATATTAATACTTTGACATTAAAATTAAAACATGAACCTTAGTGTTAAATTTAATACTTTAGCCCTAAAATTAAAAGCGAAGACATTTAGCATGGAATTAAATAAAAAATTTTGAACCTTAGAGAAAGACCTTAGCATTCGATTTAATAGTTGAAAATTAAAATTAAAATGGAGGTGTGGTAAAGGAGGATGTGCGGAGGGCTTCGACCACGATTCACAAACATAGTAGCATGATTTTCATAGGCGTGACCAGGATTTTCATAGGCACAGTTAGCAGCACAATTTTCACAGGCGTGACCAGGATTTTCACAGGCACAGTTAGCAGCACAATTTTCACAGGCGTGACCAGGATTTTCACAGGCACAGTTAGCAGCACGATTTTCATAGGCACATCCATTATTCTGAATTTTCTTTTGTGAAGTGGAAATCAATCATTCTCAATATCGTCCTTCAAATGTGCTTTTGGAAAAAAATTAACGAGCTTGGAGAGGCCATTTACCTTCCACTGGTGAATTTTTTAAAGATAAAAAAAGAGGCACTACTATGTTAATTTTTAGGGTTTTACCCTAGGAGTTGAGATTTTAAAATCAACTACGCATACTCTAAATATTTCGAGGTGATTATCCTTCCATTAGTGAACATCAAATATTTGTGGAAAAAATTAGGGCACTCCTATGCTATTTTAGGGTTTTTACCCATATTTGGAGTTTGCGAAAGGTTGTGCATCTTATAGGGCTTAGAGTGAAGAATTGGGACAATCGTCACCATTCGACGACAAGCACAACTTTGCAATGGAGAAGTATAGACAAATAGTTCTCACAGGACATGAGGTTTCTATGATGGATGAAACTCCATACCTCAATGATCTTGAATATCAGGTGCCCTTGACCCCCCTCAAAAACCTTGAAAACAAATTCCATGGAGAAGCCTGCAAATTCAGAGAGTGAGAGGAGCTTATGAGAGGGTTATACTGTTTATCCATAAAAATATTATCCAATAACATCTCAATCACATGTAGAGCAAGGTAATCTCATTTCAATTGTTCTTCCTGATTCATTTGATGAAGTAGCTAATGAATTGTCTGAATGTTGTTATTTTATTTTTTTATGCGGGATACCACCTGAGGTTGAATTTCTCAAATGGGTCAGGGGGGTTTGGGAAAATACTAGAGGTTGGATAGTTGAGGCTATTTGAGGGTTGGGAAGGGGGTACATAGAAGTCTCCTTTGCGAATTCCAAACATGCCAAAAAAGCTCTCCAATATGGAACTTGGATTATCTACAGGTAAACTTGTTATATGCAAGGTTGATCTTTGGATTTTCATCCAGAGGGTCCCTCTAGGTCAAAATACCCTTTGTGGATAGAGTTGCCCTTTTTATCTTTGTCATGTCGTCCATTTCTCAATAAAATTGTTACTATTCTTGGTAAGGTTTTGTGGTCTCACTCAATATCAAAAAATTTGTCTAATTATAGAGTGCACCCTCGTATTTATGTAGAAATAGACATATCCAAGCCGTTTCCCCCCTCCCTTGAACTCAATGGACCAGGTTTCCAAGTAAGGCAACCTATTGTCTATCTAAAATTGCCTAATGTGTGTTTTTACTATAGAGAAGTTGGGCATTTGATCAAAAATTGTTTGAAAAAATAGCTAAAAAGGAATAAATGGAAGCAAGGATGCACTTTGTGATTGCCATGCCACTGAAGTGGCCATCGCAATTACCATCATGGGTTTCTTGTACAACCCATTGAGATTCATCCTTGATTTTTGGGATTGGGTCTTTGAAATCCTTACCCTTGAAAGGGGTTTCCATTGTGGATTTATTTTGGGGGTTCTCCTTAGCATTGGATTCGCTTGAGATTGAAACCATTTTTGATCAGCTATTTAAAACTTGTTTCAAGATCTCTTTAATCCATGCCTTGGATGTTGAGAAAAGGTATGATTTTCACTTTTGTTTTGTGCAGCAAATTGGAAGCCATTGTCAATCAAGTTCACAACATGAAGATCTATTGAAAGACATATTTCTAACCCATCTTGGATCCCCTACAACATATCCCACTAAAATATTGATTAGAAACCATAAAAATATTTTCCACTAGGGCCCGAAGGCCCCGAAAAACCTGAAAAAAAAAACAACCTTTGGAGCTGCTTGCACTCATGAAACCCTTGCATAATTGCTCATTGTCATTGTCTATTTTAGGTTATATTATATTATCTTATTTTAAATCATTTTTAAGAAGATTTATGGGTGTACTTATTTATGTGAAATTTTATGTGGGTGATATTTATGTAGAATTTAAGCTTCAAATCAAATGGGTGATATATTGTTTATGAAATCCTAATTCATAAAACCCTAGTTTGCAATGTCATTTTTTAGGGTTGAGCTTATGGAGTTATAGATATTTTTGGGAGAGGATGATATTGATATTAGGGATTAGTGCAAAATCTTTATATTCTACTTTCTATAATTGGAACTCTTGGCTAGTTTATTATCTTGGAGGGAAAGCTTGGTGTTAGTATTATAATTTTATTTATGCCCATAAGTGTAAATAGACTTGGAAAGAAACAAAGCAAACATTCTTGAGTCAGTGGGACCCATATAAAATCATTTCTAGTTTGAATATCACCATCAAGGAATATGTAGAATAACTAAAAAGGCTTTAGGGGGCAACATAAATAAATTAATAGAGATGGCATTGCAAAAGGAAAAATACGGATGATAGTATATAGGTTGAGGGAACCACACCTTTGGTGTTAGGTGATCCAAAAGAGTGGTTATATGGATTTGTTTGAATCTAAAAATTCTATTTTGTAGGTTTAATATTACATTTAAAATAAAAAGGTTATTATTTCCATGAACCCTATTTGTAGGTATAAAATCATTAGTATTGCTTTGGCTAAGAGGTTTTCAGTTCAAGCAACAAAAATTAAGGATAAATAAATTGAGGATGAGAATGTTAAATTTTTTTGATAATTTGAAAGTCACCATGGATAAATATGTTTTATATTTATATTTTTATGCTATTGAGATAGATAATGTGGATATTGTTATTTGTTATCCTTGGTTATATTATTTAGTTATTGCTAACATTAAATTACAAAAGAACACTAGGTTATGGTACATGTATTTATTAATTCAAGGATCAAGGGTCCAAGGATAAGCAAGAAGAAATTATGGTTGGGGAATAGGTTGAAGAACCAACAAAAGAATCGAAATCAAATTCTATGGAAGATATAATAGCAAATTCTATGGAAAAGACAATAGCAAATTCAAAGGAAGAAATAACAACAAAGTCCAAGGAAGCATTGTTAGAAAAGCACAAGGTTGCACCCAAGAAAGGCACATGAGAAAAGAGCATGAGAAAGAACTTAAAATAGTGGCATAAAAGGTGAAAGAGTAAGGAATAAAAGCAATCAACTAATATAATAACATACCACCACTCATACCATCATTAATGAGAATAAACATGGAGGTATGACCTCATGCATCGATATATTTATAGACCTACAAGGAGTGATAAAGACATCAAGCAAGATAGTATATATCAAAGAGAGATTAGTACTTATAAATTTTAGAGTAGGGTAGGGATGACATAAAACCACCAAAGTAATAGTTATAGATATTATAGAGGAGCAACAAAAGCATAGAGCTAAAATATCACTAATGGATATCAAAATGGCATAGCAACAACTCAATATCATCATTGACCATCACCACTCAAGATTTCATTTGGATAGATGGATGACCAAGAGTAATACCAGTTTTTCATAAAGTTAAGAAAATTATATTATTTAGTTTTTTCTCATGGTTCAAGGACAAAACATTTTTAAAGAGGGTGGAATACTATGGTACCTATGGATAGGTATATTGGGATATGATAGTATATTATATATGGGTATTATGGATAGTTGGTAAGGGCTACACATAAGCCAATGCTTAATGGATTGTAATATTATATTATAATAATGAGTTGATAAATATTTAGGAGTCGGCTAGGATTAAGGTTATACCCTCCCCAAAGTAGTATTAGATATAGGTATATAATGAAGGGATATTGTAATTATAAGGATGATCATTTATATAAAGTGTTTTCATGTGTTTATTATTTTTTAAGTAGGGAACCTAAAAAAATTTAGTCTGTTAGATAAATATAAAGCCAATAAGGGATCAGAGCAGAGACTGAGGTAGCACCCGCCATTGTAGCAGCCGACACTATAGAAGCCTGCAAACTATAGCAGCCGCCACTGTAGCAGCCCGTGCACTGTAGCGACCACAAAAATTTTGGCCCTAAAAAAAAAAATGGTAGATTTTGGAGGCAGCAAGTTGTGACGGATGGAGCAGCAAGGAGGAGGAGTGGGAGGTCTAGGGGCAACAAACCCTAGGTGTGGGGATTCAAAGGGCATATCAGCAGACGCGGTAGGTGGGGGATCTGGTGAGATAACAGGCCCCCAGGTAGAGGATGTGGACAAGGAAGTTCTGTTGGAATCGGTCCATGGGCGTTGGGCAGATGCGGTTGAAGATTTCTCTGAGGGGGACTAGGACTCTGTGCATCAAGATCAAAGGAAGACCCAGGAAGGAGACAAAGAGAAAACTGGCAACTAGAGACCTTCATATCTTAATGCTCTTCACGGTAAGCAAAAATTATCCGACTCTTGTTTTAATCTAAAATATGTCAATGGTAGGTTGCACGTCCCAAATACCTTAGCTCAACATGTGGCTATGGAGGGCAGAACATATATGGTGGCAAAATTTATGGGGGTGAGGCCGGAATTGGAAGTCATAAGGAGATGGGCCGTCCAAAAATGGCAGCCAAGGGCCGGTATGATGATTAAGGCTTTACCCAAGAGTTTTCTTTTGGTGACATTTCAATGTGAACATGACATGGAAGGGACTCTCCAAGGAGGTCCTTGGTATTTTGGGAAAAGGGGCTTGTATCTGAAGCGTTGGTACCCAAATTTCAACCCCCAGACTCAGGTGCTGGATTTGGATCCTATTTGGGTTAAGATGCCAGGATTACCTCTGCTTTTTTGGAATGAACAAATCTTGGCTGGGATAGCTATAGAGATTGGATAACTAATAGCTATTGATACTGCAACCTTGAGCAAAACAAGACTCCTTTCTGCTCGCATGTGTGTGTTGGTGGACCTGAGTAAAGAGCTCCCTAAATCCATTATTTTGGCGTCTATGTTTGGCCTTCATACTCAGGTCTTTGAATATGAAAATATGTCTTTTAAGTGTAGTGTTTGCGGGAAGGTAGGGCACCAGGGTATCCACTGCATTTCCAAGAACTAGACCCCACTACAAAATACTGCTCCTCAAACCCAAAATAATATCCCTCCCCCGCAGATCTCCATTCCTACCCAACATGGGCCTTAAGGACATGGAGCTTGAAATCCAAATATCAGAGACCCTGTTCACCCTTTTGTAAGCAAGAGGCAATGTTATAACCCTCCTCCAAAAAATACCTATGCCCCGAAACCCTATCATAGGGGAGCTGGTCCCTTTGATGGGAACCCTCAAGCACAACCTGCTCCTAAGATGATACAACAAGCCTCAGAGCCAAATCACAAAGGAAAGAACCCCATAGATCAACGCCCTGGGGCAAGTAAGTTTGATTGGGTAATACGAGAGGCCTATGGAAGCTCGGTGGAAGTGGTCCCATGTACTACAGAGGAATTTATGGGAAGAAATTCCAAGGAGATCAACATCCCGATGGAGAATAGTTTTGATGCATTAAATCATCTGAAGGGAGATCAGATGGATAGCCAAGAAGTGGAATCTGAGGTAGAGGAGACTCAAGAGAAGGATTTAGAGGAGAAAAATTAGAGGAAGGAGTAGGAAACTAATTATACAGGCAAGGATACTCAGGAGGAAGAGGTGAACCACCAAGATCAGTGTAACCCCAAAGCAAGGAAAAAAGAATCTGCTAATCAAGAAGCTAAGAGCACATAATCTTCTCCATTGTCAGAAAGACCAGTTAACCTAGAAAGCCAAATTGTTACCCCAAAGACCAAGACTGACCTATCCAAGATGGTTACTAGAAGCCAAGTGAATCCCAAGGAACCCCAGCCTAGAGTGGATGTATGGGGATATGGTTCGGTAGGAAGAGAGAAACCTAGCAATGCTGCCTTAAGGCAGAAAGAAGCAAAGCGAGGAGTGACTGATGGCACTCAAGTAGTATTGCTCTTTGGGGCAAAGGTTCGAGGATCCAAAGCCCATAAATGAAGATTATTTCATGGAATATTCATGGGAGTAATCCTACAAAAATAAGAGCTTTGTATGCTCTTAGACAAGAACACAAACCGGATATGATTTTACTGCAAGAAACTAAAATGGAGGAGAGTAGAGTTATTCCTTTTAAGAATAGGATTTGGTGAGAAGCTGAAGTAGTAGGCCAAGAGGCCACTGGAATAGCATGAGGGTTGCTGGTTATGTGGAACAAAAATGTGATTGATAGTAGAGTGATTCTGATGTCTAGTTGGTTTATTTGTCTCTTATGTGTGGATAAAACCATGCAGGAAGAGTGGATCTTAACGATTGTATATGCTCTAGTTAGACAGGGACTGAGAAGGGTTCTTTGGAGTCAGCTTGCTGAATTGAGGGAGACGGTCCCAAACTACCCTTGGATTGTGGCAAGGGATTTCAATTGCTACCTTAATCCTACAGATAAATTGGGGGGCTCTCAAAGAATAACTGCTGATATCTACGAGTTTAGAGATTTTGTTGAGCAACATGAGCTGATGGATGTGGACCTGCGTAGATTCTCCTATACATGGTCTAACAAAATATTGAAGGAAAACCAAATTCAGATTAGATTATATAGGTTTCTTATTTCTCAAGAATGCCTGGAGAGGTTTGGGGACTCTTCATTAACAACACTCCCAAGAATCGGGTCTGATCACAAACCAATTCTATGGGAAACAAGGGAGGACTCTAAGAAAAGATACATCAGACCCTTTCAATTCGTACTTATGTGGTTCCAACATTAGGATCTCAAGGATCTGGTTGCCCAATGGTGGGACAAAAAGTATAATGGTTCGAAATTGGCCCAAGTGGCATGTAAACTAAGGAATGTGAAGGCTAACATTAGAGAGTGGAACAAAAATTCCTTTGGCAATATTTTTGTTAAAAAGGCAGAACTAAAAGACAAGATCAATGAACTACAGGAGAAGCTGAAGTCAGAGCAGCTTACAGAGGATCTGAGAAACCAGGAGAGGGAGCTATTAGCCGAATACCACACGATGCTAGGATTTGAAGAAACCTTTTGGAGGCAAAAATCCAGACTGCGTTGGTTAAAGGAGGGTGACAGAAATACAAAGTTCTTCCATGTATCTACTCTTCGCCATAGGAGTACTAACAAAATTAAGGAGATCAAGATGGCCGATGGGTCTAACACCAAAGATATGGAAGACATAAGGAGGGAAGCGGTTGAGTACTTTAAATCATTGCTAGAAGATGTAAATCCGACTATTGAAGAAGATGACTCTCTGTTGGCAGCCATTCCACCCCTCATAACTGAGAATCTTAATGGATTCTTACTTAGTCCTTTCACAAAGGAGGAAATCAAGAAGGTGGTTTTTGACATGGATGGTAACAGCTCCCTAGGACCGGATGGCTTCCCCGCAGCTTTCTTCCAGAATTTTTGGGATATCCTAGGCAATGATGTAGTGGAAGCTATAATTGAGGCTCAAAAGGACATGGAAATCCCAGAAGGAGTTAATGCTACATTTTTAGTCCTCATCCCTAAACTAGTGGGAGCAATGGAATTTTCCAATTTTTGCCCTATCAGTTTATGTAACACTCTGATGAAGATTCTCACAAAAACAATCACCAATAGGCTGAAGGTTATCCTTCCTTTCATCATTGATATGAACCAAGGAGGATTTGTAAAAGGGTCACAAATAATGGATGGTATCATCACAATTCATGAGGTTATTCATTCAATGGTGGCTAGTAAGGAAGCAGGTATGTTACTAAAGCTTGATATGAATAAAGCCTACGACCGGGTCTCATGGCGGTTCCTCACCAAGATTTTGGGTAAGTTTGGTTTCTGTACCCAGTGGATTAAGTTGATTTTTAGTTGTATCTCTACTACAAGATTTTTTGTCATGGTGAATGGGTCACCCTCTGGTTATTTTAAGAGAGAAATGGGGTTGCGACAAGGAGATCCTTTGTCTCCATACTTGCTTATTATTTTAGCGGAAGCATTGGGTAGGAACATTTCAACAACGATGGCAGATGGTCATTTGGAAGATTTCAAACCAGCCTCAATAGCAGAGCCAGTGTCTCACCAAAAGTTTGTGGATGATACAATCATTGTGTCCAAAGCCTCAGTGCCTCAGGCTAGGAAGCTGAAGAGAATTCTAACCAAGTATGAGATAGAAGCAGGAAAATACATAAACTATAAGAAGAGTAGCATCTATTTCTTTAACACGCCTGGTGGGAGGGAGGAAATAATAGCTAAACTCTTTGGTTGTGGAAAGGAGCTTCTACCAGCAACTTATCTAGGCATGCCTATGTTCGAAGGAAGAATGAAGGCTACATTGTGGAACTCGGTCATTGACAGGATCTCCAAAAAGTTAGCAGGGTGGAAGGGCAGCCTTCTCAGCTCCGCAGGAAAAGCCTTATTAGTTCAAACTACTTTACAGAGCATTCCAATTTACTGCATGTCTCTATTTAGAATGCCTGCAAAGGTCCAAGCTACATTGGAGCAAATTCAATGCAACTTCTTGTGGTCAGGTTCAGAGGAGAGAGAATTTTGTTGGTAGCATGGAATCAGGTGTGTGCAAGCAAGGATCAGGGGGGCCTGGGGCTAAAGAGAATGAAAGAAATGAATCAAGCTCTGATTGGCAAATAGGTATGGAGATTTATCAATAATGATCAATTGGGATGGGTAAAACTTCTTAAGGCAAAATATATCAAAAATAATCAGGACTTCCTGAAAGCTGATAATCTCCCTAGAGGATCCTATTTCTAGAATTTTTTGCTCGAATGTCGGGAGGTAGTCAAGAAAGGCATCAGATGGAGAATTGGTAATGGAAGACAAGTGGACTTTTGGCAAGACCTGTGGTTGGAAGAGGCCCCTCTAAAAGATAACTTAGACCTTCAGGTCCTCCAACATAAACTTTCGGAGGAAATGGGAGGAAAAGTAGGGGATTTTATTGCTATAGCACAGGAAACTTCCTCTTGGAAGAAAATCACAGTTCATAATCTATCAGAGCAAGAGAAGGTGGCCCTAACCAAACTCAATGATGCTTTAAGGGTGTTCCTGATCATTCCTGGGGAAGGAAGAGACAAGGCGATTTGGGGCAAAACTACAAGTGGGATCTATTCAGTAAAAACTGCCTATAAGTTAATCCACTCAGGATACAATGGCTGGACTCCGACTTCTATTATTTGGTTAAATAATTTAACCCCAAAAATAGCTTTCTTCTTTTTGTTGGCAGTTCAAAATAAGATTCTGATAACAGATAATCTGCAAAGGAGAGGTTTCCAATTCATCAATCGATGTATCTTGTGTGAGAAAGCATTAGAATCTGTAAGTCATATATTTATAACTTGTGAATTTTCTTGTACAGTCTTCCAAATGATCTTGTCCAAATTTCATATAGATTGGGTCTATCCAAATAGCATGTCTGACTTCTGCATACAGTGGGCTTCCCCCTTCTGGGCGAAACTTTTGACTTGGCTCTAGAAGCTCAGCTTACCCCATTTTTTATGGGGGATATGGAATGAGAGAAATAAGAGAGTATTTAAATGACGTAAGAAAGATCCCAGGTTATGTGGTAATAAAATAATCAGAGCTTTGAAAGAAAACTAGAAAACTTTCTTCTTCAAAAATGAGACCATGTCTCTAAGAGAAAGGAGGATTTTGCAGAACTGGGGAGAGGAACTTCCAGACATAGACATTACAACCAACCCACGGGATGGTGTCAAGTGGATACCCCCCACACAAAAGTGGGTTAAGTTTAATTTTGACGGGGCAGCTAAAGGAAATTCGAGGGCTGCAGGAGCAGGAGGAGTTCTAAGAAATGAGGAAGAAAAAGTGGTCCTTGCCTTTGCAGAGCCTTTGGGAACTCAAACAAATCATTTTGCAGAAGCCCAAGCCTACATGCAGGCAATGAGAATTGCCAAAATTGAGGGTTATAAGGAAGTTATCTTTGAAGGGGATTCACTTAATATAATCAAGGCAATTAAGGAGGATAAAGACCCCAGCTAGACCATCTTGGAGCTTATCCTAGAAGCAAAGATTCATAAATCTCATTTGGTTAATGCCCGAATCCAACACACCTTCAGAGAAGGGAACCAGGCGACGGATCTAATGGCAAATATTACAGTTTTTGTTGGGGAGATGCAAATTTGGAAGGATAACTTCCCTTAAGAACTATTGGTGTTGGCTTCTAGAGAAGAGCTAAGATCAAACCTGTTAGAGCATCAGGAGATCAGAGGGGTTGATGATGAGTAATCCGACAGATGGAATTAGGCGAGAAAAGGCATCCCATTTGTTGGGGCCTGGGAGGTGACAAGTGTATAGTACAACAACCTAGTGGTATTAGTAAGTGCTAGGTGTTGTTTGGTTTTTGTTTTATCCTGAATAGTCAAGCGACAAGTATAGGACTATGGACTCTAAGTATGGCTTAATGTGGGTCTTAGAAAGATCCATTTTGTATTTTGATTATACAGGCTTGAAGCTAGAACCGGCCCATTTTGACTATGTAAAAGGTTTGTGGACCTTATAACCACCTCTACCTTATACCAAAAAAAAATAAAGTGTTTTCATGTAATTGTATTTGCCCATGGAGTGTCATCTCATCTTAGGAGATCTTGTGGAGTTATTCATTCCTAAAATAGTAGTACTGGTGTTCCCCTATCCTAATGGTATTATTTATATTTATGTATTATTGAGTGGATTAATGTTATTATGGAATATTATGTAGTGGATGAATATTTGATATTATGTTATGGATGGATACTTGGTATGATAAAAAACCACTTGATCTAGATCCAATTTTGAAACCTTAGATGAAATTACTTTAAGAAAAATATGGTGATAGGGTTTCAAACATTTTGTACAGAGATTAGGAAGGAAGATACAAATGGAAAGAAGATTTTATTACAAGTATACAAGACATTGATGTTATAAGGAAGTTAAGTAGAAAGATAACAACAATGATTATTCCAAGGGGAGCCAAGGATAAATTAATTTGGGAGTTGAATAGCTTAGGAGAATATACAACAAGAAGTGGATATAATGTAAAGCACCAAAAAAATAGAAATATCACAAGAATATGGAGAGACATTTGGGATAGCCCAAGCATTCCTAAAGTTAAAATGTTTTTTTGGCTAGTAGGTCATAGAAGAATTTTATCATGGAATAACCTTATGAAAAAGAGTTTTCATGGCCCCTCACAATGTATGTTTTATAAAAAGAGGTATGAGAGTATAGACCATCTCTTGGGACATTGCTCAATATTTTGGAAACTATGGTAATGGGTTCTTAATATTTTTGGTAAATGCATGCCGATGAATGGTAAAATTGAAGAATGGTTAAAGCAATGGCAAGGCACTTTTAAAAGTGAGGCTTTACAGAAAATCTAGGATATATCAAAAGATATAATAATTTGAACTGTATGGCTAATAAGGAATAGAAGAATATTCAAAGGAAAGGAAATAAATTTAGAGGTAATGAAAAGGAATATATGTTTAGCCATTGAGGAGTCTAATCCAACCCTATTAACTCATCCAATTCCTAATATAGAAGTAGAGAGCCTTGATAGTTATATTCAAGTCATCAAAATGAATTATGATATGAGAAACAAAAAGAAGGCAAAAAATATAAAATGGAAACCACCAGATGTGGAGTTGGTCAAGTTGAATATTGATGGAGCATCTAAAGGAAATCCAAGACCAACAAGAGAAGGAAGAATATATAATTAGAAATAATAGAGGAGAGATTTTGTCTCATTATGATTTCAATAGTGGATTTAAGACAAATAATAAAGTTGAAGCTTGGGAGGATTTAGAAGGGTTAAAAATATGTAAACAAATGAAATGGAATAGAGTATGGATGAAAGGTGATTCACTCATAGTAATAAATGTAATTTTGAGAAAAGCAAAGGCTCCATGGAATATACAAGATATAATTATAGAAATTCAATATCTTGCTAAAGAGTTTGAAGAAATTAGGTTTACACATACATTAAGGGAAGGAAAAATAGGCTAGGCAATAGAGGGGTTTAATTGAGGTTCGTGAAGTTAAATTCTCTTTTCCATGGTTAGAGGAAGTAGTAAGTTTAGTTGAAGTTGATAAGAAAATGTTGATTGCCTAAATCAAATACTGATTAAGATTTACTTTAATGTTTTCCATTGGTAATATGCTTTATTTTATAACATTAATGTATTTTCATATAAACTATTTATTATAATTTGTTTGGTTGCACTTGTTCTTCAGGAAGGAAACTAGCAATCCAAATTTGGTAAAGTGAACTATGATAGTGCGATGTTTTGGAAATATTATTCTACTAAGATGCCATGCATATAAAGTAGAGGTGAAGTTTTTGTATTGTAAATGCTGCTACAGGAAAATGTCAAGAAGGATGTTGAATTTTGAAATATTTGTATTCATATAGAAAATAAATAAATAAAATCCAAAAAATGAAAATAAAAAATTCAAAAATTTTATGTAAAATGATGTAGGTTTCTAGTCATAGCATCTCAATTGAGATGAGAAGTGAATATATTTGTAAAATCTCAAGATCTAAAGAAGAGAGTTGTGATTTGTCAAGGGTGGGGACCTAAGTACAACCTCTTGTTCTCCAGCCAAAAAAATAATATGTTTGATGGAAAGGCAAGTTGAATAAAATATAAATGATCTAACAACAAATATAATATTTTAATATCTTGATGGAATTGACCCTTTAAAAGTCCTATATAACTTACAAAAATTATATATTTATTTATGCTTAGAAGATAAAGGTGTCATTACTCATTCTGGTGAATAATGATTAACTTTATATTGCATACACAGATTAATCATATACAATGGTATAAGTAGGTTGAAGAAATCTGAAAGTATACATACAAAACTTACTATGGGGTGAACATTATTAACTATAATTTGCTCATAAAGTCTAAAAGAGAAGATAATTGAATTAGATATTGAAGACTCCCCAACATATTTAAAATTAGATCGTAATCCAACGCATATAAAATTATCATGATAAAAAATAATAATAAATAAATAAAGTGCATATCAATCAACAATTTTCAATTGGGGTGAGTTCTTCATAACCTAAGAGAATTGGTTTTATTTCAAGGGAGAAATGAAACAGTTATTGTGAAGGGGAGAAAAGAAACAAGAGAGCAAGGAATTAGGAGTTGTGAGTTAAATATTATTCTAGAGGTATGAAAAGGGTGCAAAAGACCTAATGTTAAGAAGAAGAAGAAAGGTGCAAAATGCCTAATGTATGGTATAATGAAGAATGTAAAACAACAAGGAAAGCTATGAAAGAACTAGGTCAAAAAGAAGAAAGCAAAAACTTGTACAAAAAAATAGTGAAAGAAAAAAGGAGAAATATGTGAGTGCCAAATTAGAACTAATTTATTTAGGAAAGAATAAGTTATTATCAAAATAAATTTAATAAAATATATATTATAGAAATCCAATGGTGTTAGGGTACCTAGGGGTAGGTACATAATAATATAATATTGTATTATATAGTTGGGATGAGCTATAAATAACCCAAGGTCTATTTATAAGATATTATATTATAATAATTAGTGGGATAAGGATAGGGTTATACCTTTCCCAAAATAACACTAAAGGCTGATTATATAAATAATGAACCTAGTAGTTATAAATTATTCAATCCATGTAATAATTATTGTAATTTTTTTTGCTCATGGAGTGGATATCACCTAGGGAGATATTATAGAGTGATTCCTTTGATAAGCAATAACATTAGTATTGTCCTACTTGAAGGGTATCTACAAATTTTGTCTCATGTGTGGATTATATGTTTTTGTACTATGTTTTAATATTTTTGCATATGGAATTATTTACATTTATGAGAATTAAAGGTTCTTAACATATGGTTTCAAAACCAAGGTTTTTAACATTTGGTATCAGAGTAACGATTCTTGAAAAGTGGAGGTTCTTTTGTAGGGTTTCTATAGTTGCATAGATTATTTCAAGATTTGTTGAATTTTTGAAGGAAAAATAAAAACTCATCATATTTTTTCAAGAGTTGTATCTTTTATGTAGTTGTCATACTTAGAAAATTATTGCATGCTTGATTATATTTTTTTGAGTTGTATATATGGTCATTCAAAGTCCAACTATTAGAGTTGATAAAATGATGTTTTTTGAGGTGTGAACTTTCTCATAATTTTTTGGAGCCCATATATTTTTATAAGAGCACATATTAAAAATATTTATATAACATTGTGTAGATCATTTTGGGTAATGTAAAAATTATAGTTCTCATGCTTAATTTCAAGTTATATTGAAAGAGTTATGGTTGTTTGAATTTGGGCTCTCAGAGATGCTTTTTATCTATGCAAAATATTTTCAAGAGAAAAAAATCATCTCTCAATCTGGTTTTGCAAGTTAGTTTTGTTTATTTACTTTGAATAAAATTACCAAATTCAATTGTTTATGTGAAAATTTGGTGTGATTTGGTGAGAAGAATTTTATTTTTGAGAAAACCCTAGTTCACTAAACCCTAGTTGCATTTGCAAATATTTGAGTTGAATATCATGGAATTGCAAAAGTTATTTGGAAAGGATAATATTAATGCTAGAGTGTGGTTAAATAAAGTCAATTCTTATCATCCTAGTGAATTACTCTTAAAGGAGAAGCTTTGCTTTGGTGAAGTAGTTTTGTTAAAAACCAATAAAAAGTATAATTGGAAATAATTTGAACAAGCATTCTTATGCAAATTGTAATTTGAGAGAAAGTATAAAATATGGCTACTTTAATGGATACACTGAAAGACTATGAAGAAACAATCAAAAGGCTAAAGGAAGAGAAAAAATGAACAAATCTAGATGATAGGGTGAAGGCTAAGGGAACCTTATCTTTAGAGACAAACAAGCAAGAGAATGATCAGAGGGATTTTTTTGAATATAAAAGTTCTATTTTGTAGGTTCATGGACACATTCAAAAAGATAAAGTTATTATTTCCATAATTCCTAGTAGTATGTATAATTTTATTCATATTGTTTTGGCTAAGAGGATGGTGAGAATGTTTAGATTTTTAAATATTTAAAGATCACTATAGATGAATATGTTTTACTCTTTGATTTTTATGCTATTGATATGGATGATGTAAATATTGTACATGGTTATCCTTTATTAGATTGATTGGATACTATTAATATAAATGTGCCAAATAAGTTTATGAAGTTATAGTAGAGGGAAAATAAGATAACACTATAGGATATTTCTTAGTGTAAGAAGAAAATATCCTAGGAAAAATAAGAAGCTATTATAAGAAAAAAATGAACCTAAAATAGAGTCTAATAAGGAGGTAATAGCAGAGTTCAAGGGAGAAGCAAAAGAAATTTTTAAAGAAGAATAGTTAAAATAGCACAAGAACGAACCAAAGGATTGGAACATGAGGTAAGACCATGAGGAACCATCTAAGGAAGCAAAGCACATGGTTAAGATTGCATTATATTGTCATCCCAACTACCATGAGAGACAAAAATAATATATATAGGGCTAAGAGAAACAAAAGAAATGCAATGGATTTATATGGAACCTGTAGACACCAAAATCTAGGCATTTGCATTACACATCACAATTTTGCATAATAATATATGCCTAGGTCTAAACTTAGGCATATAATTCCTGCACATTATTCATTGGCATTGCACATCACAATTCTGCATAATAATATAGGCCTAAGTCTAAACTTAGGCATATAATTCCTACACATTATTCATTCACATTGCACATTTCAATTCTGCATAACATTATGTGCCTAAGTTTTGACTTAGGCATAAAATCCTGCACATAATTATATTTTCTAGATTTTATTAAATCTAGGAAATATCCTCCTAGGATACCCTCTCTCCTCACTAGACATGTGTCTTGGCCACATCACCATCACCCCTTTGCCACCTCTCACACACCCTTGTCCCATTTATCCCTTCACATGGGGCAACCCTCCATAATTCACTCCACTTGCACCTACCCACTTGCCACATCTCACACCTCACTCCACACTTCACTCTACTTGCACCTACTTGCCACATATCACACCTCACTCCACTTCTACCTACCCACTTGCCATGTCTCACACCTCACTCCATACTTCACTCCACTTACACCTACCCACATGCCACATCTCCCCAGTTAAGTGAGATGCTTCTAGTGACTCACTGCAACTACCGAGGATAGGTGGTTGCCCAATCCCTACCACTTGTCAGCCCTGGATTGACACCTATCCTTCCATCCAAAAACCCTCAAAGGCTTATAAAGGCACCATCACATGGAGAGGCAGAAAACGAGGATGAATGATAATGTTATGTTGCCCGTATTATGCTATGTAAACAATTTCATTGTTCTTCTTCTATTTTCATTTTACATTAGTCATTTCATTTACATTTCATCTTATTCATGTTGACAGGTGCTACTAAACCCTCATCCATTTTCATGTGTGCAGATTCCAGGTTCAGGTTCAACAAGCTCAAAGTCCAACACGGTGGTCACGAAAAACCCACCTCCAACATTGTTGTAGCATGAAGGAAATGAAAGACACCATGTTTATTGTAAAAGGGGATCACCCCCTTCAAGCATTTGTATTGTGAAAGCACCCTACAAAGGGGCTTATTGTAACACAAACTCACTTTACGAAATATAATGCAATGCTTCATTTTTAATTCAATGGTGTTATTATTTTATGAATTTGCATATCGATAGGCTGTCAAAATTGACCTAGACCCAGCAAGAAATTGCAAGCATTTGCATGATTCTGTACTATTGGTTCGAATCCTGAGGCAATCTATTCTTCAGCTGAAACTTCCTGTTCATGGTTCCATAGTCAAAAATACGCATCTACGATTTCATAACCGCAGGTCCGCGGTTTCCAGTACACAATCACACTTTCACGGTTCCACAGTCCTAAGCACAAAACCACACACACGAATGAGATCAATAATTTCTATGTTAGCAAGGCTTTATTGGTTAATTTTTTTTTGTCATTTGTTTCGTATAATTATCTACTTAAGGTTTATGCATAGCATTGATTTTATCACTCAAATATACAGGTGCTACTAATCCATTTTGCTGGTTTGAATGTGTGCAGGTGACAAGTACCTTGGAGAAGTTGTTGAAGCTAGAGTGGTGCCTTGCTAGATACCAAATCCCACTCACCTTGGACTATAGTTGGAAGAATGAAGAGCACGAGCCCCTAAAGATTTCACACAATACAGTACAAAAAGGGGCATCTATAGACACTAAAATCTAGGCATTTTCATTTCATCACATAATTTTGCATATTAAATTATATGCCTAGGTCTAAAAAAAAATTATTGTAGATAAGATACTATAGCATTAATACCGAGTTTTACAGGTTGACCCAAAGCCTTTTACAAAAATCAGCCCAAGGTTGTTGATGAACATGTCCTTACTAAGGATCCTATATATGTAAAATCTACATGCCGTGAAAGCCATTACATCCGGTAAGGCACATAGCCTGTTATCAAAAATAAACTTCCCATACAACATTTTGGTTATACCCCAAGAAAACACACCTACATCATAATTACAAAAAAAGAAACAGACACAGATCTCTTCCTTGAAACAGTGGAGAAACAAAAAGCTGCAGACACACATAGAAGAGTACTAAAAAAAACTCCCACAAGCTCTGTATTGACAGTTACTCTTAATAATTCACTGGTAATTGCTTTCTTCTATATATGACATGCTTTGGGACCACATCCTATCTTGGCCAATCAGCCTTGGAGAAGTGAAATTGCTGGCTAGATTTATGGCGGTGGCTATCTGGTGGTCCACGTGGCTCTGGTTCGAAGTCTTATATTGTCGTTTCTTTCTTGCCCTGTGATTATCAACCAACCTCAAATTACTAAGATGACTAGGAGCCATGTTATCTGACATGTGACTATCCCCATTAGTCTTTGTGGTATTTCCAAGCAGCATCCACCAAGAGTGACAACTTGGATAATTTTTATTATGAGTCCATTTCAAAAAAGAGACGAGAATACTCATATCCTTCGAACTTACAGTGCCTTCCCTATTGGTAAATTTGACTATCATTCTTGGAATTATTTTTGAATAAGCTCCTCTACTTCACTCGGGATACCATGTTCCCATTTGAAAAGTCCGTCACCATCGACACCCAAATTGGCCAGCTTATCAACAACTTTTTTAGCTTCTTGAAAGACATGTTGGGCTTTTCTGTCATGTCTTCCCTAGAAAAGGATCTTAACATCTTCAATAATTGTTTTAATCCTCCAAGGAGGTGTTTTCCAATTATTGAGGAGATTTATAACATGCATAGAGTCTCCTTCTATGATCAAATTGCCTTCTAAGTCTTGAGTCATTTGAAGGCCTCTCCACATAGCTCTAGTTTTAGCTTTGTTGTTCATCCTTGTTCCCAAATATTCAAAAAGTACTAGTATCATATTCCCATTATGATCTCGCACAATAATACCAGCGCCTACCTTTCTAGGATTGTCCTTAGCCACTCCATTAAAATTAAGCTTAAACCAACCCGTAGGATGTGGGGACCACTTAACATTGGCTCTGGGGTTGACTACCCTAGGCACAAACTCATATAACAAGGTTAAGCTTAAATATTGAGCAATCGTGGTCTCCTGTAGATGAGGTTTATGGCTATCAAAGGGATAAGGTTCACATTCTCGTTGGCAAAGGATAGGATCTTGGAAATGATAGTTTGATGATCATGGATAGACTCATTAAAGACTCTATGGTTCCTTCCTAACCACATCTATCAAAGATAGTGATTGAGACAAATTTTCCACATGTATCTAAGTCTTTGGATTGAAAAGGGGCAAGGCAACTAGATGAAAAAATCAAGTACAGTGGTTTGTTTAACCCAAGAAATATTGAAGGCCTGAAAAACCCCACTTAGGACAGTCAAGGAAAAGGGCACTCAAGGAAAATGTGATAAATAGTCTCCCAATTAGCCCTACATAGATACAACGATTAGTGATACAAATACCTTTACACATCATATTATCAATGGTTAGAATTCTTCCTTGGATAACCAGCCATGAAAAGACTACAATTTTTGGAATTAAATTTTTTATCCAAACTAAGTCCTTTTTGAGGAAAAAATCCTCGTCATCAAGTAGAAGCTTGTAAGCTGATTTAATAGTGAACTACCCATTTTTTGTAGGAGCCCAGGTCACTTGATCTTCCTTGGGTCTCATGGGGATAAACTATTGCCCGAGAATATTATAAAGATCATTTGATTCCACTTGAAATCCCTGAATCCTTATTTGTTTCCACTTCATTCTGCCTCTGTCCTCAACCATATAATCGGAGACTTTTCTGCCAATGAGTTCTTCCATGATATCTCTGATTCGAGCTAAGTTAGGATATTGCATCAGTGGTTCATCCTTAGCCCACCTGTCATTCCAGCAATTTATCCTCTCACCATTGCCTAAAACCCATATTAAACATTTTTTTATGATTTCCTTACAATTGATAATTGCTTTCCAAAAAGTAGAACCTTTGATTGGAACTGAGTCACTTAGAAATTCCATATTTTGAAGATACTTTCATTTTATGATAGCTATCCATTCATTTTCTTCACCAGAAATGAGGCACCATGTCTGCTTAGCTAGTAAAGCTAATTTCATATGAACAATTCTCCTCAGACCTAAGCCCCCATTTTCCTTGGGTTTGCACACTTTGGTCCATCCTACAAGGTGTATCCTTTTTTTCTCCTCTGATCTAGTCCATAAAAATTCTTTTTGGAGTTTCTCAATTTTTTGGAAAACCTTCACAGGGGCTTTGAAAACGGAGAGGAAATAGACTGTAATGCTCTGAAGAGAGGCCTTAGTGAGGGTCAACTTTCCTTCTTGATATAGAAGATGACCTTTCCATCCAACAAGTTTTTTTTGAATTCTTTCAATAACCCTATCCCAGATTGACTCTCTTGGAGAACCAATGAAAAGAGGGAGACCAAGATACAAAGTGGGGAGGTTTTCTATATCACATCCTAAAATTTTTGCAATCCTTCCTTACCTCTGAATAGGGGTGTTCAAGAAATATAACTTGCTTTTACTAAAATTAACTTTTTGATCAGCAGCGTCCTCGTAGAGTTGTAGGATGTATTTAATTATTTTGGTCTCAAACACTAATGCCTTAGTCAATAGAAGGATATCATCAATGAATTGTTGGTGAGAAACAACCCTAGTGAGATATGTTGCCTTGATTCTTGATATTAGCCTTGAACTGCAAGAATTTTTTATGGTTTTGCCTAAATCTTCTGCCATAATGATGAATAACATGGGGCTGATAGGATCCCCCTATAAAATTCCTCTATTACTTTAAAAGTAACCAGCGGTTGTTCCATTAACCATAATCGAGAACCATGCTTTAGAAATGCATTCTTTGATCAAATTAACCCATTGGTGGACAAAAATTAAGGAGGACAACAATCTAAAAGTCCCAATTTAGCCTGTCAAATGCTTTGTTCATATCAATCTTGAGGGCAAAAATAGACATGTTAGTCTTATGAGCAGAGTGTAGAGCTTCATGAACTGTGATAACTCCATCCAAGATTGACCTACCTTGGATAGAGCTTCCATGGCATGGATCTATGATGCGGGGTAGAACATCTCTCATTCTATTTGCAATGGCTTTAGTTAGGATATTGTAAGAAACATTGCACAAGACTGATTGGCATGAAGTCAGCCATAGATATAGGGGTTTGCTTCTTAGGAATTAGATAAATAAAAGTAGATTTGAGAACTTTTGGGATATGATTGCTTGCTTGGAATTCTCTGACAGTAGAAATTACATCCTCACTTACGATGTCCCAAAAATCTTGATAGAAATGAGGGGGGAAGCCATCGGGTCCCGGGGCTTTGTCTAGCTCCATGCTAAACAAGGCTTCCTTAATTTCCTCATCAGAAAAGGGAGCTAGAAGCTTAAGTTTTATATCCTCATTTGTTATCCTAGGAATGGATTGCAAGAGAATATCTTTGGCCTCCTCATTGCACTGCAATCCCTGACCAAATATAGAATTGAAATAAGTTCACTGCCTCCTTTCTGATTTCTGTTAAGTCCTGAGTAATAGAACCATCTATTTTTTTTAAATTTTTATCTTGTTATTGCTTCTGTTTCTAAGCGTGGTGACATGAAAAACTTGGAATTTGAATCTCCATATCAACCAAAGAGCCCTTGATTTTTACCTCCAATGGATTTCCTTATAGGCCAAAATGTTATGAAACTCTGCTAGTTTTGTTTGTTCCTCCTGTCTAGTAGTTTCATCAGCATCACCATGTTGAATCCTCTGATCAATTATCTTCAAACTTTCAAAAACCTATTTTTTATTTTCAAAGAAGTTCCCAAATACCTCTTTGTTCCAAGTTTTAAGCTTTTCCTTAACAAGCTTTAATTTGCCAGCAAGTTTAAAAGCTGCACTACCCCTGACAGACTGTTGTCACCACTGAATTAAGTTATCTCTGAAACTGGAATTTTTGATCCACATAGATTGAAATCTGAAAGGTTTATTGAAGGACAGAGAGTTAGGGATCTCCAAAAAAATGGGATTATGATCAGAGGCAATTTTAGGAAGGGATTGCAAGGTAGAATCATCGAACAAAGTTGTAGCCTCCTTTGATAGAAAAAACCTGTCAAGCCTTTCTTGAATGAGATGACACCCTATCCGCTAATTGCTCCAGGTATAATTCACTCCTCTAAGTTTTACATCCATCAACATGTTGGAGTTCACAAAGTCATTGAACTCATCCATGCTCTTGATAGGTGGTCCATTTCCACCCATTTTGTATGAAGGGTAAAGGAGTGTTAAAATACCCAACTAGAATCCAGGGGACATTATGGAAGATTTCACTCAGATTACCTAAGTACTCCCACAGTAGAGCTATCCCTTGAATTGAAGTCGGGGAATAAATATTTGAAAGGATCCACGACCTGTTGCTATTTATTTCCTTAAATAAAACACTAATAACCCTGACATATTTTTGAATAATGGTGCCTTCTACTATTCGGGGATCCCACAAATTCATAAGGCCTCCAGACGCTCCTCTGGCTAATTTGCAAACCATCTCCCCTTGATTCCAGATTTTTTTGGCTACTTTTTTTGACTGAATCTCATCAGTTTTTGTTTCTTGCAACATGATAATAGTTGGATTCTACCTAGGTCTAAACTTAGTCATATAAATTACTACACATTTCACCCACATTGCACATCATAATTCTGCATAATAATAAATGCCTAAGTCTAAAATTAGGCTTATAATTCCTACACATCATTCATTCACATTACATATTTCAATTCTGCATAACATTATGTGTCTAAGTTTTGACTTAGGCATAAAATCCTGCACATAATTATATTTTCTAGATTTTATTAAATCTAGGAAATATCCTCCTAGGATACCCTCTCTCCTCACTAGACATGTGTCTTGGCCACATCACCATCACCCCTTGCCACATCTCACACCTCACTCCACACTTCACTCCACTTCCACCTACCCACTTGCCACATCTCCCTAGTTAAGTGAGACACTTCTAGTGACTCACTGCAACTACCCAGGATAGGTGGCTACTCAGTCCTTGCCACTTGGCAACCCTGAATTGCCACCTATCCTTCCATCCAAAACCCTCAAAGGCCTATAAAGGCACCATCACATGAAAAAAAGGAGGAATGAGGAGGAATGATAATTTTATGCTGCCTAGATTATGCTATGTAAACAATTTCATTGTTCATTTTCTTCTATTTTCATTTTACATTAGTCATTTCATTTACATTTCATATTATTCATGTTGACAGGTGCTACTAAAACCTCATCCATTTTCATGTGTGCAGATTCCAAGTGTCTCACTCCATACTTCACTCCACTTGCACCTACCCACATGCCACATCTCCCCAGTTAAATGAGATACTTCTAGTGACTCACTACAACTGCCCAGGATAGGTGGTTGCCCAGTCCCTGCCACTTGTCAGCCCTGACTTGCCACCTATCCTTCCCTCCAAAAATCCTCAAAGGCCTATAAAGGCACCATCACATGGAGAGGAGAAAACGAGGAGGAATGCTAATGTTATGTTGCCTGGATTGTGCTATGTAAGCCACATTCATTATTCATATTCTTCTATATTCATTTTACATTAGTCATTTTACATTTATATTTTATCATTATCATTGTGATAGGTGCTACTAAACCCTTGTCCATTTTCATGTGTGTAGATTGCAGGTTCAACTTCAACAAGCTCGCAGCTCATCACGGTGGTCACGACAAACCCACCTTCCACATTGTTGTAGAATGAAGAGATGAAGACACCATCCTTGATCTGGTTTACAATTTATCTTGACAATCTCCTCCACTAAAAATCTGGGTAAGTGTTCTTTAATTTCTAAAAAAAAAATTAAAAAAATCTTCTGATTTAAAAAGAAAAAAATCTTCTCTTTAATTATTTCTGATTTAAAAAGGAAAAAAATACTATATTATATTTTTAAAACTTCTATGTGTTTTTACTTTCATTTTGAAAAAATTTAAACAATAAGTATTTTTTTTTAAATTTTCAAATCATTTTAATTTAAAAAAAATAAAAAATCTCTTAAAAAATTATTATATTAGAATTTTTTTAATTTAATTTAATTAATTAAAAAAAAACAAACATCAACCATACTTGGCCCTGTGCAGGCCCACGTCCGGCCCACGTCAAGCCTACATAGGCCCTGTGCAGGCCTACATTGGCCCTGCGTAGGGCCTGTGCAGGCCTACGCCAGACCCTACACAAGCCTGCACGTAGGCCTATGTCGACCCTGCACAAGCCCACGTCGGCCTTCTGTAGGGCCTACGCATGTCCATGTCGGCCCTACGTAGGGCCTGCGTAGGCCTACGTCAGACCCTATATAGGCCTGGATGTAGGCCTGCGCAGGCCTATGTCGGCCCTGCGCAGGACCAGCGCGGACATGCATAGGCCCTGTGTAGGCCTATGTTGGCCTTGTGCAAGTCCGTTTCGGCCCTATGCAGGGCCACGTCAGGCCCTACATAGGCCTACACGTAGGCCTGCATACAGGGTCTACGCAGGCCTGCCCTGTACAAGCCCTCGTTAGGGCACATAATATATATATATATATAATATAAACCAAAAATACAAAAGGCTTTCAATTTAAAAAATAAATAATAAATAATAAATAAAATAAAAAAAATCAAAACAAAAAAACATTAAAAAAATTTCAAAAACTTAAAACACATAAACATAAAAAATAAAAAAAAAATTTAAACAAAATTCAACAAAAAAAAAATTTCAACTTAGAAATAAATAAAAAAAAAAAAAAAAAAAAAAAAATTCAAAAATTCAAAAAAAAAAAAAAAATCAACTTAGAAAATATTCAAAAATAAACAAATTCAAAATTTCAACTTAGAAAAAAATTGTTTCAAAACAACAAAAACAAAAAATAGAATAACGACATTGCATTTTCATAATAAAAACATTTTAGGCATAATATTTATTTGCATTGCATTTTGCATCCTTAGCTTCCATTTTGCATTTTACAAAAGCATTTGCATTATACATAGGCATTAAAAAAAAAAAAAATCAAAATACACAAAATACAACAAAACAAAAAATACAAAAACATGTCAAAAAAAAATATCAAAACAATATTATCAAAAACTAAGTCAACTTTGCATTTTTGTGTGTTTTTCTGTGTTTGGTGTGCTTTTTATTGCATTTTTAGGCATCCAAAATCGAATTGCATCCTAGATTGCATTGTATCTTGCTTTACAAAAACAATAGAAAACAAAAATCTTCACACACTTGCACGTTTCATAATAACATTGGTAGGTTGGATTTAATCACCAACCTCCAATTCAGACCGGTGACGTTGGAATTCATCTCCTTCCACCGGCTTGCCCCCTAGATATCCTTAGACAGAATAGGGAACTCCTTAAGTTGGTATAGGTCACTTGTGTTCAAGTTGTCTCCCACTATTGGAACGATTGTTGAATCAGAGTGGAAGAGCTAGGCGAACCCCCCACTAGGATTTAAGCGGTGTACCCTAGACTCTTTTGAGAAATCATGCTTGGCACTAGTGTTCCTAATCACCATCTTAATCGAGTTCCTTTATTCTAATCCAAAAAAAAAAAACTTCTTCAAAATTCCAACAACATCAAAACACACTGAAACTCAAAACAAAAAAATCAAAAACCTCAAAATTACAAAAAAATCAAAAACTTCAAAAATCCAAAAACAATAAAAAAATCAAACATCAAAAACAAAATTTGAAAAAACTTAGAAAACATTGTTTGTTTATTTGATTTGTGTGTTATTCATTTGTATTTCCATCACATTTTCACACACATACCTTCACATTCGCCACCTCATTTCACCTGAACCACCTTCCACATTCATATCAAAATTCAAAATAAAAAAAAAAAATCAAATCAAAATGCTCCAAAGGAATAAAACCCCTTTGGTCAATTCAAATCAAAAGGCTCCAAAGGAACCAAACCCCTTTGGTCAAATCAAATCAAAAGGCTCCAAAGGAACCAAACCCCTTTGGTCAAATCAAATCAAAAGGCTCCAAAGGAACACCCTTTGGTCAAATCAATCAAAAGGCTCCAAAGGACAAAACCCCTTTGGTCAAATCAATCAAAATGCTCCAAAGGAAACACCCCTTTGGTCAATTCAATTCAAAATGCTCCAAAGGGGACACCCCTTTGGTCAAATCAATCATAAAAGCCCCAAAGGAACCTAACCCCTTTGGTCAAATTTCATTTCAAAATGCTCCAAGGGGACACCCCTTTGGTCAATTCAATTCAAAATGCTCCAAAGGGGACACCCCTTTGGTCAAATCAATCAAAAAGGCTCCAAAGGAACCTAACCCCTTTGGTCAAATTCAATTCAAAATGCTCCAAAGGAACACCCCTTTGGTCAAATCAATCAAAAGGCTCCAAAGGGGACACCCCTTTGGTCAAATCAATTCAAAAGGCCCCAAAGGAACCTAACCCCTTTGGTCAAATCTCATTTCAAAATGCTCCAAGGGAGGCACTCCTTTGGTCAATTTCCATTCAAAAGGCTCCAAGGGAACCAACACTCCTTTGGTCACATGAAATTCAAAAATCTCCAAAGGAACCAAACCCCTTTGGTCACATTTCATCTCAAAAACATCAAAAGACAAAAAAAACAATAATAAATATAAAACACAAAAACATTTTCATACACATTGCATTTTTAATAAATCACTTTCACAATCCATCTTCCATTGCATTCACACATTCCAAATTTCATAGCATTTGCACATTCATACCATTCATATTGATTAAAATCAAGAATAATTGATAGTGCACTATGTCTTGTTGCCTTAATCAGGGGCACCTCACATCAAACATCACCAAAACCATCAACATAATAATCCATTGCTTCCTAAGCAAAATCCTAATGTTTTCAATCACTCAACCACTCCTAGTGTTTTAAGCAACCTCAAAAAATATGTCGAATTCTTTTAGGACCATTGCACATATATACACTAAGAAAATCTTGAGTATTGGGAATTGATCTCAAAAACATTCTCAAACCAAACACAATTTCACATCTTAAAAACATCTTGTGTCAAATAGGGATAACACCATACTTGGTAGGAACCTTGAGGTGAAAAGGGTCATCCTTGCTTGTCCCATTATGCAACATAGTCCATGACAATAGTGGTTTTCACTACTATCACAGTTACTTCAAATTCAAAAGATAGAGTAGTAAGGATAGGGTACAATTCTCATCACACTTAGGTTGAGAATTTGATTCCCCAAAGCTCTAAATCTTTTACATCACACACCACTGATTAATTGGGTTGTAAGGATCGTACTACATTTCCAGTCAGACGGTTAAGTAGTCATCCCCAAAATTCAAGAAATCAAAAACAAAAATCATGGACTATGGAGTTAGCCTCCACCGGAGCTATAGACGCTTGACTGGCAATGGAGTACGCTCATGCGTGGTGACATGTCTCTTTTAAAAAGAGACCTCTGACCGCTCATACGGACAAGCTAGCTTCTAGGTTCAAACCATAACAAGTTTACCCAATTTACTCAAGATGAGTTAATGAACTCAATTGCACACACACTGGTTCTTGATTGTCTCGGGTCATTACCATGCTCTTGATTCGATAAATGAATTCACTACACACACATTTGGTCCTAGAAGAATTAGGCAGTTTTAGTGAGTTTGTTTGAGATAACTAGGATGTTTGAGTCTTTGCAAAACAACTCTAGATCCTTTATCCCTAAGGACAAGAAAGTCATAAGCAAGCCTCCATTCCATACCACCATCACATAGTCATAAATATCATAATCCATTTCATCCATGTGGTCATACCAGTAGTATCATATTGGTGCCCCTGATTAAGCAATAAAGGCAAAGTTTGCTAAATAATGGTTCAAAAACCTCTTTGAACAATGATCAATAAAGCAACACCATTCATTCAAATGGTTCAAAATCTCTTTGAACAACGATCAATAAAGCAACACCATTCATTCAAATGGTTCAAAATCTCTTTGAACAATGATCAATAAAGCAACACCATTCATTCAAATGGTTCAAAATCTCTTTGAACAACAATCAATAAAGCAACACCATTCATTCAAATGGTTCAAAATATCTTTGAACAATGATTAATAAAGCAACACCCTTCATTCATTTGCATTCATTCATAACATATTCATTTCATAACATGTACAAAAAAACAATTTGAACAATCAATCATTACACATATACATAAACAATCACAAAACAACTTGGGGGGTTCAAGGTCTCACACCTTCCCCATCAATCACATCAAACAATCAATCAAACAACTTGGGGGATTCAAGGTCTCACACCTACCCCAACAATCACATTAAACATTCACATTTCAAATAATCAAATTCAAAAAGCTCCAATGGAATCAAACCCTTTGGTCACATTCAATTCAAAAAAAAAACTCCAAAGGTAACACAATTTCTTTGGTCAAATTCAATCTCAACAAGGCTTTCAAAAATTGAAATGCTATAATCTCAACTCCCTAAGAAAGCCATGCGGCTGGACTGCTCCATGGGATAGAGATGCACATTTCCTTCTTTCACTCAGCCTTAAGTGATCCTTGTATCTAGTGATTTACTCTAGCACCCTAGCGGTTGTAGCGATTGGCTATCCATACAATCCGGTAGGAGGAGTAGATTACCATAAGGACAATTATCATTAACACAATTCAAAAAGCCCCAAAGGCATAAACCCCTTTGGTCAAATCAATCCAAAATGCTCTAAAGGTACTCAAATTCCTTTGGTCAAAAAAAAATCAATCATCAAAACATAAAAACAAAAAAAAACATCTTGTGCTTTCTTTCCATTTCAAAAACATCAAACACCAAAAATATTTCCATACATATTTTGTCTTACAAAACCATAAAACAACAAAAACATTTCCATGAATATTTTGTCATACAAAAACATAAAACACCAAAAACATTTCCATGCATCTTTTGTCATACAAAAAAACAAAAACACAAAACAATCATGCATTCTCCAAAAAAAAAAAAATCCAAAGATATCTCAATTCCTTTGGTCAAAAACAAATTCAACAGGCTCTTGAAAGAATAGAAGTGTTCTCATCTCAACTCCCTAAGAAGGCCATGAGGTTGGACTGCTCCAAGGGATAGAGGTGTACATTTCCTTCTTCCACTTAGCCTCAAGTGATCCTCGTATACAGTAACTTATCCTATATACTTAGCGGTTGCAATGACTAGCAATCCATGCAATCCGGTAGGATGGATAAGTTACCATAAGGCCCTTGAAAAGTGATTCACCTCATGCAAAAAATGAATTGTTATCATCTCAATTCCCTAAGAAAGCCATACGGTTGGACTGCTCCAAGGGATAGAAGTGCACAATTATCAACAATGGTCAAAATCATAGTTGAAACAAAAACAAAAACATCCATCTCATCAAACCATTATCATTTGTTTCATCGCTTTCATCATTTCATATCTTCTCCATCGAATCATCGCTTGAAGGGAAAGACAAAATCAACAAATTCAGTTTCATAATCAAAGTCAACACTCAAAACACTCAATCATGCAAATTACGCTCATTAAAATGAGCATCTTTTCCATGATTGGGGCAACACAAGTTGAATTTTATTTGTGACCATCTTACACAACTCCCCTTCAAATGCAAATGGCTACAAAAATATTGTAAAACCCTCCAAATCATCATCTTACATCATCATCATCTCAAGTGAACCTTGTACCTAGTGATTTACTCTAGACACCTAGCGGTTGCAGCGATTGGTTGTCCATGCAATCCGGTAGGATGGATAAATTACCATAAGGACACTTATTCAAAATCATTTCACATCATCATGTTTGAAATTAAATCAGGTTGATCCTTCAATTTTTGAGTGACTTGCGTTCAAGCAGATTTGTCCAAGGTTGTCATTGATGCCTACTCCATGGGGTTACAAAACATGGAAAACTTATACTTCATCATTTTGCATTAAGGAATTGCTAACAGTCACTAGGACAATGAGCTCCTAGGGTGATTGGTTCCTTTACTTCATCATATTGCATGTCAATCAAACCAAAAGGTAAATTTACGACAACATAAGTCCACCCCAAACTTGGGGCATCCAACTTGATATTGATTTCCAACATTTACATCAATCACATCATGCATTTTTACAAACATCATCATCATCACATCATTTAGTGAACCTTGTATCTAGTGGATTACCCTATACACCTAGCGGTTGCAACGACTAGCAATCCATGCAATCCGGTCGGATGGGTAGCTCACCATAAGGAAACTCATTCAAACATTCAACATCAAATCACTATGACATTAAATCAGCTAGGTCCCTAAATATTTGAGCTTAGATGTGTTCAAAACAGATTTGCACAAGGTTATCCTTCAACCCCTTCCGTTGGGTCAAAAGTGAAAAACAACCAAAAACAATTTGGTAATAATCAAAAATCACTCGAGTATCAAATTCCTGAACGACTAGTTCCTTGAACCCATCATTTGGAAGGAATTGCTAAAGTCACAGTGGAACAAGAACTCCAAACGTGGTCGAAGATTTTACCACACATTTTGCACATCAACGAAACCAAAGGTAAATTTGCAAGAACACAAATAATCCCAAACTTGGGGCATCAAGTTGATCAAAATGACATACATTTGCATCAAATCCACATCATTCAATCAACCACCTCCTTTCATCATCCACATTTGGTCAATTGGCTCATGGGTTTCATCCTTTACCCATTCACCAATTGAGGGGGTAAGCAAACAAATCAAAATTTAAAAAAAGTCATTCATTCTTTGCATCGAGAAGATTTGAGTCCATTCCTCCATCAAATAAAACCATGTGTCTTTTATTTTTGCACCATATTGTGTTTCACACAATACGGTACAAAAAGGGGCATCTATAGACACCAAAATCTAGGCATTTGCATTACATCATCATAATTTTGCATAATAATATATGCCTAAGTCTAAACTTAGGCATATAATTCCTACACATTATTCACTCACATTGCACATCACAATTCTGCATAATAATATATGCCTAAGTCTAAACTTAGGCATATAATTCCTACACATTATTCATCCACATTGCACATTTTAATTCTACATAACATTATGTGCCTAAGTTTTGACTTAGGCATAAAATCCTGCACATAATTATATTTTCTAGATTTTATTAAATCTAGGAAATATCCTCCTAGGATACCCTCTCTCCTCACTTGACATGTGTCCTGGCCACATCACCATCACTCCTTTGCCACCTCTCATACACCCTTGTCCCCTTTGTCCCTTCACATGGGGTAACCCTCCACACTTCACTCCACTTCCAACTACCCACTTGCCACATCTCACACCTCACTCCACATTTCACTCCACTTGCACCTACCCACTTGCCACATCTCACACCTCACTCCACACTTCACTCCACTTCCACCTACCCACTTGCCACATCTCCCTAGTTAAGTGAGACACTTCTAGTGACTCATTACAACTACCCAAGATAGGTGGCTACCCAGTCCTTACCACTTGGCAGCCTTGGCTTGCCACCTATCCTTCCCTCCAAAACCCTCAAAGGCCTATAAAGGCACCATCACATGGAGAGGAAAAAAGGAGGAGGAATGCTAATGTTATGCTGCTCGGATTATGCTATGTAAGCCATATTCATTGTTCATCTTCTTCTATATTCATTTTACATTAGTCATTTCATTTACATTTATCATTATCATTGTGACAGGTGCTACTAAACCCTTGTCCATTTCCATGTGTGCAGATTCCAGGTTCAGATTCAACAAGCTCAAAGTCCAACATGGTGGTCATGACAAACCCACCTCCCACATTGTTGTAGCATGAAGAAGCGAAAGACACCATTTTTTATTGTAAAAGGGGATCACCCCCTTTGAGCATTTTTATTGTGAAGCACCCTACAAAGGGGCTTATTGTATCACAAAACTCATTTTACGAAATATAATGCAATGTTTCATTTTTAATTCAATGGTGTTCTTCTTTTATGTATATAGAACCATAGGAGCAAACACTATCTATATGTAACTAGTGGCAATTACAAGCAAGTGTGGATGAAAAAAGTGATATTTATGGCTACCTAAATATTAGTATAGCATAATAAACACATGGAACCAAAGGACTACTAATGGATTATAGTGGAACAATAAAAGCATACCATCAACAAAGACCACCACCAATCAAGATTTCACTTAGATAGTTGGGTGATTATGAACTATACCAATTGTAACAATGCTTAGAAGATCATTCTATTTGGTTTCATCTCATATTTTTTGGATGAAATATTTTTAAGTTAGAATTTTAGGGTACCTAATCATATAATATTGTATTATATAGTTGGAACGGGCTATAAATAACTTAACTATAGTGTATAGTTGGTAGGAGCCATAAAAAATCCAATTGTATTATATAATTAGCATTGGTTATAAATAACCCAAGGTCTATTTCTAGGATATTATATTATAATAATGAGTGGGATAAGGATAGGGTTATGCCTTTCCCAAAATAGCATTGGAAGATGATTATATAAATAAAGAACTTGATAATTATAAATCATCCAATTC
Organism: Wollemia nobilis; assembly: GCA_028583015.1. Taxonomy (NCBI): domain Eukaryota; kingdom Viridiplantae; phylum Streptophyta; class Pinopsida; order Araucariales; family Araucariaceae; genus Wollemia; species Wollemia nobilis. The sequence goes on from JAQPPZ010001422.1 coordinate 5,323,533, forward strand.
AAGTAATGTAATCATCTTTTCTCATGAGTGGGTCTCACATTGGGAGATATTTTGGGGTGATTGCTTCTATAAGGAATAAAATTGGTGTGTTATTAATAGAATTTGAGCTAAGAAAAATTATGAATCAACAGAGCTAGGGAAATTTTATTGAAAAGCAAACAATCTTTCAAGAGTCGTATCTTTGCATAGAGTTGTCTGGTTCAGACGATTCTTGTGTCATTTTGTGTGGATTTTGAAAGGTTTTAAAAGTAGTATTGAGGGAGATATGACCATGTGAAGATAGTCATTTGAAACTAGGGCAGCATTAGCATAATATTTTAAAAAATATATCTCATCTTTTAGGAGCCTTATATTCATGAAGGGTTGTCCAATTCAGCTAATTATTGGACCAATTTATGCATAACTTGAAGATATTTAAAATGAGTGGTCATATAAAGGAATCCAAACAATTTTTAGGGAGATATGATCCTTTAAAGTCATCCATCCAAAAAAAGGGTAGTGATAATTTTTCAAGTCACAAAAAATAAACTTGTAGATATTTGTTAGCTAGGGTTCAAATGATGGAAGGGGCAATGGATGGCTAGGGTTTTAGTGAGGTGATACATTATGTCTGGGCATAGTAATTTCTAGCTAAGTTTCTTTTTTCCCTTAATTTTCCTAGAAATTTTGCTTACAAATTATTTTAGGTTTTTTTCCTATATATATATATATATATGCTAGACAACAAAAGGTTGTTCTAGGGTCCCCCACCCTTGATAAATCATAACTCTCTTATTTAGAGCTTAAGATTTTAAAAATAGATTCAATTCTCATCTCAATTGAGTTCTATAACTAGAAACCTACATCATTTTACATAAAATGACCGAATTCTTGATTTTCATTTACTTGATATTTTTCAATTTTTTGTGTATACAAATATTCTAGAATTCAGCATCCTTCTTGGCATGTTTTTATAGCAGCCTTCACAATACCAAAAATTTCACCTCTACTATCTATGCATTGCATCTTAGTAGAGTAATATTTCCAAAACATTGCACTATCATAGTCCGCTTTACCATATTTGGATTGTTAGTTTCCTTCCTAAAGCACAAGTGCAATCATAAAAATTATAATAAATAGTTTACATGAAAATGCATTGATATTATTAAATAAAGTAGATATTACAAATGGAAACCATTAAATTAAATCTTAATCATTATTTGATTTAGGTAGTCAATATTTTTTTGTTAGCTTTAGCTAAACTTACTACTTCCTCTAACCAAAGAAAAGAGAATTTAACTTCACAATCCTTAATTAAAACCCCTCTATTGTCTAGCCTATCTATACATTTGTTTCCATCCCTTAATGTATGTGTAAACCTAATTTCTTCAAAATCTATAGCAAGGTCTTGAATTTTCACAATTATATCTTGTATGTTCCATGGAGCCTTTACTTTCCTCACAATTGCATTTATTATTATGAGTGAATCACCTTCCATCCATGCTTATTCCATTTTATTTGTTTGTATAATTTTAACCCTTCCAAACCCACACAAGATTCAACTTTATTATTTGTCTTAAATCCACTATTTAAAGCATAATGAGATAAAATCTCTCTATTATTTCTATTTTTACCTCCTCCTCCTACTAGTCTTGGATTTCCTTTAGATGCTCCATAAAAATTCAATTTGACCAACTCTACACCTGGTGGTTCCCATTCCATATTCTTTACCTTCATTTTGTTTCTCTTATCTCCAAAATCATAATTCCATTTTATGACTTGACTCCATCTATCAAGTCTTTCTACTTCTAAATTAGGGATTGGGTGAGTTGATAGGGTTGGTTTAGACTCCTCTATGGCTAAACAAATATTCCTTTTCATTACCTCTAAATTTCTTTCCTTTCCTTTAAATATTCTTATATTCCTTTCTAGCCATACAATCCAAAGTATTATATCTTTTGATATATCCTAGATTGTTTGTAAAGAATCACTTTAAAAGTGCTCTACCATTGCTTTAACCATTCTTCAATTTTTCCATTCATCACCATGCATTTACCAAACATATTAAGAATCCATTGCTATAGGTTCTAGACTATTGAGTAGTGTCCCAAGAGATGGTCTATACTCTCCTCCTTTTTACAAAGAATACATTGTGAGGGGCCATGAAAATCCCTTTTCATAAGCTTAGCCCAGGATAAAATTCTTCTATGACGTACTAGCCAAAAAAACACTTTGAATTTATGAATGCTTGAATTATCCCAAATATCTCTCCATATTCTTGCAATTTTCGTATTTTGATGGTGCTTTACATTATATCCACTTCTTGTTGTGTATTCTCCTGAGCTATTCAACTCCCAAATCAACATATCCTTAGCTCCCCTTAGAACAATCATCGTCATTATTTTTCTACTCAAATACCTCCTTGCATTAATGTCTTGTATACTTGTAAAAGAATATTCTTTCCATTTATATATTCCTTCTTGATCCTTGTACAAAATATTTGAAACCCTATCACCATATTTTTCTTGAAGTAATCTCATCCATGGTTTCAAAATTGGGTCTAGATTGAATGTTTCTTTATAACACCAATTATCCATACAAATAGAAATTTTTTCTCCAGTTTCCACAACCCATCTTAAAATTTTAATCACTAAATCAATTGGTTTTTTCAAATTGTTCCATAGTGCAAAACAATTTGGTAGGGAGAGTATAGTAAATATTCAGCTTGGGTCATTGGGCTCAACATAATTAGAAGAATTATTGCCCATTGTCTTTGAATCTCTTTTTAGAATCTCCAAATTACTTTTCCCCTAAGAGCTAATTTTGCATCCGTAAGAGATCTTAAACCGATACCTCCCCTAGTTTTATCATCACACACCTTGCTCCATTTCACAAAAGAAAATTTCCTTTTATCATGTAATCCTGACCACAAAAATGATTGCATAATATAGATTAAAAAAATTTCTACCGATTTTGGCATAGTATACAAGGACATATAATATGTTGGAATGACCTATAAGACTAATTTAATTAGTTTCACTCTTCCTACTAACGATAACCATCTACCTTTCCATGATGGTAGTTTATTATAAACTTTACTTACAACTAGATTCTATAATTGTATCCTCATTCTCCCTTCAAATAAGAGCATCGCTAGACAAGTTATTGGTAAATTTGCCTCATCCATTTGACATAATTTGCATATTATTACTTTGATTTTAGCTAGGGTGTTTAGGAAGTAAATTTTAGATTTTTTCCTATTAACTATCTACCCTGATGATCTTTCATATTCCTTTAATAAATTATCCAAAGATCTGGCCTCATTTATCCTTTCCCTCCTAAAAAAGGGTTGTATCATCTAAAAATTATTGATGGGTGATGTTGTTAATGTTATTACTAGCCTTAAGTCCAATTTTAAGTCCATATTTGTTATCATTATTCAAGTTCCTACCCAAAACCTTTGCCATAATAATGAAAAAATATGATGATAGAGGATATCCCTATCTAAGATCTTTCTTCACTTTAAATGATTATGTTACTAACCCATTAACCAACATTGAATATGAAACTGTAGAGAAACAAGATTTAATCCATCTAACCCATTTCTTCCCAAATCTAAACTTTTCTAATACTATAAAAATAAAATTTTATTTTAACCCTATCATAATATTTACTCATATCAAGTTTTAAGATCATTGCTTTCTCTTTTGTTGAAGGTGTTAAATGCATAAATTCATGAGCTATTATGATCCTCTCTAGAATATATCTCCCTTTCACAAATCCTCTTTGATCTTCTAAAATAATTTTGTTTAATAGTTGTCTTAACCGATTTGCCATCACTTTGGAGATAATATTATATACCATATTACATAGGCTTATGGATTTAAATGAATCTAACAATTTCTCATCCTTTTTTGGAATCGGGGTAAGATATGTTGCATTTATTTTATAAGGTACATATAGTTTTTCCCTAACTATTCCACTACCACAAATAAAGAATCCTTCACTATATCCCAATTATGTTGATAGAATGTTGCAAAGCCCATCTAAACCTAGATATTTATCCTTAATAGAAGAGAAAAAATCTAGATGAACTTCTTCCAGAGTAAAAGGCTCCATTAGTTTCCTATTATCTTCATCTATTATAACTAAAGGAACTTCTTATAGAAGTTTATCATTAAGAACATTAAACTCATTTGATCTTAGAATATTTTGATAAAAAGACCTTGTCTCCTTTCTAATTTCACTCAGGTCTTCAACCCAAACCCCTTCCATCGATTTAATTCTATTAATTTTAGATGTTGATCTATGTACTATTGCCATCATATGAAAAACTTTGTATTTTTATCTCCTTTTAACCAAGTTTGTCTCGATTTTAATCTCCAAAATTTCTCTTTCTTACTCAAAATATTATGATATTCACTAAGAAACTCCCTTTCCTCCGAGCTTGGATTATTATGATCACCTTTTTGGAATTTTGAAAGTTTATCTTTTAGTTCTTCTTTCTTCTCAAAAATATTTCCGAAAGTGTTCTTGTTCCATTATTTTAATCTAGATGCCATTAATTTAATTTATTTTGGAAGTGTATACAGCCCACCATTTCCTAAAGAATTCCATGTTTGTGATATCATATCAACAAATTGAGGATGGTATTTCCACAACTACTCATATTTAAAATATGATATTTTTTTAAATTCACTTACCACCATATTAAGTTTTAATGGCCAGTGATATGAACCAATCCTTGTCAATGTATTAATTTTAGAATAAGTTCCTTCATCTAGCCAGTGATCTGAGAGTATGCATCTGTCTAGTTTTTTTTTCTATTAGATATTGGCCTATCCTTGTTGTTGGTCCAGGTATAGTTGTCTTCTTTAAAATCTACCTCCCATAGATTATTGTTTTGAATAAAAGCTGAGAAATATCTCATACTTTGGGTTAAATTCCTAATTCCCCTAAAATTTTAATGTAGCCTTGTTATGGCATTAAAATATCCTATGATCATGAATCAAGTTTCTTGGTCTTTATTTTTCATAAAGGCTTCAATCCCACTCCAAAATTCTAATATTTATGACTAATTTGTAGGTCCATATACATTGATAAGTATGAAATGAATATTTACAAAGTAGCATGTGACTAAAGATACTATCCAATGCCTAGTTTTATGAATGGTTGCATAGGATATTCTAATAGGATTCCAACGATTTATAATTCCTCCTACCGCTCCTTTAGAATCTATAGCATCATATTCACATATTGCCCATACTACATTCATAGTTTTGAAAACTTATTTTTTCATTTTAGTTTCCTAGATACAAAGAATATTAGGCTTATTACTTAAATAGAGGTCCCTAATACACCTCTACTTTGAGGGGGCATTATGACCCTCTATATTCTATGAGATGGTAATCATATATCATTAGGGGCTACTGGTCCCACTTGCAAATTACCAATATCATTTTGATTTTTTGTAAAGATAAGTTCAACCAACTTAGTTTGTGTTCCTTTCTATATGTTTGCTCTTGCTTCCCTAGAACTCGCTTGGTAATTTGAGGATTTTCCTATTTTTATCTTGTTTGTATCAGAATAAGGTCTTATTATTCTATTCCTAAATATTATTTCATAACTTTTTTCATTAGATTTATCCTCTCCCATCTCTACTATGGAAGCTTTTGACTTGTATTGCTCATTTTATAGTATTTTCTTATTAATGGTAGAGGTATTAACATCTAACACTGCATTTTATTTACCAATTTTTTCTCCTGAATGGTGCATGGTACTTCAAGAGAGTCTTCAAAATCTAATGAGACACATTCCTTAGGTTCATCGAGAATGTTCATCCCTAAATCAAGATCATACTGAATAGACAATTCCTTGTTAATATGTTAAACCTATTGCACTATGTCCTCTAAGCTTTGATGAACTTTTTCTTCATAGGCTAGAGCCTCAAAAGAGTTGGTATTTCCTCCAATATCCTTCCTTATTATTCTCCATTATTTATTTGCTTTCATTTGTCTAGATTTATTTTTTGGAAGTTGAAAACCATCCTCATCCATATCCATTTGTAAGTTTCTCTTGCAGTTTTCTACATATGATTATGTTGAACTCTTCTTAGGTAATTATCTCTCAATATGCACCACCTCATGACATTTTATGCATCTAAAATATATATTTTCATAATCTGTGGTTTGGATCCACATATTTTCCCGATACTTAAGAATGATTGATTCTAGTAAATATTTACTTATATCAATCATGACCAATATCTAAGCATAAATAACCAAGAATCCATATTTCATAGTGTTTGAAATCTCAAGGAATTCTCCTAGAGTGTTGCCTATTGCCTTTAATAAATTAATTTCCCAAAATTAAATGGGAAACCCATACATCCTAACCTAGATTTGTACCAGGGACAAATTTATATTTTTAGGTGAAAAGCCTTCATACCAACAGGTAAGGAAGAGTCTTACTCTTTCCATAAACCAAGGACCCCCTTTTAGGATTCTATATATTTCTTCCATAGAACAAAAAATGGCTAGGAAGAAACCTTTTGGAAGAAAGGATAGACTCACTCCTGGAGACTTCTAACTCCTATCAATCCATTTTCTCAAGGTTGAAGCCCTTAGCCAATACCCATTAAATTTATCAAGAATCATCCTATATTTGAGAAACAATGATTAATCCTTTATAGTGCTCTCACTAAACTCTACTATTAGAGATGATTCTAAATATTTAGCTAAAAATAGTTCCATGGGAAGGAAACTAAAACTCAAAATCCACTAAAATTTAGCATAATATCCTATAACAAATATAATATTTGATAAAAAATAATAATAATTTGCATGCAAAATTTCTAAGGTAAGGAAGGGAAAAAGTAACTTAGATAAAACATTCTATGCATAGATAGAATATCTTGCCTCACTAAAGACCTAGACCTCCATTGCTCCTCCTATCATCTGAACCTTGGCTAATAGATCTTTGCAATTTTGTTTTTTATGACTTTAAAAATTGTCACTACCCTTGTTCCGGATGGTTGACTTCATAGCATTGTATTTCCCTCAATATTGCTCATATTCCTTTATGTAGCCACTCATTTTAAATATATTAAAATGATGCACAAATTGGTATAATAATCAGACAACCCTTCACAAATATATGGCTCCTAAAATATGAGATATTTTAAGAAAAAATTGCCCTAATCCTTTGCAAATCTAGGGTTTATAATATATTCCTTATAGTTTTAACCCTTTCCTATATTATAATTATTATAGGATATTATGGTAATTTTTAGTAGTTTTTGAGTTTTATTTTCCTTCCCATGGACCGATTTATAGCTAAATCCTTAGAATTATCTCTAGTAGTAGAGGTTATTTAGCACCTCATAGAGAAACAATTCTCATATCTCAAAGATAGGGAAATTTTTGGTAAATTTAATGGGTCTTGGCTAGGCACCTCAACCTTGAGAAAATGGATTGATAGAAGTTGGAAGTTACCAGGAGTGATTTTATCCTTTCTTCCTAAAGGTTTCTTCCTATCTATTTTTTTTTCCAAGGAGGAAAGAGAGAATCCTACAAGGGGGGCCTTGGTTTATGGGAAGAGCAAGACTCTTTCTTACTTGCTATTATCAAGGCTTTGCACTTGAAAATATAAATCTATCCCTAGTACCTATCTAGGTTAGGATGTATGGGCTTCCCATTGAATTTTTGTAAATAGAAACATTTAAAGTAATAATCAACATTGTGGGAGAATTTCTTGAGATTTCAAAAACTATAAAAGATGGATTATTATCTATTTATGCTCAAATATTGGTCATGATGGATATAAGTAAACCTTTACTAGAATTAATTATTCTTAAGTATGGGGGTAAGTTGTGGACCCAAACCATAGATTATGAAAACATATATTTTAGATGTAGAATATGTCATGAGGTAGGGCATATTGAGAGATCATGCCCTAAGAAGAGTCCAATAGAATCATATGTAGAAAATTGTAAGAGAAACTTACAAATGGATATGGATGAGGATGGTTTTCAACTTCCAAAAAATAGGTCTAGACAAATGAAATTAAATAAATAGTGGAGACCAATAACGAAGGATGTGGAAGAAATACCAATTCTTTTGAGGCTTTAGCCTATAAAGAAAAAGCATATAAGAGCTTAGAGAACACAGTACAACAGGTTCAAAATATTAACAAGGAACCATCTATTCAATATGATTCTGATTTACGGACGAACATTCTTGATGAACCTAAGAAATGTGTCTCATCATATTTTGAAGACACTCTTGAAGTACCATGCACCATTCAGGAGAAGAAAATTCAGTATTAGATGTTAATACCTCTACCATTAATAAGGAAATACCAAAAAATGAGCAAGACAAGTCAAAAGCTTTCATAGTAAAGCCAAGAGAGGATAAATCTAATGAAAAATAAAGTTGTGAAAGAATATTGAGGAATAGAATAATAAGACCTACTCTCGATATAGGCAAGAAAGGAAAAAGAGGAAAACCCTCAAATTATCAAGCGAGATCCAAGGAAGCAAGAGCAAACATAGAGAAAGGAACACAAACTAAGTTGGTTGAACTTCTCTTTACCAAACAACAAAATGATATTGGTAATTCATAGGCAGGACCAGTAGCCCCTAATGAGACATGATTACCATCTCATGGAATATAAGGGGTGCTAATGCCCCCTCAAATAAGAGGTGTATCAGGGACCTCTGTTTAAGTAATAAGCCTAATATTCTTTGTATCCAATAAACTAAAATGACAAAGGAAGAAGTTTTCAAAATAATGAAAGTGGTATAGGCAAGATGTGAATGGGATGCTATAGATTTTGAAGGAGTGGCAGAGGGAATTCTAACATGTTGGAATCCTATTAGAACCTCCTATGTAACCATTCATAAAACTAGGCATTGGATAGCCTCTTTAGTCACTTGTTACTTTGTAGATATTTGTTTCATCCTTATCAATGTCTATGGATCTACAACTCAGTCAAGTAGATTAGAAGTATGGAGTGGGATTGAAGCCTTTATGAGAAGTAAAGACCAAGAAACCCAATTCATGATCATAGGATATTTTAATGCCATTACCAAGTTGGATAAAAATTTGGGGGAATTAGAAAATAACCCAAAGTATGAGAGATTTCTCAGCTTTTATTCAAAATAATAATCTATGGGAGGTTGAGTTTGAAGAAGATAACTATACATGGACCAACAACAAGAGAGGTTATAACCTAATAGCAAAAAAATTAGATAGATGCATACTCTCAGATCATTGGCTAGATGAAGGGACTTGTGCTAAAATTAATACCTTGATAAGGATTGGTTTAGATCACTGGCCAATAAGAGTTAAAATGGTGGTAAGTGAATTTAAAAAATATCATATTTTAAATATGAGCATATGTGGGAAGACCATCCTTAATTTTTTGATATGATAGCACAAACATGAAATTCTTCAAGAAATAGTGGGTTGTATACACTTCCAAAAAAAATTAAATCAATGACATCTAGATTAAAAGAATGGAACAAGAACACTTTTGGAAATATTTTTGAGAAGAAAGAAGAACTAAAAGATAAAATTTCAAAATTCCAAAAAGGTGATCATAATAATCCAAGCTTAGAGGAAAGGGAGTTGCTTAGTGAATATCATAATATTTTGAGTAAGGAAGAGAAATTTTAGAGATTAAAATCAAGACAAACTTGGTTAAAAGGAGATAAAAATACAAAGTTTTTTCATAGGATGACAATAGTATAGAGATCAACATCCAGAATTAGTAGAATTAAATCAGTAGAAGGGGTTTGGATTGAAGACCAAAGTGAAATTAGAAAGGAGGCAAGGTCTTTTTATCATAATATTCTAGGATTAGAGGAGTTTGAAGTTCTTAATGATAAACTTCTTCAAGAAGTACCTTTAGTTATAACAAATGAAGACAATAGGAAAATTATGGAGCCTATTACTCTGGAAGAAATTTATTTAGCTCTTTTCTCTTTTGATAAGGATAAATCCCTAGGTCTAGATGGGATTTCTATAGCATTCTATCAACATAATTGAGATATAGTGAAGAATTATTTATTGGTGGTCATGGAACGGTCTAGGGTAAAACAATACATTCCTTATAAAATAAATGTAAAATATCTTACCCTAATTTCAAAAAAGAAGGATGCAAAATTATTTGATTCATTTAGGCCCATAATCCTATGTAATATGGCATATAAGATTATCTCCAAAGTGATGGAAAATTGATTAAGACCTCTATTAGACAAAATTATTTCAAAAGAGCAAGGAGGATTTGTGAAAGGGAGACAAATTTTAGATGGGATCATAGTAGCTCATGAATTTATGCATTCAACAACTTCAAGAAAAGAGAGAGCAATGATATTAAAACTTGATATGAGTAAAGCCTATGATAGGGTTAAATGGGATTTTCTTTTTGCAATATTAGAAAAGTTTGGATTTGGGAAGAAATGGGTTAGATGGATTAAAGCTTGTGTCTCTACAATTTCATATTCAGTGTTGGTCAATGGGTTAGTAATAGAATCATTTAAAGCCAAGAGAGGTCTTAGACAAGGAGATCCTCTATCACCATATCTGTTCATTATTATGGTAGAAATTTTGGGTAGGAACTTGAAGAAGGCTTATAAATATGGGCTGATAAGTGGTCTTAAGGCTAGTAATAACATCAACAACATCACCTATCAATAGTTTGTAGATGATACAACCCTTTTGGGAGGGCAGGGATAAACGAGGCCAAAGCTTTGAATAACTTATTAAAGGAATATAAAAGAGTGTCGGGACAGAGAGTTAATAGGATAAAATCCAAAATTTACTTCCTAAACACCCCAGTTAGAATAAAATTAGGGATATTTAGTTTTTTTAATAGGTTATATGTGGCTTCTATTGGGGGCCACTCCCATCAAAATACCAAAATATTACATTTGTTGTAGCATACATTTTTATCACAATTTTTTCATTTCTTTTCTCTTAAATATATTCTTCAACTTCCTCGAAGTGCTATGTTTCCACAATCAACTCCTTGACATCATTTTGATTAAGACATAAAATCTCACTTGGCCAGTTGCCTTCTAAAATTTGAATTTCACCGGGATGAAGATCAACACCATAATTCGCTAATTTATCTGCTACTCGATTTCCTTCTCTATAAATATGCTCACACTACCAAGAGATTACCTCTAGTAATAGATGATGAACATCAACAATAATATTATTTTTTATCCAGTCTCCACATCCATTTTTGTTAATAGCATTGATGATAATTTGTGAGTCCCCCTCAATTGAAATATATTTCCATCATTTTTCTATTACAATTTTAATCCCTATAAGAAGTGCCCTAGCCTCTACATAGTTGTTAGTTGAAGTTCCATATGATTCTGAATAAGTGAGGAGAATTTTGCCTTCACTATTTCTAAAAACACCACCTCCACCAACTTTTCCTGGATTTCCTTTAGAAGCACCATCAAAATTAATTTTGATAAACCCAATTTTTGGACATTTCTATTTTACCATAGATCGAAGTAGATCCTTTGTTTTAATTTCATTGTCACAGATGACTCTTCCATGTATGTTCAAATCCTATAGCCAAGTTATTAGCACCTCTTTTTTTACAATTGAGACTTCCCATGATGAGCACCATATTTGTAGACATTCTACAAGAGAGGCACTAATACGGTTCCAAACTTGGGCATGATTTTGATATTTATTTTTAAAAATTATATTATTCCTTTCAAGCCATAAATTCCAACAAATAATGGTAGGGCCAATCCTCCAAAGAATACATAATGCTTTAGCTTTGAAATAATTTATCCAACATTTTATCAACTCTTTCAATGTTGATGGAGCTACCCAATATAATTTCATATTTTTTAAAAATAACCCCAAATGGTGTGAGCAAATGGACAATGAAGAAGTAAATGGTCTAATATTTCTAAATCCTTCTCACACAAGGCACATCTGAAGGGTCCATAATATCCTCTTCTTTGTAGACTCTCTCCCATAAGAATCTTACTTTGAACTACTAACCAAAGAAATGTTGAGGCCTTAGGGAGAGCCTCTAATGACCAAACATTCTTCCAAGGAAAATATTTGGGAGAAGGAAATTTTGATTGTTCTAAATCCTCATATCCCAACTTGATCGAGTATCCACCATCCTTTGATAAATTCCAAACCAACTCATCCTTTCATGTAAAAATTGGCAAATAAAACTCTCGAAGCATATTTTGAAGTTCATCTACAATTTGTTTGAGTTCCTCTCCTTCAACCAAGTTACTAAAATAAATCCATGATCTAGAGTTTTTTCTCATAATAATATAATATTTGACCTTTGGACCTTTACATGCTAGGCATACTTGAGCCAATGGTTTCCATTTTGAGTCAGAGATAAGAGGATAAGGCTTCAACCAAGCATCAAACCAAAAATTTGCATAACTCCCCTCATTGAATGACCATCTAATATGTTTCTTTATCAATTGCAAACTCTCTGATATGAAGTTCCATGTTGATGATCCTTTGGGTAGAGTTATTTTCCTAAACAATTTCATTGCATCAAGAGAACCTATATATTTTTGAAGTAATATTTTTACCCAATTCTTTCCTTGATCTCTAAATAATCTCCACCCAAGCTTTGCTCCTAATGCCAAATTCATAAGTCTACAATTCCACAAGCTTACTCCTCCAATATTATTTCCTTTGCAAACCCTATCCCACTTACAAAGAGGAAACCTAAATTTTTCCTCACAACCTTTCCATAGAAAGTCTCTTTGAATTTTATCAAATTTTAATGCAATACCTATTGGTAGTCTTGAAAGTGACATCATATAAATAGGAATGGATTGCAAAGTAGTCTTTATGAGTTGTAGCCTTCCTGCCATGGTTAAGAACTTACCTTTCCAACCTACCAAGCAAGCTTTCATTCTATCCAAAAAAGATATCCAAAGCTCCTTTTTATTTCCTTTATCAGACAAAGGAATACCCAAGTAGGTTGATGGAAATTTTTCAATTTTAAACCCTAAAATATTCACAATAATTTGTTGTAAATCTAGGGTAGTATTAATGAAAAAACCTAGATTTTGAAGTATTTACCAACTATCCAGTAGCCTTCTCATAACATGATAATATTGATTTAAACTCCATGGCCTCACTGACTAAGGGATGACCCAAAAGAAAAGTATCATCAACAAATTGGAGATGAGATTCAAAGGGACCATTTTTTGCAACTTGAATACCCTTGATTTTTCCTTCCATTTTTACCTTTGAAAAGGCTCTCCCTAATGCTTCCACCAGAATAATGAATAGATAAGGAGAAAGAGGATCACCTTGACGAAGTCCACAAGATGACTTGAAGTACCCAATAGGAGAACCATTGATCAAAATAGAAAATTTTGCAATGCTATAACAACATTTAATCCACTCACACCAACTATAATCAAAGCCAAACTTTCTGAGAATAACATGTAGAAAATTCTAGGAAACCCTATCATATGCTTTGTTCATATCTAATTTCAAAAGCATACCTAGTTTTTCATGGAATGAAGAGAATGTATGGCCTCTTGTGCAATAATTATACCATCAAGAATTTGTTTACCATGAACAAAGCCACCTTGTTCCTCTGAGATAAGACACCCTAGAATGCCCTTCAACCTATTTGCCATAATTTTTGAAATGATCTTATAAATCATATTACAAAGGCTTATTGGATGAAAATTATCAAAATATTTTGTGTCACCTTTCTTGGGAACCAAGGTAATAAAAGTAGCATTGATCTCACTTATTATAGCCTTCCTTTTTTGGGCCTCTTCAACCGCATCTAACATATCACTCTTCAATAAATCCCAAAATTTTGAAAGAAAATTGTAGGAAATCCATCGAGGCCAGGTGCCTTGTTAGGATGGAAAGAGAAAACTACTTCATGGAGCTCCTCCATAGATATCTTCTTCATCAAGCTTTCATTTTGTCCTTAAGTGATAATTGATGGAATATTTTGCAAAAATTTTTCTTGTGCCTCCTTATCTTGCCTAGAATCTAACAAAATATTTTTGAAATAATTAATTGCTTCCTTCCTTATATCTTCTTCATCCTCAATATTTCTTCCATATAGAGTTATAATATTTTTGATATGACGAACAAAAAATTTTTTTGTTGTAGCATGAAATATTGTATTTCTATCTCCTTCCTTGAGCCATTTCTCTCTAGATTTTTGGAACCAATATGACTCCTTTTTCAATGCATTATGATAATCAAAAAGTAATTATTTTTCTTTCACATAAGAATCCTGATCCATTCCATTAATTTCTACTATCTCTTGTAAATTTTTGAGCTTGGATTCAATTTTTTTTTCTTTAAAAATGTTACCAAAATATTTGGCATTCCATATCTTCATTTGCTCCTTTAAATATTTCAACTTTTGAACAAACATGTACATACATGATCCTTCAAATTTTGATTCATCCCACCATAACATAACCATATAGAAAAATAGGGTCTTGGAGCCACATAGACTAGAAGCAAAATGGCTTTGGATGACCATTATTAGGTAACTCACAAGTCAAAAGAATGGGTTTGTGATCTGATCCTACTCACAATAAAATATCTGAAGAGATTGTATACTTTATTTGCAACCATTTATTGGATAACAAGAATCTATCCAATATTTCTACTATATGATTTTTCCCAATGCATCTATTATCCCATGTATATTGAAAGCTTGAGGGACTAACATCCCAAAGGTCATTTGAATTGAAAAATGAAGCAAAATATTGCATTGATTTAGACCATCCTAGAATGCCACCCTTCTTTTCCAAAGGAGATATAACAATATTAAAATCAACCCCAAGAATCCATAGATCACAATGAATCATCATTGTATTTGACAAAAATATACTAAGGTCCTTCCAACATCTTTCACGAGGAGTAACTATAGTTGGAGCATATACATTTATAACCCCAACTTTGATGTTTTCCTCTTTCCTACAAAATAATCCAACAACCCAATTACTTTTTGCTTCTAATAGTTGTCCATCCCATTTGCATTTGTCCCATATTATTGCAATACCCTCTTAAGCTCCTATAGAAGAAACTGCTAAACAATCACCTATCTTCCAAATCTTCTTAAAAGCATCCTTACATTCCTCACTACTTAATTTTATTTCTTGTATTAAAATAAACTCAGGGCTATAACAACATATTAATTCCTTAATAACTTTTTTTAAGGGTTTTATTCATACCCCTAATATTCCATGATATCATTTTCATCATCAACACTTTTTATTTTTATTAGTGGGCTTAGCCCCACTTCTTGTTAACACCTATGATATTTTTATTTGGCTTCCTAGATCAATATCCTTTTGAGTTTCTTTTTCTCTTAGTTCCTACTTTGATGGCCTTCCTCTCCTTCTTCCATTCCCACCAACACTCTCATCTTCATCAATCTCTTCCATTTTTTCATATTGTTCAAAATGAGACTTATCTTCTAAAGATTTATGTTGCCCTAAAGAGTCGAAAGTGCAAGGAATAGCCTCATTAGCATTTTCTTCTTTATGTTGCCCTAAAAACTCTAAACTGCATAGATGATCCTCCATAGTCATCACTTTCTTATGTTGGCCTAAAAACCCTAAATTTCCTTGGATATCCTCCATAATATTTTCTTTACTATACTACTCTTGAAATCCTAAAGTGCAAGGAATACACTCTATACTACTTTCATTTTTATTGTAAGGAGAATATTTTAAGCTACTTGAGGATAATAAAGGTGATTTACCTAGATTAAGCTTGACCTCCTTCACCTCATTTGCTTTAAAATTTATCTCCCCATATTCCTTTGTATTAAAATTTTCCTTCCCCTCTTCCTTCACACCTTTAGCTCCTTCTATATTTGAACTTGTACATTGTACTTCCTCATCCCCCATATCATTTTTTTCTTCTAATGGTTGATTCGAGTGAACTATAATGGCCTTTGCCATCTGATGATGTAGAGGGATTTTTCTAGCCACTTTCTTAGGAGTGGAAAATCCTTGATTTGACCTAGCTTCTCCTATGATATGGTCTCCTTGTTTCAAATTGAAGCTACCCTCATGCCCAAAAAATTCCATCTCTTCCTCCATTTTCACTTTGTAGTCTCTTGCCATGTGCCCAGTTTCATGATATTTGTGACATCAAAATGCAATATTTTCATAATCCACTTGTTGATCCCATTCTCTTGATTCAAATTTAATCCTAATCGACTATGGTAAAGGTTTAGAAATATCCATGGCAACACATATTCGAGTGTATACAACATGCCTTCTCTCCTTAGTAGTTGGTCCCTCCTAGATGAATTCACCTAGAGTATTACCAATATTCTTCAAAACCTCCTTATTGATGAGTTGATAAGGAAGTCCAAAAACCTAATCCATACCAAAAGCCTTTTAATAGTTTCTATATCCACAAAAAATTCTCACTCCAAGGTCTTAAATATAATGCATCTTTACCCCTAAACCATGAGCCTCCATCCATTATTTTATCCCTTATTTCTAAACTAGAGAAAATAATGAGGAAAAATCCTTTTGGAAGAAAATTCATGGAGTAATTTGAATTCAATCCCCACTTCCACTTAATCCAATTTTGAATCTCAGAAAAACCTAACCAATATCCATGAAACTTACAACTTAACCCTCTAGTTTTAAGAATCATTATATCATGCTCAATCATCTCATCCTTGATAATCACTTCTAGTGTAGAATATGCTACCTAGACTGGGTTTGCCATAGATTCTCTCTTCCTCTTATTGCTAGCTAGGGCATCCAAACTTCCAACTTGGCCATTCATACTTTCAGTAAGGACTTTCACAAATGACTTTCTTTCCATGTTACCTAGATTTTCTTCAAATGAATCCTTTAAATTCTCCTAAGATCTGGAACAAGAAGTGGCACTTGTTCCTTGATCACACTTTGCTTTCTACTTTTCTTGCTCACACTTCCTCCTCACTCCCAGCTTGTGCTCGCACTCACTTTTGGCTGCACTCACTCTCAACTCATGCTCGCACTCATTTTTGGCTGCACTCACTCTCGACTCATGCTTGCACTCACTACCGATTGCACTCACACTCTTATTTTTGGCTGCACTCACTCCTAGCTCATGCTCGCACTTACTCCTAGTTGCACTCACTCTCATCACACCCGACTTGCACTCACACTCTTGTTTTTGGTTGCACTCACTCCTATATCATGCTTGCACTCACTCCTAGCTCATGCTTGCACTCACTCCTGCCTTGTGCTCGCACTCACTTCTAGTTGTGTTCACTCCCTACTACGCTCACTCCTAGAATGTAATCATACTCTTGTTTCTGGTTGCACTCACTCCTTGAACTCACTCCTAGCTACACTCACTCTTGGCTTATTCTTGCACTCACTTCTAGTTGCATTCACTCCTGACTACGCTCGCACTCACTCTCGAATTATGATCACACTCACTCTTAGCTTGTGATTGCAATCAATTATGGCTATGTTTACTCTCGACTATGCTCACACCAATTTAAAAAAAAAATGTTTTTCAATGAGTTTACACAGGTTTTTATGAGGGATATCGATCCCCTCATACTAAGTGGGGTTTGAAACTTGGACCTCTCAAAGAGAGGCCAAAGCTCTTACCACTACAATAATATTGTAGCTAAAGTAGAGATATGTAGGTTACTTCAAATGGAGGAGGCAAATTTGCTAGCAACTTATCTAGGGATGCCCTTATTTTAGGGGAGAATGAGAATAGAATTATGGAATTCAGTTATAAGTAAAGTTTAAAATAAACTATCGGTATGGAAATGTAGATATTTATCATTAGCAAGATGAGTTCAACTAATTAAATCAATCTTGCAGGTCATTCCAACTTATTATATGTCCTTGTAAACTATGCAAAAATCAATAGAAAAAAGTTTAATCTATATTATGTGGTCAAGTTTACATGATAAAGGAAATTTTCTTTGGTAAAATGGAGAAAGGTGTGTGATGATAAATCTAGGGGAGGTCTCAGTTTAATATTTATTATGGATGCAAACTTAGCTCTTAGGGAAAAATAATTTGGATATTATAAAAATAGATTCAAAGACAATAGGCAAGAATTCTTCTAAGTATGTTGAGCCCAATGACCTAAGCTTAATATTTACTACATTCTCACATTGAAATAGTTTTTATTTATGGAATGGTTAAAAAAAATCCATTGATCTAGTGATTAAAGGTCTAAGATGGGTGGTGGGAACTCGAGAAATATTTTTATTTGGGTGGATACTTGGTGTGATAAAAAATACTCAATCTAGATTCAATTTCGAAACCATGGATGATATTACTTCAAGATAAATATGGTGATAGGGTTTTAAGTATTAAGAATAAGGATCAAGAAGGAAGATACAAATGGAAAGATCTTTTTACAAGTATATAAGACATTGATGCTAGGAGGTAGTTGAGAAAAAAGATAACAACAATGATTATTCGAGGAGAGCCAAGGATAAGCTAATTTGGGAGTTTAATAGCTCAGGAGAATACACAACATGAAGTGGATATAATATAAAGCACCAAAAAAATATAAATATCACAAGAATATGGAGAGATATTTGGGATAGCCCGAGCATTCCTAAATTCAAAATGTTTGTTTGGCTAGTAGGTCATAGAAGAATTTTATCCTAGGATAACCTTATGAATAGGATTTTTCATGGCCACTCACAATGAGTATAGACCATCTCTTGGGACACTAATCGATAGTCTAGAATCTATGGCAATGGATTCTTAATATGTTTGATAAATACATGGTGATGAATGGTAGAATTAAATAATGGTTAAAGCAATGGCAGAGCACTTTTAAAAGTGAGGTTTTATAGACAATTTGGGATATATCAAAATATACAATACTTTGGATTGTATGACTAGAAAGGAATAGAAGAATATTTAAAGAAAATAAAAGTAGTTTAGAGGTAATAAAAAGGAATATTTCTTAATCCATAAAGGATTCTAAACCAACCCTATCAACTCACCCAATCTCTATTCTAGAATCAGAGAGCATTGATAGATGGATTCAAGTCATCAAATGGAATTATGATGTTGGGTACAGGAGAAAAAAAAATAAGGTAAAAATATATAAATTGGAAACCACCAAATGTGAAGTTGGTCAAATTGAATATTGATGGAGCATCTAAAGTAAATTGAGGAGCAATAGGAGGAGGAATAACTAGAAATAATAGAGGAGATATTTTATCTCATTATGCTTTCAATAGTGGATTTAAGACAAATAATGAAGTTGAAGCTTAGGAAGCTTTGGAAGGGTTAAAAATATGCATGCAAATGAAATAGAATAGAGTATGGATGGAAGGTTATTCACTTATAGTAATAAATACAATTTTGAGGAAATCAAAGGCTCCATGGAACATACAAGAGATAATTATGGAAATTAAAGACTTTGTTATAGAGTTTGAAGAAATTAGGTTTACACATACATTAGGGAAGGAAACAAATGTGTAGATAGGCTAGAAAATAGAGGGGTTTTAATTGAGGATCATGAAGTTAAATTCTCTTTTCCATGTTTAGAGGAAGTAGTAAGTTTAGTTGAAGCTATCAATAAAATACTGACTACCTGAATCAAATAATGATTAATATTTACTTTATTTTTTTTTGTTATATTGGAGGAGTGGGTTTTGAAATTGTCCCAAAACCTTTATTACAAGAGGATCAACAAAAATAATAGGTCAACAGACCTACAACAACATAAAAATAGTTAATGGGCCCATGAAAGTAATCCCAAAATACAAAATGCAACCATATGAAGGTTTTGATGAGGTAACAAAACATGACACAATAAAGGATAGGAAAGGTCAGCCCTAGGCTAACTCAACACTGATTTTAGGATTTTTATCAGTAGCCTTATAAATATCTTTGAGCTGGTGGTAAAGCTCATCCATGACTTTGGTGACTTTGTGGTATAATGTCCAAGCAGTTTTGTATGCATTAGAAATAGTAGAGAGCGTCACCACGGTGTTGGTGAAGTGGCTAAGAATGAAATTTTGGAATGTGCTAGCCACAATATCACCCATTGAATTGGAAGATTTATTGTTGGAGGGGTTCCCTTAAAAAGTCACCTTCAAGGGGGAACCATCAATATTCACCTTTTTTGTTTGAGGGAACTCCTATGAGGTCTCAGGTTATCCATGCACTTGTTCTTTGTCATTGATCTTATTAAGGAGTAACACTAGAACTCAAATTTATCGAACTAAGGAGAGTCTTCAAGCACAAGGCTCAAAATTGACTTTTTTCCTGACTTGGAGGAATTAGAGGAAACAAACTCTGGGTCATAATCACTAACCACATCATTAACAAGTATTTCATGACTTGAGATTTGATCAATGGATGGATTGGATAGGTTGATGGTGTAAGAAATGATAGCATGTTGAGTCTACTTATCAAGGGCGTACCTATACAATATTAAGTGCAGGCCTTAGTGTATGGGATGGGAAAAATTCTCTTTCTAGAAACTATAAATAGATATTTCCATGGATCTAAATAAATAGTCAGGCACATTAATCATTTTGATATCCCTAATATGGTTTAGAAATGCAATATGGAAACTACGTAGGGGGACATCAATTTTATCAACAGTAAAGTACTGCATTACTAGGATCATCACTTGATCCCAGGGAATACCTAACGATACCACCTTTATCTTATATAAGATTATTATATTTATCAAGGAAGTAGTCAATATCCACCACCATGGAATACCTATCACACTGGATAACAAGCCCATCATTTGAGATTTCAATTACTTCTACCAAAAGATGAGTACTAAATTTGAATTGCAAACCATAAACGAACACACGAACCTGATTCCAATTCTTCACAAACTCATCAGATTGTTGTGCATTGCTCCTATTGAATTTCTTCAAAAAGAGGAATAATCCATGGTTGCCAAGAATATCCTCCACAATAGGATCAATCTACAATGATTCAAGCTTTAGCAAGGCCATAATTGACCACTGGGAAGGCTCTTTGAAATTGAAAGTTCTTTTAAGACTTGGGTAGGGAATGGGACTTAGACATTGGCTTTGTGTAAGCCCATCTCTGTATGTAAACTTACAGTGCTTCATTGGAATGAATTCATCTAGAGGCTTGTAGAGGATGCATGCAAAAAGTTCTAGATATTATTTCCATCCAGAGTCGTTGTTGCATATGATCATTGCAGATGATTGAAATGTATGCTCAAACATGAAATATGCTCCCCACATGGGAAATGTACCACCAAAGTAGGTTTTATATGATTCTCACATGGGAAAGAAACCACTAAAGTAGGTTTGAGATACTCCTTACAAAGGAAAGGATCTACTAGAGTATATTCGAGATACCTATGTTATTGATGGAACTAGAAGAAAGGGTATCTTGGAAATTATTAAACTAGGATCTAGTAGAGGGGATGCATCAAAATATATTAAACTAGGGGTTGACATGAAAGGCATTGATGGAATGGTCAGGGTGGGAAAAGTAAGGGGATCCACGGTGGACATGGGTTTGCTAGGTAAGTGAGATAAGGGCAGACAGGTGTATGAGGGATTAATGTTAGAAGGAGGTATACTTGCAGGATTATAGGGCTAGGGTGATGGGGGTCATGAAGATAATGAGGATGACAAGAGGTGAAAAAATGGTGGGGGTATCGATGGATGATGGGGACAGCACCAAATATGACACGAGGAGGCCCAAGTAGGGACTTAAGATGACATGGACCAATAAGTAGTAGAGACATAAATTAAAGATTAAGGGAAGCTAGTGTTCCAAACATCCAAGGACTTCGAGCATAAGCCCAATTTATCCATCAAGTTAGTAGCATGATTTCCTTCCCTTTAGACATGTTGGATAGTGATGTTAGGGTGTCTATAGAGGATCTACTTAGATTCAGTGATGAGATTGGAAACTCTTCAAATTGAGACATTTTCACATTTGAGGTAATTAGTAGTGTTCAATGAGTCTCCTTCAAAAATGAGCTTACAAGGGAGATATTTTAGGATGAATGAACCACAAAAAAGAGCTTTGGCTTCTACAACATGGTTTTTTTAGGAGCCTAAATTATCTATGAATGCAATGATGACCTCATCACAATGGTCTCTAACAACACCATCACCTCTTAGTTTTTTGGGGTTACCCTTTGTAGCACCATCAAATTTTAATTTTAACCAACCTTTAAGAGGAATATTCCATATGATATTATCTCTATTGGTTTTGGGAATAGGCAACCTAGAAATATCCATAGAGAGATTGAGAGATGATGCAATAGTGACCTCAAGACCAAGATCATGAGATTTCGAGCAAGGGACAAACTGGGAATTTTCAAGAGGAATACACAACACTTTGTTACCAATATACAGGGGGTCATTGGAAGAGCTAGAAAATTCTCTATTGTTGCACTCAAGCCACACTTGCCAAAGGAAATTATGGAGGCAAAAGGTCCATAAGGATTTGATCCAAATGTTAAGAAAGGGATTGGGCCACTAGGTAAAGAGCTCATTAATGTATTTGGATGGATCCACTCAATACTAAAAGTGTGCAAGAGGAATTTGAGGATGTCCCTTGAAAATGAACACTCGATAAAAATATTGTGTTGACTCCACCCGAACTGATAGAGGTAACAACATTTGGGTACAATCATACCTCTAATTAGGATATTCTTGATGGTCAAAATTTTATTTTGAGCCATGAGCCAGGATAAAAATGTGCTTTTTGGGATTAGATTCTTGATCCAAATTGAATTTATTGGGAGCATACAGGTAGAGGGGATATATTGTAGAAGATATATAGTCTTAACAATGAACTAACCATTATTTCAATCTCTCCATACAGGGTAGTCTAAAGGACCACTTATGGGGATGGCATAGGATTTGACTAGAGAAGACAAAAAATTGGTTGTAGTAGTGATGCCACTATTAATATCATTGGTATGAATCAATCTCCAAGAAGGTATTCCTTGAATGTGAGTTATGAAGTGGAAAAATTTACTACCAAAGAGACAATCAGTAATAGGCTTTATCATGGTGAGGTTAGGGTCATTTATCAATGGATGATTGCATATCCAAGGATCCTTCCAGAATTCAATATGTTGACCATTACCAATTTTCCATATGGTACCTCTTTAAATTATGGATATTGTCTTGATGATTGAGTTCCATAAGGTAGAGCCTAATTGGGGTATTCCTTCATTTTATAACACTAATGTGTTTATGGGTTGCACTTATGCTTCAAGAAGGAAACTAAAAATATAGATCTGGTAAAGTGAACTATGATAGTGAAATGTTTTGGAAACATTACTTTACTAAGGTGTGATGCATAGATAGTCAAGGTGGAGTTTTGGTATTGTGAAGGCTATTGTAGGAAAATGTCAAGAAGAATGCTAAATTCTAGAATATTTGTATTGACACAAAAAATTAAAGAAGATACAAAAAATAAAAATAAAAAATTTAGATATTTTATGAAAAATGATGTAGGTATCTAGCTATAACATCTTAATTGAGATGATAATTGAATCTTTTTGTAAAATCTCAAGCTCTAAAGGAGAGAGTTATTTCTTGTCAAGGGTGGGGGAATCGAGTACAAGCCCTTGTTCTCCAATAAAAAAAAAGAATAACATTGGTGTTGCCCTACCTAAAGGGTATTTATAGATCTTGTCTTGTGTATGGATTATATTCTTTATGGTTTACTTTAATATTTTCTACATATTGAATTATTTTTGTTTATGAGAATCAAATGTTCTTAACATTTGATATTGAATCTAAGGTTTGTAACAAATGAGTAGAATATGTAAAACAACCATATGAATGAGAGCAATAAGGAGAATCCCCTCCCATAATCATCACAACAACAAATTTATTTACCTTAAGGGAGGTTAATAAAGGTATTAAAAATCTAGGAACTTGTAAGGCTTATGCTAAGGATGGGATATAGGTATAATACTTATGGGGAGTATAGAATTCAATACAATACATTTAGAGGATATTTAGAAACATCATCTAACCTAGATTTCAAAGGGTATGGACAACAAGACTACCAACACCTCTCTTCAAGAGTGGAGATTATGGTCAATCCCCTCTTTGTAAAGCTATTTGAAAGTATGGATGAGAGTAGATTCAACAAGTGTATTGAAGAAAAAGGAAAGAAGGAAAAAGGACAAACAAATATTAGACCAAAACACTTGAAAATAGACCACAATATCACTTTGAGATATATCATTGAAAAATATGGAATGAAAATAGAGAAGCCTATTGATGTCTTGTTGACTTAAGAAATATTTTTGATACAGTACCCATAAGTAAACTATGGAGTAGAAAGGAAGACTTTGGCAAATAAAAAAATTATAGAGCAATAATGCATAGACTATATGAGGAGGTCCAAGCTAAAACCATAACGTAATCAAACCTTTCAATATATTTTAGAAGTGACATAAGTATTAAATAAGGATGCTCATTATCCTATACCTTATTTGGTTTATATATTGATAGATTAGAATGGTTAAATATAAATGGAGAGAACAATGTTCATTTGGAGAGATATATAGTGAGGCTTCTTTTGTATGGAAATAATTTCATTTTAAATGCAAGTCAATACAACATCTAAGAGATAATTTAAAGGCCTTACAACAATTTTGCAAGGAGGTAATCATGCAAGTAAATACTAACAAAACTAAGATCATGATATTCTCCAATCAAAAGAAAGAGAATTAGTTAAAATTTTGTTTTGATGAGGTTCTTTAGAAGTACTAGAGTACAAATATCTTGGGATAGACTTCAATAATAAGCTCAATTGGAAAACATGTAGAATGAAGAGAACATTTAGAGGATGAAGATAAATTTTTGCATTATAGAATAGAAGTAGAGAGGGTGATTTATGAGAACAAAAGGCTATATAGGCTTTATTTAGATTACTAGTGATACCAATAATGTTACATGAGTATGAAGTTTGTCCTAGCATTGCATCAAACTAAAAATGAAGGCAAATAGAAACGTTTTACAAACATCTAATTACAAGAAAATACAAAATAAATAAAAAATAGTTCCATATGAGATTATTTTAGCAAAAATAGGTACCTTCCATATAATATAAATTGCTATGGTTCGTCTTTTAGGATATCTAAAAAAATGAACATATGAATACAAATAAATTACCAAAAGTAGTAATATAAGAAGATTTGAACAAAATAAAGAAAACGTGGATGAAACATAAAAATAAGAGAATGAAAAAATGGGATATCAACTTGGATGAAAAGATAAAGGTATTTGTTAAGAAAAAATTTGGAACATCTATGTGGAAAAAAGTTACAAAGAAAGAGAGAACATTATCTTACTAAATTTAATCATATATGATCACCATCAAAAGGTCTATATAAGGACAAAATCAATTGGAGATAAAAATCATCATGGACCAACTAAGGACCAACTCACACCAACTTAGATGTGAAACATGCTAATAGAAGATGTGCAAATAGGAATAAGAGGAGAGAGTATAACCATTTTGTACTTTAGGGGTAGTTTCTACAAAGAAGCATTTAATTTTAAAATGCAAGGCATTTAGTGATATTCGAGCTAATTATACTGATAGTGGAGCATGTGTATATAATACCATCCTATCATATTTGGATACATTATGCATGGAAATGATGCTTGTGGACATACATACCCTACCCCCTTCAAATACAAACCTTGGGCTCTTATTTAAAGTACCCAAGCCTTCACAATTTTATTTTATCATTATTAAAAGATAAAATAATATTTATTATTATTATTAATTGGTTATATGGGATTTAAATGGGTTCCACCCATATTAAATTATGATCACATAGTGGTTGTAACAACCCAACTCTAACCATCCCAAGATAGACACTTTGTTTTTGTTAACAAGTAAGGTTCACCAAAGATGTTCTAGATAGATTCAACAGAAGCTTCTACCACATTCCAAGTTCCAGATGTTGTAGCATCCGTTGGGTGGACAAGAGTGGCCAAAATATTGCATTGACTTTGGGGTTCACCTTGTACACTGCACATGCAACTTAAAGGATGCCTTGTTATGATCCCATCATTTCCTTACCTTCCTTTGAAGGACAACTTGATCATGGTGCAGGGATTAACCCTATCTCATATTTTCAATAAGGGTTTCTAATTCCCTTACTAGTCTCATTCGATTTCCACTAGTATCTAGGCATGAAGCTTCTTATAGTTTTACCCACTACACCATGTGTAAAACTATCATGCTCAATTAAACCATCCCCTTGATAATTTAATTGAGGTGACTATCACTCGTGTGTCATATCTCAACTAGTTGCCCAATAGTCATTCAAGTTTTCTAGTGACTACCACACCAAATGACATCCTTCATAGGTTTCCCATAATCAATCGAGATTCCTATGACTATCATTTGCATGATATCTCTCACATGGATGCCTCACCATCCATTGGGGATCCATCACACGAAAGTTGTTACAATGGAATCCAGGCTTACTCCACCTATGATTCCCAGCTAGATAGTCCATTATTGAAGCACCATTGTAACCCAAAGTTATTGTTACACCATAATTCCCTTAGTTATGGAATTATCCTTTAGGGACTAGCTAGACTGGTTTTCCTATGGATAATCCCTCCTAAGAAAAAACCCTAAATACCGAAAGTAACTAAGTTTCATGCTTATCCTTCTTTTGTAGATTATATTTACATAAATTTTTTTATAATGCAATAGATACATATCATTCATGTTACTCTACAAAAAGCACAAGTAAGTTCCAATTTATAAGCATAACACAATTTAGTATATAAATCCATTTCCTCTTCATATACAATTCATAGCAATTCAAGTAATCAACTAAAAACTCACATGCAAATAATGATTTCAAAAATGATCCATAAATACTACACATATGACACACAATTTTATCCTGGGAAACCCTTTCGGAAAAAACCCAACCTTAAAATATCCATTTTATTGGCATATGACTAGAAATCAACTACATATAGGAATTCCATATTAATTTTTTGTCATTTCAAAGTTCTTGCATAAGAATCCCATAATTCTTATTCCCCCATAGAACACATACATTTGTAATTCTTTTACAAAATAGTAAGGGGACCCCATAATCCATTCAAATGAAAAACCACATTCATTCTCCTATTTAAAGATACTTAAGGACCCCCCCTTAAGTATTTTTTTTGAATAACATAACAATGGAACCCCCATAAGTTCCAAACAGTCTAATGGGCTCTATGCCCAATCCCTCATTCATATTTCATAATATAGAATATTTCCTCAATTCATCTATGAATAGATATACAACTCATATCCTCCTTTATCTATTGTTTCATGAACTTAAACAAGAAATTAAACTAGACAAATATATATATATATATATTTTATTGGTAGAAAGGGTGTTGAAAGGTCCCTGAACCTTGTACAAGAGGTTTACATGCTCTCCAGATCGACCAAGGTGGTCCAAGAACTAAATATCAAAGAACGAGCAAAATGCCACATGAGGAAAGGTGTCACGAAATCACGACCAGTTTGGAAATGATGTCACAAAATTGCGACATGTTGCACCGTTGCATCCAAGAGAGGAAAAGAAGTCACGAAATCATGACAAGAAGCGGCATCGAAGCCGAAGGAGAGAAAGTGTCACGAAATCACGACATGTTGCAAGGTTGCTGCCAGAAGAAAAGAAGTGTCACGATATCACGACATGTTGCAAGGTTGGTGCCAGAAGAGAAGAAGAGTCATGAAATCGCGACAAGCAATGTTATCATGACCAAAGAAGAAAAAGTGTCACGAAATTGTGACAGATTGCAAAAACATGGCTGAAGAGAAAAAGTGTCGCAAAATCGTGACATGTTGCAAAATCGTGGCTGAAGAGAAAAAGTGTCGCGATATCACGACATGCTGCATCATCGAGGCCGAAGAGAAAAAGTGTCACGAAATCGTGACATGTTGCAAAATCGCGATTGAAGAGAAAAAGTGTCGCGATATTGCGACATGATGCAAAACTACGGCTGGACAGAAAAGGTGTCGTGATATTGTGACAAGAAGAGACATCACGACCAAAGAAAAAAGGTGTCACAAAATCGCGACATGATGGAAGACCGCTACTAAAGAGAAAAAGTGTCGCGATATCGTGACATGATGGAAGACAGCAGCTGAAGAGAAAAAGTGTCATGATATCGCGACAAGATGGAAGACCGCTATCGAAGAGAAAAAGTGTCACGATATCGTGACATGATGGAAGACCGCAGCCAAAGAGAAAAGGCATCGTGAAATCACGACAAGATGGAAGACCGCTGTCAAAGAGAAAAAGTATCACGATATCGTGACATGATGGAAGACCGCTGTCGAAGAGGAAAAGTGTCGCGATATCGTGACATGATGGAAGACCGCAATCGAAGAGAAAAAGTGTCATGATATCGCGACAAGATGGAAGACCACTGTCAAAGAGAAAAAGTGTCACGATATCGCGACATGATGGAAGACCGCAGCTGAAGAGAAAAAGTGTCGCGATATCGCGACATGTTGCAAGACCACGTCGAAAGAGAAAAAGTGTCGCGATATCGCGACATGTTGCAAGAATGCACCCGAAGAGAAAAAGTGTCGCGATATCGCGACAAGTTGCAAAAGCGCGGCCAAAGCGAAAAAGTGTCGCGATATCGCGACATGTTGCAAAATTGTGACCGAGGAGAAAAAGTGTCGCGATATCGCGACATGTTGCAAAAATGTGGCCGAAGAGAAAAAGTGTCGCGATATCGTGACATGATGCAAGACCACGTCGCGATATCGCGACATGTTGCCAAAACATGGCCGAAGGAGGAGAAGAAGGAAGAAAGGATGCAAAAACTCGACTAGTTCCATGAGCAAACTAAACCGGTCCCCTGCCCACCACTCACATTGTGCAAACATTGACACTTATAGAATCGTACCTTAGGCCAATGGGGAAGGAGTCTCTCCAAACATGAATTTTAGGTTCGCCTACACCCTTGTTAGCAAGCCAGTCCACAAATTTTTTTCCTTCTCGGTACTGATGCTTAATGACTAATTCTGGGTACTTGCCAATAAGAGCCTTGTAGTCTTGGAAAATCGAAGCAAGGGCCCAGGGAGGCACAAAAGTCCCATTGAGCCAGTTGATACAATGCAGCGAGTCTCCTTCTATGATAAGTTTGTTGATGGTCAAACCCTCCAAGAGAATCAAGCTTTGAAGCAGAGCCTAAGCCTCTGCCATATTGTTAGATTGAATTCCCAGGTTCTGGGCAAAGGCCAAAATTATTTCTCCTCTGTGATTTCTGAGAATTCCTCCTCCGCCAGCCGCTCCTGGGTTGCCTTTGGCCACACCATCGAAATTGATCTTGTGCCACCTAGTAGGTGGTAAGACCCACTTGATGACATACCTGTCAACAGAAGTACGGGGCATGGCAGAGAAATTAGAAATATTGAAAAGTTTTGTTAGGTCCGATTCAATGCCAGGAGGGGGGGGTTTGGAAGATGAAACAAGAGAGGCATTCTCCGCAGCAAGGGCCAAGATTTTGGCAACAATAATCTTCTTATCAGTGGCTTGGTTTTTGAAAATTTTGGCATTTCTCTTGAGCCATATCTGCCACAAGAAAAGGTGGAGGCAAGCTTGCCACATGAATTTAAGTTGATTTCTCTTGAAAGGTCGGGGCCATTATTGAAAAAGGAGGGGAATGGAATGAGGGAGGGCTTTGGAGATGTCAAAGGTGTTAAGAACCTGGTGGAGAACTGCTAGAGAGAAGGGACATTCCAAAAAAACATGTGGAGTTGACTCACAGGCATTTTTGCGCAGGATGCACCAATTGGGAATGAGTAACCCTCTAGTTATCAAGTTGTCAGTGGTGAGGATTCTATTTTGGATGGCCAACCAGCAAAATAATTTGACCTTTGGAATGATCTTGGGAACCTAGACCTGATTAGATAAGTCTCGACCATCATTGGGAGTTTCTTGACTGTAGTAAGCTGATTTAACAGTGAAATTCCCTAAATCTTCAAGGTTCCAGACCATGGAATCATCTTTGTGTGAGCTAGGGATGATGCAAGTCCTCAGCAAGTTTTGTAACCGCCTGAGCGCCTCGGTGATATGCCTAGGCCCGTTGAGAGCCAGGTGTTTCCATTCAGGTCTTGTGATACCTGGGTTGATGAAATGGCACACCTTATCACCAAAGGTGGCTTCGGTAACCGGCTTAAGCACTGCAAGATGTGGATCTTGGCTGAGAGGTTTATCACGGATCCACGGGTTGTCCCAGAAATGAATGTTAGTTCCAGTTCCAAGACACCACCTTAAGCATTCCATGATGATCTTCCTTGTTTTGGTGATACCATTCCATAAATGAGATCCGCTAGGAAGGTTGTGCTCTCCAAGAAAGGAAACCTGATGGAGGTACTTAGCTTTGATGATGTCAATCCAAGTGACTTTTTCATTGATGGTAAGTCTCCAGGACTGCTTGGCAATGAGGGCCATGTTCATCCACTTGATGTCTCTGAATTCGAGTCCTCCATCATTTTTCTTGGAACAGACCCTATCCCAGGCAACAAGTGAAAATTTATTCTTGTTTTTGTTTCCTGTCCCAAGGAATCTACGTTGAATTTGCTCAATTCTTTGGCATATGGAAGCAGGGGCTTTGAATATGGATAAGAAAAAAATGGGAATACTTTGCAGGCAAGCCTGGACCAGAGTGGCTTTGGTTGCCTGACTGAGCATTGAGCTTTTCCAACCTACAATTTTCTTGTTGAGGCGATCTAAAATAGGGTTCCACATAGCCGAGACAGATCTACCGTGGAAAAGCGGTAATCCAAGATAAGTAGTTGGAAGGCTCCCAATGATGCACCCAAGGATCTCAACAATCCTATTTTTCTTGTGAATGGGAGTATTGAGAAAGTATAGCTTGCTTTTGCGATAATTGACTTTCTGGCCAGCCGCCTCTTCATAAGAATCAAGAATGTTCTTAATGATTTTTGCTTCGGGAATGGAAGCATGAGAGGATAGAATAGTATCATCCACAAAATGTTGGTGGGATATGGCATTGGTTTTTGAGGCTGGTTTGATCCCGGAGATGAGACCACTATTGCAGGCAGCTGTAAGGATTCTTCCAAGGGTTTCGGCCAAAATGATGAAGAGAAAAGGGGACATAGGGTCCCTTGACGGATGCCTTTGAAACTTTGGAAGAAACCTGTGGGTGAACCATTGATAAGAACAGAGAACCATGCAGTTGAGATACATTCACGAACCATCTTGATCCATTCTTTGTGAAACCCAAACTTCTCTAGGACCTCGAATAGGAATTTCTAGGAAACCCGATCAAAAGCCTTGTTCATGTCAAGCTTAAGGAACATGCTAGGTTTTTTATTTTTATATGCCGAGTGGGCCAATTCGTGGACGGTTATCACTCCATCAGCAATGAATTTGCCTTTGACCGAGCTTCCTTGGCACTGGTCGATGATGGAGGGAAGGATGTCTTTCAACTTGTTTGCCATAACTTTGGTGATAAGTTTGTAGATGACACTACAGAGACTAATAGGTCTGAAGTTAGAGAGAGAAGCACGATCATTGGACTTGGGAATTAAAACAATGAAGGTGGAATTGGCCTCTCTCGGCATCTTTTTGGCTCTCTGGAAGAATTTAACCGCAACAATGACATCTGGGCCCACAATATCCCAAAAGTGTTGAAAAAACCAGGGTGGGAAGCCATCGGGTCCAGGGGCCTTATCAGGTTCCATTGCAAACAGAGATTCTTTGATCTCCTCTTCAGTGAAGCATTGAAACAATTTCCCATTATCATCGTTAGACACCAACTTTGGGATGTTCTAAAGTAGAGAGCTTGTTGTGTGGGGATGGCAGTCAGCGCTTGGACCTAAGATTTCCTGGAAGTGGTGCACAACTTCCTGTCTTATAGCTGATGGATCCATTGTCTCTGACATCCATGCTATTAGACAACTTTATATTATTCCAATAAGGGATTAGTCTTTTCATTGAGTCAATAATTTTATCAACAACTTTTTCCAAAAACAATCACAATTTCACTAAAGAAATATTAATCCTTTAGTAATCTAAAGCTATTACAATCATAGAAGGATTTCCATTACTGTAAAACAATAATTTTCATATAAATCCAGACTTAAGAGATGAACATAAACAACCATAAAGGAATCTCATGATTCCTTTCCATCCAACAAAGATTAAGAATAATCCAAAACTATTTCAATTTAATCTAATATGGATCAACCCCTATATAATTCATTTCAAAATAAATTAATCATTAACTAATGAATAATTCCTCTTAATAGATTATCCTCAATCTAAAGAATAATTCTTTTTTTTCAACTAATGAAATACTTTAATCTAATGATTATTTATTTCTAACCTTAGTATATAAATCATAATATAATGAATAATTGATTTTTGACTAAAATAAATTAACTTTATGATGTAGTGAGATTTACCCAATCCTCTTGCTTGATTTTTGTTGGATTCAATTTGACTTTTTCAGATCTGATTCCAAAATTTCCTACGACGGTCAAGTTTAGTGATTTTTGTCCCATCATATTCTGCAATACAGTCTACAAATTATTTCTAAGATGATGGTAAACAAATTAAAGCCTTTGATGCCTCTTCTCATTGATAAAGCATAGAGTGACTTTGTGTCAAGAAGAAAAATATTGGATGGAGTTATCTCTGTTCATGAGATTATGCATTCAGTGAAGATGAGTGGCAGACTTGGTCTCTTTCTAAAGCTAGACATTAATAAGACCTACGATAGAGTGTCCTAGGACTTCTTGGTGGAGGTATCATTGAAATTTGGTTTCAATAAAAAGTAGATTAACTTGGTGAGAACATGTTTCTCTTCTTCCAAATTATTTTGATGATTGTTAATGGTTCGCCTGTAGGTTACTTCCAGAGCTCCAGGGGCCTTCGCCAAGGGGACCCTTTATCTCCTTATCTTTTCATTATTTTGGTTGAAGCTTTGGGCAGGTCTATCTTGATGGATCCTAATATTATGGGCCTTAACCCAACCCTTACGATGAATCCTATTTCACATCACCAATTTGTCGATGACACCCTTCTATATTTTTTGTGTTAGTAGTCTAGGCTAGAGTCGTAAACAAAAATTTTGGATCTCTTTGAAAGAACAACAAGTCATAAAGTCAACCTCTTGAAAAGAAAATTGTAATTTTTAAATAATTTGTTGGCTAGACAAAGGAAAATTACCAACATTCTTGGGTGTAACATTTCCGAGTTTTTGATGGTGTACCTAGGATTGGCATTGTTTCAATGGTAGGATGAAAGTGAATTTTTGGGATCCGATGGTGGAGAGACTATAAAAGAATCTTGCTAGATGGAAATGGGATTTTTTGAGTCAAGAAGGAAATATCCTTCTTGTTAAATAAGCCCTTCAAAGCATCCTTATCTATTTTATGTCTATTTTTAGACTTTCAATGAAGGTCATTTCTAAGATAGAACGTATTCAAAAGGTCTTCCTTTGGGTTGGATAGCAGGATAAGAGGAAGTTTCACCTAGTATCTTAGGATTAGGCTTGTAACAAAAAATATCATGGTGTATTGGGTCTCATATGGATTCATTAGATGAATGAGGTCCTTGTGTTGAAATAAGTATGGAGACTCTTAAAAATGAGAGGGCTAACTGAATCAGTATAATATATGTCAAATACTTGAATCAACAAGGTAATTTACTTTTTGATCCTCTTTTGACTACTGGATCTATTTTTGGAAGAATTTAGTGAAATCCATGTTTGTGCTTATCAATTGGTCGATATGGGTCTTGGGAAATGGAAACTCCATCAATTTCTGGAAATAATCCTAGGTAAGAGATACTCCTCTTTTTCAAGATCTCTCCTTAAGGCCAGCCAGAATTTTTACTAAAAGGTTGGGGTGGTGTAAGGTTAGTGATTTTATTGGGTTGAAGAATGGAAATAAATTTTGGAAATCTCCCCTTATAACTAACTATAGTAGAGAATCAGAGTTAGCATGGTATTCTACTTCCCATTTGCTCAATTTTCAAGTGATAAAATAGCTTGATTCTAAGGATACTCTAGTATGGAAAGGTAATAATTATGGCTCCTTCTTAATAAGGTCTCCTTATGCACTCCTTGAATTGAATGCCACTATTTGGCTACCCTCCTATTGGTTGTGGTTTAAGCATTTGACTCCCAAAGTCAATATCTTCTTTTGGTTGGTTGTATAAAACAAACCTCTTACCATTGAAAATTTACATAGAAGAGGTATGATTTTGCCCAATCGCTACTACCTTTATGAATCCTATGAGGAAACTTTTGAACATTTGTTCTTTTGTTGCTCCTTTTCCTTGGATGTCATGAGCAAAATTTTTGTTTCCCCTGGGATCAATTGGATCCTTTCCAATGCTTTGGTAGATATATATTCTTAATGGTAGCCATCCTTTAGATCCCAAAGTCTTAACTGTCTATGAAAATTCTTGCTACCCCACATCTGCTAGGGCATCCGATGGGAAAGAAACCAAAGAGATTTCAAAAATTTAAAAAAAAAAATTCAAATTTTGTAAGCTCTAGGGTGCTTTTAAGCACCATTGAAAATGTGGTCACCTACCTTCTTGACTTGGGTAGAGGTTTCCAGGTGAAATTTGACTTGGAACTTAGGCTCAAATTTTCTCCTTCGACTGTTCAAGCTAGTTTACCTAGCCATAATTCTCATGGTTTAGTGCTTTGGCTCCCTCCCTCGATTGGTTGGGTGAAGCTTAATTTTGATGGTTCCTTGAAAGACAATCCAAGGCAAGCTGGTGCAGGAGGGGTGGTAAGAAATGATAAATATGAAATTTTATTTGTTTATGTAGAGTTTCTCTCCTCTCAAACTTTCCACTTTGCCGAGGCTAGGGCTTTGTATCAAGGTTTGATATTGTTAGAATATTTGAAATTTAAGAAGATTTGTGTTGAAGGGGATTCCCTAAACTTGGTTAATATGATCAACTTCTCTAAAATTCCTAGCTAGAACATAGCTAATATGATTGCTGAAGCTTTTAGAATTCTTCATTCAAGAGAGGAGTTTTTGGTTTAGCACATTTTTAGGGAAGGGAATAAGCTAGTGGACCTCATGGCTAATATTGATGTATCTCAACAAGGTCTTACAGTTTGGAACTCATCTACCCCTAGAACCTCCTAAGGCTCTTGGACAAAGTAGTTATTTGACTCCCCATTGTTTACGATGATCTCCACCTTTTTTTGGGAGACTTTGGAAAATTTTCTCTCTTTGTTGTGGTGGTTGAGTCCTTCTAATGCTTGTTTTCTAGATTGCCTGAGTTTTATGCCGCTCAAATTCAATTTCATTGTAATTTTTAATTTCAATTTTTTTTATAGTGCTTTGGTGCCATACCCTATTGGACCCATCATCTAGTAATTTTGGAGATATTTTGGTATTATGGGACTCATTTGTGGTGTGTTTTCTCTATTGGTAGGATTGGTGGTAGGTTTGCTCCATTGGTAATATTCGTTCGAGCCCTGCCAACATCATCATTTTTCTTAGTTAGCTTAGTTGTTTGGATCTTGTGGTTTGGTGTGGGGTGGTATGCTTTTCAAGTGTGACTTGTTGTGGAAGTTTGCTCTCTATTGGCATCACGTGTGGGATGTATAGCTCCACATATGACAAACCCTTTGTCATTTTTCATAGTAAGGGGTATCTGTTCATTCACTTACTTGGCTATTGGTCAATGTTCCATGTTTACATATTATTTTTTGGGCTACTTTTTCTCATGATGGTTTCCCTTGGATTGCCCCACATTTTTCTAGTTCTCAAGGTTTCATTCTTCAAGATGGTTGGGTGTCAAATCCTCTTCCCATGATTGAATCTAAAATTGACACATCTTTGGATTATCTCGCACTGTTTTATTTTAGAAAGAGGGAAAGCTTACTAAGTTTAAAATATCCTCTCCATCTGGTTGGTGTAGTTGTAAGTATTTTCAACCCCATGTGTGGAGAATTGTTTTTGCTCATTGATTCCATCATCAGTATCTATGGTACCAAGATTTTGATCATGTTTTTCAACTTCCCATTGAAAATGATTGCTTGGGCTTGCTCAGTGATTTCAATTCTTTATATCTATGGGGGAACCTCTTCTTAAACTTGAGTTATCTTGTTGCAGTTGGTTGGAGTGGTTAAATATTATTGTTGGGTGGAAGAAGATGGACCAAAAAGGGTAAACTATTCCTTTGGAACCTAGCTCTCTTATGGTGGATGACGATGTTAAGAAAATTCTTTGCAAAGGTGGTCTTTTGGAGTGCCTTCAGTATTTCCATGGTCACCACAAGGGCCTTTCCAATATGATGGTGCTTTCTTGGAGGAAAGGATGGGTCCAGGTAGGGGTCCTATATTTTGAAATCTCTCCGATATTGATTGGAGAAGTGATGGGTCTCCTAGCTAACAATGATTTTCATAAAAGACAAAAGTATTCACTTCTTAGGGATTTTGGTTGCTTCCTAGTGTAGGATGAATACCTTCCCAAGTTGCAGAATGGTTATGATGCTAAAGATCTTAGAGACCCCTGAGGCCGTGTTATCAACATTATTATGGATTTATTCACGTTGTATTATAACTGAAAAGTTATGTGTAGTTTCTATATCATGTTCTTGAATCACCTTAGGTGGAAGAGGCCTATGAACATTCCTTCCTTACTCTTATTCTCTCTAGAGAATACCTTGACTATTGTTAGATGTGGTAAAGGAACGAATCTAATTAAACAAGGTTTAATATTACAAATTTTTGAGCATGTTACATGCAAAAGAGGAGTGAAAGTAGATGAAGCATTAGCCCAAATTGAAAACCAAAAAATTCCTTCATCTTTTGATCCTCCTTCGACATCCTCTAATTACTCCTCTAGCAATTATTCAAATTTGGAGCCCAAGGAATTCAAAATTCTAGTGAATTTTACTCGTGGTAAAGCTAAAATATCAAGAGGTGTTTTTGTTTCTACCAAAGGTATTCAGGGCAGATGAACCATATGATCTAAGATGCCCTCCTTTGGTGATTCTTCGAATTCAAAGTTTGAGGAATTCAAAAACCCAGTGAATTCCACTCATGGTAAATTTAAAATGTCAAGAGGTGTTTCTATTTCTAGCAAAGGTGTTCAGGGAGGCCAAAAAATATGATCCAAGAGGCTCTTCTCGAGGGAAACCTAAAACATATCTTGTCCTATGATGTTGTATTTGATCGATGAAGATATCTAATCCTCAGGTAGAAAGAAAAGTAGATCTTCAGTTGATATGGATGAATCTAATGATCAGACATAAAAGTTAGCTTCTAATGATGCTCTTTTGTTCTTCATCTCTCTGGAGGATAAGCATCAATCTCGTGATGGTTCTCTCCAGGTGGTCATTGCCTACATCAAGGATATGTAATAAATGACCTAGAATAACAAAGGGAATGTTGTTCCCCATAAGGACTCAAGAAAGGTTGGCAATCCACCTTCATTGGTTTAACTATCTTGGGATTTCTCCTTGTGGTTTCTTTTTGTGTTGGGTTCCTTCCCTTGTGGGTTGGGTGGTCTAAATTTTTTGTTGGGTGGTTGGCTAGCTGGTGTGTTATTGCATTTTTTAGTTAAGTTGGTTGGTTGTCTCATGTGGTTCTTTATGTAGTTTGGAGACCATGTTGCTTATTTTTGTTGTAATAAGGTTGGGATCCTTTCAAAACCCCTTCTCTTATCTAATAAAATAAAAAATGAATTAATTTTAGTTAAATATAAATAATAATTCATTTTCAAATTTAATCTAAGAGATAACTATCCACTTATCTCTTTTAAATTGCACATATAATAAAGTTGATTCCATATTTTTCTAAAAATATATACAAAGAATCTAAGATTAATTCTCCATTAATCTACCTTACATAATATAATTGATTTCATGAAATATAGTTAATCTATAATTAACTTTTTGTTAATCTATTTTAGATTAATCACATAATAACATTAATTTCATCTTTAACTACAAAGAGTTATATTAATCTAAATATTTTACCTTTGTAATCTCCCTTAGACTAAATTATGAAATCTAATTCATTTAAACTAAAAAGGATTATATTTTCTCTAAAGATTAAACCTTCTATCCATTTTTAGACTTCGAATACAAGCCAAGCACTTTTATTTATCATTATATAAAGGTAATCAAGCCAATCCTAAAAGAGATAAAGACACCTTTTCAACAAGATACATTATCTTATGTAATGTATAACATTCCTTCAAATAACTATGTGCTGAATATAACAAATATAATGAATAGGTGTTCAACATTCCTTTGAACTTCCACACAGTCATTAGTTGTTTTAAACCAACCACTTGGGTTTCCTCTGAAAATCAATAATATCATTTTTTCAACTATTAACAATGTGAGAGGTCTTAATGGATGAACCAAGAAGAGGATCCTTTCATCCATGAGAAAAGACATTAAGCCAACCATAATCTTGCTACAAGAAACCAAGATCAATGAAAACTACCAAGATAGAGTTATTCAGGCTATATGGAAAATTGTGGAGTGGCTACCAACCCTGCCAGGAGAGCATCTGGTGGCCTTATGTGCCTTTGGGACCCTACTAAAGTAGGTCATATTTTATATTCTTCTAATAGGATTACTAAAATTGCTTTTTGTTGCAAAGACTCAAATGTTTAGTGGGTTTTTTTAATGTGTATGCTCCTAATACTATGTTTGGCCAATGAGAAATATGGTTTTCTATGAGGCAGATGTGGTAGATATTCTAGAGTTAGCTTGTTTATGAACCTGCAACTTGAAATATGAATTGAATGTAAAAAATAATCGTTGTTTGAATAGAATCACAGTTTTTATTGAAAGGCAGAAACCCACAATATAATAAATTAATGTTCTTGGATGATCTTTGGAGCATCCTCCTTGTCCTATTTACATCTATCTAAAATATGTGAATGGTGTATGGATGTGTTCCTTTATAATACAATATAATATAATATGATTAAGAGTTACGTTAGGAGGGTCCTAACATGCCACCCTCCTTTGAAAAATATTTGTCCTCAAAGCTGGAATTACAAAAATTGTTGTTGAATCTGGTGGAGCATCTCCCACGTAGCATCCTCTGGAGGTAGACCTTTCCATTGAATCAATACCTCGATGATGGTGCGGTTATGGAGGCGGTGCATATGTTAGTCTAGGATAGCTTCTGGTTCAACCATGAGAGCTCCATTATCTGAAAATTCTAGAAGTTGAGTTTGCGTAATGATGTTAGTGCCTATTACGACTTTAAGACAAGAAACATGAAATATCGGATGGATTTTGGAAGATTCTGGTAATTCATGTTTATATGCAACAGGTCCAATACGCTGTAGAATTTTATAAGGGCCATAAAATTTTGGTGCTAATTTTTGCGACCCTTTTATTTTCAATAAAGTTTGACGATGTGGTTGGAGGTGGAGAAATACCATATCCCCTTCTTGAAAAACCCTTTCAGTGCGATGTTGGTCCGCTTGTTGCTTCATGCGATGTTGAGCGATATGTATATTGTCCTTTAGAGCATGAATGCTATTATATCGAGTGACCAGATCCATCTCTACGATTGGTACTTTTGTACTTCTTGGAAGATAAGAGGTTAGATATGGGGGTGATCGGACATATAATGCTTCGAAACGGGTCATTTTTATGGTTGTGTGATATGTGGTATTATACCACCATTCAGCTAGTGGAAGTCATTTAACCCAGTGAAGGGGTTTTGTGGAAATAAAGCATCGAAGATAGGTTTCTAAGCACTTATTGACAATTTTAGTTTGACCATATGTTTGTGGGTGGTAAGTGGAGCTCATCCGAAGTTGCGTACCTTGGATTTTAAATAATTCCTTCCAAAAATTACTAGTGAAAGTGGGATCACGATCACTAACGATAGTAGAAGGTATGCCATGTAATTTAAAAATATTTTCAAGGAAGATTTGAGCAATAGTACTAGCGGTATAGGGGTGAGCTACTGGAAAAAATGGGTGTATTTAGATAAAGGATCTACCACCACTAGGATCATCGTTTTTCCTATGGATTTTGGAAGACCTTCAATGAAATCCATTGAAATATCCTCCCATGTCTTGGTTGGTATGGGTAGAGGTTGAAGAAGGCCCGGTGTTGCCACTATTTCACCTTTATTTCTTTGGCATGTTTCACATTCATTGACAAAATTCTTGATATCATTTTTCATCCCTCGCCAATAAAATGATTTAGTCACTATTTTGTAGGTTTTTAGGAATCTAGAGTGGCCTGCAGTAGGTGTAGCATGTAGCTCATGTAGAAGCTTTGGACGATAAACCAATGTAGGTGAGAGGACCAAACGTTCTTTGTAACAGAGCATGTTACCTTACCAAGAGTAGTGGGGTTTAATGATGGGATTTTGTTGTAGCTGTTGAATTATGGTGTGTATAGTAGGGTCCGCATACCATTCATCCTTGACTTGTTCGATCCATGTAGGGATGGGATAGGAAAAGCATGTAATTGTGAAATTTCTTAGAACTTTATGGAAATTGCATCCGCAACCATGTTATATTTCCCTTTTTTGTAGATGATTTCATAATCATAGCCTAATAGTTTTGTTACCCACTTTTGTTGTTCTAGAGTGGTTATCTGTTGTTCAAGAAGGTATTTTAGGCTATGGTGGTCGGTGCGGATAATGAAATGTTTTCTAATAAGGTATGGTCTCCAATGTTGGATAGCATGGACAATAGCTAACATTTATTTTTTCATAAGTGGAACATGCTAAATTATTTTTGGAAAATGCTTTACTAGTAAAGGCTAAGGGCTTCTCATTTTGCATGAGCACCACTTCCATTCCCAATCCGGAAGCGTTGCTTTAAATAATGAATGGTTGGGAAAAATCTGGCATAGCTAGGATGGGGGTGGTACACATGGCATTTTTCAAAGTCATGAAAGCTTCATTCGCTTTTGGAGACCATATGAAGGCATTATTTTTAAGTAGGTTTGTTAAGGGTGCTGCTATTTTCCCATAATCTTTAACAAATTTGCGATAATAGCCCGTTAATCCTAAGAACCCATGCAACCCTTTTATAATTTTTGGAATTTGCCAATTTTCCACATCTTCAATTTTTTGGGGGTCTACTTTAACTCCTTCCTTAGAGATAATATGTCCAAGATATTCAATTTCTTTCTTCCCAAAGGAACACTTTGATCTCTTTGCGTATAATTGATTTTCTTCCAATATTTTGAGTGTTTGCGCTATATGTTTTAAGTGCTCTTCCCATGTCTTGTTGTAAATCAAAATATCGTCAAAAAAAACTAAAATAAATTTTTGAAGGAAGGGAGAAAATACCTTATTCATAAGACTTTGAAATGTGTATGGAGCATTGGTGAGGCTAAAAGGCATCACCAAGAATTCATAATTTCCCTCGTGGGTGTGAAAAGTAGTTTTGGGTATATCACTTTCCTTAACTCAAATTTGGTGGTAACCTAATCGTAAATCGAGTTTAGAAAAATATGCAGATCCATTTAGTTCATCGAGTAGTTCATCAATGACTGGAATAGGAAATTTGTCTTTAATCGTTATTTTGTTGAGAGCATGAAAATCCATGCATAGGCGCCATGATCCATCCTTTTTTCTTACTAGTATGACTGGTGAAGAGTAGGGACTTCTACTAGGTCGAATGACCCCTGCCCTTAGTAGGTCTTGTACTAATTTTTCTATTTTCGTATTTTGTAAGTATGGATATCGGTAAGGTCTAATATTTGGAGGTTGGTGTCCTAGAAGTAATTGAATAGCATGATCATGGCTTCGTTGTGGAGGTAATCCCTTTGGTTCTTTGAATATTTTATCATGTTTCTCTAGGAGTTCTATTAATTCGGGTGCCTCTGGTTGCTCTTCGGTGGTGTTTTACAAGGAAAATAGTTGGGCAACCATACCTCTTGCTCCTTTTTGAAGAATATTTTCCATTCTATGGGAACTTACGATTTGTGTGGGACCTATTTTTAAACCTTGAATTGTGTATGTTTGGTTGTTTTGTATAAATTGTATCCATAACTCTTCAAAGTCCCATTCAATTTTATCGAGTGTTCATAGCCATTGTACGTCCAAAACAATATCACATCCTCCTAATGGTAGCACATACATATCTGCTTTCATGTTATATTCCCCCATTGTGAGTTTGATATTCCTACATTTACCTTTACATGCAATTTTTCCTCCATTGCCAATCATGACTTCGAAGTTATTGCAGGGATATATAAAGCAATTAGCTTATTTGGCCAAACTGGGGTCTATAAAATTGTGAGTGCTACCAGAGTCTAAGAGCACAATAGGGTTTTGTTTCTTAAAATACCCTTTTACCTTCATTGTTTGTGGAATCGAGTATCCTGCTAATGCATTAAAGGATATTTCTATTTTATCTTCTTGGTTTTCTTTTGCAACCTCGATTATTACTTCCACTTCTATGTCATCCTCCTCTTTGGAAGTGCAATCAACTGTGTCCAAAATATATAATTTTGGTGAGATGCATTTGTGGTTGGGGGTAAAATTTTTGTCGCAATGGAAACATAGGCCCTTTTCTTGTCTTTCTTTTAGCTCCTCTTGGCTAATTATTTTAATTCGCATGACCTTATTCAGTTTTTGGCTGGTGTAGGTATTTGGTGTTTTTCATGAAAAAAATCTTCCTATTCACCTTTGGTTATTATTCTTCTCTTCTATAATTTGTGCTAATGCCACTACATGCATCATATCGATAGGATTTTATATTTGTACCTCCATTCTAATGTCTTATTTTAGGCCACTAATGAAACAACTTTGGAAGAATGATGCATCTAGTCTTGTTGTAAGGTTCGCCAATTTCTCAAATTGTGCTTGGTATTCCCTTACGGTGGAGGTTTGTCATAGTTTAGTGAGGGCTCCTGTGAAGTCTTCAAATTTAGTGGGGCCAAATTGCAACATTAAGTTTTTTGTGAATTCGGTCCATGTGGGCGGACCTTTCATTTTCTCATACCATTGATACCATTGGGTAGCAATTTGTTCCAAGTGAAATGATGCGATACGAAATTTTTGAATCTCCGGGATTTGATATAAGGTAAAATATTGGTCTGCCCTATATATCCAATTTGTGGGGTCACCTCCATAAAATTTTGGAAAATATAGTTTTGTGGTACGGGGAAGGATTGATGTATGTGGTCCCCCTATTAATGTTTGTT
The DNA here is from genome assembly GCA_028583015.1 of Wollemia nobilis. Lineage (NCBI taxonomy): Eukaryota > Viridiplantae > Streptophyta > Pinopsida > Araucariales > Araucariaceae > Wollemia > Wollemia nobilis. The sequence continues at coordinate 5,366,708 of JAQPPZ010001422.1, forward strand.
GTGGTGCCGTAGTTTTTTGTTGTCCGTTTTGCATGAGCAACAAATTTTAAAGTACTAAGTCCATGGAATGGGTTGTAGCATCCAATTTAGTGGATATATATGTATTTGAGTTGGTTATGTTTATGGTTAGGTCTACAATTTTGGTAGCGATTTTATCTTCTAAATTTTCCTTCCAAAACGTCATTCCTTGCATCATGTCTCTCATTTCCTTGGAAAACTCCGAGAGTTATTTCATAATTTATTTTGAAACCTCCTTCGCAATCTCCTTCATTGTGTCTTAAGATCATCTTCCCTAGGCCATTTAGGGTGTGGTTGGTTTATAAGTTATTTGAATATGCAGAAATTAGTTTTGTCAAAAAAATTGTCTATCTCCGCCGTGTTTAATTTTGCATACTTGTTGCTCTTTGTTCACACCGAATGATATTTTCCTTTCCTGTACTCATTTTTTGGGTTTTCTAAATCTAGTAATGTGTGATGATGTCCAAAAAAAAATTGTATGCTACCTTTGCTGGCAACTATGGCCGATTGTGTAATAGTGTCGTCAGTAATGGTTAGAATGTGTGCTGAAAAGAAAACATTGTCGAGTAATGGCCTGTCAGTAACTAGAGTGGGGTGGGGAAACAAATTTAGGTCTTTTTAGCTTTGATACCAGTTGTTATGAAAATGCAACTTGAAATATGAATTGAATGTAGAAAAGAATCATTGTTTGAATAGAATCACAATTTGTATTGAAAGGAAAAAACCCACAATATAATAAATTAATATTCTTGGATGATCTTTGGAGCATCCTCCTTGTCCTATTTACATCTATCTAAAAGGTGTGAATGGTGAAGGGATGTGTCCCTTTATAATACAATATAGTATAATATGATTAAGAGTTACGTTAGGAGGGTTCTAACACAGCCTTGGATGATATTTGGTGATTTTAACTTTTTGTTATACCCTACGGACAAAAAAGGAGTCACTCCTATCTCACCTCAAAGTTTTGAAGATTTTGATGAATTCATTGATGAGTGTGGTCTTATGGACATCCATATTCAAGGGAGAAAATTAACTTGGACCAATATGCAAGTGGAGGCACAACATATCTTAATGCGACTAGATAGATTCCTTATTTACTATAAAGTTATTCAGTCCTTTGGGGACATAACTCTCCACACTCTTCCTTGGATTTGGTCTGACCACAATCCCCTAGTTTTGGAGGGGTTGAATGCTATCTCATTCAAGTCTCCTTTTCGATTTGAACTAATGTGGATCCAACACCCAAATTTTAGAAACAAAGTATTTGAATGGTGGAGCAAAGATTTTCTTGGTAATATAATTGTAATATTAACTCAAAAACTTTGACACACCAAAAACAACATAAATATCTGGAACAAGGAAACTTAGTTGAAGTAAAAAGAATCATTGGTGACAAGATCCAGACTACTGAAAATTGTATCCAAAATGATGAACATGATGTGCATCTCAGGGAACAAGAAAGAGAACTACTAGCCGAATATCACAATATTTTTTCCATGGAAGAAACCTTTTGGTAGCAAAAATTGAGAGCTCTCTAGCTCAAACAGGGTGATTCCAATATGAAGTACTTCCATGCCCTCACCCTCCGGCACAGGAGCATCAACAAAATAAAAAATCTAACTAGGTCAGAGAGGTCCAGCATGAAAAATGAAGAGGAGGTAAGACGTGAATTTGTAGCCCATTTTCAAAACATTCTTTTAGCAGGCCAACCGAGTAATCCTCAAGCTGTTAATTTTCTTCTCCAAAATATTCCCTATTTAGTCTCTAATAAAAATAATAAAAGCCTTCTGAATGATTTATCTACAAATAAAATTAAAGATGCTATGTTTTCCATGTCTACTGATAAAGCACCTGGGCCCGATGATTTCTTTCCTTATTTCTTTTAGTAGTTTTGAAACATTGTCAGCACTGATGTAATCAAAGCTATTCAATTTGCTCAAATGTCCAAGCGCATCCCGAGAGACTTCAACTCCATCTTTATCGCCCTTTTCTCGAAGACTCAGCACTGCCAAATAATTTTTTTATTATATACCAATAAGCTTGTGCAATGTTGTGTACAAAATTTTGATCAAGATCATTGTCAACAAAATGAAGAAACTGCTCCCTGATATTATTGATTCTTGTCAAGGCAGTTTGATCAAGGGAAGGCTCATAATTTATGTCATAATAACTACTCATGAAATGCTCCATTCTATCTCCAAAAATAAAAATCCAAGCCTATTTCTCAAGTTAGTTATCACCAAGGCATTTAATAGAGTCTCTTGGAGCTTTTTATGTGATGTGCTAATAAAATTCGACTTTCATCTGAAGTGGATTACCTACTTTTTTGTCATTGTAAATGGTGTTGTTGCTAGGTATTTTAAAAGCAACCAGGGAATCAAACAAGGGGATCCCCTTTCCCCTTATTTTTTCATCATTCTTGAAAAAATCCCTTGGGAGGGCACTCAAATATGCCTTCTCCAATGGTACGATCTCTAGGATAAAGGCCTCCTCTATCTCCCAACCGGTCACACATCAACAATTTATTGATGATACATTACTGGAAACCAAAGCCTCAGTTCCTAAAGCAAGGGTAATCAATAATATCCTACTCTCCTATGAGCTGGCTGCTGGACAAAAAGTTAATTTCCAAAAAAGTAAATTGTATTTCCTGAATACACCTATTGACAGATAACAAAATATTGCCAAAATCCTGGGCTGCAACATATCAATCCTTCCTTCCACCTATCTATACATACCCATTTTCCATGGTAAAAATCCTACAAATATGTGGAATAAGATCTTGGAGAAAATTCAAAAAACATTAACTAGGTGGAAAGGTTATCTCCTTAGCCAGGCAACAAAATCGACTCTTGTCCAAGCTTGTTTGCAAGGTATTTTGGTGTACTTCTTGTCTATCTTTAAAGCCCCAAATACTATTTGTAAAAAAATTGAACAAATTAAAATGAGATTTCTTTGGTCAGGGAGCGAAAATAATAATAAAATTCCCCTGGTTGCTTGGGACAAGATCTACTTGAAGAAGAATCAGGGAGGGTTGGGTTTTAGGAAAGCTAGTAAGATGAACTCTACCCTCATTGGTAAGCAAGGTTGGAGAGTTATCCAAAATGAACAAGCTACTTGGATCGACATCATAAAATATAAATATCTGTAGTAGCGGATCTTTCTCAGTGATGAACTACTTTCGGTTGGATCACATTTTTGGAATGCTATGATTAATACAAGGCCCATTCTAAAATATGGACTCAGGTGGCAGCTAGGAAATGGAACGTCTATTGACTTTTGAGAGAACATATGGCTTAGTAATCACCCTCTAATAAATTATGCTAGTATATCCTACATCAAGTCAATCACTGATCGCCTTTTTGGTTATAAGGTATATAATTTCTTCTATAGAAACTGTAGTGATGCCAGATGGAAGCCCTTTCCCTCTAGCAATATCAACATTGTCCAGTCTTCTACTTTTTTCATAATTCCTGGTCTGTTACATACTATTATCATTCCTAGTAACCCAAATGTGTCAACCTCTCCTTTCTGGCATCTTTGTGAGGACAGGCTTTATACTGTTAAATCTGCCTACTATGCCCAAACTAGAGAAGTTAACTCCTGGCCTGAATTTAATATTGTCTAGTTGAAAAGTTTAATCCCTAAGGTAGCCCATTTTTTTTGCTTGCTTCTTTAAACAAAATTTTGACCATCGACAATCTCATCCAAAGAGGTCTAATGCTCCCTAACCGTTGTGTCCTCTACAAAAGTAATTGGGAATCTATAATTCATATCTTCCTTGAATGCCCTTTCTCTACTGAAGTGTTGTCTTCCTTTCTCAAACTGGCCAACTTATCCTGGGTATACCCAAAAACTCTTGTTGATGCCTACCATTAGTGGCCAAATCCATTTATGAATCCAAAAATTTGTGCTTTTTGGTCGTATTATTTTCCTCACTTTTTGTGGTAGGTTTGGTTGGAGAGGAACAATAGAATCTTTGGTGTTGCTGCAAATGATGCAAAATCAATGTTTTCTTGAGCTTTGTTATTTGCCATCGAGTCTCATCCAAGCTAAGAATCCCAAGAACCAATGGGAATTGTCCATTTTTAATACTCTCAAATTTTAAATTAACACCCCCCTCTGGGGTCCTCCAAAATTTGATAGGTCAATGGTGAAATGGATTCCCCCGCCTTGTGGATGGGTCAAACTTAATGTTGATGGGGCCTCAAAAGGAAACCCTGGTAGGGCTGGAGGAGGTGGTCTCTTTAGAAATAGTCAAGGTAAAGTCCTGTGCGTGTTTGCTGAGTCTATGGGTAGTCAAACCAACAATTTTGTTGAAGCCTATGCGTTATACCTATGCCTCCTCATTTGCAAGCGACTTCAGTTTGAAAGACTTATCATAGAATGTGATTCTATGAACATCGTTCATTGCATCCAAAAGTATCAACTCTCTGCTTGGAGCATATTCAATGCTATTTAAGAAAGCTTAAAAATAATTGAAGGCATCAGACATGTTATAATTTAGCATGTTTATCGAAAAGGAAACAAATTCGTTGACCTCCTTACCAATCAAGGAGTTGAACAGGACAACTTTCAAGTCTGGTATGACAATTTTCCTCCATGTATTATGGCCCACACTGATGCAAATGGAAATCTTAATCTGTAACTGGTTGTTGTTGCTGATGTGGCTGAATTGGGGCCTAGTGACTGGGCATGGTTTTTCTGACATGGGCGCCAACACATATCTTCCTTTCCCTTATGCATTTTCTTGCAATCCGTTTAAAGGGCAAGTTTATGAAGGCATGGAAAATTCACAAGGCAATTGTCACCCGTGAACTCAGGTGGCAAGGAATGGCAAATAAAAATGCTAATTTCTAGCATAGTGGAGATGTTTGCTCCAAAAATCTCATAGACCAGAATTGAACCCCATTGAGCCAAATATCGTAATCTTGGTTGGGATTCTGATGTTTGTTTTCTATTTTTTATGGGTACCATTGTTGTAGTTTGTACCCTTGTCCCTTGTTGTTTCAGTTTTAGCCTTCTTTCCAGTTTAATGTTGGTTGTTTTGATCCCCTCTAGGGTTTTTTGCTTTCAGTTCAGTTAAGCTTGCTTCTATCAAGCCTTCTTTGCTACATTTGTGTAAAAGGTTTCGGGACCTTTCAAAACCTTTTTTATCAACCAATAAAAAAAAAATATTTTTAATACATTATTATTTCTAGAAAAGCAAGTAAGGTTATACTCAGTCAACATGGTTTCATTTTTTTAAATTCAAAACCTTAACTCTAAGCACCATACATTCTAAACAACAGACAATATTTAGCTTGTGTAAGATAGAATACTGCCATCACATGGCTGAACTCGGGTGCACATCATGCAAGTTTTTTTCTCTTCAGTTAGCAACACACTCGGGTATTATCAAATGAAAAAAGATAGACAAAGGTGTCTAAGGGTATCTATTGTAGATATGTGGAGAGCTCTTATAATTTTTTTTGTCTATCTTTGATTCATGCATCAAAAAACACACGCTCCATGGAAGTCCCAAGCTGAGTTAACAAATAAAATAAGTTTTAGGTTTGATAAACCATACACAGTCCTATGAGTGGTTTCTATTTTTATTTTGTCTTGGTAACAAGTTGGAGATGAACAAAGCTCATTAGCAAAATAGTCAATTTTTCTAAAAACTCAAATAGTTACATAATACCTTGTTGTGAAGTTAATCGATTGGAGAAACTCAGTGCACAAAAATGGTAAAGTCCTTATTTCTTTTCCTTTGTCACTCTCAACCTAATTTTTTGAAACTCTGGCTTGTAGATGAAAGAAACTCATAACTCCCTTCTTCAAAATTCCATAAGGTTTTAAAAAGAAAACCAAGGAAGGAGTCGTTCGAGGAACGAACTAAACCATCCACTCACAAATAAATTTGTTGGCTTGATTAAACATTACAAAGTCTATAATGCAAAGTCTAAAATTGGTTCAATATTTCTAATGTTCATAATTTACTAATAAAATAATTTAATAATGTATCCATCATCATATTAGAAATATGATATTCTTAAGATAAAGAACCCATAAATAATAGTAATTCCTTCCCTACTAACAAATTATGCATAATCACATATCACTATTATAGGTTACTTTACATTTATCCAAAGTAACTTAATCTACAGGAAGCAATAAAACGTTAAATACTCATAAAAGCAAGGATGATGAATGCAACATGCAAAAGACATGAATTAGGCCTATATACAACTATCAAACATTGCATATACTAGACCATTTTATCCATAATTTTCCTTTCCTTCATGGAACACTTTGCTCTTGGTGGTTAGTCCTTTGTCCACCCATAAGATTACCCCTAACCTGCAACATGCTCATCCATTAGATATATCATAAAACTAGATCAACTCTTAAGACAACTAATCATCATATAACCATATTAATCTATCATTAAAACATCATATAAATCGTTAAGTCCATCATATGAGAGAAGTTGTACAAGGGAGGTTCATGACATACTACCCGCTTTGGACTAAACATAGTCCTCTGTGTTTCATTAGTATATTACAATTAAAATAAAATTACATGTCATTGTCAAATAAGTATGTAAAATGTTTTTGCATATAAACCACTTTTTCTCAAGAGGTATTATTTACATAATATAGGTCACATTGGACCTTACATTGTTCTAGAGTCTAGTTCCTCATAATTTTGAAATGGAACTCCAAAATATTCATAGGTTGTACTTTAATCATTACAAGGTTAGTTATTTACAAATTAGAAACATTCCATACATGGTTAGGATCAGCAACATATCTCTTAAGCAGGGATACATGGAAAGTATCATGGATCTTGGATAGGTTGGGTGGCAAGGCAAGATGATAGGCAACTGAACTTATCTTCTCGATGATTTCAAAGGGTCCAACATATCTAGGATCCAACTTGATTGATTTGATGGCACTTTTCATGGGCTTGAATCTTAAGAATTATTTGTCCCTTGTAGATAATTCTCTAGGCGATATCTTTTGATCAACATAACTCTTTTGACAATCAGAGGCTTCCTTAAGCCTTTACTTGATCATCGTTAGCTACTCCTCCATCTCTCAAACTTCATCTAGTTCGATGACAATATGGTCCTCTAGATTATCCCATGATAGAGGTGTTCTGCATTTTCTACCATATAATGCTTTGAAAGGAGCCATTCCCAAAGAAGCATGATGACCATTATTGTAAGTAAACTCAACCAAGTGCAAAAAGTCTTCCCACTTAGACTTTTGATCCATGTAGTACATGCGAAGAATATCTTCCAAAACTTTGTTGACTCTTTTGGTTTGACCATTGGTCTCTGGATGGTAAGTAGAACTAATATTCAACTTCATGCCTATTGCACAATGTAGAGCCTACAAAAATGTAGAAGTGAATCTAGAATCTCTATTCAAGATAATTACTTCAAGAAACCCATGTAACCTGAATATTTCTTTAGCAAATTTTTTAGCCACCACAACTGCATCATCCTTTGTACTCCTTGGTATGAAGTGTGCAACCTTGGTCAAATTATCCACCACAATAAGGATTGCATCATGTTGAAACTTGTTCCTTGGTAGTCCCACAATGAAATCCTTAGATATGATCTACCACTTTCATAAAACTATATCATGTGGGTATAGATATCCTAATGTATGCCTGTTTTCAACCTTCAGCTTTTGGAATTCCATGCATCTAGTGACAAAATAATTGATATTCTTCTTCATTATTGACCAATAGAAAGTCTTCTTCATATTTTCCCTCATCTTGGCCCCTCTAGGATGAGCAGAGTAAGGAGATCTATGCACCTCCTACATGATCAATCTCCTTAAGTTACCAATTTTTGGTATGACAACCCTATCTTTAAAGCATAAGAGTCCATCCTTAATGCTAAAATTTTTGCTATTTTTAGGTTTTCTTACCATCCTTGCCTGAAAATCATTGCAAAAATGATCGTAGGTTTGCTTCTCTCTGACTTGCTCCAACAATTACACATGACTATAGGTTATAGCAACTATATGCCTTTGTCTTCTCAAGGTATCCACAACTTTATTTTCCTTACCTTTGATATATTCAATACCAAAGTCATATTTAGCTAGGAACTTAATCCACCTTCTTTGTCTAGCATTAAGCATAGGTTGAGTGAAGATATACTTCAAACTTTGATGATCGGTCCTAAGCTCAAATGGTTTCCCTAGCAAGTAGTGTCACCACATCTTGAGAGCATGTACAACTATTGCAAGTTCCAAGTCATGTGTGGCATAATTCACTTCATATTTCTTGATTTTTCTCAACTCATACGCCACAACTGATTCATATTGGGATAGGACCCCACCTAACCCTTCCAATGATGCATTAGTACATACTGAGAAGTTTCCTTATGGGTCTAGAATTTTTAGAATAGGTGTTGTAGTGAGTTTTTGTTTCAATAACTCAAATGTTGCCTCACACTTATCTATCCATTTAAATTCCTTCCCTTTCCTTTGAATATTGGTTATTGGGTAGGCAATCTTAGAGTAGTCTTTCATAAATCATCTATAATAGCTAGTGATACCCATAAAACTTCATACTTCAAACATATTTGTAGGCTATGGCCAACTTAAGATAGCCTCAATCTTCCTAAGATCTACTGCAATTTCTACTGTAGATATGATATGTCTGAGATATTGCACCTCAAGGGCATAGAAGTCACATTTTGACAAGTTAACATAGATCTGATTCTCTCTTAACAACTCAAGCACTATCCTCAAGTGCCTATCATGCTCTTCCTTAGTCTTGGAATATATTAGAATATCATCTAAAAATATAAAAAAAAAATGATCTAACTACCTCCTGAATACATTGTTCATTAGGTTCATAAAGGCCACTGACGCATTAGTCAGCCCAAATGGTAGCATAGTGAATTCATAGTGCCCATACCAAGTCTTGAAGGTGGTCTTGTGAGTATCTTCCTCACGTATATTTAGTTGGTGATATCTTAATTTCAAGTCAATTATAGAAAATATAGTTGCCCCCTTCAAATGATCAAACAAACCCTCCATTCTTGGCAATGGGTATCTATTCTTGATACACAATCTAAGTGATCCATATTTCTTCTTAACAAAGAGAATGGGTGCACCCCAAGGAGATACACTGGGTTTAATCAACCCCTTATCTAACAATCCTTAAAGTTGCACCTTCAACTCCTGCATCTCTATAGGATTCATTCTATAGCGAGTTCTATGTATAGGTTCAGATCCAAACATTAATTCGATGGTGAAATTGAACTCTCATTTTGGTGAAATACCAGGAATATATTTAGGGAACACATCCCTAAATTCCTATAAACTTGGGTGTTTTCCAAACACCTTCTCTATTTTATCCTTTTCAACCTCATTAAACTTAACCACAAAATTCATTCCTCATTTTCTCATGGTCTTCTTCAATTGCATAGCCAAAAGTAACTGAGATAGAAAAGATCCTTGCTCACTAATAATTTGTCATCTTTGTTTATATTTATCAATGTAATCAATCCATCTATCATGGAAATTTATCACAGCCTCATGGGCTTTCAACTAATCCATCCCTAAAATAATATCAAAGGCATACAATGGAGCTACATACAAGTGCCATTATGTGAAGCCACTAGGTAAAGTGATTTGAATGTCAAGAAAATATTGATCCACAAAGTAGGTTTGTCTAGAACCATACTCTACCTTCCACCCTTCTGCCAAGAATCTCAGTATTTTTGGTGTATCCCTGATTATACTAGATGATATAAAACTATCTATTGCTCCACTATCTATCAATATTTTTACATCCTTTTTAAAAATCATACCTTTCAAAAGTAGTGTAGTAGCCTGTCCATCCAGATTCAATTTGCCCGTGGCTGCATAAATCCTATGGTTAGGATCTTTTGATCATTTGTTGGATCCTACTCTATGTGGATATTTTTGGAATAGTGAGGACCTCCATAGTCAAAACATCTAGTATAGGGTCCAGGATGTTTGTTCTGATATTGCTTCTTAGGTTTATTTGTCAAACCTGCTTCAGGTTACCTTTATGGGTGAGGGGTATCATTGTTGTTATTATTATTCATTTTTAAAAAAAATTAATCCCCTTTGTTTTTTATCATTCTTCTTATCATATCGGGGATTACCCTTGCTTTTCTTATTTTGTCCCTTTTCTCTTGGCAAGTAATCAGTACCATTTATCTTTCTCCAAGCCTGACGATCTTCTTTAGCTAGATTAACATAGTTGTCCTAAGATCTACTTTCCTATAGGTTTACCTCAGCTTGTTGAGCCATATCGTAAGCCTTTTGTATTGTTTATGGCTTATATATATTTATGGCTAATCTTATCTTAGGGTCTAGTCCTAAGATAAATTTGTATACTTTCATATTTTCCTTTGACTCATATGTAGACACATATTTGAGCAATTTGATAAATTGTTGATAATAGATTTCAACTGTCTTTATCCCTTGTACAAGCATGGTAAACTCTTTAAATTTTCCACATGAAATTTCTTTGTAAGGAACCTTTTTCGAAAGGCTACCACAGATCCTTCCTAGGTCAAATTTATTACCTCAATCCGTTACCCTTTTCTAAAGGTTTCCCACCAATCCAATCCTATTTATTGGAGGTGTAGGGTAGCCCAAATGGTTATAGTCATCGATGAGTAGTTATTCATGGTGAAATATATCTCTAACTCACTTAGCCATGTTTCAGTCGCTTCTCCACCTCCTTTTCCATTGAATTTTAATACTTTAACATTCTTTAGATCTTTAGCTAATTCTATCTCAATACAAGCTCTGGCTTATTATTCTACTATTGTTGCATTCCTCTCCTATTTGACTTTAAAATTTCTATTTTGAGAGTTTTGACTGACTAAAGTCTCCAACATTTGCCTCTGTTGCTCCATTTGTTCTTGCAAAACAGATACAACCATTGTGAGGTTTTCCATTTCTTTTTTTGGGTTTGCCCCATTTTCTCATTGGGTTCTTATCGATGTATTATTTGGTTTGTTTAGTGGCAGTTGTTGAGAGGATCTTCCTCTTCCCCTACCTCTTCCTCTTTGCGGTGTTGATGTCATTCTCCTTGGCCACACAAGTGACTTAGGTTAGGTACCATTCCATGTACCTCCATCTACTTAGTTTTATCCTTCACATAAACTAACAACTAGTACTAGCAATCATTCAAGAGTATCATCGATCACACTTACTTCACGTAAGGTGCCCTACTAAGAGTATTATCAATTTGTCGATTGATGACAAGTTTACTCCATGTAAATCACCATCCCCATGGGAAGATTACTTTCTCCTTAAGTTGGACTTCAAAACTAGTCATAACTAGGTTTTTGCCATGGATCCTCTAATTCTATGATTTAGAGTTCATCTTTAGAAATCTTAGAGTCCTATGACCATGCTTTGATACCAACTGTAACAACCCAATTCTGACCATCCCAAGAGAGACACATTCTTTTTTTTACACAAGTAATTTTTTATTGGAAATATTAATCATATTGAGTTGTCATTGATGTCAAAGGGTTGATGTCAAAAGGATGCATGGTATTCAAGGCAGAAATATTCTTCTAAGGTTGGACAATTATTCAAGGCAAGGTATATCTCAAAGCAAGGAAATTTTTTGAAAAGAAAAGGATTATAATATTGATTTAAATATGATAAAGAAAGTTCAAAAGTTCATAGAGAGGGCCAAAAGTTTAATAAGGTTTAAAAGTTTATAGAGAGGGCCAAAAGTTTTAAAAGGTTTAAAAGTGGAGTTTATAAAAGTTTCTTGGACAAAGGTCCAAATACTACAAGAGAAGGCCAAAGGATTTATTATAATATTTTTATATTATAATTTAAAAAGAAGGGTTTGGCACCAACATCTTTGAAGGATTTAAAAATAAAAAAAATAAAGTTTAAATCCGACTCCACGATAATGAAAGGCATATTTATATGGAAGAAAATATTTCATTTACTCACCATGATTGCTAATGTTTGAAATATTTTCATGCGAACGATTTTCTAATGCGAATGATTTTGATGTCTCCCTGTGCACCATTTTGATGTTGGACATTTTGAGTAGATGAGTTGTCATTGATGTCAAGAGTGAGTGGTCATTGATGTCAAGAGTGAGTGGTCATTGATGTCAAGATTTTAGCACCAGTCAGTGGCAGTTTTAGTGGGTAGCATTAGTTTCAGGTTCTCCAATAAGTGCAAAAGGATAGTCCGTTTTCAGTTGATCAAGACCCGGTTCCAGGAAGTCAGATGTGGTCCTAAGTGCAAAGAAGAAATCCCAAGTGAATAATATTATAATAATTCTTTATAATATTATACAAGGAAGATTAAAATTAATTATAAATTAATTAATATAATTTTATTAAATTAATTTATTAATTAATTTACTTAACTTTATGTTATTTAAATTAATTATTAATTAATTTTAATATTAATTATGTATTAATTTATGTTAATTTTAAATAACCCTAAGGTGGGTTATTAATTCGAATTTTGAATTCAAATTCAAGCGCCGATGTGGGAGCAAATTAATCAAAGTATATATAAAGGGGACTCCTCCACCTTACCAAAGAAAAATTAATGCATTTGATTTTAATCCTCATGCTATTGCGAATTGTGCGAATCATTCGATGAGAAAGAGAAAGGTTGAATTATTTTTTAAAGGACCAAGCGGCAGGCAAGGATTGATTACCCACCATTCAAGGCACCTTGGTCACCAAGCGCTGGTAGCGCAGTTGGCAATTTCGACGAAGGTACGACGTTGTGGCAGTGTGAGGTGGAGGTTCAAATTAGCGGGTGTGGCTTTTTGTTTTAAAAGCATTGATGACAATCGAAGGCACCAAGAATAAGGAAGACTTCCTTCCTTCACGTGGGCTCCTGTAGCCCATGCAGTGGGCACCAAAGTGCTAAGGCACTTGGCACTTGGGGAGATGGTAGTTTGAATCACGCTAAAACCCTTTTGGGAAGAAAACAAAGGTATGCATTAGTTGAGTGCTGAAATTTTTGAAGGAATTTGTTGAGCTATTAAAAATTAATTTTGCATATTTTATTTGGCTTGTAAGGTTTTAAAGGGAGTTATAAGGTTGATGCAAAATAAATTTTTGGTGCTATTTTATTTAGAGTTTGAAAAGGGTAATAAGGTATTAGGAAGATTGTTTGAGGTTTTGTGGTGTTGGATATTATTTTAAGTTCGATATTATAAGGTGTATCCAAATAATTATTTTTTATGTATGATTAAATAAATGATAATTCCAAGAAGGAGCAACAAGGTGTATTTGAGATTTGATTATTTTTGTATTTAAGGAATATTTGGAAAAGGGTTAGAGTGATATTTTTTCATCTAACCATTGAAATTGGAAAGAAGAAAATTGTGATTACGACAGGTTTTCTAAGGGCACTTCTACATAAAACAAAAAGGTATGGACACATCTTCCTAGTGAGTGATTGTTGAATATTGTGAATACAAAGTTGGAGTGAAAATGATTGTTTGGTAAGCATTGTTGAGTGTGTTTTGATTTAATGCTTCAAAGTTTTCTAGAATAAAAAGTTGTTGATAAAACCTTGTTTGATAAGCATTGTTATTGAAGTGATTAGTTGAGTGAACTTGAACTAGGGTTTGCAAAGATCATGAGTATCATTGTTATGTGAAGATTGTTTTATAAGCATTGTTGTTGAAGTAAGTGATTGAGTGAATAACTTGAACTAGGGTTTGCAAAGATCATGAGTATCATTATTATGTGAGATTGGTTGATAAGTATTGTTGGTTTCATTTGAGTGAGTGTTCATATGCTTGGACTAGGGTTTGTAAGCAAGGATTAATTCATTGAGTGATTGGTTGAGTATATTTGGTTGAGCCTAGTCAAGTGGATGTGTTGATGTGATAGTTCAAGTTCTATGAAACAAATTGTTCTATATTCTGATTTGAGTTGAGAAAGAGATTGAGTGTGTGAGTGTGAAGCATATTGAGTCGCTAACAATTATCTATATGTTTTTATGGTAAATGAAAGATTGAAAGTGATTGAGCATTGTTGTGAGTGTGAAGTATATTGAGTCTCTAACAATTCTCTATATGTTTCTATGGTAAAAGAGTGATTGAAAGTGATTGAGCATTGTGGTAAATGTGAAGCATATTGAGTATCTAACAATTCTCTTTATGTTTCTATGAGATTGGACAATTTATAGTGTGGAATTTTTAAGTATATTTGTGGTAAGTATTAGAGAAGACTTGTGGACAGATTTATGTGAGCTTTTGTGAAAGATTACAATACATTTTGAGAACAGATATTGAGAGCAGATTTATATAAGTTCTAGTGAGGACTTGTTGAGCAGATTTGGACTATAACCTTCTAGTGAGGAATTATTGAGCAGATTTGGACAAGTTCTAGTGAGGACTTGTTGAGCAGATTTGGACAAGTTCTAGTGAGGACTTGTTGAGCATATTTGGACAAGTTCTAGAGAGGACTTGTAGACAGATTAGTGTGAAATTTTGTGGAAGCTTACAAGGCATATTTGAGATAAGTCTTTGAGAAGACTTGAGAACAGACTTGAGAGAAGACTTGAGAGCAGAGTTGATTGATTTGTTTAGACATTGGGTTAAGGTTTGGGGGAAGATCTAGTAGAGTTGATTGATTGATTTGTTCAGACCTTGGGTTAAGGTTTGGGGGCATATCTAGCAGTGTTGGATATTATTTTAAGTTGGAGATTATAAGGTGTATCCAAATAATTATTTTTCATGTATGATTTGATGAATGATAATTCCAAGAAGGAGCAATAAGGTGTATTTGAGTTTTAATTATTTTTGTATTTAAGGAATATTTGGGAAAAGGGTTAGAGTGATATTTTTTCATCTAACCATTGAAATTGGAAAGAAGGAAATTGTGATTGTGACAGGTTTTCTAAGGGTACTTCTACATCAAGCAAAAAGGTATGGACACATCTTCCTAGTGAGTGATTGTTGAATGTTGTGAATACAAAGTTGGAGTAAAAATTATTATTTGGTAAGCATTATTGAGTGTGTTTTGATTTAATGCTTCAAGGTTTTATGGAATAAATAGTTGTTGATAAAACATTTTTTGATAAGCATTGTTTTTGAAGTGATTAGTTGAGTGAACTTAAACTAGGGTTTGCAAATATCATGAGTAGCATTGTTACGTGAAGATTATTTTATAAGCATTGTTGTTGAAGTGAGTGATTGAGTGAATAACTTGAACTAGGGTTTGCAAAGATCACAAGTATCATTGTTATGTGAGATTGGTTTATAAGCATTGTTGGAAACATTTGAGTGAGTGTTCATATGCTTGGACTAGGGTTTGTAAGTAAGGATTGATTCATTGAGTGATTGGTTGAGTAGAGTTGGTTGAGCCTAGTCAAGTGGATGTGTTGATGTGATAGTTCAAGTTCTATGAAACAAATTGTTCTATATTATGATTTGAGTTGAGAAATAGATTGAGTTTTGTGAGTGTGAAGTATATTGAATCTCTAACAATTATCTATATGTTTCTATGGTAAAATAAAGTTTGAAAGTGATTGAGCATTGTTGTGAGTGTGAAGCATATTAAGTCTCTAACAATTCTCTATATGTTTCTATGGTAAAACAATGATTGAAAGTGATTGAGCATTGTGGTAAATGTGAAGCATACTGAGTCTCTAACAATTCTCTATATGTTTCTATGAGATTGGACAAGTTCTAGTGTGGACTTGTTAAGTAGATTTGAGGCAAGTCTTAGAGAAGACTTGTGGACAGATTTGTGTAAGCTTTTGTGAAAGCTTACAATATAGTTTGAGAATAAAAAATTGAGAGTAGATTTGTATAAGTTCTAGTGAGGACTTACTGAGAAGATTTGGATAAGTTCTAATGAGGACTTGTTGAGCAGATTTGGACAAGTTCTAGAGAGGACTTGTAGATAGATTAGTGTGAGCTTTTGTGGAAGCTTACAAGGCAGATTTGAGATAAGTCTTTGAGAAGACTTGAGAGCAGAGTTGATTGATTTATTTGTTCAGACCTTGGGTTAAGGTTTGGGGGTAGATCTAGCATAGTTGATTTGAGATTAAGTCAAAATTTGTGTTAATGCTTGAGGACAGATATTAAGGATAGATTTGTGCTAGACCGAAGGACTGTGTTTAGTGCAGATCAGAGGATAGATATTAAGGACATATTTGTGCTATATCGAAGGAGTGTGTTTAGTACAGATTTGAGGACATAGTTTGATACAAATTTGAGGATAGGTTTGTGCCTGAATAGAGACAAAGATTGAGTAGATTTGTGCTAGATCGAAGGATTGTGTTTAGTATAGATTTGATCGATTGTGTTTAGTATAGATTTGAGATAAAGCTTTGAAGGTGATAGAGTATAGAGGATGACAGTCTCTAGTGGATAGAGATCCATTAGCCAGGGTTGTGAAGACAGGTGTCTTTGGTGGATAGAAATCCATTAGCTAGAACAGTGGGGGTAGCAATTCTTCTAGAAGATCACTAGTTAGAGATAAGGAGAAAGAGTTCTCCTGTGGATAGAGATCCATGAACTTGATTAGGGGATTGTTGTCTCCTTTGGATAGATGTCCATAAATATTGTAATAGGAAAAGGATTCCCAAGAGATTGATTGACAAAATTTTAGTAAAATATTTTCTTCGTGGATTAGCCCACATTGGGTGAACCACATAAAAGTGGTGTCTCTATTATGTGTGGTGATTTGTGCATTACTCTGATTACTATTGTTGATATTGCTATCTATAAATTGCATAATATTGATTGGGACAAGTTCTAATCAGGACTTATTGAGCAAATTTGGACAAGTTCTAATGAGGACTTGTTGAGCAGATTTGGACAAGTTCTAGAGAGGAATTGTATATAGATTAGTGTGAGCTTTTGTGGAAGCTTACAAGGCAAATTTGAGATAAGTCTTTGAGAAGACTTGAGAGCAGAGTTGATTGATTGATTTTTTCAGGCCTTGTGTTAAGGTTTGGGGGTAGATCTAGCAGAGTTGATTTGATATTAATTCAAACTTTATGTTAAGGCTTGAGGATAGATTCATGCTAGATCGAAGGACTATGTTTAGTGTAGATCAGAGGATATATATTAAGGATATATTTGTGCTAGACCGAAGGACATATTTGTGCTAGTTCTAATGAGGACTTGTTGAGAAGATTTGGACAAGTTCTAGAGAGGACTTGTAGATAGATTAGTGTGAGCTTTTGTGGAAGCTTACAAGGCAGATTTGAGATAAGTCTAATAAGGACATATTTGTGCTAGTTCTAATGAGGACTTGTTGAGCATATTTGGACAAGTTCTAGAGAGGACTTGTAGATAGATTAGTGTGAGATTTTGTGGAAGCTTACAAGGTAGATTTGAGATAAGTCTTTGAGAAGACTTGAGAGTAGAGTTGATTGATTGATTTATTTAGACCTTGGGTTAAGGTTTGGGGGTAGATCTAGCATAGTTGATTTGAGATTAAGTCAAACTTTGTGTTAATGCTTGAGGACAAAGATTAAGGATAGATTTGTGCTAGACCGAAGGACTGTGTTTAGTGCAGATCATAGGATAGATATTAAGGATATATTTGTGCTAGATCGAAGGAGTGTATTTAGTACAAATTTGAGGATAGAGTTTGATAAAAATTTGAGGATAGGTTTGTGCCAGACTAGAGACAAAGATTGAGTAGATTTGTGCTAGATCAAAGGACTATGTTTAGTACAGATTTGAGATAGAGCTTTGAAGGTGACAAAGTATAGAGGATGATAGTCTCCAGTGGATAGAGATCCATTAGCCAGGGTTGTGAGGACAGGTGTCTTCAGTGGATAGAAATCCATTAGCTAGAACAGTGGGGGCAACAATTCTTCTAGAAGATCACTAGTCAGAGCTAAGGAGAAAGAGTTCTCCTATGGATAGAGATCCATGAACTTGATTAGGGTATTGTTGTTGTTGGACTAATCGCCAACATCCCTCCTCAGGAATCGTGACATGGACTAACCGCCTCCCGTAGGTTAAAGCCCTGGCCTGTAGCGGCTACCTCGAGTTCGAGCTTTTGGTAGAATGGCAGGTTTCGCCTTTCTAACAATTGGTATCAGAGCCGGTCTCGGGTTCGATTCCCTTCGGGTAACGTTGGGGGGGGATTGTTGGACTAATCACCAGCATCCCTCCTCGGGAATCGTGACATGGACTAACCGCCTCCCGTAGGTTAAAGCCCTGGCCTGTAGCGGCTACCTCAAGTTTGAGCTTTTGGTAGAATGGCAGGTTTCGCCTTTCTAACAGTTGTCTCATTTGGATAGAGGTCCATAAATATTGTAATAGGAAAAGGATTCCCAAGAGATTGATTGAGAAAATTTTAGTGAAATATTTTCTTCGTGGATTAGCCCACATTGGGTGAACCACATAAAAGTGGTGTCTCTATTGTGTGTGGTGATTTGTGCATTACTCTTATTACTATTGTTGATATTTCTATCTATAAATTGCATAATATTGATTGGGACAAGTTCTAACAAGGACTTGTTGATGTCCCAACAAGGACTTGTTGAGCAAATTTGGACAAGTTCTAATGAGGACTTGTTGAGCAGATTTGGACAAGTTCTAATGAGGACTTGTTGAGCAGATTTGGACAAGTTCTAGAGAGGACTTGTATAGAGATTAGTGTGAGCTTTTGTGGAAGCTTACAAGGCAGATTTGAGATAAGTCTTTGAGAAGACTTGAGAGCAGAGTTTATTGATTGATTTGTTCAGACCTTGGGTTAAGGTTTGGGGGTAGATCTAGCAGATTTGATTTGATATTAAGTCAAACTTTGTGTTAAGTCTTGAGGATAGATTTGTGCTAGACTGAAGGACTATGTTTAGTGCAGATCAGAGGATAGATATTAAGGATATATTTGTGCTAGATCGAAGGACATATTTGTGCTAGTTCTAATGAGGACTTGTTGAGAAGATTTGGACAAGTTCTAGAGAGGACTTGTAGATAGATTAGTGTGAGCTTTTGTGGAAGATTACAAGGCAGATTTGAGATAAGTCTAATAAGGACATATTTGTGCTAGTTCTAATGAGGACTTGTTGAGAAGATTTGGACAAGTTATAGAGAGGACTTGTAGATAGATTAGTGTGAGCTTTTGTGGAAGCTTACAAGGCAGATTTGAGATAAGTATTTGAGAATACTTGAGAGTAGAGTTGATTGATTGATTTGTTTAGACCTTGGGTTAAGGTTTAGGGGTAGATCTAGCATATTTGATTTGAGATTAAGTCAAAATTTGTGTTAAGGCTTGAG
This sequence comes from Wollemia nobilis, assembly GCA_028583015.1. NCBI lineage: Eukaryota > Viridiplantae > Streptophyta > Pinopsida > Araucariales > Araucariaceae > Wollemia > Wollemia nobilis. Next base: position 5,385,974 of record JAQPPZ010001422.1, read on the forward strand.
GACAGAGATTAAGGATAGATTTGTGTTAGACCTAAGGACTATGTTTAGTGCAGATTAGAGGATAGATATTAAGGACATATTTGTGCTAGACAAAAGGACTGTTGATGTAGGAGCATCCAACAGAAAGCAAAATATCACAAAGAGGAAAAAGTGTCGCGACATTGTGACATGTCGCATTATCACGACCAAAAGCCGAGAGAAGGCTCAAGAGAGAAAAAGTGTCGCGATATCATGACATGTCGCATTATCGCGACCAAAAGACGAGAGAAGGCTCAAGAAGAAAAAGTGTCGCGATATCGCGACATGTCGCATTATCGTGACCAAAATACGAGAGAAGGATAAGAAGAAAAAGTGTCATGATATCGCGACATGTCACATTTTTGTGACCAAAAGACGAGAAAATGCGCAAGAGAGAAAAGTGTCGCGATATCACGACATGTCGCATTTTCGTGACCAAAGGATGAGAGAAGGCGCAAGGGAGAAAAAGTGTCGCGATATCATGACATGTCGCATTTTCATGACCAAAGTACGAGAGAAGGTGCAAGGGAGAAAAAGTGTCGTGATATCGTGACATGTCGCATTTTCACGACCAAAGGATGAGAGAAGGCGCAAGGGAGAAAAAGTGTCGCGATATCGTGACATGTCACATTTTTGTGACCAAAATGCGAGAGAAGGCGCATGAGAGAAAAAGTGTCACGATATCACTACATGTCGCATTTTCATGACCAAAAGGCAAGAGAAGGCACAGGAGAGAAAAAGTATCGCGATATCGCGACATGTCACATTTTTGCGACCAAAAGAGACGAGAAAGAGCCAGAGGGAAAAAGTGTCATGATATCGCGACATGTCACATTTTTGAGACTGAAAGAGACGAGAAAGAGTAAGAAGGAAAAAATTTCACGATATCGCGACATGTTGGCAAAGGAGAAAAAGTGTCATGATATCGCGACATGTCGCATTTTCATAACCAAAGAAAATGGCAGGCGGTTATAGGGACCATTACAGAGGAAATTATCGAGTGGTGGGTATACCAAACGTCATCATTGGTTGACAGGCAGACAGAGTCTATAGTGGCAGCACTAGACAAGCATGTGGCACCAAGGTGCCATGAAAGCAGATGAATACCAAGAGTCAAAAAGATAAACATTTCGAAAGCCAAGACAACGAAGAGGCACGAGAAATGAAATGAAGGGCCAGAAAAGGGAAACAGAGAGTCATGCCAGAGAGTTTAAAAGGGGGAAGCAAAGGTATGCACAAGGGGTCAAAAAATTGCTATGACAGAGTTGCAGATAGAGAAGGCAAGAGGGCCATTCTGGACCTGTGTGGGCTGTTTTTCTTCCAAGGTTGGAAATACTGTAAAAAAAAAAAAAAAACTATCTTTCAAAAATAAAGGAGTTTATTTGGCAGATTGCCATTATTGTAAAATTTTCTAAGTTGTTTGAGAATTAGGTTGAGCAATTTTTTGGCTCCCCATCAAGTGGTATCAGAGTGAGAGTTCCTGAGTGTGTAAACAGATCACCAAAAGTGAGGTAGTTTGCCCCAGGATCTGTGGAAGAGTGGGAGTTCCTGAGTGTGTGAGCAGATCATCGAAAGTGAGGCAGTTTGCACTAGGATCTATGGAAGAGTGGGAGTTCCTGAGTGTGTGATTAGATCACCGAAAGTGAGGCAGTTTGCACTAGGATCTGTGGAAGAGCGTAGGGTTCCTGAGTGTGTGAGAAGATCATCGAAAGTGAGGCAGTTTGCACCAGGATCTATGGAAGGGTTGTGTGAAGAGAACAAGGAAGAATGCCTCCATGAAGAAACCATGGTGGTGGGAGAAATGTGGTACCAAAAGGTGATTTCAGAGCTTTGCAGAGGCAAGTGCAAGCCCTGCAAGAGGAGTTGCGAAGAGGGGTTGAGCCAAGGAGAGAAGACCGTAGTGAAGATGAAGCTTGGGAGGTTGATAATCCATCAGAAGAAGAAGAAGCAATAGATACTATAGAAGCTAGATTAGTTAAGGCCATATCTTGGATCGGGAAGAAGCCAAAGTTTGATGTCTCCACGTATTCTTGGAATCTCAATCCAGAGGAGTTGATTGATTGGATCAATGATATGGAGGAGTATTTTGAGTATGAGGAGGTTGTAGATCCAGATCGGATCAAATTGGCAAAAACAAAGTTGAAAGGCCATGCTAGCATATGGTGGAAGGAAGTGCAGCTAGAAAGAAATAGGAGAGGAAAGGAAAAGATAACCAGATGGGATCAAATGGTAGAGAAGTTGAAGAGGCAGTTTATTCTTGCAAATTACGAATTGGATCTATTGAGAAAAATGCAGAGCTTGAGACAGTCAAGCAAATCTGTCAAGGAATATACAGAGGAGTTTTACAAGATCTCAATAAGAATTGGCCATTCAGAGGATATTAAGGAGAAGGTAGCTTGTTACATCAATGGATTGAGAACTAGTATTCAAGAAGAGTTGAGTCTGGTTAGGATGAGCACCATTGAGGATGCTTACCAGTTTGCTCTAAAAGTTGAAGAGAAGTTGAATAGAAGGTTTGAGGGTAAGCAGAAAGGAAGAGGTCATGGAGAAAGAACTGGTGGAAGAATAGATGGAAGATGAGATGAGAAGAAAGAAGAAGCTAACAGCAGTTAGGATCAGAAGGGAGATAATAATTATAGATCCCGTAATCAAAACAATGGTTACCAAAGAGGAAGAGGTAGATATGGAAGAGGAGGATTTAATGGAACCTATTTCCATTATGGGGAAGAGGGACATCGAGCATATGAGTGTCCCCAACACCAAGAGATGATGAATAAGAGACCTGAGGGTCATGCTAGAGCTATTGTAGCAGATGAAGGTGCTGAATCAGAACATTCTGAGGAGGCAGAGAGAGAAGTTATGGTCACAAGGAGAACCTTGTTGAATGAGAAGAAAGAACCAGACCATAGTAGGAGCTTGTTCTGCACAAGGTGTAAATGTTCAGGTAAGGTTTGTAATGTTATTATAGATAATGGTAGTACTGATAACTTGGTATCTGAAGAAATGGTTACTAAGTTACAGCTAGAGAGGAGGAGACACCCGCATCCATATCGGATTGCATGGTTGTAAAAGGACCACAGGGCATTGGTCAGTGAACAGTCCTTAGTCAAGTTCAATATTGGGAGATACCAGGATGAGGTCCTGTGTGATATCCTGCCTATGGATGCTTGCCATATGCTGTTAGGAAGACCATGGCAGTTTTATCGCCATGTAGTCCATGATGGACATACCAACACTTACTCCCTAACAAACGAAGGAGTGCACCATAAACTAAAGCCACTGAAGGGGATGGATGAAAAGAGTTTTTTGACAAAAATGAGAGTGGAAGTTGTGGGGTTTAAATAACTTAAGGGTTTGTACCCTGAAGACCCAAATTTTGCTAAAGCTTGGAGAGCTTGTACAACCCCAGTTATCTGGATAGGATTGCCAACAGGAGTACTGGTAAATCACCATATCAAATTGTATGTGGGAGTAGTCCAACGAATGCTTCTGAGTTAAGAACGATGGATAAAGGAGAAAAGAGCAATGCTGAGGCTGAAGATTTTGCAAGTTTTGAGATGTTGAAAAAGAAGGTGACATAACAGTACATAAGTGAAGGTCACTTCTCAATCCACCCCGGTTGTCTGATGCAGGAGCATCCAACGAAAAGCAAAATACCGCAAAGAGGAAAAAGTGTCGCAATATCACGACATGTCACATTATCGCGACCAAAATCCGAGAGAAGGCTCAATAGAGAAAAGTATCACAATATCGCGACATGTCGCATTATCGTGACCAAAATATGAGAGAAGGCTCAAGAAGAAAAAGTGTCGCGATATCGTGACATGTCGCATTATCACGACCAAAATATGAGAGAAGGCTCAAGAAGAAAAAGTGTCGCGATATCACGACATGTCGCATTTTCATGACCAAAAGATGAGAAAAGGCGCAAGAGAGAAAAGTGTCGTGATATCGCGACATGTCACATTTTCGTGACCAAAGGACGAGAGAAGGCGCAAGGGAGAAAAAGTGTCACGATATCACATGTCACATTTTCGTGATCAAAGGACGAGAGAAGGCGCAAGGGAGAAAAAGTGTCGCGATATCGCGACATGTCGCATTTTCACGACCAAAGGACGAGAGAAGGCGCAAGGGAGAAAAAGTGTCGCGATATCGCGACATGTTGCATTTTCATGACCAAAAGGCGAGAGAAGGTGCAGGAGAGAAAAAGTGTCGTGATATCGTGACATGTCACATTTTCATGACCAAAAGGCGAGAGAAGGCGCAGGAGAGAAAAAGTGTCGCGATATCGTGACATGTCGTATTTTCGCGACCAAAAGAGATGAGAAAGAGCCAGAGGGAAAAAGTGTCGCGATATCGCGACATGTCGCATTTTCGTGACCGAAAGAGACGAGAAAGAGTAAGAAGGAAAAAGTGTCGCGATATCGCGACATGTTGGCAAAGGAGAAAAAGTGTTGCGATATCATGACACGTCGCATTTTCATGACCAAATAAAAGTGCAGGCGATTACAGGGGCCGTTACAGAGGAAATTATCGAGTGGTGGGTATACCGAACGTCATCATTGGTTGATATGCGGATAGAGTCTACAGTGGCAGCACTAGACAAGCATGTGGTACCAAGGTGCCATGAAAGCAGACGAAGACCAAGAGTCGAAAAGATAAACGTTTTGAAAGCCAAGACAACGAAGAGGCACGGGAAATGAAATGAAGGGCCAGAAAATGGAAACAGAGAGTCACGCCAAAGAGTTTAAAATGGGAAGCAAAGGTATGCACAAGGGGTCAAAAAATTGCTATGACAGAGTTGCAGATAGAGAAGGCAAGAGGGCCATTCTGGACCTGTGTGGGCTGTTTTTCTTCCAGGGTTGGAAATGCTGTAAAAATAAAATAAAAAATAAACTATCTTTCATAAATAAAGGAGTTTATTTGGCAGATTGCCATTATTGTAAATTTTTCTAAGTTGTTTAATGAGAATTAGGGTGAGCGATTTTTGGCTCCCCATCAACTGTGTTTTGTATATATTTGAGGATAAATTTTGGTGCAAATTTAAGGACAGGTTTGTGCTAGACCAAATATAGATATTGAGCAGATTTGTGCTAGACTAAAGTATTGTGTTTAGTATAGATTTGAGATAGAGCTTTGAAGGTGATAGAGTATAGAGGATGACAATCTCCAATGGATAGAGATCCATTAGCCAGGATAGTGAGGACATGTGTCTTCAGTGGATAGAGATCCATTAGCTAGAGTAGTGGGGGTAGTAGTTCTTCTAGAATATCACTAGTTAGAGATAAGGAGAAAGAGTTCTCCTATGGATAGAGATCCACAAACTTGATTATGGGATTGGTGTCTCCTTTGGACAGAGGTCCATAAAAATTGTAATAGGGAAAGGATTCCCAAGAGATTGTTTGAGAAAATTTTAGTGAAATATTTTCTCCATGGAGTAGCCCACATTGGGTGAACCACATAAAATTGGTGTCTCTATTATGTGTGGTGATTTGTGTATTTCTTTGATTACTATTTTTGATATTGCTATCTATACATTGCATAATATTGATTGAGAAAGAAAAGTAAAAAGTGGTCTTATACTGTTCACCCCCCTCTCAGTATAAGCTTGTGTTCTTCAATTGGTATCAGAGCGGGTTCCTTCGAAAGAGTTTAACAGCTTGAAGGAAAATCTTACAAGAACACAATGGATTCTAAGAATGGGTCCTCGGATAATTCAACACAAGTATTTGATGGAAGCGATTATATATTTTGGAGTATGAGAATGAAGATTCACTTGATGGCACTTGGCAATGAAATTTGGGAAGTAGTTGAAAATGGATACATACCACTAGTTGATCCACCTACAGATAAGGAAGGTAAGCTTCTACAACATTACAATTCAAAAGCAATGAATGCAATTTTGAGAGGTTTGCATAGAATATAATTCATAAAAGTTATGCATTGTAAAGATGCAAAAGGAATTTGGGATAAGTTGCAAAGCATATATGAAGGAGATAAAAGTGTCAAAAAGGTAAAGATACGAAATCTCAAAGGACAATTTGAAGAATTAAGAATGAAGGATGAGGAAAACATTAGTACTTATCTACTTCGAGTAGATGAAGTTGTTAACACCATGCAAGGTCTTGGACTTGAGATTGAAGAATTTGATGTTTGTGATAAGATCTTAAGATCTCTTCCAAAAAGGTTTAGTGAAAATATTTATGCTATAGAAGAATCAAAATATGGTGATTCTTTGACAAGAGATATGTTACTTGGTATTCTTACAACTTTTGAGTTAAGAACAAAAGAGGAACCTAATATTCGGAAAGAAGCAACATTCAAAGCTACTAAGAAGACAAAGGGCAAGAAGTCAGATTCAAGCAATGAGTCATCCAGTGATGAAGAGGCTAATTATGGTAGAAGGAATAAGGATTCAAGAAGATTTAAAGATGCAAAATCTGTTAGATGTTTCAATTGTGGAAAGTATGGTCACTATGCAACTGATTGTCAAGAAGCTAAAAATAACAATGATGAAGAAAAATAGGATCACAGGAACATGGAATCAGAAAGAAACAGGTACCAAAAGAAAGGCAAGGATGGACAAGGAAAACAAGGAAAGAAGTTCTTTCAAAGACAAAAGAAGAGCTACTATGCAAACAAGGCAAGTAAGTACTCAAGTGATAGTGATAATAGTTTCTCAGACAATGATAAAGATGAAGTCCTATTTTTGATTGAAGAAAAAGAAGAAGTTAAGAAAATGTCACCAATAATTCTCAAGTGTTTTAGATGTGGTAATTTTGGACATCTTGAAGATAGTTGTACAAGGAATGGTTTTAGTTTCAGTGATGATGAATATGAAGATACACTTGAAGGACCAGAAGAGAATATTCTAATGGCACTAGAAGAAGAAGGAGGTGATCCTACAGAAGACAAGTCAGAAAAGAATGAAGATGTTCTCAAAGACAAACAAATAGAGAAAGAATCAAAAAAAGGAGGAGTTGATCTTGAGGGAGAGCTTATTTATGCTCTTAAAACTTTAAAGAAGGTAAGAAAGCAAAACTCCCAACTTGAGTTTCAGTTTCAAGAATGTGATGAAGAGAGAGGAAAGCTTATAGAGGATCTAAACAAGTCAATAGCTAAGACAAAGAAGTTCAAGGATAAGTTAGAAGAAAAGGTCTTAGAATGTGAAAAGTTAGAACAAGAAGTAGCTATACTAAGGGAAGAATTAGAAATTTCCAAGGATAAGCTACACAAGTTTGGAAAGAGCTCAAAGAATTTGGATAAGATGATCAAGGTACAAATAAGGTCAACAAACAAAACAGGTCTTGGTTTTGAAGAGGTTCAAAAGAAACAAGAAGATGAGTCAACCTCAAGTTCTAAAGAAGAAGAAACTTCAAAAGAAGATAGTATAAGAGAAAGTGAGACTTCTGAGGATGAGTTGGACAATAGAAAGTTCAACAAGGGAAGGAACAATGCACAAAGAAGAAACAGATGGAACAAGAACCAACATAGAGAAAAAGAGACTAAGAGACCAATGAGGTCAAGGCAAGAAAATTTCAATGGACGATGTTTCTCATGTCACATATTTGGGCACATGGATTCATAGTGCAGGACACATGAAAGATAGGAATATGGGAACTTAAGAAACATACAACTTTTTCATGGGTATTTCTACTCATGTAATCAATTTGGTCACAAGGCAATGAATTGCAAGGTACATGATAGGAACAGATATGGCTTCACCAGGAGAAATCCCAAGACATTTGCACCTCCAAGGAATAATGACATTAAGTGTTATAAGTGCAATAATTATGGACATACATCAAAGTGGTGTAGAGCAGACATTCCAGAATCAAGCATGAACAAGAACAAGAACAAGAACAAGAATATGGACATGAATAGGAACAGGAATATGGACATGAACAAGAACAAGAACATGGACATGAACAGGAACAAACAAAGGAATCAGAAGGATCATATGAGAAGGAAAGAGGACAAAGGTAAAGACCAGTGCTTGCTGGGAGTAGAAATACTCCCACCCCAAAATTAACCACCTCAAGAGGAGGTGGGGGAGGGGCTAAGCTAAGAGACTCATTCTTAGCCCCAAGCCCCAAAGGTGACCCTTTGCCATTGATGTCAAAGGGGGAGAGATTTGAGTAAGGGGGAGAGATTTGATTTAAGGAGAGAGCATTGAGTCAGGGGGAGCAATTTCCCAGGGGGAGCAGAACAAGAAAAAGGTCAAGTTTTGGTAAAAATAATTTGGGTTGCCATCAATGACAAAGGGGGAGATTGTTGGAAATTTTGAGTAGATGAGTTGTCATTGATGTCAAGAGTGAGTGGTCATTGATGTCAAGATTTCAACACCAGTTAGTGGTAGTTTTAGTGGGCAACATTAGTTTCAGGTTCTCCAATAAGTGCAAAAGGATAGTCTATTTTCAGTTGATCAAGACCCGGTTCTAGGAAGTCAGATGTGGTCCTAAGTGCAAAGAAGAAAGCCCAAGTGAATAATATTATAATAATTCTTTATAATATTATACAAGGAAGATTAAAATTAATTATAAATTAATTAATATAATTTTATTAAATTAATTTATTAATTAATTTACTTAACTTTATGTTATTTAAATTAATTATTAATTAATTTTAATATTAATTATATATTAATTTATGTTAATTTTAAATAACCCTAAGGTGGGTTATTAATTCGAATTTCGAATTTGAATTCAAGCACCGACGTGGGAGCAAATTAATCAAAGTATATATAAAGGGGACTCCTCCACCTTACCAAAAAATATTAATGCATTTGATTTTAATCTCCATGCTATTGCAAATTGTGTGAATCGTTCGGTGAGAAAGAGAAAGGTTTAATTGTTTTTAAAGGACCAAGCGGTAGGCAAGGATTGATTACCCACCATTCAAGGCACCTTGGTCACCAAGCACTGGTAGCGCAGTTGGCAACTTCGACGAAGGCAAGACGCTGTGGCAGCGTGAGGTGGAGGTTCGAATCCATGGGTGTGGCTTTTTGTTTTAAAAGCATTGACGGTGATCGAAGGCACCAAGAGGAAGGAAGCCTTCCTTCCTTCATGTGGGCGCCTGTAGCCCATGCGGTGGGCACCAAAGCGCTAAGGCGCTTGGCGCTTGGGGAGACGATGGTTTGAATCACGTCGAAACCCTTTTGGGAAGAAAACAAAGGTATGCATTAGTTGAGCGCCAAAATTTTTGGAGGAATTTGTTGAGCTATTAAAAATTAATTTTTGCATATTTTATTTGGCTTGTAAGGTTTTAAGGGGAGTTATAAGGTTGATGCAAAATAAATTTTTGGTGCTATTTGCTTTAGAGTTTGAAAAGGGTAATAAGGTGTTTAGGAAGATTGTTTGAGGTTTTGTGGTGTTGGATATTATTTTAAGTTGGAGATTATAAGGTGTATCCAAATAATTATTTTTCATGTATGATTTGATGAATGTTAATTCCAAGAAGGAGCAATAAGGTGTATTTGAGCTTTGATTATTTTTGTGTTTAAGGAATATTTGGGAAAAGGGTTAGAGTGATATTTTGTCATCTAACCATTGAAATTGGAAAGAAGGAAATTGTGATTGTGACAGGTTTTCTAAGGGCACTTCTACATCAAACAAAAAGGTATGGGCACATCTTCCTAGTGAGTGATTGTTGAATATTGTGAATGCAAAGTTGGAGTGAAAAGGATTGTTTGGTAAGCATTGTTGAGTGTGTTTTGAATTAATGCTTCAAGGTTTTCTGGAATAAAGAGTTGTTGATAAAACCTTGTTTGATAAGCATTGTTGTTGAAGTGATTAGTTGAGTGAACTTGAACTAGGGTTTGCAAAGATCATGAGTATCATTGTTATGTGAAGATTGTTTTATAAGCATTATTGTTGAAGTGAGTGGTTGAGTGAAGAACTTGAACTAGGGTTTGCAAAGATCATGAGTATCATTATTATGTGAGATTGGTTGATAAGCATTGTTGGAAACATTTGAGTGAGTGTTCATATGCTTGGACTAGGGTTTGTAAGCAAGGATTAATTCATTGAGTGATTGGTTGAGTAGAGTTGGTTGAGCCTAGTCAAGTGGATGTGTTGATGTGATAGTTCAAGTTCTATGAAACAAATTGTTCTATATTCTGATTTGAGTTGAGAAAGAGATTGAGTGTTGATGAGTGTGAAGCATATTGAGTCTCTAACAATTATCTATATGTTTCTATGGTAAAAGAAAGATTGAAAGTGATTGAGCATTATTGTGAGTGTGAAGCATATTGAGTCTCTAACAATTCTCTATATGTTTCTATGGTAAAAGAGTGATTGAAAGTGATTGAGCATTGTGGTGAATGTGAAGCATATTGAGTCTCTAACAATTCTCTTTATGTTTCTATGAGATTGGACAAGTTCTAGTGTGGACTTGTTGAGTAGATTTGAGGTAAGTCTTAGAGAAGACTTGTGGACAGATTTATGTGAGATTTTGTGAAAGCTTACAATATAGTTTGAGAACAGAGATTGAGAGAATTTATATAAGTTCTAGTGAGGACTTATTGAGCAGATTTGGACAAGTTCTAGTGAGGACTTGTTGAGAAGATTTGGACAAGTTCTAGAGAGGACTTGTAGACAGATTAGTGTGAGATTTTGTGGAAGCTTACAAGGCATATTTGAGATAAGTCTTTGAGAAGACTTGAGAGCAGAGTTGATTGATTGATTTGTTCAGACCTTGGGTTAAGGTTTGGGGCAGATCTAGCAGAGTTGATTTGAGATTAAGTCAAGCTTTGTGTTAAGGCTTGAGGACAGAGATTGAGGATAGATTTGTGCTAGATCGAAGGACTATGTTTAGTGCAGATCAGAGGACAGATATTGAGGATAGATTTGTGCTAGACCGAAGGACTATGTTTAGTATAGATTTGAGGATAGAGTTTGGTGCAGATTTGAGGACAGGTTTGTGCCAGACTAGAGACAGAGATTGAGTAGATTTGTGCTAGATCGAAGGACTATGTTTAGTAAAGATTTGAGATAGAGCTTTGAAGGTGATAGAGTATAGAGGATGATAGTCTCTAGTGGATAGAGATCCATTAGCTAGGGTAGTGAGGACAAGTGTCTTCAGTGGATAGAGATCCATTAGCTAGAGTAGTGGGGGCATCAGTTCTTCTAGAAGATCACCAGTCAGAGCTAAGGAGAAAGAGTTCTCCTATGGATAGAGATCCACGAACTTGATTAGGGGATTGGTGTCTCCTTTGGATAGAGGTCCATAAACATTGTAATAGGAAAAGGATTCCCAAGAGATTGATTGAGAAAATTTTAGTGAAATATTTTCTCCGTGGAGTAGCCCACATTGGGTGAACCACGTAAAATTGGTGTCTCTATTGTGTGTGGTGATTTGTGCATTGCTTTGATTACTATTGTTGATATTGCTATCTATACATTGCATAATATTGATTGGGAAAGAAAAGTAAAAAGTGGTCTTATACTATTCACCCCTCCCTCTCAGTATAAGCTTGTGTTCTTCATTTGAAAATTCAAGGCAAGGAGAAGACAACGAACAATAAGGTAGAATTTGTGGGTTCTAAAGCTTGAACAAGGAAAGGAGGTTTCGTTGTGTTGTTCCAACTATTGAGGTATCCCAACCAGTTGTCCAGCCTTGGATAGGGCACTACGGAGCAAGGAGTGTTGAGTTTGATTCCCAATTGCATCGTATTTTTTTTGTGTATCCATTTTGTGAAGCACGAAGGGGTGAAAGTTTTGTTGTGTGCATTTGGTTCTCAAGCTGGTGTGCAGCCTAGCCGATTGGCTAGGCCATGCGAAGATCCTCCCATGGAAGAGATCCGAAGGTCAAATCTTGTTGAGTGCATTTTTGGTTGGGAAGACATTGTGGTAGTTTTAGTTTGGAAGCACGTGAGGATATAGATATAAGGTCAACCCTTTTGGTTGCTACCCATTGGGCTAGCCCAACTGGTCATGGTGGTGGTGGCTAGGCGTTACGGTTTGGGAGGTTTAGGGGTCAAACCCCATCCATGACAACAAAGGCTTTTAGGTGAAAGGTATGCAAAATAATTTTTATTTTCATTAAAGTTGGAGTAATAAGGTGCCACATTGATTTTAGTGCTTCATTGTGAATTATTTATATTGCATTATGTATGTGATCAAGTTGGAGAAATAAGGTGTATTTTTTATTATCTGAAAAGTGTTTTATATGATTTAAATTGGAGAAATGAGTAATTTTTTATTGTATTAAATTTATATTTTATGTTTCAAATTTGGAGAAATAAGGTGTATTTTTTAGTATTATAAAATTGTATGGTGTATGTTTTAAAGTTGGAGAAATAAGTTGTATATTTGTCATTTCAATTTTGTATTTTGAATATTATAAAAGAAGGGATAAAAGGTTACTTGGATATTGATTGAAATTTTATTGCTTATATGTTAATAAGGAATTTTGAGTATATGATTTAACATTAAAAAGGGAGAAGTGCTAACCTGTTTTGAAGTAGCAAAAGAAAGAAAAATTATTTGTTAAAGACAGGTTTGGAAAATTCATAGAAGCACATCATTTTTAAGGAAGATCTAAGAGGTATGGTGATTTAATTTCTTTCTAGAGGGTGGTTTCTATTTGAAGAAAGTACTTTGATGTCATATGGTTGGAGGTATAAGGATTGATTGAGTGTGCATTGCTTTGATAGAAATTGGAAATAAAAGTGCAAGGGTTTGAAAGCAAATTTGATGTGCATTAGTGATTGATTGAAGATGGGAGTAATGGTGAATTATTGTTGAATGAAATTGGAAATATATGTGCTAGGGTTTGAGAACAAAGTTGTGCATTATTGTTGAATAAAATTGGAAATATATGTGCTAGGGTTTGAGAATAAAGTTGTGCATTATTGTTGAATAAAATTGGAAATATATGTGCTAGGGTTTGAGAACAAAGTTGTGCATTATTGTTGAATGAATTTGAAAATATACTAGCAAGGGTTATAGACCAATATTGTGAAGCAAATCTATGCATTAGTTTTGAGTGATATTGGGAATAAATTTGCAAGGACTATAGACTAGTTTTGTTAAGCAAGTATGCGCATTGGTTTTGATTAATTTTAGAAGTACATAAGAAGGTCAACTATCAAGTGCTAGACTAGAGTATCCTTTTGAATGCAATGAATGTGAGACATGTGAAAGTGATATACTTAATGAATGTGAGAAGAACATATTGAGTATTTGTAATGCATATCATTCTCTATATGTTCATGAAGAAAAATAATTCTGGGTAGAATATGTTTGAATTACTTTAGTCAAAGAAAGCACTTTTGGGAAAGATATATGCAATTGTTTCTATGCAATAATTAGGAATGTTTGAGCAGTTTATGTGAGCAACATTGAGGTAGATTTGAGCAGGTTATTGAGGCAAAATTGAGTAGGTTTGTGAGCTGAGTTCTAAGAAGGTTTGAGGTAGATTTGAGCAGGATCTGTGAGCAGGTTTGAGCAGTGATTTGAGAAGGATTGTAGAGCAAATTTGAGCAAGTTTGTTTGAGGTAGATTTGAGCAGGATTGTGAGCATATTTGAGCAGGATCTGTGAGAAAATTTGAGTAGAGTTTGTGATAATATTTGAGAAAGCCTTGTGAGTAGGCTTGAAGTAGATTTGAGCAAGCCTTGTGAATAGGCTTGGAGCATATTTGAGCAAGCCTTGTGAGTAGTCTTGGAGCAGATTTAAGCAAGCCTTGTGAGTAGGATTGGAGCATATCTGAGCAGGCCTTGGAGTAAACTAGAGCAAATGAGATTGGTGTATCCTGTGGATAGAGTTCCATGAACCAGAGCAAAGGGGATTGGTGTCTCCTATGGATAGAGGTCCATAAACCATATCAAAGGGGATTGTTGTTTCCTATGGATAGAGGTACATGAACCAGAACAAAGGGGATTGGTGTCTCCTGTGGATAGAGGTCCACAAACCAAAGCAAAGGGGATTGGTGTCTCCTATGGATAAAGGTCCACAAACTTGAGCATAGAGGATTGGTGTCTCCTTTGGGTTGGTGCCCATAAACATTGTAATAGAGAATTGGTTCCTAAGAGATTTGTTGAGAAAATTTATAAGAAATATTTTCTTCATGGATGTAGCCCACATTGGGTGAACCATGCTAAATCTGTGTCTCTTAAATGTGTGATGATCTGTGCATTGTTTAATTATTGCAATTGATAATATTGGATAATACTACTTTAGAAAGAAAAGTAAAAGTTTTATCTTATACTATTCACCCCCCTCTCAGTATAAGCTTGTGTTCTTCAGAGTTCACCAAAGATGTTCCAAATAGATTCAATAGAAGCTTCTACCACATTCTAAGTTCCAGATGTTGCAACATCCCTTGGGTGGACAAGAGTGACCAAACTCCCACATCGACTCTAGGGTTCACCTTGTACACTGCCCATGCAACTTAGAGGATGCCTTGTTATGATCCCCCTATTTTCTTACCTTCCTTTGAAGGACAACTTTATCATGGCACAAGGATTAACCCTATCTCATATTTTCAAGAAGGGATGACAATTCCCTTACTAGTCTCATTCGATTTCCACTAGTATCTAGATGCGAAGATTCTTATAGTTTTACCCACTACACCATGTGTAAAACTATTGTGCTCAATTAAACCATTCCCACTATAATTTAATTGAGGCAACTATCACTCATGTGTCATCTCTCAACTAGTCGCCCAATATTCATATGGGGTTTCCAATGACTACCACACCAAATGACATCCTTCATAGGTTTCCCACAATCAATCAAGATTCCTATGACTATCATTCACATGATATCTCTCACATGGATGCCTCATCGTCCATCAGGGATCCATCACACAAAAACTATTTAAAATGGAATCTAGGCTTACTCCACCTATAAGTCCCACCTAGATAGTCCATTACCGAAGCACCATTGTAACCCTAAGTTATTGTTACACCATAATTTCGTTAGTTCTGGAATAATCCTTTAGGGACTAGCTAGACTAGTTTTCCTATGGATAATCCCTCCTAAGAAAAACCCCCAAATCCCAAAAGTAACTAAGTTTCATGCTTCTCCTTCTTTTGTAAATTATATTTACATAAACCTTACTCTAATGCAATAGATACATATCATTTATGTTACTCTACAAAAAGCACAAGTAAGTTCCAATTTATAAGCATAACACAATTTAGTATATAATTCATTTCCTCTTCATAAACAATTCATAGCAATTCAAGTAATCAGCTAAAAACTCACATGCAAAAATTGATTTTAAAACATGATCCATAAATGCTACACATATGATACACCATTTTATCCTGGGAAATCCTTTCAAAAAAAGCCAACCTTAAAATATCCATTTTATTGGCATATGAATAGCAATCAACTACATATAGGAATTCCATATTCATTTTCTGTCATTTCAAAGTTCTTGCATAAGAATCCCATAATTCTTATGCCCCATAGAACACACACATTTGTAATTCTTTTACAAAATAGTAAGGGGACCCCATAATCCATTCGAATGAAAATCCACATTCATTCTCCTATCTATAGATACTTAAGGACCCCCTCTTAAGTATTTTTTTCAAATAGCATAACAATGGAACCCCCATAAGTTCCAAACAATCTAATGGGCTCTATGCCCAATCCCTCATTCATATTTCATAATATAGAAGATTTCCTCAATTCATCTATGAATATATACACAACTCATATCCTACTTTATTTATTATTTCATGAACCAAAACAATAAATTAAACTAGACTATTCATATTCCAATAAGGGATTAGTCTTTTCATTGAGTCAATAATTTCATCAATAATTTTTTTTCAAAAACAATCACAATTTCACTAAAGAAATATTAATCCTTTAGTAATCTAAAGCTATCACAATCATAGAAGGATTCTCGATACTGTAAAACAATAATTTTCACATAAATCCATACTTAAGAGATGAACATAAACAACCATAAAGGAATCTCATGATTCCTTTCCATTCAACAAAGATTAAGCATGATCCAAAAATATTTCAATTTAATCTAATATGGATCAACCCCTATATAATTCATTTTAGAATAAATCAATCATTAACTAATGAATAATTTCTCTTAATAGATTATCCTCAATCTAAAGAATAATTCGTTCTATTTTCCACTAATGAAATACTTTAATTTAATGATTATTTATTTATAACCTTTAATAGATAAATCACAATATAATGAATAATTCATTTTCAACTAAAATAAATTAACTTTAATTAAATATAAATAACAATTCGTTTTCAGCTTTAATCTAAGAAATAACTACCCATTTATCTCTCTTAGATTGCATGTATAATAAAGTTGATTCCAAAATTTTCTAAAAAGATATACAAAGAATCTAAGTTTCATTCTCCATTAATCTACCTTAGATTACACATAATATTATGCAACTAATCTAATATTAATTCTTCATTAATATACCTTACATAATATAGTTAATATAGTTGATTTTCATGAAATGTAGTTAATCCATGATTAATGCCTCATTAATCTATTTTAGATTAATCACATAATAACCTTAATTTTATCTTTAACTATAAAGAGTTATATTAATCTAAAGATTAAACCTTTTTAATCTCCTTAGATTAAAATGTGAAATCTAATTCATTTAAACTAAGAAGGATTATATTTATCTGAAGATCAAACCTTTTATCCCTTTTTAGACTTCGAATACAAGCCAAACACTTTTATTTATTATTATATAAAGGTAATCAAGCCAATCCGAAAAGAGATAAAGATGCCTTTTTCAACAAAAGACATTACCCAATGTAATGTCTAGCATTCCTTCAAATAACTAGGTGTAGAATATAACAAATATAATGAATGGGTGTTCAACATTCCTCTCACCTTCCCTAAAACAACTTTCCACATAGTCATAAGTTGTTTTAACCAATCACTTGAAAATGATCAATTTTTTTGAAAACTCAAATAGTTAAAGAGTACCTTGTTGTAAAGTTAATCAATTGGAGAAACTCAGTGCACATCAATGGTGAAGTCCTTATTGCTTTTCCTTTGTCTTTCTCAATTCGATCTTTCGAATCCCTGGCTTGTAGACCAAAGAAACTCGTAACCCCCTTCTTCAAAATTCCATAAGGTTTTTAAAAGAAAACCAAGGAAGGAGTCGTTCGAGGAACGAACTAAACCAACCACCCACAAACAAATTCATTGGCTTGATTAAACATTGCAAAGTCTAAAGTTGGTTTAATATATCTGACATTCATAATTTACTAATAAAATCCTTTCATTATGTATCCATCATCACATTAGAAATATGTTATTCTTAAGATAAAGAAACCATAAATAATAGTAATTCCTTCCCTACTAACAAATTATGTATAAGCACATATCACTATTTCAGGTTACTTTACATTTATCCAAAGTAACTTAATCTACAAGAAGCAATCAAACGTTAAATACTCATAAAAGCAAGGATGATGAATGCAACATGCAAAAGACATGATTTAGGCCTTATATACAACTATCAAGCATTGCATAGATTAGACCATTCTATCCATCATTTCCTTTCCTTCGCAGAACACTTTGCTCTTGGTGGTTAGTCCTTTGTTCACCCATAAGATTACCATTTTCCTCCAAAATGCTCATCCATTAGCCACATTATAAAACTAAATCAACTCTCAAGACAACTAATCATCATATAATCATATTAATCTATCATTAAAATATCATATAAATTTGTAAGTCCATATGAGAGAAGTTATCAGGGGAGGGTAATGACAGTGGTATTACAACATGTTAGCAATTATACATGTATCACTTGGCAAAATTTGAACCTGGGCCTCCTCCTTGAAAGTTGAGGAATATAAGTGGTTGAGTTAATATTGTTTGATTAAGATAAAATAACTTTTAAAAAACTATGAAAATTGCAAATAAGATCTATACTCATGTCCCTTGTGATCACTATAAACATTTATGGATTTGAAAAACTAGAACTTAAACTATTCTCACTCTCTTAAAATGATGAAGATAATTTTATGCATAAATTAAGGATTTATTTATATGGATCATTGTAGTGATATCTTATTCTACGAAATCTAAGGTGCACATTGATTGAAATTGAAGTATAACTAATAAGAATTAATGTAGTTGCATCCCCGAGGGCTAGGTGGATTGGTAAGTGCTTGTTTGGCTGGACACTTACCAAGAAGACACCCAGGTTCAAATCTCGGGGGTAGCCTGTTTGCAAAGGTAGTAGTCTGATTTGAATCCTTTGAGTGCATGCCAGACCGACGATGATGGTACAAATCCCAAGCGATCGGTGGTATCCTTCACGTCAGGTCAACAATAATGAAACATAATAGGTTTGGTGGAAGCAGCTCCTATGGTTTGAACCCTGGGCTTGTCAGTTCCTAAAAATAGTGTGGTTGTGACCAACTCTCCTATGTAATCGAGCGAGAAAAAAAAATGATGTAATTGTTGATAATTTTTTTAAAATTTGTTATATAGGATTGTATCTCACTCTACATATCATGACCATTAGAATAACTTTACAATTATACATGTATTAATAGTTAGAATTTAAATTTAGGTCTTCTCCTTAAAAGTCAATTATACATGTGTCTGTGAAATTTTTTAGTAGTATCCTTGAAAATCAAGGTAATTAACCAGTTGAACACATACTCTTTTATATTATTTTTTTGAAACAACAAACTTCTTTTAATTATACTTTATTGCTAGGTAGAATTTAAATTTAAGTCTTCTCCTTGAAAGTCAATTATACATGTGTCACTTAGTGAAATTTTTTAGTAGTATCCTTGAAAGTCAAGGTAATTAACCAATTGAACACATACTCTTTCATATGATTTTTTTGAAACAACAAACTTCTTTTAATTATACTTTGTTACCAGGTAGAATTTAAACTTAAGTCTTCTCTTTGAAAGTCAATTATACATGTGTCACTTAGTGAAATTTTTTTAGTAGTATCCTTGAAAGTCAAGGTAATTAACCAATTGAACACACACTCTTTCATATGATTTTTTTGAAACAACAAACTTCTTTTAAAAGAGAACATGAACTTTGAACAGAATTTCAAATATAATAAAGATCTCTCATTTCCAAGGCTAGGTGGATTGGTAAGACTTTGGGCACTTACCAAGAGATACCAAGAGAAGGCCTAGGTTCAAACCTTGGGGGCATGCCCAATAAAGAGCAAAGGTAGTAGTCTGACTTGAATCCGTTGAATGCACGTCAACTTGCCAACGATAGTACCAACCTTGAGCCACCAACCTTGAGCCACCGGGGGTTCCCTTACTTTGAGTTGCATTTACTGAGGAGAGGCGGGGAGAATGTCTAACCCTGTACCCACTTGTTAAAGATGAAAAGATGTTACTAATTCTCTTGATATAAAAAAAAATATCTCTGATCTTTCTACATCACAATAAAGCTCATCACTGCTCTAACAAAATCCTTAGCAAACATATTGAAATCGCTTTGCAAACTATATGAACCCACAAAGGTTTCCAACACAAATTCATAAAGAAAATTCTTATTTTCCATATACAAGAAGATATTAAACGTTCTCATTCATTATACTCTTCATTAATATCCTTAGAAGTCCATGTTTATGTATGGAACCAACATTAATCACAATAGTAAAGCTGCCAATTCTTTTTGGAGGGTCAAATCCTTTGTGGAGATTTTAAATATGAAAAAGAGGATATCAGGCTGGCAATTGCAAGGACTGAAAATGAGTCGGAGAGGGACCCTGACGATAGGGAGAGGGACCCTGACGATAGTAAGTCAAACTAAATAAATTAATAGTTATAAATGGAAATAGCCCAACCAACATTGGTTTGTTTGATCTGCTTCATGTGGGGGAGCGCCAATGCTAGGGAAGTCCAGAGCAACTAGGTGTGTGAAACTGGACCCTGGTCTAATCAAAGAGAGACATGGAAATCAGTGAAGCAGAAGAAGAGTGGATTCATTTTCCATATTTAACAGGGCCATGCAGAGCTATGATGGAGGACATTGCTAGATGCATTCACACACATCTGGGTCCTCGTCTCTATCAAACTAAAACACCATCAAATGTTACCCGTTTTACAAGTCCCAGAGGAAATGCAGAGGGATCATTCGTTCTCCGATCTGGAGCCAATTTATCTCAGGTACCTTTTATTGCGTTATATATAGAGAGGGGGCAAAACCCTTTTGAATTTGATTGAGGGTATATAATTCCGTTTAACATTTTATTACGTTCTCTTAAATTAAAGCAAAGCTCACAATCTCGAACTATCACTGTGGAATAGTTTTACATTTTCAATATTCTTGGGATTTTTTTTTCCTTTCTACCTAAGAATGCCGCCGCATCAAGCTTAGATCACGAGCTGCTAGACTCCGAGAGCATTTTAGTTCATGTTTCACAACTTGATTTGGGTATTCAAACTGAGATGAGATATGTCAAATGCAGGTCAAATTTGTATTGGGTTCATGGATTCATTGCAGACTTGGTGTGGGGACTCTGAATGCTGCAACACTGATTGTAATGTTGGGCCCAGACAATGATGTTCCCCATTTTATGTTCGAAGTTATTCAGAATGATTCATCTAATCTCATACTTCTGTTAGATCTATTGCCAAGAAGAGACCTTGTTACTAGTCCGGAGTACTTGAAATTATATTATGAGGACACGGAGCTGGAGAGATACAGGCAGCTTGTCGAGAAAGCCCATCACTCCCAGTTTTATGTTCCTTCCTCTCTTTATGTCAGAAGTGCGGTGTCTCCCACAGCCTTGCTGTTTAAGTTCAGAGATCTGGTTGCACCAAATGATTTGAATTCATTGGTGGAGGAACTGATTCACCCCACAGCCAAAAATGTTTTTGGGACGTGGTTTACTGCTTTCAGTGGCACTGGGAAAAGGCCTAGGGTAGAGGGGGAGGAGCAGAGTGTAATTTTGGAGAGGGACGAGCAGATTAGAAGAATGGGAATCGAGAAGGATCTCAGTTCTAACTTGCCCAAGTTGTTTGGGCAGGATATCGCTGACCGAGTAATTGTTGCTATCAGAAGAGGGGAATGAAGTTTGTGGGTTCATCCCCCATTCCTAAAACTTCTCATCAACTATTATCAACATGAAGCATCTGCCATTCATCTCACGCCCATATAATATGCCATTAGATGAGCACACTAGAGAGAAAGGCAAGACTATAAGTGCAGTCGTCCATGCTCCTCCGGTTGGTGTTTATCTTATAACATTCATTCATTCTTCTTTACAATGTCATGTAAGTGGTGACTATGGAGCTGAAGAAGGAAGGAGCTCTATATTCTTTTACCTATCTTTTGTTCTTTTGTTTGGTTGTCAAAGCTTTGACATGCTTCTGTGCTAAGAGCAAGATTTTGCTTCTGTTTCCTTGCATTCTTATCTAATTCCAGATGCTGAATTCAATGTTTTTGATCTTCCCCCTCCCCTCCTTTTCATTCACTTTTTGTGACCCATAATCTAAGTTATACTTTTGTCTTTAAACTGAAGCCCAATTCCAGACAAACTCTCTTGTTGGATATGCAAAAATAAGAGTATTTTGGATTTTACCATTTGCAGAGTTGGGGAGGAGTGATTTGTCCTTTGATGATGTGTAATCCTGAGAATGGTAGGATCAGCGGGCCTTCTTAACTGGTGTGTGCTCCCCGTTGGAGAATTCCTCTGTGGCCAAGCTTTGAACTTGGACATAATAATAAACGTGGGTCACTACCTCAAAATTAAAATAGATAGTGGATTCATGCAAACAAACATATAGATGATCATAGCCTTGTAAATGCTTCTCTGGTTGATCCATTTCATTCTCAATCTTCAATTCCAGCACTTGCCTTCAATTCTTAATTACTGAATGGACTTGTTTAAGAGACAGTTTCCTACGTAGAAATGTTTAGAAGATGCAAATTTTTTCTTTATTCTCTTTGTTCCCTTGCAAGCCCTGAAATGGATCCAGGTGGAGGAGGAGACAGGGGGCTGTGCCATGGTGGCCTTGATGCAGAGAACCCTCTTCTGCAGGCTTATGAAAAATGCCAACTGATCATTTCACAGTCCAGGAGTTTAGTCAATCCAGATTCATGCAATGTCTAAATTTGTAATTGAAAGAAGATATCTCATCAGGCCATTGGGAATCCCTAAATACAATATGTATGTTTGAAACTCAGATAACAACTTTGGAACAGAACTGATCTAAGACATTGAAGACCACATGTATGCTTGCGAGACTGCAGGAAAATGGAAAACTTACCAATGTTCAAGTTTCAAGCTTCAGGAACTACATCATAGGGGTATAAGGGATCCAGAGAATTTTGAATATGGGGAAGAATCTAGATCTTAGTGAATCCGACAAGCCTCAAGTTTTACAAGTCCAGATCTTGCAGTTGTGTTGGATTATCAAAGTGTAGATGGGCTCAATATCCCCTTGGAAACTCTTGACCTGCATTGAAATGTAAATTAAAAAATTAACAATCCTTATGGGTTGCCTTGAACTATAAGAATGCAAATTGAAAAGAGTAGAGAAAATTTGAGTGGACTCAGATGGAAGTGATGCAATTTGTTTCTTTTATAGCTCTCGTGGTGCATACTGTATCAGATTTTCTACCTTCAAATATTTTCATTGGGAGTTCAAAGTGGGTTTCCAAATTGTAGATCCAATATATCTCAACTCTGAGGCGTCACTGGTTTATAAAAAAAATCAGGATTATGCATGACTTTTTGATAGCACTCTGGAAGATGGCAAAATTTCACTAATCTTTAAACAAAGGCTAATTTTTTATTTTTCTTGGAATGTGTCTGATGTTTTATTCTCAATTATGTAGAGGCTGATGCCTTCAGGGCCATATTTGGTTGATATAAAGATGATTTGAATATGTGGAAATTAAAATTCATATCCTCCACAAAATCTCTCTTAGTACAGAAGCAAACAAAGAATAATATGCAAATATGCTAATAACAACCAAAGAACCAGACATAATGCTTAGATCCTTGAAAAGACAAGGAGGCGGCTAAAAGTGTACAAACTGCTTTTTGGACAAGGCACTACATTAAAAGGTATTCAAAGGTAATGAGAATTTAAAGATTCTGAATTAAAGTCTAGTTTGGATCTTTTAGGGCACAAAGCCGCTCCTCTACATAACAGACATCAGCATCATACATGATTCTTTTCTCTTATTAGCATTAGCACCGAGCTTGATAAAGGATTGATCACTACAAAGGAGCAGAGATCATCCTTGTTTCTGTTAGCAGACAGCAGGCTTGTAAACGAATCCTCTGTAGTATGAATCAATTGGTAATTGGTACAAGCAACATGAGAAACATCACCATTGTGCCAAGACAAAACAATAACTTCAAGATTTTTATTCTTATAGATATCAAGTGTAGTATGCATTTGATCTACATTTGTATATTTACTGATTGATTTGTTTTCTCTTTATGTGAATTTGACCTCTTAAGTTATTTTTCCATTCAGTTGGAAATATCCCCTTTTCTGAGGGGAAAAAAGAAGTAGTAGTATTATAATCTATTTACATCTTGTCTAGTCCCTTGCCAAGCTGCATTATAGAATCTTGTCTATTTACTATGGTTAAATTGTACTTTGAAATGCAATACACTAAGTTAAAACATTGATACTGATAAAGAATTTGATACTCATAACTTTTGTAGTTGCAATTTTCATGCTTCTATATGCAGTGAATGGTATAATAAGAAGGTTCATCTTTCTAGACGCTGCTTTTATCCGAGTGATTAATTTGTGAGAGTTACCATGGTTTTTTTTAATATGCTCTGATGTATCCATCTAAGGTTTTTACTGCAATTTAAACCTTGTGCTTAGAGTAGATTTTTTGAACAAGAGAAGATGTTGGGTTCAGGTCAACCTTTCATTTGCTCACCAATCAAATATTTAGCTATGTATCTGTAATTTTCAGATGGGGAAACCATTTTCTTTCTCATGGTTTGATCTTTTGCTATCTACATAATGATGTGCAAAAACGTAATTCCATGAAATGCCCTTCTTGAATTTTAAAAAGTTTGATATATTTCTTTACAGAAGAGAGAGAGGAAGTGAGCAGATATGTTACTGGGAATGGGGCACAATTTCTAACTACCGTATTTTATCGCAATACAATCATCTAGCTCTGTAGTGGCCACCTTTCTGTGTCAATTGAGTTCAACAGGGCTCTGTATACAATCACAGAATGAGGTGGACAAACTCAAAGGGAAGAAACATGCCAATAAAACAGCAGTTGAACGTTATTCAAGTTGATCTATGCCTTAGGCCGTA
The DNA here is from genome assembly GCA_028583015.1 of Wollemia nobilis. NCBI lineage: Eukaryota > Viridiplantae > Streptophyta > Pinopsida > Araucariales > Araucariaceae > Wollemia > Wollemia nobilis. Next base: position 5,410,251 of record JAQPPZ010001422.1, read on the forward strand.
CATGCAGTAGCTTAAGCAAACCATTTGTTATCCGAAATGCTTTTTAATTGCTAATTCCCCATATATTGCAGGATTTTTTTAAAGAACTTGACATAAAACGGAAGAACTTCGAACATAATCCTGAAATTTTTATAAACTGCTATGAATTAACTGATTGTAGCAAAACCAACATCCATAACAATGGAGAGGCACAAAGGATAATAAAACCATGGCTAAAATAAAAAGTTGATATTTTATGAAAATAAATTTATACAAAAATATATGTCAGAATACGTGGAAATCTCCAGCTTTAACTCCCAAATTTCATCATCTGGTCTTGCTTTTTACAAAGTGGCATACGTACACACAATTTATAAATGTCACACCTTTGTAAGATTTTAGATAATGCTTTATCTAGAGATTTTTTTCCTCTAAGTAGATAATGATAGTATTGTTTTTTCAATTGAAACCTTATTTATTTCTTATTATTTCTATAGAAGATTCTAACCAACATCATCCCCATAAAGATTGACAGGAGGGAATTAACAAAAAGATTTTAAAAAGAACTGAAAAAAGTTTAAGGGGAGATTATACCTGTATCCCCTTTATGTTCACCTTCTTTCTAAACATTTCACGCAGCTTCATATCCTATCATACTCTTGGTGAAATATTAGTTGTTTGTTATCATTATAATAATATTATAAATTGATAATCTGAGCTTGAATAAGATCAGGATGTAATAATATTTTTTTTTTTTTATTTGGTGGAAGAAGGGGTTTTGAAAGGAACCCCAAACCTTTTACAAAATGGATCCACACAACTTCGAGAGATTAAGGGAGGCCCATAGGCCACCAAAAGAGAAACCAGGATCCAAAGATCCAACAGGATCGAACCCAAACAAAGCTACCAAAACAGTTCCATACATACTCCTAAAATTTCGAGACAGCCTAAGGCAACTCAATCCCATGCAGGGGAGAGCAAACGCCCTGGCCAAGCTAACTAGACTAACAAAACAAAAAGGACAGGACAAAAAACATTCCCAACAAACCACCCGAAACCGGAACCTAGTTCTTGGTTCCGCTGGGTCCAGCTTCCTTCCCCAACTCTTCATCCTTTGGTTCCCACTCTTCCCACCCCATCAGGGCCAGGATCTCCTCTTGTTTGAATTAAAAAATATGGTTCCTAAAATTTAAAAAGTACCATGAAATCCCCCTTGAATAGAGTCGAACTCTGGCCACCAAATAAGCAACAAGCAAATTACCTTCTTCTGACATCATTAGCTAGTTGGATTAAGCCTTCCGGAAACTCCCTGTTCCAAACTATGATGTCGTTTTGAGAGGTGCCCAGGTTAGCCAAAAAATCGGCCAAATTGTTACCCTCCCTAAACACATGTTGGTACTGGACAATTTCAAATGTTTGGGCCAATTTATGCACTTCCTCCAATAGGTTTGAGATTGTCCAAGTTGGAGTCTGCATCCCTCTAACCATATTAATGATATTGAGTGAGTCACCTTCGATTATGACTTTTCTAAAGCCCAAAGATTTTAATTGCAAGACTCCTTGAAAGAGAGCTCTAGCCTCAGTTGCATGGCTAGTTTGGGTTTCGATGTTTTCAGCAAACGCCAACAAAATTTGCCCCTCTGCATCCCTGATGACACCACCTGCTCCAGCCCGGCCCGGATTACCCTTAGATGCACCATCAAAGTTTAATTTTATCCACCCAAGAGGGGGTGGTTCCCAAACAGTATCTGCTCTTACTGGGTGATGGATTCTTGAGACCAAAGCAAGAGAAGATTTAAAACCCAAATTCTTTTCTATCCCAACTTTCGTACCAGCGTTCCCCACATCCAGGGATAGGAGATCAACATTCTCCACCGTGGCAAGGATAGTCTTAACGAAAACTGACTCTGGGTGATGAGAAGTGTTCTTAAAAGCTCTGGAATTTCTTTCCTTCCATATCCACCACCACAGATGAGGGAGGACAAAGGATGTGAATGATCGAATCCGAGGTGACAAATAGGGAGTGCTCCATTGCTCCACATGGGCATTTAGCTCTTTAGGGGGAACCCAATCCATTCCCACTAGACGAAGCAACATCCCAAAAATTTCTTTAGAATAGGAACACAGGGAGAACAGATGCTTGGGAGATTCTTCTGCCAACCCACACAGATAACATCTGTTGGGCAAACTAAGACCTCTCTTCTGTAAATTATCCAACGTTAAGCACTTTCCCTGCACAACCAACCAAAAAAATATATTCACTTTGGGCGTGAGACCTTTGCGCCAAATTTTCTTAGCTGGGAACCAAGGCTCTTCATGATCGTCAAGGAGTGCATACGCCGATTTGACCGAGAAACATCCATTATTTTTAGCTCCCCAAACCAACTTATCTTGTTTATCTTCAGAGACTATAACAATGTATTTTAGCAATTCTGAAAGGGCTTTACAAGCGGATTCCTCATCTTGAGACCAGTCGGGGAAGGAAAGAGGTTTCCAACATTTTTTGTCATTCACCATCTCAAAGTAATCACAGACCCTTGATCCGAAAGCCTGTGTTGTGATAAATTCAGCCTGAGAGAAGGTAGGAATGGAGTTTAAAGGTCTATCTACTGCCCACCTATCTCTCCAAAAATTGATCCTCTGACCATTACCTAGAAGCCAACAACCACCCTTCAGAACATTTGCTCGACTTTTAACCACGCTTTTCCAAAACACAGATCCTTGGTACGGGCTGGGATCAAAAAAATAAAATCCCTGTTCCCCAAGTATTTGGATTTTAAAATTTTTACCTAGTTTGTATTAGCATTTTGGGCCAACTTCCACCCTTGCTTAGCTATAAGGGCCCTGTTCATTAAACTCATTTTCCTCAGACCAAGTCCTCCCATATCCTTACAACTGCAAACTTGATCCCAAGCTACTAAGGAAAACTTCTTTTTGTCCTGAGATCCGGACCAAAGAAAGGAGCGTTGAATCTGCTCTAATTTTCTAAGAACTATCCCTAGCACCTTGAACAGAGAAAGGAAATAAATAAGAATGCTTTGTAAAGTAGTTTTAACCAGAAGGGCCTTACCAGCTTGGCTCAAGAGTGCCCCTTTCCACCCCGCTAGCTTCCTCTGGACTCTCTCCACCACTGATTCCCACAAAGAAGCTTTGACTCCACCTTTGAAGAGCGACATTCCTAGGTAAACAGATGGAAGGGAATCAATCGCACACCCTAGGATTTCAATGATTTTTCTCTGCCTTCTAACTAGTGTGTTGAAAAAATAAATCTTACTTTTTTTGAAGCTAATCTTCTGCCCAACGACTTGCTCATAGTAAGAAAGAATGGCTTTAATCGCTCGAGCTTGTAGAATCGAAGCCAGGAAGGATAGCAACGTATCATCCACAAACTGACAGTGTGAAATTGGATCAAAATCACTTGCAGTGTTGATGCCTACTATAGAAGGTTCGGCTTTGATAGCTCTTCCCAAGGATTCTACCAACAGGATGAATAAATAAGGAGATAAGGGATCCCCTTGCCGGAGACCCCTACAACTACCAAAATAACCTGTCGGGGATCCATTAACAATGATAGAAAACTTCACTGATGAAATGCAAGCTTTAATCAAACTCAACCATTCTTGATTAAATCCAAATTTCTCCATAACTTTTAATAGAAATTCCTAGGAAACCCGATCATAGGCCTTATCCATGTCAAGTTTTAGAAGGGTACCTGGTCTGCCACTCTTATCCAGAGAGTGTATCAGTTCATGAATTTCAATGATGCCATCAAGAATTTGTCTTCCGACCACAAACCCACTTTGGGGTAAATCAATAATACCTGGAAGGTGGACTTTCAATCTATTTGCTAAAGTTTTTGTGAGAATTTTTAGTAGCGTGTTGCAGAGGCTGATGGGCCTAAAATCCTTGAATTCCTTAGCACCTTTCATCTTAGGAATAAGGACAAGGAAAGTAGAGTTGATGTCAAGTGGAATAAAATTCGATGCCTAGATTTCCTTCATGGCATTACAAATATCTTCTCCCAAAATGTGCCAAAACCTCTGGAAAAAATGGGTGGGAATCCATCCGGGCCTGGAGCTTTGAGGCCCCCATTGAGAACACCACCTCCCTAATTTCCTCATCACTGAATGGGGCACACAAAGCAGAGTTTATTTCTACCGAAACCAAAGCAGGTATATTTTGGAGAAGTCTCTCTTCCGCGAGTGGGTCCTTGTCTTCAATGACACACAAGAGATCTCTGAAATACCTAACTGCTTCATTCCTAATGTCCTCAATATCTGTGAATACCATCCCATTGGCACAATGAATTTCTCTAATCCTGTTATTGCTTCTATGCCTCAAGGTAGAGGTATGAAATTTTTTTGTGTTTCTATCTCCTTCCAGAGCCAGAGAGATCTGGATTTTTGTCGCCATAGCATTTCCTCCTCGACCAACGAGTTATGATATTTTGATAACAATTTATTTTCTCTAATTTGGTCCCTTTTCTCTACTTCCCTTGATGCTACATCAACTTTGAACTCCTTTAATTGCTCGGATATCTCATTTTTCCTTCAAAATATGTCTCCAAAGATAAATTTATTCCAAGTTTTAAGATTAGCCTTGACAAATCTTAACTTAGATTCCACTTGGGAAATCAAAGGACTGGAGAAAGTCCATAGTCACCAGGCTTTAATTCTGGCCTCCATATTCGAGTGTTGCAGCCACATCACCTCAAATCTGAATGGCCTAGGGAAATTTTTTTAATTTTGAACTTTTTCCAAGACTAATGGGTTGTGATCAGACCCGATTTTAGGCAAGGAGCAAAGGAGAGAATCACCAAAAAAGGGGAGACCTTCCTTCGAAACCAGAACTCTATCTAGTCTGATTTGAATGTTTTCGCTTCCCACTCGCTTGTTAGTCTAGGTAAATTTGGATCCTTTCAACTCTACGTCCATCAGCTCTTGGTTGTTCACAAAAGAAGTAAACTCTTCCATGCTTCTAGAATTTACATCAGAGCCCCCTTTCTTATCATAGGGATAGAGCGGAGCATTAAAATCCCTTGTAAGAACCCAGACATCATCCTTGAACAAGCCCCTCATGTTGTTCAATGAATCCCAGAGAATCACCCTATTCGGACCAATGTTAGGAGCATAAATGTTAGAGAAGATCCACTTAATATCCACATGTTTTCTTTTATAATGAAAAAGTTGATTGTTTGCAACATTTCTAGCACTTGAAAAAGTATCACAAAATATAGTATCATCAAAATGTTGGAAATGTCTAAGCTCAAGTAAAATTATAAATCCAAACTGCTTTCTTTGCTGCTTTATACTTCAAAAGAAGATGAAGGTGGTGTTGTTTATGTGGCGTTGTTTGCACTGTGTTGTTTCATGTAATGGAACCTGATTCAAGTTGAAACATATAACTACCAACAAATTTCATGTCATTAACATCATTGACCTAATATGAATCTGTATAACCCATTCGAGGCGTTGGAGACTCATAAACAAATGGCCATCACAATAAAATGTGTCTTGATTATCTTGCAACATTATTTTTGCAACAAACCACTAACTTTCTTTGGGGCTTTTGCATGAATTTGAACACTAGATTGACTACAAAGTAGATATCTAATTTAAAAAGGTGTCAAATATGATGGGAATGCTTTGATAGTTTGCATTATTGGGTTGAAGAAATTTATACACAATTGTCATGCCCAGTATACAATAACAAACTATAACAAACTTGTAACTACCCTTAATCACTAGTGGACTCATGGATCCTATGTTGAGTGGTTGCACTCAACTTACAATCACGCTAACTATGATGGTAATCCGCGTGAATGTGGTCGGCAAGGATACCACTTGCATTATCGGTGATGTGACCCGGGTTCAATCTCCATGACGGATGTGTATAAGAAGTATTACTCAAAAAAAAAAAAACTATGATGGTAATAATTCATAATAGAATAAACCAAATTGCTAACAAGTTACCTATACAAGGTGACAATCATCTTCATAGAAGAACAAACCATAGTAATTTTGATACCAAACTAAATTGAATAGAAGTAGAATTATATATTTCATTCTAAATTTTTTCAAAAGGTCCAATGCATAAATTGATTGTGAAACAAAAAATTCATCACGTAGTATACAAACTTGCAAATCAAAACTTAATAATTCAACTCATCCAAATTAGTCATCAAATGTAACTTTTAGATCAAATTTCAAAGTATTGATCAACTAAATATTAGGATCAACAAGTAAATCATCAACATAAATCACAACAAAAGTGATCTCACCTTGGTGTAGGCATGGATTGACATGTTTGTATATTGGATGAATGAATTTTTGAGCATATGAATATGTATGTGTGAATGTGTGTACACAAAGTGTTTGAACATAATTCATAGTCGGTTCCCTTGCAAGCAGGTGGGGTCTAAGGAGCTTACCCCCAAAATAAAGTTTTTTGTCTGGTTAGCCCTTCAAAATAAAATTCTTACTTTGGAAAATCTTAGGAAAAAGGGATGACCTTACCTAACTTTTGCTACCTTTGTGTAAATAATGAGGAGAGCACTCAACACCTCTTCTTGGAATACCCATTCTCTTGAAATCTTCAATTACCTTATTAGAACCGTGGGATTTTGTTGGGTGAACCCAAGGACCTTGAGTGACCTGTTTGAGCAATGGAGTCCACTCTTTTTATAGTAAAATATGTAGGATCCTTTGGAAATTTTGTCTCCCCCATTTCCTGTGGAGATTGTGGAAAGAGAGGAACAATAGGGCTTTTAGAAATTTCTCCAGGAATTATACCTTCGTAGGACTCAAAATTATTGAGATCCTCATTGAAAATTTCTCAAATTTTTTTATCTCAAAAACTATAGTTAATTTTGATGAAGCCATTTTAGCTGATAGATTGGGCCCAACCAAAGGAGAAAAAATGGATATCCAAGAAGGTCCAAGAAGACTACAAGCCAAATGGATACCTCCTCCCTTTGGATGGATAAAATTAATTTTTGATGGGGCTTCAAATGGGAACCCAGGGATGTCAGGGGTTGGAGGAGTTATTAGAAATAATAATGGTAAAATAATTATAGCTTTTGCTGAGAATCTTGGTATCCAATCCAGCCATTTTACCAAGGCTAGAGCCTTATTCCAAGGTTCAACCATTCTTGAATCTCTAGAGTATGAGAAGATAATCATTGAGGGGGACTCCTTAAACATAATCAATATTCTTCTTGACCTTTTCACTCCCAACTGGAATATAGAAAATATAATGGCTGAATTGAAAAGAATTCTCAAGACCTTTGAAAGTGTGCATGTAAACATATTTTTAGAGAAGGGAATATGGCCCCTGACTCTCTAGCCAATATAGGGGTTCAAAAAGAAAAATTGGCTATTTGGAAGGGAAATTTCCCCCAAAGCCTTAATATTGCATCGATGAAAGATAATGGTGCATCCAATGAAGGTCGCCAATTGTAACTTTCCTTGGGGCCCGAGTGTTCACTTCAATAGAAGAATATGACCCGCTTTTTTGGAGCATTAATTTTAATTAGCCTAGGTATCAATATCCTCTTTGCGGTATGGGATATTTCTGGATGAGTTTTGTAGGAGTCATTAAGTTTAGGAATCACGAGACCATTTTGAATTCTAATATTTTTGGTGGTAAAAGAATTATGGTGGTTTGTTGGCTTATGTGGCAAGGTCTTTGGTCTAATTTGGTGAGACCTACTTTCTAGATCAGCAATAAGTTTAAATGTTTAATGGACTTGTTGGATGGGCACAAGTGGATTGCTAGTCCTTGTTTGACGGGGTCTTTGGGTCCTCAAAGTGTTGTTTGTTTGAGCAAAGTCCTATTACCCAATCATACTTTCATGTGGCCTTCTTGTTGGAATCGATGTGGTAGAATTTTGAGCCCAATGATGTATTGTGGCATGAATCCAAATCCTTTTGATGTTAGTAAATTTAAAAGGGAATATATGCTCAAGTGGCAAGTTTTTTGGCCCAAGGGGATCCTGCTTTTCAAGTCAGCAACAATTCTGAGTGTTCAATTCACCTTTTGGATGTGCACAGGTGGATTGCTTACCTTAGTATGAGGAGATATTTGGATCCTCAAAGAATTACAAATTTAAATAAATGTTTATTACTCACACATGATTTCATGTGGTCTTCAAGTTGGAATAGATCTATTAGATTTCTGAATCTAATTGACTACATTGTCATGATTACTTGGGCCATGAGTAGATATTTGTACCTTTCCCCTCTAGTCTTGAGTTTTTATCCTTTGATTCCTGATTGTGATAGCCCTGAGATGAGGTGGCAAGTCATTAAGAGGTTTAGTGTCATCCATGAACATGTGAAGGATGACTCAGATCCACCTTACGATCCCCTTAATCTCACCTTGCCTTGGAATTATAATCCTCCCAACTTCCTCCCTAATTTTTTTATGTAGGTCAGATTTTCCCTTGCTTCTTATTGGTAGAGATACTTGCATGTCATATTACATTCTAATTTGTTGAGGTGGTAGATATATTTTCAGGACAAAGAGCATGTTTGGGATGTAGAATCATCATTATTCTGGGAAGGAGGAAACAAACAATTGATATGCAAACGACTTTGGGTTTATCTCATGCTCTTTCAATTTCTCTACAAGCCAATCCCCTCTGAAGCTCGAATTGTTTCAAAAACCATTGCTGGTGTAGTAGGAGAAATCTACAAAGCATGGTTGTTGAACCAAAGGGAGTGGAGCCAGTTACCCTATTCATGGATGATGAAGTGAGGCAAATTCTTGTGAAAGGGGGGTTGCTAAATTTCTTGAAGAAGTTCAATGGTTTTGACCCCAAGATTTCCATGCAAATTGCATTCACATGGGATGAAGGGAAATTCAGGGCGAAAGGGATGGACTTCACCATTTCCATTCCCCTTATTTTTAAGGTCTCGAGCCTCCCAATGGTTGACAAGTTTGTTAATAAGGAGAAACACTCCCTTACCAAAGAGCTTAAGCAATTCAAAGGCAAAGGTGAAAATCCAATGGAATGTCAAAATGGATATCTTCATCAATCTCTGAAGGCACCATGGGATAGGGTGGTGTTGGTGGTGATGCAATACTTCACGCTAGATAATCAAGACATAATTGTGCGAAGCTTCCACTTTGCCTTCTTAAATCACATATGCTAGAAAATAATGATGACTATTTTGATGTTTCTATTTAAATATCTATAAATAATGGTGTCACAGGTGCAAGTTGGCAACTACTCCAACTACTCCAACCCTTTCCATCAAGGACTTATGAAAGTGTTGTTTGAACATGTGGCCAAGCATGGGGATAAAGCAACTTTGAACAATCTAGGCTTGCTCAGGAATTAGCTAGAGGTGGACATAAAAGAAAATTCATCTAAGAAGTTAGAGAGTAAGGAGCCTAGAAATCCAGTCCTAACCTCCTTGGAGCACTCAACTGAGAAAATGAAGTTTCCTCAGAGGAGGATAAGGTAGAACTGTCAAAAGAGCTAGTGGTGAAGATTGAGAACCAATAGTCCCTCAAAGGAAAAAAGGAGTAAGAGTTTGGATGAGTCTACCCCAATTCTTCAAAATTTATCAAGAAAGAATGTTGGAACCCCTACTAGGAAAGAGAAAGAACATCTTAGAGCTTGGGACCCCCTTAAAACTCCAAAAAATGCAATGAAGACAATAGGTGATCTCCTCAAATCCTTGAGAAAATATGTTAAAATGACTACAATGTATGTTGAGCAAATCACATGGATGATGAGGTATTTCAATAATAACAACTCTAAGGAGGAATTGGAGTTGTCTGAAGTCAAAGTTGAATGAATGGGTTGGTTGGTTTCCTTTTCAATCTTAATGTTCTCCATGCTTTCTACTCTTTGTGGTCCCTTGGGCTAGGCCTTGTTTTTTGCTCCTTGTGGTCCTTTGGTTAGGTCTTGTTTTCTCTTTGGTTTGTTTTAAGTTTTGGTTATGCTTGGGCCTCCTTGCTTGTAAATATGTAAAGGTTTGAGGACCCTTTCAAAACCCCTTATTTTTCCATCTAATAATAATAAAAAATTATGTCACCATATTGTCTTAAAGGGCATATGATTGCCATATTGTGTTAAGTGACGAGTGTTTGTAATAATGTGCATTTGGAAAAGTGTTGTAATAATGTTAAGTAATGGAGTATTTTTAATGTGTTATGTAAAAAAGTTGTTCAAAGGTATTTGGGTAGTTGCCAAATGCCTATTGACCCTGTTATGTTTATAAGTACACATCTATGTGGGATATGTAGGAGGGGGAGGTATGTGTGTGCATGTTGCTTTTGTATGAAGTATATTGTTGGTAAATTGTTCATTGGAATATGACGTATTATAGATAATTATTGTGCAAGATATATGTTGTGTGTGCAATGTATCTATTTGTATTTGTAAGTTATTCCTATTATATATTTTGTTTATCTAAGTGGTAATGAAATTGTATTGTAGTGTGTTATAATTCATTTCTACATTTGGACTCTCTTCATATAAGATTTGGATCTTATTTGCATTTTTTAAATCTATGTTTTTTTTAAATAGAGTAAAAATTATAAATCTATGTTATTGAAAATATTTACCTAACTTTTCATTTCAAGTTCTTAACACTTGTTTAAGTCCACAAGATGATTTCTTTAACTCTCAAACAAAGTTAGAATTTTTTGATCTACAAAACCAACTGGTTAAACCATGTGTATCTCTTCAAAAAGATCTCCATTCAAGAAAGCATTCTTCAATTTTATTTTATGAATATGCCACTTAAGACTAGAAAAAAAACAATGATTCTAATGGTATTCATTTTGATAATACTTACAAAAGTTTTATAATAATTAATGCCTTTTAGTTAAAGACTACTAATCTAAATTTGAACTTTTCAACGGAACCATTTAATTTAAATTTTATTTTATAAATTCATTTGTCGCTAATAAATATTTTTCCTTTTGGAATGAGCCCAAGATCACATGTTTTGTTTTTCATAAATGCACCATATTCTAATTCCATGGCTTGTTCCATTCTTTTTTCCCTTTGACTTCCTCATATGAGACTAGATCATTAGTTTGTATCACCTTTGTCATATGTGCACTTTCATAACTTATTTTTCATGTTCATAAATATCTCTAATGCTTCATTTTCTTTATCTCAAAGTATTGTTGTTATTGTCAACACTTTGTTCTTCATATACCGAAGCGGGTTTACCACTATCATAACTAAAGTTGTTTTCAACATCATGATATCCTATTAAACTTGTAGGAGTAGATTGCACATCATCTTTGATATAAAAATAACAATGGTTCTTTCAAATATTTCTAAAGTCATGGAATCATTGATCAATTGAAAGAGAGGATGTGAAGCTATGAGTTTTGAATGTTTATCAAAATTTACATCTATTATGAAAAATACTTTTTTGGTTACTAATATTACAATTTATAGGCCTTTTATTCTTCATTACATCCCTCAAAAAATTAAATATGGTGTTTGGGCTCTAACCTTTCTCTTTTCATCTAATGTGTGCCCAATAAATGCATCCAAAGACACTAAAATAACCAATTGTGGCTTCCTAGAAATCCAGGATTTCTTTGAGGGTCACAATTTTAAAGGATTTAGTGGGAATTCTATTAATTATAGTGTTAAGCAAGAAGTATCTAAGCCCCAAATTCTATTGTGTAAAATTTTGTAATGTAATACTCATTGATACATCAAAAGAATCCAAGTAGTATTGAGGAAGTTATGACAATATGAAGACAACTGTCCCAAAATAGGGCATTGTTAGGGCAAAATTTTCTATAAAAATATCTTATCTTTCAATATTCATATCTTTATGAAGGGTTGCCTGATTTAGATGAGTCTTCGAACAATTTATGTGGAATTTGAAGAGATTTAAAATAAGTGGTCATATAAAGGAATCCAAAAAATATTGAGGGAGATATGACCCTATGTAGTCAGCCATCCGAAACAAGCACAATGACGATTTTTCAAGTTGCAGGAAACAAAATTGCAAAATTCTATCAACCAAAGTTTAGATGATGGAAGAAGCAATGGAGGCTAGGGAATTCGTGAGGTGAGAAAATCTATCTAGGCATGGAATTTTGCATCTAAGTTTCAACTAACTTTAATTTTTTCCTTCACTATTTTAAAAGTTTACATTCATATTATTACAGGTTTATTTTCAAATAATATAATTGCTATAGGTTTTACAGGTAAATTTTAGTAGATGTTGAGATATAGTTTCCTTGACATGGATTGATTTAAAACTAAATCATTAGAATCATCCCTAGTAGTAGAGGTTAGCGAGGACACCATAGAGTAATGATCCTTGTTGCTCAAAGGTAAGACAATTATTAGTAAATTTAATGGGTCCTAGCTAGGGGCTTCGAATTTGTGAAAATGGATTAACATGAGATGGAAGTCTCTAGGAGTTATTTTATCATTTCTTCTCAAAGGTTTGATCCTATCCATTTTTTTTTCCAAGGAGGAAAGAGATAGAATCCTAAAACAAGGTTCTTGGTTTATGGGAAGAGCAAGACTCTTCCTTACCCATTGGTATAAAGGCTTTGCACCTAAAAACATAAATCTATCCCTAGTACTAGTTTGGGTTAGGATGTATGGGTTTCCCATTGAATTATGAGAAATTGATACCTTCAAGGCAATAGTAAACACTCTCAAAGAATTCCTTGAGATTTCAAAAACTACAAAAGATGGATTCTTGGCTATTTATGCTTAGATATTGGTCATGATTGACATCAATAAACTTTTACCAAAATTAATAATTATTAAGTATGGGGGTAAGTTGTGGACCTAAGCCTTTGATTATGAAAACATATCTTTTAGTTGTACAAGATGTCATTAGGTGGGTTATATTGAAAGATTATTCCCTAAGAAGAGTTCAAGAAAAACATATGTAGAAAACCACAAGAGATACTTACAAATAGATATGGATGATGATGGTTTTCAACTTCCAAAAAATAGGTCTAGATAGATCAAAGTAAATAAAAAATGGATACTAGTAAGGATATTGGAAGAAATACCAATTCTTTTGAGGCTTTAGCCTATGAAGAAAAAGTAGATCATATTTTGTAGGGTATGGTACAACAGGATCATAATATTATCAAGGAACCGTCTACTTAGTATGATATTGATTTAAGGGTGGACATTCTTGTTGAACCTAAGGAATTCGCCTCATTAGATTTTGAATACTCTCTTGAAGTACCATGCACCATTTAGGAGAAGGAAAATGGTATAGAAAATGCAATGTTAGATGTTAATACCTATATCATTAACATAAAAATACTAGAACATAAGCAAGATAAGTCAAAAGTTTCCTTAGCAAAACCAAGAGAGGATAAATCTAATGAAAAGTAAAGTTATGAAAGAATATTGAGGAATAGAATAATAAGACCTACTCCCAATTCTAGTAAGGCAAAAAGAGGAAACCTTCAAATTATCAAGTGAGAGCCAGGGAATCAAGAGTAAACATAGAGAAAGGAACACAATCTAAGCTGGTTGAAATTACAACAATATGATATTGGTAATTTGTAGGCATGGTCAACAACCCCTAATAAGATATGATTACCATATTATAGAATGTGAGGGGTGCTAATGCTCCATCAAAGTAGAGGTGTATCAAGTACCTCTTCTTAAGCAATAAGACTAGTATTCTTTATATCTAGTAAACTAAAATGACAAAGGAAAGATGAAGGAACTTGTGCTAAAATTAATACCTTGACAAGGGTTGGTTTAGATCACTAGACAATAAGAGTTAAAATGGTAGTCAGTGAATTAAAAAATGACATATTTTAAATATGATCAGATGTGGGAAGACCATTCTAAATTCATTGATATGATAGCACAAATGTGACATTCTTTAGGAAAAAATGAGCTATATACATTTCCAAAACAAATTAAATCAATGACATATAGATTCAAATAATGGGATAAGAACACTTTAAAAAAAATATTTGATAAGGAAGAAGAACTAAAAGAGAAACTTTCAAAATTTAAAAAAATTGAGAATAATAATTCAAGCTTAGAGGAAAGAGAGTTGCTTAGTGAATATCATAATATTTTAAGTAATGCAGACAAATTTGGGGGATTAAAATTGAGACAGGCTTGGTTAAAAAAGAGAGATAAAAATGTAAAGTTTTTTTATAGGATGATTGACAATAGTATACAGATCAACATCTAGAATTAGTAGAAGGGGGTTGGATTGAAGACCAGAGAAAATAAAAAATGAGGCAAGGATTTTTTACCTAAATATTCTAAGATTGGAAGAAATTAAAGTTCTTAATGATAAACTACTACAAGAAGTACCTAAGTTATAACAAATGAAGGCAATATCAAATTGATGGAGCCTATTACTCTGGAGGACATTTATTTAGCTATTTTCTCTTTTTATAAGGATAAATACCTAGGTTTGGATAGGATCTCAACAATATCCTATCAACATAGTTGGGAAATAGTAAATGATTTCTTATTGGTGGTAGTGGAATAGTCTAAGATAAAATAAGGCATACCTTATAAATTAAATAAATAAAATCTTACCCTAGTTCCAAAAATGAATCTCCAAAGTAATATGGCATATAAGATAATCTCCAAAGTGAAGAAAAATCCATTAAGACCACTATTAGATAAATTATTTCAAAAGATCAAGAAGGATTTGTAAAAGGGAGATAAATTCTAGATGGGATCATAGTATCTCATGATGTAATGCATTCAAAAAATTTAAGAAAAGAGAGCAACAATCTTAAAACTTGATATAAATAAAGCCTGTAATAGAGTTAAATGGGATTTTCTTTTTTGTAGTATTTGAAAAGTTTGGATTTGGGAAGAAGTTGGTCAGATTGATTAAAGCTTGTGTCTCTATAGTATCATATTTAGTTTTGGTTAATGGGAATAATTTAAATCCAAGAAGGGTCTTAGACAAGGATATCCTCTATCACCATATCTATTCATTATTATGGCAGAGGTATTGGAAAGGAATTTGAATAAGGCATAAAACATAGGGTACATTTTTCCAAAAAATGAATCTTCTTTCAGGAGCCATATCTTTGCATAAAATAGTCTAATTTAGATGTTTCTTGTGCCATTTTGTGCGAAATATAAAAATATTTGAAATGAGTGGCTATTCAAAAGAATCCAAGTAATATTGAGGGAGATATGACCATGTGAAGACAATCATTCAAAACTAGGGCAACATCAAGGAAAATGTTTCTTAAAAAACTTCTCATCTTTTAGGAGTCATTTCTTTGTGAAGGGTTGTCTGATTAGATGATTGTTAGATCAACTTGTGCTGAAATTGAAGAGCTTAAAATGAGTGGTCATATGAAGGAATAAAAGCAATATTGAGGGAGATAGACCCCATGAAATCAGTGATTTGGAATAAGGGAAATGAATAATATTCAAGTCGTCAAAAATGAAATTGCATATATTTGTCAAATAGGGTTTTGATGATGGGAGGAGTAATAAAGGGCTAGGACATCAATGGGGTAAGACATTCTATCTGGATGATTTTTTAGCTTATTTTCTTTTTCTCCTTCCTTATATTAAAAGTTTTACATGCAAATTAGTATAGTTTTATTTTCAAAGAATATATATATTTTTGATTGGTTGAAAGGAGTTTTGAAAGGGTCCCTAAACCTTTAATAACTAAAAAAATCCTAAAAAAGAAGATTGCAGGAGAACAAAATAAAAAATACAAAGAAAGGAGCAGCCAAGATCCAACTACAAAATGAGGATTCTAAGAATATAAAAAATAAAGGGATCAAACAACGGGAAAGCCAAAAAATTGGGGGGAGTGAGGGAGGGATATCCTCTCAAAATCATTCTTAGCCGTCATATACTACTGGCTCATCCATCATATTGTTGGGACCATAATCACTGTACTTCTTATAGTCCTCAAAGAGGTGGGCAACTTCCTTTGCATAAGTGATAGTCATCTTGCCAACCTTGTGTAGAGAGCCGATGAGGTTGGTCAGAGATTAGAGGTGACCCTTTTGGATTAGAAATAGGACTACAAGCCTCCTCAAGAAGGATCTCAAAGTTGAAGGGACGCTATGCCACATGACCTCCTTTAGGGAAAGATTGTAGAAGAGCTGAACTATCACATTTATCAGACGAAGGGACCCATGAGTCATTAGAATTATGCTACGAAGTGACATGTATGAGAGAGTTGCTCCTTTTCTTTGCTTGAAATTTTAGACATTTGGACCTTCAAAGAATATAATTTTTTTTTGAAAAACTTGTATTAAAACAAAAGGCAATTACACAAGGGAGAAAACTCATCCCAACCAACAACAGAGAACTAGACAACAAGCAGAGAGCACAAAGGCAACGCTAACCCCCACAGAGCACAGAAGACAACAAGGCACGAAAACGCGACATGTCGCGAAATCGCGACATGTCACAAAATCACGGCAATCAACCCCGTCGCGGCCGCAGCAGCGCCATCAGTCACCAAAACACGACATGTCGCGATGTCGCAACATGTCGCGATGTCGCAACATGTCACGATGTCGCAACATGCAAAGCCCTCTGCGTTCGATCACCAAAAAAGTCACGAAATCGCGACAGTAACTCCCTCCGACGGTCTATCATCCCAGGCGTCGCGAAATCATGACAAGAACTCCAGGAAGCATCAAATCTCCATAAGGGTCACGAAATCGTGACAGAATTTCTCCGAAGCGCCCAGCCAGCAAAAGTGTCGCGATATCGCGACATATTCTCATCTTGACTCCCAATCCGCAAAAGTGTCGCGATATCGCGACAATTTTTACCAAAGCCATGAATGTGCCAAAAGTGTCGCAAAATCGCGACGAATTTTCCTTTCAGTTCCCAATCTTCAAAACTGTCGCGATATCGCGACAAGTTATCCTCATTGCAACTTGTCTTCAAAATTGTCGCAATATCGCGACAATTAATCCAGATGACGCCAGTGTGCCCCAACTGTCGCGATATCGCGACAGTTTTACCATGCAGCTTCCAATCGACAAAAATGTCGCGATATCACGACGAAATGTGCCCTTTGCTCAAGTTTACCAAAAATGTCACGATATCGCGATGATAATCCTCCTTATCATCCCTGCACCAAAAACGTCACGATTTCACGACATGTCGCGATTTCGCGACATGTTCCTTTCTAAGGCTGAGAAGGCAAAACCTGTCGCGATATCGCGACAACTTCCAACAAGAGGCCACGACACCGCTACATGTCGCAATATCACGACAAAAACCTTCCTTAGCAGCAAAAACTTTGCACATTATCATAGGTAGCATTCAAGGCCTTGCCGAATCCCAGCATCCTCCACAGGCATATCACTATGCATCTGCACTCCAACTTCCTTCTCAGCACCTATCTTAGCAAGGAAATCGGTCACCTTGTTGAAATCCCTACTCACATAGATGGGAACCACATCATCTAATTCTTTTCAGAGATCCTTTATCTGAGAGACAAGACTCCGCAACCTCCAGGCTTGTAAATCAAAGTTCCTCATGCAATCAAGAGCGCCCACCAGAATTTGGGAGTTGGACTCAAGAATTATCTTTCTATGGCCCTACTTGACAGCCCAGATAGAAGCAAATTTAACAGCCAAGGCCTTCGCTTCATTGTTTGTGGCATGACCCAGACCGTCCAGTTCCCAGTAAAGCACGAACCCACCATGATCACGACACACAACTCCAGTACCAGCACTACCCGGATTTCCTTTTGCAGCTCCATCAGTATTGATTTTGATCCAGCCTACTGGGGGGGGTGCCATCTATCATGAGGTTGTCTTTCAAGAGCAACAAATCCATCAACCAGTGGCATAGAAACAGACTGATGTTCCTCCTCAATGTAGATGGCAACTGTTTCCACCACTTTGCTCCATATAACCTGCCATATTCCATCAAGTGAAGAGAATGTTTCACGAAAAATGCGGGCATTTCTCTCCAGCCACACCTGCCACCAAATAAAAAGAAAGCCCAACTCCCAGCCAATTCGGAGAGCTTTGGATTTAAATCGGCCTCTCTTCGATCGGTTCCAAATATTGGTCCGAGTCACCTCACTGTTGGCTTGAATTTTGAAGTGGTAAAACCAGCGCATCCAAATCTTCCGTGTGAAGGGGCATTCAAACATCAAATGATCAGCAATTTCCTCATGCTTGCGAAATAAAACACACTGAGAAGGACCGATGATGCCTCTGTGTATAAGATTGTCAAAGGTGAGAATTCCATTGTGCATAAGTTGCCAGGCAAAAAAATTCACCTTCGGCCAACCCTTGGGGTGCCATATCTTCTTCCAAACATGGATCGGGAAAGAGTGTGGGAGGGGCTCTGGAAGAATCTGGTTAAATCCCACCTTCACAGTGTAAACCCCAAGGTTCCCAAAGCCCCAGGCAAGTTCATCCTCTTCATCCCGCCCAGTAAGAAACCTAGCTTTCAAATTTTTTTCTAAGATTGGTGCCAGCTCCGGTGGGATTGGAATTGGCCACTCTTCCAACCTCTTGAACTTTTTGAACTTGTACTCCCTAATGTGGCTGGTATTGAAATAATTCTCAATATGAATCCAGCCCTTGTCTTCTATGGCTGATTTAATGGGTTGCAATTCTAGAAACACAGCAATGATGGGAGGGTGCTGGTCCCAGGAGTCAGTCCAGAAACGGGCCTTCTCCCCTCTCCCAACTTTCCAAAACAATTGATCTTTGATAACTTGAGCTCCCAGCTTGAGAGCCTGCCATACTAAGGAACCATTACCCTCCAAAGGGAGACGTCCTAGATCATTGGGATGAGCATGTCCTAGGTATTTGCTGGAAAGAATTCTGCTAAAGAGGGATGTTGGCTGGGAAATCCACCTCCAGTACAATTTACCAGCCAAAGCTTGATTATTAAGCTTGGAGCTTCTCAGTCCCAGCCCTCCTTTATCCTTGGGCTGGGTGACCTTATCTCATCCAACCAAGGCCCATTTCTTCTTCCCTTTTGCACCCGCCCATAAAAAGCTTCTGGCCATTTTGTCAAGCTCTTTCCATATAGAATGTGGGGCAGCCAGGATGGAGAATTTATATATTGGCATTGCCTGAATAACAGATTGTAAGTAAGTTAGTCGGCCTCCATAGCTTAACCATTTATGAGACCAATGATTCATTTTCTCTTTGATGCCATCCAAAAGATCCTTCCAGATATCAACTTTCAATTTTTTGAAATGCATTGGAACCCCCAAGTAAACAACAGGTAGAGAAGTCCTAGTAAATCCCAGGATCTCGGTAACTCTTTCCTGTAACCTTCGGTCAAGATTGAAGAAGACCACTTTGGATTTTTTATCATTAATGACTTGATTTGAGGCCCGAAGGTAGATGTTTAAAGTATCTCTAATTCCTCTTGCTTCCCTGAGGCTGGCCACTCCAACCAATCCTGTGTCATCCACAAACTGTAAGTGGGTCAAAAATTTTGTCCCCACTTTAATACCTGTTATCACACCTAGCTATCGTCTTCTCAGAAAGAGTCTGCCTAATCCTTCTGCTAAGATGAGAAAGAGGTAAGGAGAGCAAGGGTCCCCTTGACGAAGACCCCGAGAGGCTCCAAAAGGAGTCGATGGGAGCCCATTGATTAAAACAGAGAAAGAAGGAGTGGAGATACAGCTCATGACCCGATCAATCCGAGTCCCGAGAGAAGCCAAAGGCTACCATCATCTTTGCCGGAAGCCCCACTCCACCCGGTCATAAGCCTTAGACATATCCAACTTTATGAACATTCCTTTGTTGCCTGAATATTGCATTGTATGGATTGCCTCCTGAGAAAGGACCACTTCATCCAAGATCTGTCTTCCTTCAACAAAACCCCCTTGCTCAGAGGAAATTATTTTATGGAGAAGAGGTTTTAGCTGTTCAGCCATAATCTTCGTGACTATTTTATAAATAACATTGCATAAGGCAATCGGCCTGAAATCAAAGAGAAGAACCCCCCCCTCCCCTTTTGGAATTAAAGTGATGAAGGTGTTATTGAGAGCCTTAAGCATTCTTTTATTAGTTTTGGACTCCTCTGCGATAGCCAGAACATCTTTCTCCAGAGTATCCCAGAAGGCCTGAAAGAATTCTATAAGAAAGCCATCTGGACCTGGCGATTTTCCCATGCTCATCCCAAAGACCACTTTCTTTAGTTCATCACTGTCAATGGGTCTAAGGAGAGTCTGGTTCTCTTCGTGAGAGATAATAGAAGGTATGACATTAATAACTTCATTTTGGGCTTCCACATCTTGTTCCCTACTTTCCTTAAAAAGGTTTGAGAAATAATCCATTGAGTGGAAATGCATTCCAGGGAGAGTATCAAAGGAGTGTCCATTCTCATCGTGAAGGACTTCCATGTTATGCATTTGTCTCCTTGCACAGGCTGAGCGGTGGAAAAATTTTGTATTTCTATCACCTTCTAGTAACCAAGTGATTCTTGCTCTCTGTTTCCAATAAATTTCCTCTTGATTATCAATGTCCTCAACCGCTTTGTGCAGAGCATCATCCTCAGCTTTAAGGTGCTCAGTAATGGTACCTTCCCTGAAGTGTTTTTGCACCTCCTCCCATCTAGCCATCAAGGGGGCCCTTTAAAGCTGGAAGTCCGACTTATTGTTTTGTCTCCACTGTTTCAATTTACACTTGACAAAATGGAGCTGTTTATGGAATTTGAACTTTGCAGTCCCCAAGGGTAGGCGGCCTTCTTCCCACCACTGTGGAATTTTCCTTCGGAGATCCTCCTTTTGCAACCAAAAATTTTCAAATTTGAATGGCTTATGGTGTTGACCTGTCATCGACCCTCCCTCCAAAAAAAGGGGATAGTGGTCTGAGACTAGACCTTCCAAAATCTGGAACTTACGATTCCATTTAGTAAATGCCTCTTCAGAAACCAAAAACTAGTCTAACTTAACCTTCTTGCTGTGTGGCTCTCTCCTCTTGTTTGTCCAAGTAAAGTAGGTTCCAGGGCCTTTGATATCAACCAGATTAAAGTCCTGGATTTGGGCAATCAAGAACCGGTCCCCAGGATCCAAAACTGGGGCACCACCTTCCTGATCCCTAACAGACAATTTGGCATTAAAATCCCTAGCTATGATCCAGTCAAAAACTTCCCGGGATGACCTCATGTTGTGTATAGCTTGCCATTGGAGCCACTGGCCATCAAAGCATTGAGCCCCATAGAAGTTTGTAATAAGAACATGTTCAGCTGTTGCATTGTTTCTAAACAGAGAAGTGAGAACACCCCTCCAAGCTATGTGTTCTAAAGCTGTCCAAACTTGCGGGTTCCAGAGAGTAACAATCCCCCCCGAGGCACCCTGAGCAGCCAAATCCATATAATCAGCACCCCGCCATATTCTGTTAGCAGTCTTGCACATAAGATCTACAGACATTTTTGTCTCCTGGATGAGCAAAAAGTCTGTTTTACATTTTCCTAAAAGTCCTTGAACAACAGATTTATGGGTTCTACTGTTTAAACCCCTAACATTCCAGGATTGAATAATCATTGAGGACCTTGTGAGCAATAAGACTCAATTGGCCTCATCGATCCTCCATTGATCAGCCTTGTCTCCTTGTACTGCTAGTAGATCCTTATTGGATTTTCTGCCTGCTCCTTGGGAATTACTGTTTTTAGACCTCTTCTCCACCTGGGTAATCCCTAGAACCGGACTTTCCCTGTTCTTTTCAGAGATTCCCATAATGACGTCCTTAATAACTGACTGTGCTGGGGAGTGGATTACCAGTGTCCCTGAGTTCTCTGGCTGCCTTGTCCCAGAGGGTTCCATTACCTGTTCTAAGACCGGAGTATAAGAAGGGGAAGCCTGAGAGTGAATGTTAATATCCTCAACATTCCCATCCACTCCTTCCATAACTTGGTCCTTTTGATCTACTAGGGATTTAAAGATTTCATACCGATTGGTTGGTTTAAGTTGTGCCTGCTCCTTGGAATTTTTATTTTTATTTCTCCTTCGCTTCGGTTGTTCAAAACCATCTTTCTGGAGATCAAAATCCTGAGGAATACTAGATGGATCTTGGACAGGGGTAAACTTGCATTCTCTGGGGCGATTTGGATTTCCAAGCGGCGCCTCCACTTTTGTGCTCAGAATATTTGGGCAGAACCTCGCCAGATGGCCGTGCTTATGGCAGATTTTGCCTCTAAAAGGTAGTGCCTCATAATCTAACTGTTGTATCCAGGAGAGCCCTGTCAACTCAAGTTCCACCTCGGCTAGTAGAGGCTGGATAATGTCCATTTCAACACAGATCCTAGCAAAGACAGCTGTGTTTCCCTCTATAGTGTCTCTGGAGACTCCTATAAATCTGCCTAATGAATTACCAATCATTTCTAAAACCTGCTCACCCCAAAACTCCATTGGGAGAGCATACAGTCGGATCCAGACCGGGACTACCGTGGGTTCGATACGAGGGTCAAAACCCACTCTCCAAGGTTGAACAAATAACCCAGTCGGGCCATGGTTCCTCTTCTCTGATTCAAATGCTCTGTTTCTATCTGCTAAAGAAGAGAAACTAATAATGAAATATCCATTACTAGTAGGCCGTAGGGAGTACTCACCTAGTGGCTCCCAATTTTGTCTAACCCAGGTGTGTAGAAAGTTCAGAGTGGGACAGATACCCATGAATTTGCAAATCAGGTCGTGATGAGCATGATATGAGATTGTGTCTTCGACCAGTTTCGGTTCTATAATAATATTTGGCCTGGAAGTTGATTTCGAAAGGCAACCGTTAACTCGATGTGTGGAAGCACCCTTGCCAGCGTTCTTGAGTAACGTCTGAAAAGCAGTCCTCTACGCTTCACCAGTGGAGGGCGAGGGGTTTTCTTTCAGCATCTCAGCGTATGAACTCTTTTTTCTAGCAGGAGAGACTGGAGAAGACCCCATCGGGCCCTCCCAGAATAGCTTACAAGTCTTCAGAGTAGTACAACAACAAACAAACAAAGGCTCTGGGAAGATCTGTCGGGCCAAAGGCCCACGAGCAGTGCCCGACGTCGGTTCAGAAGGTTTCCCGCCAAATCGCCAGAGCGCGAAAAAACTTGTTCATGAGCATCCGCCCCTTCAAAGAATATAATTACTATAGGATATACTAGTAATTTTTAGTATATTTTGAGTTATAATTTCCTTCGCATGGATTGATTTACAAATAAATATTTATAATCATCCCTAGTTGTAGAGGATAGTGAGGACCTTATAGGTGGTAAACCTACCTCTCAGAAAAAGAAGAAATAGAAGTGTATAAATTGTAAATTTTGACAAGTTTTGTGCAATTTTGATAAAGTGTTGAAAAATAAAATGTAAATAAAATTTTGTGTAATGAATGTGAAATGCAAATTAGGTTCAAATGAAATTAGAAAAAATGTAAATGAAATGCGATTTGATAAAAATCAAATTAGACTTTAGAAAAAATAAAATCAACCTGTAGGATGACAGTTACGGGATGTCAGTTGTGAATAGTGCACTATCTCAGGAACCACTTAGGAATGACATGGACAAGCATTATAAGGCCCCCAATTTAGTTTTTGTGGGTCATAATTCATGGGTGTGTGAGAGTTGGCAATTTTGGGTGTGTTGATGTTGTCATTGATGTCAAGAAGTGGAAGGGTTTTTTGTGAAAACCAAGGCAGAAAAAATAAAAGGTTTTATTTAAAACCATGGGCAACAGATTTGAAATGGGTTTTTCTTAAAACCCAAGTTGGCTCTTCGTTTCGTTGAAAAAGGTGCCCCGATGATGAAGATATTTAATTTTAAATATTTAGTTTAAATTTTATTTTTAAAATTTAAATTAATATTTTAAAATTAAATTAAAGTTTTTGTCGACGTGTTTGATAATGCATCGAAGTACTTATAAAAGGTGGCAATGGAATTCATTTTAGTGAGGATGTTCTTGATATGAATCCTTGTGCAATTTCGATTTAGTCGGAGCCCCTGCGCTAACGAAGAATGATGCTCGGGAGTAGCGCCAAAGAGGAGGGCTCGCGGTGAAGATTCAAATGATGCTCGAAGATCAAGATCTGAGTAATGAAAGTGCAACATTTGATTTTAGAGACACGCCTTGCGAAATGGTTCGGTTGAGTTCTCATTCTTCGAGTGGCGAAGATCAATAGTGCTCAAACTATCGGATCATCGAATACCTTCGGCGTGCGCACCGTGTGGAAAAGGCAAAACTTGAAGCATCGAAGGGATATATTTGTGAAAGAAGCGATTCTAATATCTTTGATGTGCACACCCTATGGAGGAGGTAGAACTTAAGGCAGCGAAGGGATATATTTGTGAAGCAAGCAATTTGAACATCTTCGACATGCGCACCAGAGACGTCACAACGGCGAAAAGGAATATGGTGGTAAGATTATTGATGTTGTAATGTTTTTGATTTTCTTTGAGTGTCCTCGATAGGAAAGGAGAGATAGAACACAGACAGTTCTTCATCTAAGGAGCACGAGAGCATTCAAGATATAGCAAGGACGCGCGCAGCAGTAGATGGTAGAGAGAAGAGTTTGAGGCAGATTCTCGATGAAGTTTAGGCAAGATCACATTGCAGAAGGGCGTGGAGCAACGAAGTATGGAGAACACAAAATTATCAGCTGTGATTGGTTAGACGTAGCGACAGCAGAGCTTAACAAAGGCAACAATTCCAGTGGTGGATTAGAACACGATGATTGGTTAGATGTAGCGGCAGCAGAGCTTAACAGAGGCAACATTTCTAGCCTTCTCAGTGGTGGATTAGAACTCGACGATTGGTTAGATGCAGCGGCAGCAGAGCTAAGGATTGTAAATAGATGGGCAAAAGTTCGATTCTCTGCGTATAATTTTGAAGTACATGACAAAAGAGTTCATAGTGTTGGACTTGAAAAATATAAGGTATTATCAAATATTTTATTTTGTATGATTACAAGTTGAGCGTTGTACGAAAGTTGGTTTGAAGTATTAACTTGTGAGGTGTGGAAGATATAAAAGTGTTTATTTTAAATTAAAGCTTGAGGAGATATAAGGGGGGAAAAATAAAGTGTATAACGCCTTATCATAAAGTTTGGAAAGTAATAAGGGTATTACTTTATTATAAGGTTTTGGGAGTTGCAATGTTGTGATTTATTTTTATGGTACAAGTGGTTTTAGGAGAGATAAGGAAGTTGTGCAGGTAAAAGCTTTGGTAATGATTATTGAAAAGTGGAGTAATGTTGATTATTTTGTGATCTACTAACCCTTGTGAAGATTGGCAAAAGAATTTTGTGATGGTGGCAGATTTCCAAAGGGGTTCCTTCACTACAATAAGGTATGGGCACATTCTTCTTATAAGTTTGATTGGTGTATGTTTTTCTGAAATAATATTGGAGTGAAAAGGTATACAACAAAGGTTTCCTTTGGTTGGGTGTAAATCCTATTTTATGGTTTGGTGAAGACTACTTATGCATTGTTAACATTGATGAGAGTTTTGGTGAATGCATATTTCTGATTTGGGGTAGTGGAAGCATTGTGCACTAGGGTTTATGTTTGTAAGTCTTGTTACTGGCATTGAGCTGATGAAACCCTTAGATGGCTGTTTTGTTCAAATATATTTGGATGGAAAAGGATTTCTACTTGTTTCCTTTTCTAGTGATGATTGGTTGAATGCTTCAAGGTTGATGTTGCATTGAATTTTGTTGGTTAAACCTTGTCTATGAGCATTGTTGTTGAAAGCCAAAATTGGTTGAGAAAAGATATTGGTTTTGGAAAGAACATGAGTATCATTATTATATGAGATATTGTATGATTGGCAATTGTTGGGTTGTGTTTCATGTTCTTGATAAAAGCATACTACATCTATATTATTCTTTTGATATTTGAAATTGAGTTGAGATTGAGAGTGGGAGTTAAGTATAGAACATATTGAGTCTCTAACAATTCTCTTTATGCTTCTATGAGGTTGATGAATCATATTGAGTCTCTAAAAATTCTCTCTATGCTTCTATGAGGTGGATGAATCACATTGGGTCTCTAACCATTCTCTTTGTGGGTTCATGTCAAGCAAGTGTTTCTTGTTGATCTTGTGAGTAGGTTTTGGACAGGTTCCATTGGAGAACTTGTGAATCTGAGTTTGATAGTTCTATCAGAGAACTTGAGGACAGAGGTGCATTGGTTCTATCAGAGAACTTGAGGACAGAGGTGCATTGGTTATATAAGTAGAACCCAAGGACATTTGTGCTATACTGAAGGACTGTGTTTAATGCAAATTCAAGGACTAGCTTTAAGGTGATAGAATTGAGGATAGAAGTCTCCAGCCATAGCAGGGAAGACAGGTGTCTTCTGTAGATAGAGTTTCATTTGCTAAGGGCAGCGGAGGCAGAGGTCTTCTAGAGGATCACCAGCTAGAGCAGAGCTAGGAGATTGGTGTCTCCTGTGGGTCGATGCCCACAAACTTGAGCTAGGGAATTGGTGTCTCCTGTGGGTCGGTGCCCACGAACTTGAGATTATGGGATTGGTGTCTCCTTTGGGTTGGTGCCCATAAAAATTGTAATTGGGAAGGTTTCCCAAAGAACATTGAGATAACTTTTAGAGAAATTTTTTGTGGATGTAGCCCAGGCTTTCTGGGTGAACCACGTTAAAATTTGTGTCTCTTTGTGGATGATCTTGTGCATTGTTTTGATTTTGCTTTG
Source organism: Wollemia nobilis (assembly GCA_028583015.1). Taxonomy (NCBI): domain Eukaryota; kingdom Viridiplantae; phylum Streptophyta; class Pinopsida; order Araucariales; family Araucariaceae; genus Wollemia; species Wollemia nobilis. Next base: position 5,436,835 of record JAQPPZ010001422.1, read on the forward strand.
GATATATTGATTTACTATTTTGAAGTATAAAGGAAAAGTAAAAAGAGGTCTTATACTGTTCACCCCCCCCTCTTAGTATAAGCTTGTGTTCAACAATTGGTATCAGAGCAAGGTTCCTTCGAAAAGTTTGACAGCTTGAAGGAAGATCTTACAAGAACACAAATGGCAAGGAAAGGCAAAAGCAAAACCATAAGACACAAGAAGAAGAAATCTCACGGGGTCATGAAAGAAAATGAAGATGATCTCAATATTGCTGCTTTGGGAATGGAAATAGATTCAAGAGATGAATCAAACAGTGGAGAACAAGCCAGATTAATAAAGTTTTGCACCAGATGTGGGAAGACCGGTCACTTTGTAGCTGATTGCTCACAAGGTAGAGAATGTTTTGTTTGTGGTCAACTCGGTCATAATGAACGTCAGTGCCATGGGTTTAGTAGCAGTGAAGATGAAGATGATCTGTTCAAAATTGGTAAAGAAACAGATTCAGAACAAGAGTGTGATGAAGAAGGAAGTGATGCAGAAGAAAATTGGGAACAAAAATTGATTTCAGATTTGAGTAAAAAGGTTGAGGATGCAGAAGATATAATCACCAGCTTGAAAGTTCAAGCAAAATATTACAAGAAAAATTTTGAAGATCTCGAAATACAATCATCCAAGAAAATAGAGTATTACAGCAAGCTAGAAAAAGAAATTGACGGTTTAAGAATGCAGACAGAAGAAATGAGTAATAAAGTTGGTATATACAGCATAGAAGAATCTAACAAAGTTGTTAGCAATCTAAAGCTAAAAATAGAAGAGTTCAAAAAGAGTGAAGAATCTCTCAGGTATCAGATCAATGAGAAAGAGACTGTTTGCTGCAAACAAAAAGAAGAGATTGTTTCATTGAAGAAACAAATAGAAGAGGCCAATACATCCCTTAAAATCAAAGATGAGAACAGTAATCAAGAAAAGAAGAGCGTCTACCTTGACAAAGCAAGTAAGTGTTCTAGTAGTGATAGTGAAAGTTCTTCAGGTGATTATTAAAATGAGATATTATTCATATCAGAAAAGGAGGAAGAATCGAAATGTCTTAGATATGGAAAGTGTGGGCACCTTGAGGATCTTGAATGTGAACTTACTAATGCTCTTAGTGTCTTGAAAAAAGAAAGAAAGAAGAATGCTAGACTCAAGGATAAGTTAGATGAATGTTGCATGGAGAGAGATAAACTTATAGAAAGTCTTGACGTCTCTATGGCTAAGGCACAAGAACTTAAGAATGAGTTAGAATCTAAGGTGTTTGAGTATAGTGAATTAGAATAGAAAATGGCTTCGTTGGAAGAGGAAAATAAAGAGTACAAGGATAAGCTATACAGGTTTCAAGAAAGCTCCAAAAAGGTTAAATCTCTTATCAAAGGTCAAATAAAGACAACAGATAAAACAGGTCTTGGTTTTGTTAAGCCTCACAAGAAACAAGTTGGAGAGTCTAGTAAGAGACTCCAAAAAGAAGAGAGTTCTAATGAGGAAAGTATTTCAGATCATGAGCCCTTGAATGATAGATGCATAGAAACAGAAAACAAAATTCAGAATGAGAAGAAGAAGTTTTCAGAATCTAAGAGGTCAAATAAAGGAAAGTTTCAAGGTAGATGTTTTGCATGTCACAAATTTGGTCACATGACTGTACATTGCATGGCTCAAGTGAAGAAGGTAAATAACAGTTTCAGAAGTAGTGATTTCTTTCATGGGTATTGCTACTCTTGCAATCAGTTTGTGCATAAGGCAATTTGTTGCAAGGCAAATAATAGGAACTGGGTTAGTCAGAACAGGCTTGGTTGGTCAAAACAAGTTTGGTTAGAACACATTTGGTCAAAACAGGTTTGGTCAAAATTGGGTTGGTCAGAACTTGTGGATTCAAAGAACAGGTATGACTAAAAGAAATAACATTGTTACTTGTTATAAGTGCAACAATGAAGGTCACACAGTCATATAGTGTAGAGTTGAAATTCTAGGATATAGGAACAGGAACAGTGGCATTATCAGGTCCAAGGATTAGAACAATGACAGGAACAAGAATATGGACAAAGAGTTCAAGAGAAGGCCCGAAAAGGAAGTTATAGACGCTGATGATGATCAGTGCCTAATGGGAGTCTTACTCCCACTCCAGCATTAATCACCTCAACAGGAGGTGGGGGAGGGACTAAGCTAAGAGGCTCATTCTTAGTCCCGAGCCCCAAAGGTGGCCCTTTGCCATTGATGGCAAAGGGGGAGAGATATGAGTCAGGGGGAGAAAAACTTCAAAGGTAGATTATTAGTTGTGGGTTTCAGTTTTGGCTCTTGAGAAGTGTTTTTAGTAAAGGTTTCCCATCAATGACAAAGGGGGAGATTGTTGGCAATTTTGGGTGTGTTGATGTTGTCATTGATGTCAAGAAGCGAAAGGGTTTTTTGTGAAAACCAAGGCAAACAAAATAAAAGGTTTTATTTAAAACCATGGGCAACAGATTTGAAATGGGTTTTTCTTAAAACCCAAGTTGGCTCTTCGTTTCGTTGAAAAAGGTGCCCCGATGATGAAGATATTTAATTTTAAATATTTAGTTTAAATTTTATTTTTAAAATTTAAATTAATATTTTAAAATTAAATTAAAGTTTTTGCCGACGTGTTTGATAATGCATCGAAGTACTTATAAAATGTGGCAATGGAATTCATTTTAGCGTGGATGTTCTTGATATGAATCCTTGTGCAATTTCAATTTAGTCGGAGCCCCTGCGCTAACGAAGAATGATGCTCGGGAGCAGCACCAAAGAGGAGGGCTCGTGGTGAAGATTCAAATGATGCTCAAAGATCAAGCTCTGAGTAATGAAAGTGCAGCATTTTATTTTAGAGACACGCCTTGCGAACTGGTTCGGTTGAGTTCTCATTCTTCGAGTGGCGAAGATCAATAGTGCTCAAACTATCGGATCATCGAATACCTTCGACGTGCGCATCGTGTGGAAAAGGCAAAACTTGAAGCATCGAAGCGATATCTTTGTGAAAGAAGTGATTCTAATATCTTTGATGTGCACACCCTATGGAGGAGGTAGAACTTAAGGCAGCGAAGGGATATATTTGTGAAGTAAGCAATTTGAACATCTTTGACGTGCGCACCAGAGACGTCACAGTGGCGAAAAGGAATATGGTGGTAATATTATTGATGTTGTAATGTTTTTTATTTCCTTTGAGTGTCCTCGATAGGAAAGGAGAGATAGAACGCAGACAGTTCTTCATCGAAGGAGCACGAGAGCATTCAAGATACAGCAAGGACGCGTGCAGCAGTAGACGACAGAGAGAAGAGTTTGAGGCAGATTCTCGACGAAGTTTCGGCAAGATCACATCGCAGAAGGGCGTGGAGCAGCGAAGTATGGAGAACACAACATTATCGATTATGATTGGTTAGACGTAGCGGCAGCAGAGCTTAATAGAGGCAGCAATTCCAGTGGTGGATTAGAACACGACAATTGGTTAGACGCAGTGGCAGCAGAGCTTAACAGAGGTAGCATTTCTAGCCTTCTCGGTGGTGGATTAGAACTCGGCGATTGGTTAGACGCAGCGGCAGCAGAGCTAAGGATTGTAAATAGATGGGCAAAAGTTCAATTCTTTGCGTATAATTTTTAAGTACATGACAAAAGAGTTCATAGTGTTGGACTTGAAAAATATAAGGTATTATCAAATATTTTATTTTGTATGATTACAAGTTGAGTGTTGTACGAAAATTGGTTTGAAGTATTAACTTGTGAGGTGTGGAAGATATAAAAGTGTTTATTTTTAATTAAAGCTTGAGGAGATATAAGGGGGGCAAAATAAAGTGTATAACGCCTTATCATAAAGTTTGGAAAGTAATAAGGGTATTACTTTATTATAAGGTTTTGGGAGTTGCAATGTTGTGATTTATTTTTATGGTACAAGTGGTTTTAGGAGAGATAAGGAAGTTGTGCAATTAAAAGCTTTGGTAATGATTATTGAAAAGTGGAGTAATGTTGATTATTTTGTGATCTACTAACCCTTGTGAAGATTGGCAAAAGAATTTTGTGATGGTGGCAGATTTCCAAAGGGGTTCCTTCACTACAATAAGGTATGGGCACATTCTTCTTATAAGTTTGATTGGTGTATGTTTTTCTGAAATAAGATTGGAGTGAAAAGGTATACAACAAAGGTTTCCTTTGGTTGGGTGTAAATCCTATTTTCTGGTTTGGTGAAGACTACTTATGCATTGTTATCATTGATGAGAGTTTTGGTGAATGCATATTTTTGATTTGGGGTAGTGGAAGCATTGTGCACTAGGGTTTATGTTTGTAAGTCTTGTTACTGGCATTGAGATGATGAAACCCTTAGATGGCTGTTTTGTTCAAATATCTTTGGAGGGAAAAGGATTTCTACTTGTTTCCTTTTCTAGTGATGATTGGTTGAATGCTTCAAGGTTGATGTTGAGTTGAATTTTGTTGGTTAAACCTTGTCTATGAGCATTGTTGTTGAAAGCCAAAATTGGTTGAGAAAAGATATTGGTTTTGGAAAGAACATGAGTATCATTGTTATATGAGATATTGTATGATTGGCAATTGTTGGGTTGTGTTTCATGTTCTTGAGAAAAGCATACTACATCTATATTATTATTTTGAGATTTGAAATTGAGTTGAGATTGAGAGTGGGAGTTAAGTATAGAACATATTGAGTCTCTAACAATTCTCTTTATGCTTCTATGAGGTTGATGAATCATATTGAGTCTCTAGAAATTCTCTCTATGCTTCTATGAGGTGGATGAATCACATTGGGTCTCTAACCATTCACTTTGTGGGTTCATGCCAAGCAAGTGTTTCTTGTTGATCTTGTGAGCAGGTTTTGGACAGGTTCCATTAGAGAACTTGTGAAGCTGAGTTTGATAGTTCTATCAGAGAACTTGAGGACAGAGGTGCATTGGTTCTATCAGAGAACTTAAGGACAGAGGTGCATTGGTTCTATGAGTAGAACCCGAGGACATTTGTGCTAGACCGAAGGACTGTGTTTAATGCAAATTCAAGGACTAGCTTTGAGGTGATAGAATTGAGGATAGAGGTCTCCAGCCAGAGCAGGGAAGACAGGTGTCTTCTATTGATAGAGTTTCATTTGCTAAGGGCAGCAGAGGTAGAGGTCTTCTAGAGGATCACTAGCTAGAGCAGAGCTAGGAGATTGGTGTCTCCTATGGGTCAGTGCCCACGAACTTGAGCTAGGGGATTGGTGTCTCCTGTGGGTCGGTGCCCACAAACTTGAGATTAGGGGATTGGTGTCTCCTTTGGGTTGGTGCCCATAAACATTGTAATTGGGAAGGTTTCCCAAAGAACATTGAGATAACTTTTAGAGAAAAGTTTTGTGGACATAGCCCAGGCTTTCTGGGTGAACCACGTTAAAATTTGTGTCTCTTTGTGGATGATCTTGTGCATTGTTTTGATTTTGCTTTGGACATATTGCTTTACTGTTTTGAAGTATAAAGAAAAAGTAAAAAGAGGTCTTATACTATTCACCCCCCCCTCTCAGTATAAGCTTGTGTTCAACAAGGAGACTACATAATACGATGCTAAGGTCATTGAACCTGTGTATTGTGTACAAAATTTTAATGTTGCATGTAATAACCATGATTATTGCAAACCAAATCTACAAATACAATTGTGTCTACATGTGTTGATAAATGATTGGTTTCATGGTAAAATTATGTTTTGTATTATATGCATAGTGTAGTTGTAGTTTCCAATGTTAAGATAATTCTTCATTATAGGTTCTAGAAGAAACACTGGCCTAAGAAATCATGTAGACAACTCCATTGGATGTTACATGATTTGTGTTGTGAAAGGAATGGATCGAATTGATTGATAATTATGGAAAAATGATGCATTCATAGTGTGAACTGAATGATTGAAGAAAAGTTGGTTGAGATTCATACATAGTAATCACTAAATATATAGGGGTTTATGAATTGTACAATTGCTCCATGAATTATATGGTTAGCAGATTATTGGTTAGAATTGAATGATTTACCAGTTCAATCTTTGTCAAAATTGATAGATTACCAATTGAATATTTTGATGAGTTGGATGTTTTGATGAAATGAAATTTTTTGTGATTGTACGTTTTATGTGGAACTGTACATTTTGTGATCATATAGTTACACACTTGTATATTTTGGGGAACTGTACGATTGGGAACCATACAATTCTATGATTAGTATAACTACACTCTATAAAATAGGAAATGAAGGTCATATTAGTGTTTTATTCCTAAATATATCACCACCCCTATTGAGAATACTACCACACATGCTACATTTTGTGTTTTTGCCATTTTTAGGAATGATGGGTGTTTAAAATATTAAGTAGCATGAAGGAAATAAGGATGAATGATAAATACAAGTCTACAAAGACGTGGGAGACGATATCATAATGGATCAAGTATTAGTGATAAGGAGTACACAAATTGCTCAAAGAGGTAATTTGAACAATATAGAAGCCTTAATCTAAGAAATATATGAACCAATACTAGAACAAGTGTGGAATTTAAAAGGAGATACTGAGAAGTGGGAAACATCATTGTACGTAAGGATAAGTACAAGAAGAACAACAAATAGTCAAATAAGACATTAGCATAAGGGAAGATTCAAACATAAGAAGAGTTTAAGGAAATGAAGGGTGGATGGTGACACTCGAGTAGGCAGTAAGAAGTTTGCCAAGGGGTGTAGAGGATGAGAGTCAAACACTGAAGAAACTGTACACAAGTACTCAAGAAGATAGACCAACACCATAGTTTGTATACCAATAGAGAAGGTCATATCATGAGGATGCACAAGAAGTAGGAAGAAGGCTATTTGGAGAAAAAAAAGTACCAAGGATAGAAACATTAAAAGAAGTAAAACAAGACAAACCACATACTATAGAGAGGAATCAAACAAAAATCTCAAGGGAGCTATCGTCAAGCAACAAAGAAGGATGAAGTACACCAATGTATAATATTACCACCAAAGCATGCAGATAGAAATTTCCACCCTTCAAGAGACAAGGAAAGGAGGACCCAACTAGACATATTGGCACATGTACCACCATTTGGAAAGTAAATGAGGTAAGACAACCAAACGAATGGTTGCAACTATTTCCTACCACATTATGAGGACTTGCAATAGATTGGTATTTAAAGTGAGAAAATGCACCAACCTTTCAGGTATGGAATATAATCAAAGATGAATTTAAAGATAGAATAGATTGATAGTATATCAATTATCAAGGATTCACTCAAGAGAACCTATAGGAGAAGGAGTTTGAGATGAGTTTCCTAACACTCAGTTATTTATAATCAATGCTATACCATCTTGGTAAAAATTAATTGGAGAATATTTATCCATAGGAGAGTTGCCAAAAGAATTGACAACAACAAAAAAGAGAAAGGGTATACTGAAGTCAACACCTTTCTAGTTAATAGTTGGACTATTGTAAAATAGGTTTGGATGGTATTATAAGAAGATGTGTAATGGAAGAAGAGGTAAAGGTAGCATTAAAATAAGCTCATAAGGGACTAGCTAGAGGACATATGGGGCTAGATGCCACTACACAAAAAGTACTTTTGGAAATATTATGGTGGCATAAACTTTACCATGATGTGAAAGAGTATGTGTAGGCATATGATACATGCCAAAGAGCGATAAGACCATTACATTGAGATTTCATGCCCCTAAACCCATCTCAACCTTAAGAATTATTTGAAAGGTGGGGTTTGGACTTTTTAAGTCCACTTAAAATAACCCATAGGAAAAAATATTAGTATATTATGGTGGAAATAGAATACCTAACCAAATGGGTAGAAGCAAGGGTGATGCAAAATAATTTGAAAAAAGCACAACCCAATTTTTGTGTGAGTAGGTGACTACAAGATTCAAAATTCCACTTAAAATAATAAGTGATAGGGTAGTCATGTTTTGAATGAGGTTATCAAGAAGTTGATAATTGAATTTTAGATTTTGCACTCATTTTCAAGCCTGTACTACCCAAGATAAAATGGCCAAGCAAATATGACTAATAAAATCTTGGTCTCTATATTGTACAAAACCTGTGGAGTAGAAAGAGCGAATTGGAAAGAGAGGTTGGCATCAGTTCTATAGGCATGTAGAACAACCTTCAATTCCACAATAGATCATACACCATTCTAGCTAATGTATGGCCAAGAGATAGTTGTGCTAGTGGAATTTTTGGTACCTAGTTTACGAATAGTTGTAGAATATTGATTAGGTGACCAAGAAAGTCTAGAAGAGAGTTTGGCAACACTAATTAAAATGGATTAAAAGAGGGTCATGGCACAATGGTAAATTGAAGTAGCCTAGAAGAGAAGAAAATTATGGCATGACAAGAACCTTTGAAATCTAGAGTTGAAACAAGGTGACTTGGTCCTAAAATATAACAACAAATGAGAAATCAAGACAGGAAAATTGAAAACCTTATGCATTGTTCCTTTTAAAGTAGTAGAACTTATGGACAATGACACATTGAAATTGTAAAATTTGGATGAGACAATGGTTTTAAAAATAGTAAATATATAAAAATTAAACCATGCAAAGTACAATGTCTGTTCATTGCTATGAAATAGATAGAGTGAAGAAGGCAAGAGGAAGAGTCTCATGAAAAACAAGACACAACCCAAAATAATCATATTTCTCAACAATATGAGGATGACGTTGGGATTAGATGCCTATTTACAAAAGGAGAGGAGACACAACCAACCATAGAACAACAATAATTGGAACCTCACCCTAGTGAGAGAATAAGGCTACAAGTACATATAAAATTTGTAAATGAAATAGAAAGATATGAAGAAGTAGAAGAGTGGGTTCCTCCAAATAAAGAAGGAAATAAAAATGTGAAACCTTTAGTGGTAAACTAGGTGGTAGAGGAAGAAGCTACACACCAAGCAATAGGAATAGTATATCCTTAATTGGAATAGCAAAATTTGCCTCAACAATTGGACGGGAAAAGGAGGATACAATTAATGGTACATTACCTTTATAGGATGGATACCTTTGATATGGAGATATCAAATCTAGATGGAGGTGTCATGAATGAGGAGTTGGTTGGACATACCTTGTTAGCCCAAGTAGGTATGATACACCAACGAATGTGTGACTAGGCATAATAATTCTAGGAGGAATATGAGATATTATGAGCACATAAATGTGATCTTTTGAGGATAGATCATTTAGGAACCAGATGATACAATATAAAGAATTGACGAGCAATAGGATGCAAGGCAACAAGAGCTCAAAAATAGGAAGAGGAAGAAAAAATTATATGATGAGTACAAGAGAGATTACTATGGGTGAAATTTTGTGTCTCCTCATCCACTCTTCCTCTTTGAAGATAAGGATATATTAGAGCTGACCAATTTTGAAGCATTAATGGTTGAAGCAGATTTCAATGATTGGACAAAAAAATGGGCAAGGGAATGCTCAAAAGGAATACCCCAGATCCTTGCCCAAACTTTGAGTGAGAGATTGGGATCCTAGGAACTCGTCTAAAGTGGACAAAAAAAGGTAAGGTAGCACGAATATTATTTGTCCCAAACTCCTGTCCATAAATTGAATGGAACTCTAGGAAGGCAAAAGTAGGATCCTGATCGCCCGTCCATGGAATGAAAGATTAGAATAATGGTAAATACATAAGTGTGCCCAAAATATCATCCAAGGCTAAAGTCATCACACGTCAAAATAGAAGCTTTGAGGGTTCACAAAATCAAACATTAATGACCTCAACTACCCAATGCAGATAGACGATGGGTGCAAGGAAGAAATTTGAATTGCACAACTTCAGAGGTGATCGACCTCTGATATTTTTGTAGCATGAAGGGACATAGTAGATTGGAATTTAAGAAGTTTTCAGAAAGATCAAGGAACCTGATCTCTACAAAATCATTTGAATTCCTCTAAATAATTGCCATCCCTCCTTAAACAAAATTTTAGCAAATATTCCGACTGTTCCAGTAAAATTCTCCCACCTAATGCCATTAATGCTATAATTTGAATTCATTGTAAAATTTTCTATAAATAGTGGAATTCTTGCCATTCCAAAGGGCGTCTCTATGGCCTTTACAATTCATATGTAATTCTTCATTACCTATAAATAATAGTGTATCACTGTTTGGTCTCTCAATCTATCTTTGCTTCTACTTTTGTCTTTGTGTGGATGTTTATTTTTGTGATGGTTGTCTAAGTTGGTTCACTTAATTTTTCTATCTAGATTTTGTGGGTCTAGTTGGGTGGTTCTGGAATTTGCATCCACCCTTGGGCATCAAGGTTTATTTTTTCTAAAGTCGATCAAGTGGGAGTGCTCTCATTTTACTGTCTGGATTTCATACACCCTCCCACTAGTTTTGGGCTTCACCTTTGCTCACTGCATCAAATGAGAAATGAAGACAAGATGGGCTAATATGTTAGGTGGTTCACTATTGTTTACAATGGTGATGTCGAATGAGTGTGTCTTGATGCGGCCATACCCCATCATTGTTAGTTCTAGATACGACCTCCATTTACTTTCTTTCTTATTAAATTTTCTCATTTTCCCCTTTCCAACATAGGTAGCTAGAACCCAAGGAGCCGACCTTCTTTGAATATTGACCGCTTCTACCTCTCCTGGGCTAGGCGATCGTTCAATGCTAGTTGAGGACCTCTGGGTGCACCTCCTCCTCATTCTATAATAGTTTTTGCACCAAATTGTTTTGGTTATTCTACTGGGGAACTCATCGAGTTTTTGTGTTTGAGGAAATTAGAGTGTGGTGATACTCTAGTTTACCCATATCTTTACAAATCACCTAGCGACTCTGAATGTGCGAAATGTCCATATCATGAGATAAATTACTTTTCTGCTCTAAAGAACCAAACATCCTAGAGGACTCAAGGTTTTATGAATAACCTTGACCTCATTAGTAGAGATAGTAAATTCATTTGGTGACTTTGACTCTGATGCATGAATCAAGACTTTTGAAGGCTAGTACCTCAATGGCTCAATTGAGATACACACAATGGAATGATCCTGGCCCACTGAACCTCTAATGTTGGCATGAGATTCCTGAAAGTGAGTTGAAGCACCTAATCAAATACAATGGCGCTTTAAGAATTGTTCGAGAACATCTTGAAGATGTTGCTACACTAGCATACCTCCACGATATAACATATGAAGATGTCATGATTAGGCTCTTGGTCTTGTCTCTAAAAGGTAGGGCGCTATGGTGATACCATACCCTTGGGAAAAAAAATATCCACTCATGGATGGATTTTGTGGGAGCACTTATTGGCACATTTGATGGCTCCCTGGATCCTATCCAACTCTTGATGCATCTTACATTTATCAAGAGGACTCCTTCTAAATCAATAATCAATTTCAATATACAATTCAAAAGAAGTTGAGAGAGGATTCCCTTCGAAATCCAACCATATCCTACCCAAGATCACATGTACTACATGCAATCTCTCAGCCTGGATATGAGCCTCCTCCTATATCACCATGGAGAAAGTAGATTCCCTCAATTGTTTTAGGAGGTTGTATGGGTCGAGCAACTCCTGCTTCAAGCAGGAAAGACATCTTTAGAAGATTGCACCCTACCATTTCATTTCTTGGTCACTACTGCTTCCTTTTTTACTGTACAATATTCATCTTAAATACCATATCAAAATGTGCAGGAGCCAGGGCTGCAATCATATGGAACTCAAAGGATGGAAAGCCAATTCAAGAATAGGTAGATTACCAAAATTAATTATTGATCTTAAGTATCCTCGTCTTTGGCAACCTATCTATTCTTGAATTAGCTTTGGGTTGTAGTAGAGTATGTTTCCAAGTGTACAATGCTTGGGGACATTTGGTGAACCAAGATAGTCAATCTGTTGCTCTAAGGAAGTATCCAATGGATCTGGTAGTTTTGCTTCTCTTCTTCTTAGGGTTTCCTCAACATTGTATCCCCTCTTGCTCTCCCCTTCTATCTTGTTCTCCCTATTTGGCTACTATTGTTATGATGGTTTCTTGATTTCATAACCATCTTACGACTGCTCCTTCTCCTTCTTTCTTTATTTTGATATTTTCTCATCCTCATTCGCAAGAAGCTCCCTTCCCTTTCATCTATCCTCCCCTTCATGCTTTCATTATTTATTCCCTTTCTGCTATGTTTCATCCTATTATTTTCCATGAATTTCCCCCCATTGCCCACCTTCCCTTATTCTCTTTGATTGTGCCTTCTCTATCCTTTCTTTCTTCTTGTCCTTGTTTGAAAGTGCTTTTTGCTAGTCAAAGGCTTGTTGGGTTCTTTTCTTTTCACAAGATGAAAAACCCTTGTAAGTCACCAAGAGTGTGGGTGAAATTTTGTGTCTCCTCACCCACTCTTCCTCTTTGAAGATAAGGATATATTAGAGTTGGCCAATTTTAAAGCATTAATGGTTGAAGCTGATTTAAATGATTTTATGGAACAATGGTCAAGGGTATGCTCAAAAGGAATATCCCAGATCCCCACCCCAAATTTGAGTAGGATAATGGGATCCTAGGCACCCACCTAAAGAAGATGGAAAAATGGGAAGGTAGCACAAATATTATTTATTCCAAACTCCCATCCATAAATTGAATGGAACCCTAGGAAGGAAAATGCGGGAGCCCGATCGCCCATCCATGGAACGGAATATTAGGATAATAGCAAATAAATAAGTGTGCCCAAAATCCTATCCAAGGCTGAATTTATTATGCATCAAGAGAGAATATTTGAGGATCCATAAAAGTAAATATTAATGACCTCAGCTACCTGATGTAGACAACTGATGGGAGCAAGGAAGAAATTTGAATTACACAACTTCAGAGGTGATCGACCTTTTATATTTAAGTAGCATGAAGGGACACAGTAGATTGAAATTTAAATTTGTCATAATGATCAAGTAACCCCATCTATATAGAATCATCTAACTTCCTCCGAACAATCGCCATCTCTCCTTAAATAAAATGTCAGCAGATCATTTGACTATTCCAAAAAAATTCTTCTGCTTGATGCCATTAATGTTGTAATTTGAATTCATTGTAAAATATTCTATAAATAGTGGAATTCTTGCCATTCTAAAAGGCAGATCTATGGTCTTTACAATTTATATGTAATTCTTAATTACCTGTAAATAATAGTGTATCACTGTTTGGTCTCTCAATATTTTTTTGCTTCTACTTTTTGAAGAACACAAGCTTATACTGAGAGGGGGGTGAACAGTATAAGACCACTTTTTACTTTTCTTTCCAATCAATATTATGCAATGTATAGATAGCAATATCAACAGCAATAATCAAAGCAATGCACAAATCACCACACACAATAGAGACACCAATTTAACGTGGTTCACCCAATGTGGGCTACTCCACGGAGAAAATATTTCACTAAAATTTTCTCAATCAATCTCTTGGGAATCCTTTCCCTATTACAATGTTTATGGACCTCTATCCAAAGGAGACACCAATCCCCTAATCAAGTTCATGGATCTCTATCCACAGGAGACACCAATCTCCTTTGCTCTGGCTGGTGATCTTCTAGAAGAACTGTTGCCTCCACTGCACTGGCTAATGGATCTCTATCCACTGAAGACTCCTGTCCTCACTCAGAAGACCTATCCTCACTACCCTGGCTAATGGATCTCTATCCACTAGAGACTATCATCCTCTATACTCTGTCACCTCCAAAGCTTGCTCTTAGCTCTATCTCAAATCTGCACTAAACACAGTCCTTCGGTCTAGCACAAATCTGCTCAATCTCTATCTCTGATCTGGCACAAATCTATCCTCAAATATGCACCAAATTCTATCCACAAATCTGCACTAAACATAGTCCTTCGATCTAGCACAAATCTATCCTCAATATCTATCCTCAAGCCTTAACACAAAGCTTGACTTAATCTCAAATCAACTCTGCTAGATCTGCCCCAAACCTTAACTCAAGGTTTGAACAAATCAATCAATCAACTCTGCTCACAAGTCTTCTCAAAGACTTATCTCAAATATGCCTTGTAAGCTTCCACAAAATCTCACACTAATCTATCCACAAGTCCTCTCTAGAACTTGTCCAATCTGCTCAACAAGTCCTCACTAGAACTTGTCCAATATACTCAACAAGTCCTCACTAGAACTTGTCCAATATGCTCAACAATTCTTCACTCCTCAAATATTCTCAAGTTCCTCACAAACTTGTCCAATATGTCCACAAGTCTTCTCTAAGACTTACCTCAAATCTTCTCAACAAGTCCTCACTAGAACTTGTTCAATCTCATAGAAACATATAGAGAATTGTTAGAGACTCAATATGCTTCACATTCACAACAATGCTCAATCACTTTCAATCTCTCTTTTATCACAAAAACATATAGAGAATTGTTAGAGACTCAATATGTTTCACACTTAAAAACACTCAATCTCTTTCTCAAATCAATTTAGAATATGGAACAATTTGTTTCACAGAACTTGAACTATCACTTCAACACATCCACTCAACTAAGCTCAATCACTTCCACTCAACCAATCACTTCAACAACAATGCTTATCAAGTAATCCTCACATAACAATGATACTCATGATCTTTGCAAACCCTAGTTCAAGTTCTTCACTCAACCAATCACTTCAACAACAATGCTTATCAAACAATCCTTACATAACAATGATACTCATGATCTTGCAAACCCTAGTTCAAGATAGTTCACCACTTCACATAACAATGATACTCATGTTCTTTCAAACCCTAATCCAATATTCAAACTCAACAACAAGGGATCTCAATCACACAACAATGAAGTATGCATTCACTCACTCAAAATATCCAACAATGCTTATCAAACAAGGTTTATAGCATTTACTTCCATTTCAGAAAACTCATCAACTCAACAAACTCACAAAGGAAAACTTAACCAAGTCCTTTTCACTCCAATCTTGTTTTCAAAAAATCTCAACCAATCAATTATTTCAACCAAAGAAGAATATGCCCATACCTTTTACTTGATGAAGAATAGACTTCAAAACCTGTCTCAATTATAACCACTTTCCTTGCCAAGCACAAGGGTTAGATGACAAGAATTATCACTCTAACACTTCTTCAAAATATTTCTTCAATACAAAAATAATACTCAAATACACCTTATAATCTCCAACTTTAAAATAATATTCAACAACCTTCAATCTCAAAAATAAACTTTCCTTACTACCTTATAACTCCTTAAACACTTAAAAATTCAATTCAGAAATCAAAGTTTTGCATTCCCCTTTTAACTCCCCTAAACAACTTATAATCCAAATTAATTATGCAAAAACTTTAATTAACATAAACCTTTGAAAACAAAAATTATTTTTCCCTTTTTATTTTTCGCAAGCCAAGTCAACCCAAACAATGCGCATACCTCTATTATGCTGCCAAAAGGCCTTGGCGGGATTCGAACCGTCGATGGTTCTCCCCCAAGCGCTTCCGTAGTGCTCGCACCCACCAACTGGGCTGCGTGGCTCCACAAGAGCCAAAAGGCATGAACGTGCCTTTGACTTCCTTCTCCCTCGAATGGTGCAAACTCAAACATGAACCTCCCTTCAACAAAATGGTGTGCATGAGATTCGAACCCGCACCAGGCATCTCGAACGCGTCTTATGCAGCCCTTGGCTACCAACTCAGCTACGAGGGGCTTCGAGTAGTTTTTGGAGGCTACCACACTTTGTCCTTTCCTCTGCTCAAATACACATGCAAAAATACATGTTTTCCTTTGCACGAGCCAAAATACAATCGCATGGATAATCTTCCAAATGCCAAACTTTGGCATTATTTATATGCAAACTATAGCTTGTTCCAACGTCGATGATTATTCAAATTTAATTTGAATTCAAATATTAAAGTTAATTTTAAATATTAAATAAATATTTAAATTAACCTTAGCACCCATCATTATTTAAATTAAAATTTTAATCAAAGATTAAAATATTTTAATTTAAATTAAATCTTCTTGTGGGTCTTTTCCAACTTGATCCTTGATCTTCTTAAACTCGATTTTTGATCCAAAATAATAATAATAAAATATTATTATTTAATTTGAACTTTGCTTCTCCTTCCTTGGATCTTTATCCTTTGAGCCCTCCTGGGTATATAATATTTAAAAATAAATATTATAACCTATTGCTTTTCAAGACCTTCTTGCTTTTGGAAGAAACACTTAATGTCCTCAAAGATGACGAACATAGCACAACAATGCTTTTGACATCAATGACAACAAACACTCCTCAAAATGTCCAACAATCTCCCCCTTTGTCATTGATGGCAACCCAATTACTTTTTACCATTTCCTTAACCTTTTTCTTTTCTGCTCCCCCTAACTGAATGCTTTCCTTCTAACTCAAATCTCTCCCCCTTTGACATCAATGGCAAAGGGTCACCTTTGGGGCTTGGGGCTAAGAATGAAACTCTTAGCTTAGCCCCTCCCCCACCTCCTCTTGAGGTGGTTAATTCTGGGGTGGGAGTATTTCTACTCCCATCATGCACTGCTCTTTTCCTTTGTCTACTTTCCTCCTCATCTGATCCTTCTGATTCCTCTGACTATTCATGTTCCTGCTTGTCTTTGGAATTTTTTCTCTACACCACTTTGTTGTATGTCCATCATTATTGCACTTATAACACTTAATATTATTATTCCTTGAAGGTGCAAATATCTTGGGATTTCTCCTAGTGAAGCCATACCTATTCCTATCATGAACCCTACAATTCATTGCCTTGTGACCAAACTGATTACAAGAGTAGCAATACCCTTGAAATAACTACATATTCCTAAAGTTCCCATATTCTTGTCTTTCATGTGTCCTGCACTGTGAAGCTTTGTGCCCAAATATGTGACATGAGAAACATCATCCATTGAAATTTCCTTGCCTTGACCTCATTGGTCTCTTAGTCTCTCTTACTCTGTGTTGGTTCTTGTTCCATCTATTTCTCCTTTGTGCATTGTTTCTTTCCTTGTTGAACTTTCTATTGTCCAACTCATCCTCAGAAGTCTCACTTTCTCTTACACTATCTTCTTCTAAAGTTTCTTCTTCTTTTTCAGAACTTGAGGTTGACTCCTCTTCCTATTTCTTTTGTACCTATTCAAAACCAAGACCTATCTTGCTTGATGTAGGCTTTTGTGTCTTGATAATCTTATCCAAATTCTTTGAGCTTCTTCCAAACTTGTATAACCTATCTTTAGACTCTTTTATTTCTTCCCTTAGTAGAGCCACTTCATGTTCTAACCTTTCACATTCTAAGACCTTTGCTTCTAACTTATCCTTGAACTTCTTTGTCTTAGCCATTGACTTGTTTAGATCCTCTATAAGCTTTCCTTTCTCTTCATCACATTCTTGAAACTGAAGCTTAAGTTGGGAGTTTTGCTTTCTTACCTTCTTCAATGTGTTAAGAGCATAAATAAGCTCTCCCTCAAGATCAACTTCTCCTTTTTTTGATTCTTCCTCTATTTGTTTACCTTTGAAAACATCTTCATTTTTTTTTGACTTGTCTTCTATAGGATCACCTCCTTCTTCTTCTAGTGCCATTAGAATATTCTCTTTTGGTCCTTCAAGTGTATCTTCATATTCATCATCACTAAAACTGAAACCATTCTTTGTACAACTATCTTCAAGATGTCCAAAATTACCACATCTAAAACACTTGAGAATTATTGGTGACCTTTTCTTAACTTCTTCCTTTTCTTCTATCAGAAATAGAACTTCATCTTTATCATTATCTGAGAAACTATTATCACTATCACTTGAGTACTTACTTGCCTTGTCTGCATAGTAACTCCTCTTCTATCTTTGAAAGAACTTCTTTCCTTGTTTGCCTTGTCCATCCTTACCTTTCTTTTGGTACCTGTATTTTTTTGATTCCCTATTCTTATGATCCTATTTTTCTTCATCATTGCTATTTCTAGCTTCTTGACAATCAGTTGCATAGTGACCATACTTTCCACAATTGAAACATCTAACATATTTTACATATTTAAATCTTCTTGGATCCTTATTCCTTCTACCATAATTTGCTTCTTCATCACTGGATGACTCATTGCTTGAATCTGACTTCTTACCCTTTGTCTTCTTAGTAGCTTTGAAGGTTGCTTCCTTCTAGATATTAGGTTCCTCTTTTGTTCTCATCTCAAAAGTTGTAAGAATACCAAGTAATACATCTCTTGTCAAAATATCACCATATTTTGATTCCTCTATAGCAGAGATCTTTTCACTAAACCTTTTTGGGAGAGATCTTAAGATCTTATCACAAACATCAGATTCTTCAATCTCAAGTCCAAGTCCTTGCATGGCGTTAACAACCTCGTCTACACGAAGTAGATAAGCACTAATGTTTTCCTCATCCTTCATTCTTAATTCTTCAAATTGTCCTTTGAGATTTTATATCTTTACCTTTTTGACACTTTTATCTCCTTCATATATGCTTTGCAACTTATCCCAAATTCCTTTTGTTGATTTACAATGCATAACCTTTATGAACTCTATTCTATGCAAACCTCTCAAAATTGCATTCATTGCTTTTGAATTGTAATGATGTAGAAGCTTACCATATTTATCTATAGGTGGAGTAGTTGGTGGTGTGTATCCATTTTCAACTACTTCCCATATTTCATTGCCAAGTGCCATCAGGTGAATCTTCATTCTCATACTCCAAAATACATAATCGCTTCCATAAAATACTGGTGTTGAATTATCTGAGGACCCATTCTTAGAATCCATTGTGTTCTTGTAAGCTTTTCCTTCAAGCTGTTAAACTCTTTTGAAGGAACCCACTCTGATACCAATTGAAGAACACAAGCTTATACTGAGAGGGGGGTGAACAATATAAGACCACTTTTTACTTTTCTTTCCAATCAATATTATGCAATGTATAGATAGCAATATCAACAATAGTAATCAAAGCAATGCATAAATCACCACACACAATAGAGACACCAATTTAACGTGGTTCACCCAATGTGGGCTACTCCATGAAGAAAATATTTCACTAAAATTTTCTCAATCAATCTCTTGGGAATCCTTTCCCTATTACAATATTTATGGACCTCTATCCAAAGGAGACACCAATCCCTAATCAGTTATGACTCTATCACAACCAATCTCCTTTTCTCTAGCTGGTGATCTTCTAGAAGAACTACTACCTCCACTACACTGGCTAATGGATCTCTATCCACTAAAGACTCCTATCCTCACTCAGAAGACCTATCCTCACTACCCTAGCTAATGGATCTCTATCCACTAGAGACTATCATCCTCTATACTCTATCACCTCCAAATCTTACTCTCAGCTCTATCTCAAATCTACACTAAACATAGTCCTTCGATCTAGCACAAATATGCTCAATATCTATCTCTGATCTAGCACAAATATATCCTCAAATATACACCAAATTCTATCCACAAATATACACTAAACATAGTCCTTCGGTCTAGCACAAATATATCCTCAATATCTATCCTCAAGCCTTAACACAAAGCTTGACTTAATCTCAAATCAACTCTGCTAGATCTACCCCAAACCTTAACTCAAGGTTTGAACAAATCAATCAATCAAATCTGCTCACAAGTCTTCTCAAAGACTTATCTCAAATCTACCTTGTAAGCTTCCACAAAAGCTCACACTAATCTATCCACAAGTCCTCTCTAGAACTTGTCCAATATACTCAACAAGTCCTCACTAAAACTTATCCAATCTGCTCAACAAGTCCTCACTAGAACTTGTCCAATCTACTCAATAATCTCTCACAAATTATTCAATCTACTCCACAAAATCTCACACCAATCTATCCACAAGTCTTCTCTAAGACTTACCTCAAATCTGCTCAACAAGTCCTCACTAGAACTTGTTCAATCTCATAGAAACATATAGAGAATTGTTAGAGACTCAATATGCTTCACATTCACAATATCACATCATCCTTCTATCTCTTTTTATCACAGAAACATATAGAGAATTGTTAGAGACTCAATATGTTTCACACTTACAAACACTCAATCTCTTTCTCAAATCAATTTAGAATATGGAACAATTTGTTTCACAGAACTTGAACTATCACTTCAACACATCCACTCAACTAAGCTCAATCACTTCCACTCAACCAATCACTTCAACAACAATGCTTATCAAGTAATCCTCACATAACAATGATACTCATGATATTTGCAAACCCTAGTTCAAGTTCTTCACTCAACCAATCACTTCAACAACAATGCTTATCAAACAATCCTTACATAACAATGATACTCATGATCTTGCAAACCCTAGTTCAAGATAGTTCACCACTTTACATAACAATGATACTCATGTTCTTTCAAACCCTAATCCAATATTCAAACTCAACAACAAGGGATCTCAATCACACAACAATGAAGTATGCATTCACTCACTCAAAATCTCCAACAATGCTTATCAAACAAGGTTTATAGCATTTACTTCCATTTCAGAAAACTCATCAACTCAACAAACTCACAAAGGAAAACTTAACCAAGTCCTTTTCACTCCAATATTATTTTCAGAAAATCTCAACCAATCAATTATTTCAACCAAAGAAGAATATGCCCATACCTTTTACTTGATGAAGAATAGACTTCAAAACCTGTCTCAATTATAACCACTTTCCTTGCCAAGCACAAGGGTTAGATGACAAGAATTATCACTCTAACACTTCTTCAAAATATTTCTTCAATACAAAAATAATACTCAAATACACCTTATAATATCCAACTTTAAAATAATATTCAACAACCTTCAATCTCAAAAATAAACTTTCCTTACTACCTTATAACTCCTTAAACACTTAAAAATTCAATTCAGAAATCAAAGTTTTGCATTCCCCTTTTAACTCCCCTAAACAACTTATAATCCAAATTAATTATGCAAAAACTTTAATTAACATAAACCTTTGGAAACAAAAATTATTTTTTCCCTTTTTATTTTTTGCAAGCCAAGACAACCCAAACAATGCGCATACCTCTATTATGCTTCCAAAAGGCCTTGGCGGGATTCGAACCATCGATGGTTCTCCCCCAAGCGCTTTCGTAGTGCTCGCACCCACCAACTGGGCTGCGTGGCTCCACAAGAGCCAAAAGGCACGAACGTGCCTTTGACTTCCTTCTCCCTCGAATGGTGCAAACTCAAACATGAACCTCCCTTCAACAAAATGGCGTGCACGAGATTCGAACCCGCACCAGGCATCTCGAACGCGTCTTACGCAGCCCTTGGCTGCCAACTCAGCTACGAGGGGCTTCGAGTAGTTTTTGGAGGCTACCACACTTTGTCCTTTCCTCTGCTCAAATACACATGCGAAAATACATGTTTTTCTTTTGCACGAGCCAAAATACAATCGCATGGATAATTTTCCAAATGCCAAACTTTGGCATTATTTATATGCAAACCATAGCTTGTTCCAACGTCGACGATTATTCGAATTTAATTTGAATTCGAATATTAAAGTTAATTTTAAATATTAAATAAATATTTAAATTAACCTTAGCACCCATCATTATTTAAATTAAAATTTTAATCAAAGATTAAAATATTTTAATTTAAATTAAATCTTCTTGTGGGTCTTTTCCAACTTGATCCTTGATCTTCTTAAACTCGATTTTTGATCCAAAATAATAATAATAAAATATTATTATTTAATTTGAACTTTGCTTCTCCTTCCTTGGATCTTTATCCTTTGAGCCCTCCTAGGTATATAATATTTAAAAATAAATATTATAACCTATTGCTTTTCAAGACCTTCTTGCTTTTGGAAGAAACACTTAATGTCCTCAAAGATGACGAACATAGCACAACAATGCTTTTGACATCAATGACAACAAACACTCCTCAAAATGTCCAACACATTTGTCTTTGTGTGGATGTTTATTTTTGTGATGACTATTTGAGTTGGTTCACTTAATTTTTCTATTTGTATTTCATGGGTCTAGTTGGCTAGTTCTGGAATTTGCATCCACCCCTGGACATCGGGGTTTATTTCTACTAAATTCGGTCATATGAGAGCACTCTAATTATACTACCTAGATTTCATGCACTCTCCCACTAGTTCTAGAATTTGCCCTTGCTCGCTGTGCCAAATGAGAAGTGAAGACAAGGCTGTCTAATATGTTAGGTGGTTCATTATTGTTTGCATTAACAACATCGAATGAGTGTGTATTTATGCAGCCATACCCCATCCTTATTAGTTCTAGCTATGACCTCCATTTGCTTTCTTTCTCATTTCATTTTCCCCTTTGCAGCATAGGTAGCTAAAAACCCAAGGAGCTGGCCTTCTTCAAAGATCAACCACCTCTACCTCTCCTAGGCTAGGTGGTCGTTCAATGCTGGTTAAGGATTTTTGAGCATGCCTCCCACTCATTCAATGATAGTTTTCACACCAAAAAGCACACAGACACCACAAAGGCTTGAAATAAAGTACTAGTAGGTATGAAAGGCCACAAGTAGAACCAAGTGGTTTGATGCAAGATCCATAGATTATATATGAAGTAAAAAAAATACGTTGGAGAGATATCGAAGAGGATACTATATCACTAGAACAAAGAAGAAACTAGCAAAAATATTCTAGTGATAATAGAGTTCCCTTAGTGGTCAAGAATAGTAGTAGTTCTAGCAAGTAGTGCATAATTCCTACAAAGAACCCAAGAACCAAAATTTCATCCCAAATTAAAAAGCTATATCATAGCATATCGATAACTTAGAAGGCAACGAAAGGAGGTGAGAAGAATTTAAAGGATAATGGAAATATCACCTAGGTGGACCTTGTAATGAGAAGATAGTCATAATGATTCAAGAACTGACTCTAATTTTTTAGAAAAGTATAGGGAAGCCTTGGAAACTTTTGAACCACGAAGGAATTTTGAGGAAAGAATGTGAATAAGGTGAATAAGATGCATGGATCATAGATTAAGGTTGCTAAGATAACTATCATCGATAAATCAACATCATAAATGACATTTTGTCAATATATAATTTTTTGAAATAACTCTCATCATTTGGGAAATGGAGGAATCAAGTAGACGATAAGAATGCTAGCAAGGTGTCCCAAGTACTATAGGAAGGTAACTAGACCGTTTAGGAGGTCTAAGACAACTCAACCAAGGTAGAAGTTAGTCAATTTTTTATCTAATGTATTGAGAGGAAGGAATCAACCTCCTACCCCTAGATAATGAATTGCAATAAGCATCTTCCAATTTAACAAGGAATGCATAGAGAGTATGTATCTTCTAGGGTGGACATTTCCAACCCTTTAGTTGACAATATTCCAATAGAGGAAACTAGTTGCAACCACCAATACATCATCAAGGATCAAGAATGATAAAAGTAGAAATGGGATTACCCTATATAGATGAGACTCAACCAAAATTTTGATGAGGTGCAATAGGAAGAGTATAAGGCTATGAAAGACATACTTAGGGAAGAAGAGAACCTATCATAATAGGATGAGTATGATTTCAACAAGAAACTAATTGAAGTAAGTTTAGGAATCACTCACCAAGTTTAGAGGTAGACTTTGTTCAAGGAGATAGAAGTAGAAGTTGTTTAAATGAATATTATGTAGCAAGGACCTCCTCAAGTTAGGACTTGTCAAATAATCATACGACAAGACAAAGAGAAATTCTAGAGCAAGATAGTCATAGGACTCACCAATAAACCAATAAAATAAGATAAATTATCATATGATTGGGGACCATATGATCCTTGAAGGAGATCGTATGGTCCAAGTATTAACTAATCATACAATTGAAAATTGCACAACAAAAAATCATACAGTCCAAGATGAAGATGACCATATGACTTAGAACAAAGATAAAAACCATACAGATCCAAACCGTACGACTTTAGGCGAAGACAAAAATCATACAATGGGTAATGAAGGAAATCATATGACTAGTAAATCTTATCCAAAATGTACAACCTTCATAGTTGAAGAATCTTTGAAACAATAGACTGATACATCAACAAGAAAAATGGTACAGGTATAGGTTAATGTCGTTGTACGATTTATGTGTCGACCATAAAAAAAAGCAAAAAGTGCATGTAAGCATTGAGGTGGCAGTTATCCATGTAGTTGGCCATTATAGACCAACTTAAAAAATTATAAGAGGGCATGTGAAGAAATATTTAAACATAAACTAGAAGGACAAAACACCAAAGAGAACCAGATGGTGAAAGTTAGAGTGCATGCAAAGCTTAGTTATAGCAAAAAGAAGCTAGGGTTGGGAAAATAACCTAGATACCATCAATAAAAATAATAGGGGTATGAGAACTTTACTAGAAGATAAGTAGAGGGGTCTGGTAAATCAAGGGCCTACACAATAGGAAGAAATTTGTAAAATAACAAATGGGAGAAAATGACACACATTGAGTAGCAAGTGGGCCAGAGATTTAACAAACCCTTGTAAGGAAATTGTGTGATAAGGGTACCTATGCACCAAAAACCTCTATAAATGTTTGTACAAGGAAAAAAAGATAGGGTAAAAATGAGTTATACTAGTGAGGCAGGTTGGTTAATTGGAGAAAAGTGCCATACAAAGTTGCACAGGGTGAAGAAACTTAAACCTTGCAAGTGCATGCATGAAATTGGTCATATAATTATTAAGGAATGCACTATACAATGGAGACAAGGTAAAATCGTACGAAGAAAAAAGTGATTGTATGGTTGTGCAAAAAGTAATTGTACGATTACTGGGTGAAATTGTATAGTTGGCAAAAATCATATGATTACTGGGTAAAATCGAATATTTGGAAAAAATTATATGATACTAGGTGAAATCGTACAGTTGCAAAAAATCATACAATTGTTGAGTGAAGTCATACAGTTGGATACAAATCATACACTTAGTGAAAAAATTGTATGCTATACACCAAAATCATACCATTCAAGGAGAAAACTATATGGTGATAGTTGGGCAATATGAATACTCTAGAAGGGTAGAGTTTTTGTGAGCACATACAAATTATTGATGGATGGATAATTGAATGTTCACCAGCCTTACTGCCTTAAAGAGAACTGTGGCCAAGACGAGAAGAACATCAATTCACAACATTGCATGAGCCAACTTATTATCCACAAAGACAAACACAAGGGTTTTAATCAAGACAAGGATATGGTTATCACCCTTGGAGAGGATGAGGTTATTGCCCATGACAAGGATGTGGTGACAAGATAGAGGAATGATATTAGTCTTCTAGAAAACAATAGATGGAACTTCCTAGGGCACACTAGAAAGAAATTTAAAATGAAGTTTATAAGGAAACAAGAATGAAAGACCAGAGTGATCCACAAAGTGAAGGAGAAGGTGTGCAAGTAGCATTGAAGGATATCACCTTCACTTAGTTTATAAGAGGATTTTGTCATAAATGGTGGAATGAGACCTCAAAATACATGAATTGAAGGTAGCATTGGAGAAAGCTAACATGAGTATTTTAGCACAAGTACCTCCTTTTGACAAAATATTCTTCAATGCGTACTTTATGCAGTCATATGATGCCAATAGAAACTAGACTTTTATCTACCTTGGAAATTGACATATTAGGGTAGATTTCTCAATAGATATTTTTTGGTAGACATTTGGACTACCACAGAGAGGGCAATATATAAATAAGGGATATCTATATCTAATTTAATGAAATTGATTTATTAGTGACTTGTTGGCCCTTAAATATCCAATGAAAACCAAGTATTTTGGTCCAAGAGGTCAAGGAATTAAACAAAGTCAATTAAATACTCAAGAAATTTAATATATCATGATAATTATGATGTATTGGCTATCCAATGAAGCACACTCATAAAAAAATCCCATGTGGTTGGACCAGTATGTGGAGGGCATAGGTGTACAATATGATTAGGGCATGTACCTAGCATAGATAATTCAAAGATTACTACAATAGATAACTAAGAATTTCTCCACGACATTCCATGTGATTTTAGTTATACTAGATGTAATTTCTTAGGCTGGCATACCCTTTAATGGAATGAAAATACCATAATATTTTTCCAAAGATCAACCTTCCATTCTAATATGGGTAAAATTAGTACCAATAAAGAAGGCCACTCCCAAAAAGCTAAAGACTAAGATAAATGCAAGGAAATTGGAGCCAGTTGTAGTTGAAGAAAGTGAGACTTTTGTGGAAGAGGTGCATCATAGGAAAATAAGAGAAGGAAAATAGATCTAGAGAAATAACGAGATGATGCCATTCCTAAATAATTACTATAGGAGTATTCAATACTTCAAGGGAGGAAAGAAGAAGAACTAGTAGCAAGTCCTATATAGACAAGGCAACAATGAGAGCAGGGAAAATAAGGCCACATAACAAGTTTTGATACATAGTGAGAAACAACAAGTATTACCTACAAATTCAAATGAAGTGGTTAAATTAGGTTTGGAATAATTAGACCTAATAGAGATAAATCTACCAACTAAAGAAACCTAGTCAAATAAAACCTATAAATCACCTACACTGATAGATGGCAATGAATTTGAATTGATAGAAGAACCAAACAATGGCTATATAAGGTTGCAACACCATCAATATTTAGGGTGAAATATAAGGAAGTAGTTGTTGCACCACCAGGAAAAAATAGAAATAAATAAGAATTGTCATTAGAGGTGGCAATAGTAAAAAACTAGTAAGAGATGATAAGGCTAAGGATGGAGAACAACATGATCAATGCTAGCACCACAAGAAAATATTGCAGAGCAATAAAATCCTATAGAAGAATCATAGGTTCAAAGTGATGTGTAGAATATCTAAATAGAATTCAAACAAGAGATTAATATAGAACAGATAAATCTAGCAGAGATCACGATGTAATAAGAAATCAACAAGAAATAACTACAACACAAATCGACCAACAAGAAGAGAATCGAGACATACAGTTGGAAGAAAACAAAGGAATACTCTTCAATCAAGAAGCAGAGGAGGAGGAATAAACATATGGAACTAATAAATTGTTGCATACACACTTTTTTATTAAAGTATCCATGTTTGGGATCTTTGATGAGGAAGGAGAAGAAACTAATGAACGACTAGATAATTCTTTTGAACAAGTAACAAAAATATTTCTTACTACTCGACTACAATTTTGGATGGGCTATGTAGGACAACTAAAACATTGGAAGGAAATATATTTTTATAAAATAGAGAAAGTGATGGATTGGGTGCATAATGAAGAAAGAATGAAGAAATTGGCTAAAATTTATTCACAACAATATTGAAAGTTACCTGTCGGAGGGATAAGAAATCAATGAATTGTTGAAAGAAACAAAAACTAATTATAGGGTGCCTTCAAGAATATATATAGACTTAAGTACATCCTAGATATTTTTAATAGATACAACAAAAATGAAATATCAGATAACACTACTAGAGTTGGCATTATTATTTTGTATGTATAATTTCCTAACACACTAGATAGAATGACTTACCTTAGGATTGGAGCATATCCGTTAGACCAAGAAAGCACAAGGGGAAGCAAAAGCCACACAAAAGAAAATGGATGCTATGGAGGATAAACTCAAAATGATTAAGAAAGAAGTTGAAGTTAGATAAGACAAATATTGAGATGAATAGAATGAAGTAGGCCTTTGAAGAGAAGATAAACTCAAGAGGAACAATGGCAAATCATGAAACATCAAGTAGAATAACAAAGAAAACAACTATATGAACAAGAATATTTGTTGAAAAGATATGTAGATAAACTAAAACAACAATAAGAGCAATTGAAATTAAACTCAAAAACTTGGAAGAATAATTAAAAACCAAAGATGAACAATTTAAGAAGCAAGAAGATCAATTGAAGATGAATGATGGACAATTGCAGCTTAAGGATCAAAATATGGTTGAAATGAAGAAAGATATGGAATGATATACTAAAAAATATTTTGGAACATAAGGCCATACTTCAAGTTAAATAAGAAGACCGATGTACTCATTAAATAGAGCTCAAGCAACAAGATCAGGTGATTTTTAAAAAGAACAAAGAGTTAGCCATTGCAACAAGAATGGAGGTAGAATTGACATATTTCCAATTGAACATTTTTATGAACTTGATGTTTTGATTAATTGGAATTTTTTATGAATTGAATATTTTGGTGATTGTATGTTTTATGTGGAACTGTATGTTTTTTGACCGTATAGTTAGATACTTGTATGCTTAGGAGAATTGTATGGTTGATAATTGTACAATTTTACAATTAATATAACTACACTCTACAAAATAGAAAATGAAGTTCAACTTAGTTTTTTATTCATAAATATATCACCAACCATCAAATGGTATTACCACCACACATGCTACAAACCTCATAGAGAATCGATCCTTGTTTCTCAAAGATAGGGTAGTTTTTGGTAAATTTAATGGATCTTGGTCAGAGGCTTTGGCCTTGATAAAATGGCTTGATAGAATCATTCCTTATCCTTTTTAGTGGTTATTATATAGTGCAATGAAAATTCTCAGTGTATGTGTCCTAATTTTAAACCTCTCAACAAGATCACCATCAAAGACAGGGTTACTATCCCTATTGTATATTATTTAGTGGATGAATTTCATGGTTCTAAATACTTAAAAAACATAGATTTGTGTTTTAGGTTCTATCAAATTAGGGTTAAAGAAGAGGATATTCCTAAAAAAAATTTCACACACATGAGGGTCATTATGAGTTTCTAGTCAAGCATTTTGGTCTCACTAATGCCCCTTCTACTTTCAAAAGTTTCATGAATTTTTTCTTTCATACTTTTCTTTGTAAGTTTATCCTAATTTTTTTTTATGATATATGAAGTTATAGCAAGTCCTATAAATATCATCTAGTACATGTGGGATAAAGTTCTTCACCTATCACAAAAGGAAAAAATCTTTGTCAAAATATCCAAATATTCCTTTGGGATCCATGTCACAACCCTTCTGGCAGTACTAATTATTCAAGTTGGACTTTGTTTTACAATTGATGTCAAAATAATGTTTTTGTTTAGATATCTTTACCTTGTTGCATGTGACTAAATGATCTCCTTGATAGATTAGATGGATTGGTTCTAAGGTTGCTTCTTAATGTTGGAATAAAATATTATTGGTGTTTGATTTTTTTGCTTAAGGAAAGAAAAACTTAATCCTAGACTAATGTTAGACTTAAATCCTTAATATTAATCGAAAGAATGATTAATGTTAGATAGTCTAAAATTAGCATTAATTAATGGAATAATTGATGTGTTTCCAATGTTAGATTTGTTATCTAATAGAAATATGATTAATGTCTAAATTTTAGCATTAGTTTTAATATTAATAAAATAATGATTAATAATATAAGGTTAGAATTATTAATATTATTTTTCTAATGTTATGGTCTAACCTTTGATGTTGATTAAATATTTTTAGTACATTCATTTTTTAATTAATAGCTTTGGCATTGGCTAAGCTTGGCATTTTTGCCTCCTCCATTACCTTGGTTGTGGTGCCTTGAATGTCATAGTGGAGTGCCTTAACCCTAGCTAGCCTCATTGTTTCCTTCATGCAACATTATGGCTTGAGGAAACATTGTCTTGATGGTGTCGGGTAATGCTAGCGTTACCTATGATGGAGATGCTTGGACTCCATTCGATGGCCTTTAAATCTTGATTCATGGGCTTGTGTTCAAGAGGATGCATAGGAATAGATTTAAAAGGCTAAGGTGTACACAAGGGAGGATCCTCATGAGTTTCAAGATGGTGGTGACGTTAGCTTATTGGCAATTCCAATCATCCTTGAACCTAGGTAATGCTTGCTATGTTACTACTCTTTGATTGTTGCATGAGGTTTTATGTTGCTTTGTTGTGTTTGCTTTCACATCGTTGGTTGTCTCTTGTGTGAGTTTGGTTGGCATTATCAAGATTTTTCTCACTTGCTCACTGAAGCGACTAAAAGACAACCATTTCTAAAACTAATAGAAAATGTTCAAAGTGCTGCTTTATTCATTTAGAAGTAGGGTTACAAAATAAGTTTCTCTTTCAATGGAGATCTTTATTCCCTATTTTCATCATAAATCTGAAGCATCTAATGGTGTTTTTAGGGCTCCCCAATGAATGTGGGCTTTTGTATGCATGTGCCATAGATAGTCTTCTTGTGTGTGTCCTTTTGTACCTATTTTGGGCCTGCAAAAAGGATGTTAGTGTGTTTGGGGGCCTGCCTTGGTCAAGCCCCGTAGTTATAAGATAAATCGACTCAAATATAAAGAAAAACATGATGAAATTTACTGGAAATGTTAAAAAAACTACTAAAAAACTGATTTATACCTAATATGATGTTGTATATTTGTTGTAGGACCGATTTGTAGGTCGGCCTGCAAAATGGGTCATGGGTTTGCAGGCTGGGGTGAACTAAACTGTAGTTTACTTCTGATGAAGGTTTTCTATGTATATGGGCTCTAGATGTTGTTTGGTGCTTTTTGTTAGAATAAAAGTGGTAGAAGACAATTCTAGTGTGATTTTGGTAGAGTTTGGGTAGGTTGACTGAAAATGTGAGAGAGGTAAAATGAGAGAAAAGACCCTCTATTTATAGGAAAAACCAAGGTTAGGGGGTAGTTAGGTGTACTACACCCTAGGATCAAGTCCTAGTATGGTTAGGTTAGGTTTTGTGAGGTTGCAAGCTTAGTCATCCTCTCACATGTCTTGAGGTAAATATCCCATCCTCACACATGTGTTAGGCAGGATTAGGGTAAACTAGGGTTAGCTAACTCCTAGGTTAGATGAGGATTGAGTTAGGATTTCTAGGAAATATCCTAACCAACTTAGGGTGCACAAATATGTGAGGAAATGTTTAGGACTAATTTGATCTTGACCCTATTTAAATCCAGTTTAATGAGAAAGTGTAACTTAAGTGAAAGTCAATCACAAATTAGAATCCCAATTAGTCTAATTAGGGTTTTTGGTGGGGAATGGTCCCATGGGGGCCCTAATTAGGTGTAGGAAAGGGCTTAGGTGGCCTTAGGGAGCTATTAGGTGGCCCTCTTGTGGATAGAAGGTGTTTTAGGTGTGCTTTACATAGTTTTGTAGTTTGCACCTACGAACAACTATGGCAGCCTTCACAAGTAGTCATTGCTCTTATTTATAATGCCTCTATGATTCAATGTTTAAAATACAAAAATAGTTATATTTAAAACTATTACAATAGAACACCAAGTGGCCATATTGGTAGAAACATCATGTACCATCATCGATCTAAAAATGGGACATGATGCTCATGTTATGACTATAGATAAAATTCTTCACACATGTGAATAAGTAATGGAGACAAGCTTGAAATTTTGTCCATCCTTCATTCTTTGGAAATGCATGTCACCATTGATCTTGTAATAGAATCAAAAAAATGAAACCTTCACAAAAGATTATGTTTTTTGTACTCTACGGTGGTCATGACACAAAGACATGTTGTGACGATGCATCAATTTTTTGTCTCTTGGGCTTTTCTAGCCTTTGTGATCATGATATGGAAACATGCCATGATGTTGCATTCTTTTCCTACATTGAAGTCTCCCAAGACTCGGTGACAGAAACAGAGGCTCATGTAGTAATTTTATGACACTCTTCTATCCTTGAGTCCTTTCTAACCTTCATGACCATGATAGGGAACCAAGTCATTATTTCATGACAGTTCTTTGTTTTTGGGTTCTTTAGGCCTTGGTGACCATGATGGTGACTCATGTCGTGATTTTGTAAAACTTTTTCCCTTTAGATTTCCTGGGATTTTATGATTATTATGTAGATATGTGTCATGATATCATGATGTTACCTTACTCCTTGGTTTTATATATGTTTGTGATCATGACCTGGATGCATGTTGCGGTATCTCAACAATATTTCACCTTAATGTTCCATGAAATTTCATAATCATGACATAGTGACAAGTTACGATGTTGCACCCTTATTTCTACATGAAGTTCCCTCAATGCTTCACTAATACAATAAGTCACAATGTCATGATGTCGTGCCTTTTTGAAAAACATTTAGACTCTTCAACCTAGTTCTTCCATCTTCTCTAAAAATGCCAACTATCTACGTCTTTCCTTTGAAGAACATATCCTTTTGTTGTTGTATTCACCTCTACCTATAGACATAAAATCACAGCCATTAATCCTCCATACTAAACATCATATCACCCACTTTTCCACCATCCACCTTTCCCACCATTCTTTTAACCATTTCATACCTTTCTCACCTTCAAAAGGCCCACTTTAGCCCTTTCCTACCACTTTTCGACCCATTTGGACTTAATTTATATGTATTTTATATTATTTATATTTAATATAATATTTTATTATTATATTTTAATATATTTATTATAAAATATATAGATTTAAACCCAATTAACCTCAGCCATTAGATTTAATCTAATCTCAGCCGTCCATCTTCATCAATCCATGCCACACTTAAAGTACAATCTCAGCCCTAGGATCTAATTTAATCTTAGCCACATGATCAAAAGTGTTACGCTAAAACCCTAAGAAAACCCTAGGCTAGATTATAAATAAGGGCATTTACAAATGCTCAAATCCTGGAATAGTTGTGCCCTGGAATGTTCTCGCCCTTGGAGATATTGTTGAAGAAGCCCTTGTGAAGCAGAAGGATTGCAGAGCCATTGAAGATCCAAGCCCTAGCTTGTCATAGGACTTCCACCATTCCAGCCATTCCCCACATCCATCCTCCATTGCTGTCATAATTCACCACCCATATTTTGTCACCGCCATCATATCCCATCTGTCGCTTTCCTTGCATCAAATCATCAGGTGTTGTTGGAGCATCCTGCCATTGAATCTACAACAAATCAACAAAGCATCAAGTCCAGCAAGGTAAATCAACATTGATTATTATTTTATTACATAATTTGTAGGTTTCTGTATGTTGTTTCATTTAGTAACAACTAGGGTTTTATTAATAACTAAGGGTCTCACTATGTGGATTCCTCACATGTATTACTAACTCCTTATTTTGTTTGTATGTGTGCAGATCTACAGGTTTCATTCATTATTGGATAGCTGCTAAAGCTCGAGTGGTATGAAATCAGATACCTAGAAGCCCACTCATACTGGTGGGAGCGAAACACATTCTGAAGAAACTAATTTTTGTATAGCTAGGGTTTTAGAGAACCCTAGAAAATCTATAATTTATTGTATCAAATTAACTCTGTTAAGGTAGATCAATTGTAATAGGGAGTTTTTCAGCTCCCCCCCATTTATTGAAATATATTTCATTTTGTGCAATTGTCTTGTCTGTTTGAGTTAGTTTCATTTCTTTATTGCATAGTGTCATGTTTTTAGCTTCACAAATGAAACTAAAAACATGACACTATGCAATAAAAAAATGAAACTAACTCAAACAAACAAGACAATTGCACAAAATGAAATATATTTCAATAAATGGGGGGGAGATGAAAAATCCCTATTACAATTGATCTGCCTTAACCGAGTTAATTTGATACAATAAATTACAGATTTGCTAGGGTTCTCCGAAACCCTAGCTATACAGAAATTAGTGTCTTCAAAATGTGTTCCGCTCCCAACAGTGTGAGTGGGCTTCTAGGTATCCAATTCTGGACCACTCCAACTTCAAAAACTGTCCAATAATGAATGAAACTTGTAGAGATGCACATATACAAACAAAATAAGGAGTTAGTAATACCTATGAGGGCTCCACATAGTGAAACCCTCAGTTATTAATAAAACCCTAGTTGTTACTGAATGGAACAACATACAGAAACCTACAGGTTATGCAATAAAATAATAATAAATGTTGATATACCTTGCTGGACTTGATGCTTCGTTGATTTTTTGCATATTCAGTGGCAGGATGCTCCAACAACACTCGATGATTTGATGCAAGGAAAGCGATGGATGAGATATGACGACAACAACATAATATGGGTGGTGAATTATGATAACAATGGAGGATGGATGTGGGGAATGGCTGGAATGGTGGAAGTCCTACGACAAGCTAGGGCTTGGATATTCAATGGCTCTGCAATCCTTATGCTTCACAAGGGCTTCTTCAACAATATCTCCAAGGGCGAAAACATTCCAGGGCACAACTATTCCAGGGTTTGAGCATTTGCAAATTCTCTTATTTATAATCTAGCCTAGGGTTTTCTTAGGGTTTTAGCTTAACACTTTTAATCGTGTGGCTAAGATTAAATCAAATCCTAAGGCTGAGATTACACTTTAGATGTGGCATGGATTAATGAAGATGGACGATTGAGATTAGATTAAATCTAATGGCTGAGGTTAATTAGGTTTAAAAATATATATTTTATAATAAATTTCCCCTATATTAAATAATATATATAATATATATATTAAATATAATATTATATTATTATAAATTAATATAATAATAAAATATTATTATTATTATATTAAATATAAATAATAATAAAATGGAGGATGGTGGACAAGTGGGTGATATGATGGTTAGGATGGAGGATTAATGGTTGTGATTTGGTGTCTATAGATGCCTCTTTTTGTACCATGTTGTGTGAAACATAATATGGTGCAAAAATACGAGACACCTACATGGGCTATGGGTGCAGAAGTAGCTTCTCTCTATTTTTGGATTTGAGCACTGATGTTGAAGACAAAAGAATAAAGAATTTTTGGAATTTGCGTAGCTTACCCCCTCAATTGGTGAATGAGTTGCGGATGTATCTCACAAGCCAATTAAAAAATTTGTGCAAATGATGAATGATGTAGTGAATTTGTGCAATTGATGAATGAATGGTGTGAAATGCAATGTGATTGTGGATGATATGAATGATGTAAAATGTGATAAATGATGTGATACCATTTTTGCCCCAACGGTGGAAAGGGGGTTTGTCAAGTGTAGATGTCATGATCATGTAAGATGTATCCCATCGTGGGGAGGATCAAAAACAAATTTGGTTGCCCCAAATTTTGGGATGATTCGATGCTTTTGAAAAGTGTGCCTTCTGATGCCATTGATATGCAAGTATGATGATGTAGATAAAAAGAAAAAAAGAACCATGGATAGCCTGTTGGTGACTGTTCTCACAATTGGAACTAATCATCCTAGCTAGTGCCTATCATTAGTTTTTTGAAGAAAAATGATGAAATTTGAGTTTTTGTTCATGTGTTAAGCCTCACGAACTAGGCCATCAATGACAACAGTTATGCAAATTGTTCTTGGCAAGGTTTCACTCCAAAATGTGAAGTGCCCAATGTGATTGTGATCTTGGACAATGAGATAATTGATGATGACCATGGTCAAGTGTCCTTATTGTAGGCTATTCATCTTACCGAATTGCATGGATTCTCATCGCTGCAATCGCCAAGTTTGTAGAATAACCCACTAGATACAAGATTCACTTGCATGCTACTTGAACTTGACAAATATTATAATTGTTGTTGGATTTGATGGTGACATGGAGACGTGGTGATGAAAAATGTATTGATGGATGCAATGTATGTGGATTCAATGATTGATTATGTTTTTTCCCCAACAGATGAAGGGATTTTTGCAATTTGGAAGATGTGATAAGTGTATCTATTATTTGCCCTAACAGATGAAGGGGTTTTGAAATGTGTAAATGTGATGAATGTATCTGTTTTTGCCCTAATAGATAAAGGGATTTTTGATGATGAAAATAAGATGATTTGTGTCTATTCTTTGCCCTTAACAGATAAAGGGGTTTTTGATGATGAAAAATGAAATGATTATGTCTATTCTTTGCCCTTAATAGATAAAGGGATTTTTGATGATGTAAGTGTCCTTATGGTAATCTATCCATCCTACCGGATTGCATGGATAACCAGTCACTGCAACCGCCAAGTTTCTAGGATAAACCACTAAATACAAGGTTCACTTATGAATGTTGCATAATGATAAATGAATAGATGATGTTAAATGTAAATGTTATCTATTTTTGCCCCAACAGATGAAGGGATTTTTGCAATTTGTAATATGTGATAAGTGTATCTATTTTTGCCCTAACAGATGAAGGGGTTTTTGAAATGTGTAAACATGATGAATGTATCTATTTTTGCCCTAACAGATAAAGGGGTTTTTGATGATGAAAATAAGATGATTTGTGTCTGTTCTTTGCCCTTAACAGATAAAGGGGTTTTTGATGATGAAAAATGAAATGATTATGTTTGTTCTTTGCCCTTAACAGATAAAGGGATTTTTGATGATGTAAGTGTCCTTATGGTAATCTATCCATCCTACCGGATTGCATGGATAACCAGTCACTGCAACCACCAGGTTTCTAGGATAAACCACTAAATACAAGGTTCACTTATGAATGTTGCATAATGATAAATGAATAGATGATGTTAAATGTAAGTGTTATCTATTTTTGCCCCAACATATGAAGGGATTTTTGCTATTAGGATGATGTGAATGCAAGGCAAAGGGTGCAACCTTTGACAAAAGAACACAGTATTTTGAACCTAGCAAGTGATGTGGATGATTTGAATGCAAGGTAAAGGGCGCAACCTTTGACAAAAGAACATTATTTTGAACCTGACAATTGACTTGTTGATGATGTGATTTGCAAGGCAAAGGGCA
This sequence comes from Wollemia nobilis, assembly GCA_028583015.1. NCBI lineage: Eukaryota > Viridiplantae > Streptophyta > Pinopsida > Araucariales > Araucariaceae > Wollemia > Wollemia nobilis. The sequence continues at coordinate 5,473,415 of JAQPPZ010001422.1, forward strand.
CAACCTTTAGCAAAAGCAGACAATATTTTGAACCTGGCAATTGACTTGTTGATGATGTGATTGTAAGGTAAAGGGCACAACCTTTGACAAAATAATGTAATCTTTTGAACCTGGAAATTGACTTGTTGATGATGCGATGTGATTGAATGATTGAATTGTTGATGATGTGATGTGATTGCATGATTGAATTTTTTATTGCATTGGTGGGGAAGGTGTGAAACCTTGAACACCCCCAAGTTGTGTTGATGTTTGCTTGATTGGGGGAAAGGTGTGAAACCTTGAGTACCCCCTAGTTGTGATGATGTTTGATTAGGGGAAAGGTGTGAAACCTTGAACACCCCCAAGTTGTGTTGATGTTTTTTTGATTGGGGGAAAGGTGTGAAACCTTGAGCACCCTCGATTTGTGATCTTGTTTTCTTGATTGGGGGAAAGGTGTGAAACCTTGAGCACCCCCTAGTTGTGATGATGTTTGAACTTTCTAGTGATATTTGCATATGCGAGTTATATATATATATATATATACATGGCTTTGATTTTTGTGTTGTATTTTTGTGTGAATGCAATGCCTATTTTATGAATGTTTTATGCATGTTTTATGGATGATTAATGTAGCGACATGCTTATATTAATGTAAGCTAAATATGATGTGCATGCAAAATGTTTATATGGATGACTAAGGCAAGCTACATGGTGAATATAAATGCAATGGCAAATGCTTATATGGCTGATTAATGCAAGCTAATGGTAAATGAATGCAAACTTATATGATAGGAATGCATGTTGTTCGTATGATCTTTTATAGTTCAGAATTTTTCTTGGCCATTTTTGTTGTCCATTGTTTAGCCATCGGGGGTACCGAATTTGGTGGTGTTATGCAACTTGACTATGGAAGACATGAAAGAAGATATGGATGTTGATATGGAATGAGTACTGCAGGATTTTCAAAGACTCAAACATACTAGTGTCCTCAACCAAACTCACTAAGGTTGTCTAACTTTCTTTAGGACCAATGTGTGTGCAAGTGAGGTTCATGTACCAAATCTTGAGCATGACAATGACCCTATCCAATCAAGCACTAGTGTGTGTGCATGTGAAGTTCATTAACCCATTATGAGTAAATTAGGCATGACCTATTATGGAGATGACCCAGAGGCTAGCTTGTCCTTATGTGCGGTCAGAGGTCTCTCTTTTTGTGAGAGAGACATGTCGCCTCACATGAGCTTACTCCACTACCAGTCAAGCATCTATAGCCCCGGTGGAGATTCACTCCATAGTCCAATGGGATTGATATTTCAGGTCTTGGGGATGACTACCCATCCTTCTCAAGGACGTGTAGTACGATCCTTACAACTTTAGGGATCAGGGGTGTTTTGGATTTAATTTTTTAATTTTGTATAGAGCTTTGGGGAATCATATTCTCAATCGAAGTGTGATGAGAATGTTGACCCTATCCTTACTACTCTATATTTTTATGTTTATGTTTGGAGAACAATTGTGGTAGTGGTGAAAACCACTATTTTTGGACTATGTTGCATGATGGGACAAGCGAGGGATATCTCCTTTTTGCCTCAAGGTGCTACCCAAGTATGGTACTAACCCTCCTTAACTCAAAATGTTCTTAAGATGTGAGGAAATGTGGTTGGTTCAGGATTGTATTCGGAATCAATCGGTAATGCTCAAGACTTTCTTAGTGTATAAAGAGTGTTTTTGGTCCTAAATAAAATCGGACATCCGTTTGGAGGTTGCTTGCTACACTAGTAATGGCTGAGTGACTGAAAATCTAGGCTTTGTGATTTTGACATATGGTATTGTTGGCTTATGTCTTTTGTGAAAGTCGCATGATTGCTTTAAACTAGGTACCCCCAATTGTTATAACTTGACTTTTTGTTTATGGCCATATCATCATTACTATGCAAGATCATTGAACATGGGATGGGATGAATGCAATTTGTACAATGAATGAATATAGCGGAATGCATGTGAAATGTAATGAATGCAAGTATGTATGTAAAAATGCCTATATGTATGAATGCCAGCGAGAAAAATGCATGTAAATATTCCTATATGAAAGCATGCCTATGTAAATGCAATTTGTTTTTGTTGTTTTTGATTTTTTTTTTAGCCATGTATATATATACATATATAGTAATCACAGTAAGCATGGAACGCTTTCAAGTGTATGATGTTCATTGGCTCGGGTTTTTCTACTCCCCCTAACCTAGTAAGCTTATGACCAAAGGAATTGGGTACCTTTGGGGCTTTTTGAAATTGAATGTGACCAAAGGGGTTAAGACCTTTGGAGCTTTTTGAAATTGAATGTGACCAAAGGGGTTAGGACCTTTGGATATTTTTGAAATTGAATGTGACCAAAGGGATTAAGACCTTTGGAGCTTTTTGAAATTGATATGTGACCAAAGGGGTTAAGACCTTTGGAGATTTTTGAAATTGAAATGTGACCAAAGGGGTTAAGACCTTTGGAGCTTTTTGAAATTGAAATGTGACCAAAGGGGTTAAGACCTTTGGAGATTTTTGAAATTGATATGTGACCAAAGGGATTAAGACCTTTGGAGATTTTTGAAATTGAAATGTGACCAAAGGGATTAGGAACCTTTGGAGCTTTTTGAAATTGAAATGTGACCAAAGGGGTTAAGACCTTTGGATATTTTTGAAATTGATATGTGACCAAAGGGGTTAAGACCTTTGGAGCTTTTTGAAATTGATATGTGACCAAAGGGATTAAGTTCCTTTGGAGCTTTTTGAAATTGAATGTGACCAAAGGGGTTAAGGCCTTTGGGGTTTTTTGAAATTGAATGTGACCAAAGGGGTTAAGAGCCTTTGGAGCTTTTTGAAAATTGAATGTGACCAAAGGGATTAAGGCCTTTGGGGCTTTTGAAATTGAATGTGACCAAAGGGGTTAAGGCCTTTGGGACTTTTTGAAAATTGATGTGACCAAATGGGTTAAGGCCTTTGGGGATTTTTGAAATTGATATGTGACCAAAGGGGTTAAGACCCTTTGGGGATTTTTGAAAATTGATGTGTGACCAAAGGGATTAGGACCTTTGGGGCTTTTTGAAATTGAATGTGACCAAAGGGGTTAAGGCCTTTGGGGCTTTTTGAAATTGAATGTGACCAAAGGGATTAAGGCCTTTGGGGATTTTTGAAATTGAATGTGACCAAAGGGGTTAAGAACCTTTGGGGATTTTTGAAATTGAATGTGACCAAAGGGATTAAGGCCTTTGGGGCTTTTTGAAATTGAATGTGACCAAAGGGGTTAAGAACATTTGGGGATTTTTGAAAATTGATGTGACCAAAGGGATTAAGGCCTTTGGGGATTTTTGAAATTGAATGTGACCAAAGGGGTTAAGACCCTTTGGGGCTTTTTGAAAATTGATGTGACCAAAGGGATTAAGGCCTTTGGGGATTTTTGAAATTGAATGTGACCAAAGGGGTTAAGACCCTTTGGGGATTTTTGAAATTGATGTGTGACCAAAGGGATTAGGACCTTTGGGGCTTTTTGAAATTGGAATGTGACCAAAGGGGTTAAGGCCTTTGGGGCTTTTTGAAATTGAATGTGACCAAAGGGATTAAGACCTTTGGGGATTTTTGAAAATTGATGTGTAACCAAAGGGATTAGGACCTTTGGAGCTTTTTGAAAATTGATGTGTGACCAAAGGGATTAGGACCTTTGGGGCTTTTTGAAATTGAATGTGACCAAAGGGATGAAGTACCTTTGGGTTTTTTTTTTTTTATATACATATGTTACAAGTTTTGGATTTGGTTGAATGGCTTAATGGAATTCATGTGGGAGGTGGTTCACCAGGTGGGTCAACTTGTTCTTGTGGAAGAAGCAAGTGGAATATGGGTTGATGGATGGGGAACATTATGAGATAAAACTCATCCTGTGGGGAAATGGGGACAATGGGTGGAACCTCCTCTTCAGAATCACCAAAAGCGTTTGACATTACTTCAAACTCTTCATAACTTTCATCATCAAAATCTGGGATTGGGTAGGAAAAATTGATGGGGTCATCCTCATTCACTTCATCAATGCTAAGATCTTGAAGGGCTTGCTCAAGAGAGGTGTTTGAGGAACATGGCATGGGGGTTTTATCTTTGTCTTCGAGGCTAAGATTTTGAAAAGCTTGCTCAAGGGAAGCAGTTGTGGAAAGTGTGGTGTACCCTAAGCCTGAATGATCATGTGCTCCTCGATATGGAAGATCTATGATGTCGTGTATCCCTTGTTCATGGGAACCTAGACCTTGACCTTGCCAATTAACTATGTGAAAGTATTTGGATGGAAATCCTGTCATATTGTTTATGTTGGCCTATCTTGGTTCTTTAGGTTCATCGGGTGGGTTTATTCCAATTGAGGAATCTAACCCTCCATAAACAAAGTTGATACTATTCGGAGCAGAGCCCATGTCGTATACAACACCTATGGCTAAAGGATGGTCACGTGGGTGACCAAAATCCTTGGTTGTGGGAATGGCTAGGGGTGTGATGGTGACATCTTGGACCACATATTCACCAATACCAGGATTAGTGATGTGGACTTCGACTTGGGCTGATGTGGTGGATGATGTGGGCATGGATGACTCAGGATTGGATGTGGCTATGGGTGAATTGAATATTTCATAATCTGAAAGTTTAACTTGTGAAACATCAATTTATGGAATGGGGTTAGATGACGGTGTGGAATTAGAAGAATGTGGATGGGGTAGTGATGAAGAAGATGAAATGGTTGTGGAAGAAGATATGGTTGATGTGGATGATGTGGCTAAAGTGGATTGACCTTGACCACATGTACAAGAAGAAATGTATGATTTAGGAGGGTCGGTGATGGGTAACTCCTCAAGAATAGGAGCTTTGGAAGAATATGTGAATGGATTAGAAGAATATGGATGAGAGGATGAAGAAGGCAGATTGGATGAAGATGGTGATAAAAATAAATGAGTGGAAGGCAACATGGATTCATAAGGATTTGAAATCAAATTGCACTACTTAAAAGGTTCTACATCCGTGGGGATGCAATGGACTTGTCCATCATGAACGTATTTCAAGCATTGATGAAGAATTGAAGGAACACATTTCATTTCCCTCATCCATGGTCTACCTAGGAGTACATTGTATGCCATGGTTCCTTCCAAAATATGAAACATTGTGTGTAACGTTCTGGCCCCTACTTCAATGGGAAAAAAAATAGTGCCAACTATGGTACACAAAGCATCGTTAAATGCTTTGAGGGTGAATGATGACTTGGAAATGTGGGATGGTGGTAACTTGAGGTGGTGAAGGTAAGTGGTAGTGATGATGTTAATGGATGAGCCGGTGTCAATTAAGACTCTTTTGAATGGCTTCTTATCTATCAAGGCCATGATATGTAATGGAGGATCCATGATTTCTGAATTCATTGACTTTATTTCAAAGTCATAAAATGTAATGGATGGCTCCATGCATGTCCTAACACTCCCTACAAAACTATTGAAGGCATTGGAGTCTTGGGATTCTAACTCAATAGACTTAAGGATCTCCATTAAATCTTCTCTATGTCTAGGGGATTGTTGGATAAGCTCATATACAAATAACTTGGTTGATGCCATTTTCAAACTAGTGGTTAACCGGCTAGTTAAGGTTACCGTTGGCCTTATGGGATGAAGGGTGGGCTGATTTGGTGGATTGGATAAATGGATTGGTGGGGATGGATTTGGCGATGTTTGAATGGGTGGTGGATTTGAAGTTTGTTGTATATTATGTTGATTTTGCCTTTGCCCTCTTGTGACCACATGGACTGCTCCTACAAAATTTTGGTACTATTGGACATGGTTGACTTGGTTAGGAGGTGTTTGATGGTTGTTACCTCCTATATTAGCTTGGGCCTCTCCATGGTTGGGTAGAGGTGTCTGAAAAATTCCCAAATTTTGATTTTGTGGAGCTAAAGGATTACCCACGTTGATGGCCCCCAACTCTATGAGGTCTTGGATGATATTCTTAAAAACATGGCAAGAGTTGATGTCATGACCATTTTGCCTATGGTATGGGTAAAATAGGTGTTCTCTATAACCCCTAGGACATTTTGTGGGGTCATCAGGTCTGATTTTAGGCAAGGCTAGCTTGTTTGTTTTGTACAACCTTCGAAAAATGGAAGAATACGACTCGGCTAAGGGAGTGTATTGATGTTGAGGTCGGGTGTATTGGCGACGGGGAGGTTGTTCCATAGTTGGCACTATGTTTTGCACTGTTAGTGCTTGTGTGACTGATGGGACTGCATGATAAGAAATTGGTTGTTGCACAAGTTGTTGAGCCATTGCAGGCTGGATCATCACCACTTGATTAACTTGATTAGGTGCATTAGCCATAGAGGCTTGTGATGATTTGTTTTGGTCGGATTGGTTGCTTTAGTATTGGCCCTTGTTTTTCCATTCTTTCTTTTTAGGCTTGATGATGCCTTCTTGGATTTTGATCTCCTCAATGATGCTAGCCTGAGCTAAAGCTTCTTCAAATGTGTGATAAGTGTTAAGCTGAAGCATCCAAGAGATGGGTTTTAAGCAACTCTTAGTGAATAATTTGATAATTTCCTCCATTGGTAGGGAGAATGGCAATTTGGTTATGACTGCCCTCCAACGGTTTCCAAAATCATAGATAGGTTCATCATCCCATTGTTTTAGATAATAGATGTCTGATAATGAGACCTTATTTCTAATTTTTAGGGCAAAACATTCCAAGAATAGATCCATTAGTTGAGTAAAGGTGTAAATATTGTGTGTTGGCAACTGATTGAACCACTCTATGGCATCTCCCCCTAATGTTTGAGGAAAATTTTGGAGCATGAGGGCATCATCGATTTGAATCCGAAAACATGCATGAACAAATGAGCTCACATGCTCCTTAGGGTCCTCGGTTCCCCTATATTTATCAAACTTTGGTAGTGTGAAATCTATCGAATATGGTGGTGATGGCACCAAAGGATGAATTGGTTGGTGAATCAGTTGGCTTAGGGTCATTTTATGGCTTGACATGCCAAGGGTGTTTTGCATCAACTAATCAATTTGCTTTTGCATGGCTTGTATCCATGGATCTTCCCCAAGAATTTGGAAGCCTTGGATTACCTGATGATTTGGAGATGGACTAGAAGAAAAATGTTGTGGAGTGATTAGTTGATTTTGGTGGAATGGATTGGTTTGAACATGGGGTGAATATTGATGAATGAAAGAGGGAGGTGATTGATGAGGCAAATGTTGGAAGAATTGGTTGTGAGGTTGGCTAGAAGAAATGGTGATTGGTTGTGTTGGGATGTGAATTTATGGAGGATTGGGTATGGAGACCACTAAAGATTGGGGTACCCATGTTAGGTTGTGATTGGCTATGATTGGTTGGTTTGAGGTATGAATTGATGGAGGGTTGGGGATGGAAACCATCGAAATATTGGGGTACCCATGCTAGATTTTGATTGGTTATGAGTGGTTGGTTTGAGGTATGAATTGATGGAGGGTTGGGGGTGGAAACTACCTAGATCATAGGGTCTATGTGAACTTGCTACTTAGCTTTTCTGAGTTGTGAGAGAAATTTGTTTACATATCCTAATATATCTTGTAGTTCCTGTTCGAACATGGTTGAAATTGACATGGTTGTGGCTAGATTGGAAGATGGAGGAAGTGAAGAAGATGGATTAGAAGAAGTGGGTATGGCACAAGTCACACTTGATGTGGCAACTTGGGTGGTTGGGGCTTGTGAGGCAACATTCACATACTCCTCATACAAGGGATTGGAATGGGTTTGGATATGGCTAGATGAAGGGTAAGTGTTAAAAACACCTATGTTTTGGGTTGGGCTGAAGGAAGAAGGCATACCATATTCATAGGTGGAATTATGATATCCTTGGGTGGTGGTGGATGGATAGGTTGTAGCCAAGTCTAGTTGTTCATCATAGTCTTGACTAAGGGGCTCAAGAACATAGTTAGAGGACTTGTAGATAGCCTCTACCTTGTCCATGTCTATGTGGGTGGTGTGATGTTCCACATTGAGTGAATGGGAACCCACTTGTGTTATGGATGGGTGTGAAGGCCCAAACGAAGTAGTCTATACCTCATTGGATAGATTTACCACTGAAGTAGCAGGGTGATTGGAATTGTTTTCCATTAAGCTCTTTTGATTTATTACTTTCTTCTGATTTCGTGTTAATACCATAAAGTAAATAAACCAAAACTTAGAACTATCAAAATAACACACCAAAAACTGAAACTTGTGTAGAATTAGAAATGAAAGAAACAATCAATGCTAAGTTGTTACCTTGTGTGGCTTACCTCATACATTAATTATTTTCTTTGTTAATGTGAAATTCTTTTTAAAATGATAGGTTTGTGTGTTTTGATTGTTCTAATATTGCTTAATAAAAACAAAGGTAAAAACTATGGCTAGCAAGGGCAACGAGATTCTTGTTGGTAATGACCTCCAACAAGTTTTCTTGGGGGTGACCTATGGTGTCTAAGGCAGATATTGGTGGATGGAAATGACGCCCACCATCACCAAATCTCAAGCAATGGTTGGTGATGAAATCCATCCACTACTGTTTTTGAGTAAAATGTGCAGTGTGTGATTAATTTTAAAGTTTCATGTTCTTTATTGTGTTCAAAAAATGCTAAAGATTACCAATTTTACTCATCTAAATTAGAAGCCAATATCAGAATGCAAATTTCACCTAAAGAGCATGGAGTACACCACTCAAAACCCCCTGCCAAATGATACCAAATGAGCAACTGGAGGGTTCGTCCACCTCTCTGCCAAAGGGTAGGATTACTTTTTGCATATGAATATTGTTCCTACTTAGATGTATAAAATAAATTAGTCTTTAACTCTTAAAAATGCAACTTCTAAGGATGCTCTTTAGTTTCAAATGCAAACAAAATATGCAAGCAATCACTTGAATTTGCAGATTTTAAAATAGGAAATTTAAAATATGTGAATGTATGCAAAAAATACCCTAGATGCAATCTACTATGATTTATTTTCCATATTTATTAATGTATATTCCTTTTATATCCATAATCTAAAAAACACAGCAGAAAACTCCAAAAAATGTAAAGCAAAATGAGCAAAAAAATGGATAAATGACTTACAGAAAAGCCTACATTTTGGTGAGACATTTCTATGGTCTCTGCTGCTCCAATTGATCTGAAAATTGGTGGATATATGATATGATATGTCAAGAACCTACCCTCAAAATTTCAGCCCAATCCAACTCCGGATGAGTGAGATATGGCCAAAACAGTTAGGGTAGGTTGTGCAGGAAAACGGTACATTTTTCGTCCCTATACGTTTTTTGTCCCTGAAAACCCTATAACAGACCAACAAAATAAAGTTAGCAAAGTAAATCAAATAATTAAATGAAACCCTTGTGGGGTCACCATTGTGATCACCATTTTTGAAGCTAAAAACATGACACTATGCAATAAAGAAATGAAACTAACTCAAACAGACAAGACAATTGCACAAAATGAAATATATTTCAATAAATGGGGGGGAGCTAGAAAAATCCCTATTACAATTGATCTACCTTAATAGAGTTAATTTGATACAATAAATTATAGATTTTCTAGGGTTCTCCAAAACCCTAGCTATACAGAAATCAGTGTCTTCAAAATGTGTTCCGCTCCCAACAGTGTGAGTGGGCTTCTAGGTATCCGATTCCGGACCACTCCAGCTTCAACAACTGTCCAATAGTAAATGAAACCTATAAATCTGCATGCACACAAACAGAAAAAGATGTTAGTAACACTTGTGAGGGCTCCACATAGTGAGACCCTCCAATGTTAATAAAACCCTAACTTCACAATAGTATGAAATAACATACAAAAACCTACATGTTATGCAATAAAATAACAATCAATGTTGATTTACCTTGTTGGACTTGATGCTTTGTTGATTTGTTGTAGATTTAGTTGCAGGATGCTCCAACAACACCTAATGATTTGATGCAAGGAAAGCGATAGATGGGATATGACGATGGCGACATAATATGGGTGGTGAATTATGATGGCAATGGAGGATGGATGTGGGGAATGGCTAGAATGTTGGAAGTCCTACGACAAGCTAGGGCTTGGATCTTCAATGGCTCTGCAATCCTTCTACTTCACAAGGGCTTATTCAACAATATCTCCAAGGACGAGAACATCCCAGGGCACAACTATTCCAAGGTTTGAGCATTTGCAAATTCTCTTATTTATAATCTAGCCTAGGGTTTTCTTAGGGTTTTAGCTTAACACTTTTAATCATGTGGCTAAGATTAAATTATATCCTAAGGCTGAGATTACACTTTAGGTGTGGCATGGATTAATGAAGATGGATGGCTGAGATTAGATTAAATCTAATGGCTGAGGTTAATTGGGTTTAAATATATATTTTATAATAAATATATTAAAATATAATAATAAAATATTATATTAAATATAAATAATATAAAATATATATAAATTAAGTCCAAAGGGGTCGAAAAGTGGTGAGAAAGGGCTAAAGTGGGCCTTTTGAAGGCAGTCAAGATATGAAATGGTTAAAAGTATGGTGGGAAAGGTGGATGGTGGACAAGTGGGTGATATGATGGTTAGGATGGAGGATTAATGGCTATGATTTGGTGTCTACACTACCATCCTTGTCAATAGCCTTTGATTCTTCTTACCACAACAAAGAGATATGAGTGGGTGAGAAGAACATAAAATCACCCACATTCATGGTGAATCACAAGGGAAATTTACTTACAAGGTTTACAGAACCTAGATTACCTTGCTACAATGCTAACACTTTCTAAAGTTATAGAGAGGATTAACCAAAAAAGGACAAAAAGGTAATCTGAGTGATAAAAGGAGTTAACTAAAGGGGGATAGGGTATTCACTCTTACAAAATTACACCACTAGAAAAGAAGGAAAAGATATATAGAGATGAGAAGCCCAAAATGATACATGAAAAACTAAAAAATTAGGGCAAATGGAATGCTCACACATGATAAAATTGTGGCATGAATATATGGATAGGGATAAAATATAGTATAAAAATATACTATAAACAAAGGAGGACATCAAAAAATAAAGGGAAAGTGATAATTTTATGGGTGAGTGATAAGGAGTAGCACTAGAGTGCTGGAGATAAGGAAAAGAAGGAAATAAAACAAGGGAATTGGAGGTACACAAATTAAGGAAACCTTCAACAATATTTTACCTTCATAAATATACTCCATCGAGGCACATAATTATTTCCAAAGTAGACAGATTACTATAAGGTAACACCTTTTTGGGGCAATCATCCACCTCTCCTACATATCTTTCTTCAATGGCTCACACCATCCTTTGCAACATTTTGTTTACACCATCGAACCCATCTTATCTACTAAAAATTCCATTCTATAATTTTGATGGGTATCCCATATTTATATATGGCCAAGTTGAGAGACAGTATTTTATCAGCTAACGACTGAAAAAATATACTTCATATATTTCAAACAATATTTGGTGCACTTAAACTAGCATTCACACATTGGCTAACCTTTTTAATCATGTTGCTTTTTTTACCTCTACATAAATCGAGTCTTTCTTGTACATATCTTCTAATTTAGTTTGATATCATATTGTGCAATGCGTGATACTACTCCTCATTTGCACATGCTTCAATGGTCTTATCTCTACCATATCATATTTGTGGATGCCCTCATGCTATTTCAAAAATAACCTATCTTAGTCCATTGGGCTAAAAAGAGAAAACATCACAAAATGAAATACAAGAAAAGAAAAAATATAAAGGAGTAATATTATGCTCCATGTTTTGGTGGTTGCATCAGATGCCCTTATGATTTTACTATAATACCAATCCCTTAAAATACGATATGCTTGAACAAATTTCTACTTATTTTAGGTGTTTGTTTTGGATGCTATAGACACCTAAAACGTGCCATGTCGAGGGTGACTACTCATATGGAAATGCTACAAGACCATATGGAGGATCTTGGATAGACTCCAAGATAGAGTAGTGGTTCTAACCACTCAATTTAGGTATTTTGGCCTACATAGTCTAAAATTCAGCCCAAAACTATAGTCTCCAGTATAAACCATGGTTGACACCTACGGTCTATAGTCTGGACCGCAATTGTGACCTGTGGTCTTAAATAAAGTTTAGTTAGGCCTTCCATCTAAGCCAAATCGGTTGGAACAACTAAAAGATCTAGAAGGAGGCAGTTGAAGGACGAAATATTCTAGAGGCTTCCATCCCAACTGTCCTAACCAACCTTCTTGGTCTTGGATTCTCCATGAATCCACCCCTAGCCCTAGGGGCATGCTATAAATACCCCCTCAAAATGGGGAGAAAAAGGGAGCAAGCATTGGATATTTGAGTAGTGAAGCCCTAGAAAATTATACACTCAACCTGAGTATACTAAGAGATAGAGCTATTGCACTTAATCCTCGACCCTTTTGCCACCATTCATGATGAATTACATTATGGATGCCCTAGGTGCTTAGGAGGATCAAGAAACACAAATTCGGGCAAACAAAGGCCCTTCACATTTATTTGATCGCTAAATCAGTCCGAGGACACTGAAGGCAACCCTTGAACATCAATTTGGACAAGGAGATTGAGCCCACTACCCCTAATTTTGAGGGTACACTTATCAGAGGTCAAACTATGGCTGTCAGCCACTGTTCATAGTGTAGATCGCTCACTAGAGCTGTGGTTTGCAACAGGTGATAGATCACCTTACTCTTTTCTTTTTTGTCCGGCTAGTTAGGTTAGATTAGTTCTTTTATTGATTTAATAGCATTTTAGAAGACTTTTAACCGTAGAACTAGGCTAGATTCACATTTTATGCTTATGTTTCAATTAGGGCTAACATGTTTATGTTTCATTTTCTACATTTGATCCATGCATAGTGTAGATGATATTTTACTTTATGTTATTACATGAATCTTGATTCACTTTGCATAGTTTAGCAGCTTTCTTTATGCTTTCTTGATTATGCATGTTAATGGTGTCATTATGCATTTTATCTAAAATGGCCTCATCACGAGAGGTTGCCTATATTTTTGACATTCTTGTTGTTTCTTGACCATAAGGAATAGTTCCAAAGGAGAGATAAAGCATCCAATCCCTTTCCCATTGTGAAGAAGAGGGTCATCGACACCCTAGAGTAGTTTGTGTCACCCTAAGGGGCATTTTGATCACACCTACCCTTGATAGGGATTAAACACTATTGTAATTAATGTATCAAATGGGTATCCCTAAGAGGGACGAATCTATAATTTGACTTCATTGAAATTAATAAAGGATTCCTTGTATTCACGTTATTTCTTGTTATCAAATTATGCATGCCTATTTGTGTATTTTTCTTCGATTGCGATAGTTATATCGGGTGTGAGCCTCTTTGGTGGTTACAGATGGTGATCACGACACAACTCCGCATTTCTAGCCCCTGAGTGCTGACATTTTTGTTTGTTTTATCTCAGGTGCTAACCGTAGCTAACAACTACGGTTATTTTTTGGCCCGTGGCTATCACCTACGGTTTACACTACAGCCTGTAGACCAGAGCTGTGATTTATAGCAGAAGCAGCAGACATCAAAAAAACCACTTGGCAGCAGATCAGGAGTTGAGTTAGGTTCTATTTTTATTCTCTGTTATGCATTTTCTCCTTTGTATTTTTACAGTAAGCAAAAAATCTATGGCAAATTAGGTACATTAAAGGAAAAGGATAAATGAATAAGTCATAATTTGCTTTTGCATTCTTTCCATTAGAAAGGCGCTGCTAGGAACAACGGACCTCTGATTGCAGTCCACCCTAGAATACGGTGACCTTGATAAAATTGTGTGGTCATTTGCATGCGTGAGGCCCAATTAGAGGCCATGTCATTGTAATTGCATTGTCATAACATCATGTAGGGCATAGAATGCATACCTTTGTGAATTTGAAACATTCCTTCTTATGCATATCATGTAGGAATGATCATATGAATGCTCTTTTATGCATTTGTCTTTATGCAAAGTAAAACGAACCACACACACCATGTTTCATTTTAAACATCAGTGGCATTAGGCTCTCACATCCAAACCATTTTATTGAGACCAATAGTGGATGTCATTACCACTTGGTTGGCTCATTTGAAATTGTATTATCGGGACCCAATCGTTGCCAAGGCTGACCAAATAATTGTCTTATCCGTGCAAAATAGCACGCACTCATCTTCAGAAGGGTGTATCACTGTGCATGGTGTGTTGGGTGAGGGTTGGTAGTACCTATGCTACTTCATTTAGTATGGACTACATTACTATATTCAGCTTGTATGAGTATATAGGTGAAAGCAAATTAAACTAAGAATAAAATCCAATGATTTTGCAAAACATGCGAGAGTTTCTCATACTGATACAACACATTTTGAAACAACATCAAACAGTTTAGGGCACATTTTAAAATTTAAAAATAAGATAAGCATCATTGTATACCTTGTTTGATAATAAAAGATACATCTATATGTTAGGTACACTATGGTGGATACACGGGGTGGTCGGCAAAGGTGCAAGCCTGAGGGCGATGACCAAGCCCTAATTGATTCATAATTACACGTGTATATTCCTCAACCACATGAGCAAACCGAATGATGTTCATCGAGCATTAGAGGAGACAAATCAACATGAAGGGATCCCATTGAGTGTACCCCTAATAGACTACCATCAGTGCATATTGTTAGACTAGATTAGAGCATGGGGCTTCTTAGCCTGAGGGTTCTTCACTCGGAAGCCATCATTGAGATCTTAGTGCATGTGCATCCACGGGATCGACCGAAGAGTATGTCATGCAGGGGACCAGATTGGTACCCATCTACACTAAGTCTATAGGGTATACTATATCCCCACCTTATGAGTATAGAAGGAATAGAGATCCGACCATTCAAGGGCAAGTGGACGGACTCCTTGTTGAGTGCAAGTCTAACCATACTTCCATGCATACTATAGCATGAAAGATTACCATCGATATGTCAAAGGTGGTAGCTAATAAAACACCACCCCATGAGAGGTGGATGTCTAGACAGCTAGACGATCTAGGTAGTGTGCTAGAGTAGATATACTGCAAGCCTTCGGCTCCACCCACTCATGCTTTGAGTGACCATAGCGAGAGCACCATTAGAACTACTAGAGAGCATGGAGAGGCTTCTAAACACCCTCATGTCTCACATCCACCATCCATGCATGGTGGCACGTAGCACAGGACACATCATGATTCTGATGTCGTATTTGTAGATAGAGGTAAAAGCATAGCACATTAGTCTGATGGGTATAGAACCCACAAGGTCGCTCATATAGAGCAAGCATATCAAATGTCTTCGCTGGCTGACCAGGTCAAAATATCATATCGACTGGCCTTTGAGCAAAAATTCCAATTCATCCAAGATCAATTGGAGTATGATCGTCTAGAGAGGTAGTGCATCGAAGAGGAAGATATTCAGGTGTAGAGGCTTACTAGACAAAGGTTGTATGAGTAGTGCTTGCATGAGAAGTGCATCCTTGTCCAGAAGGAGCGTGTAGAGTAGGAAGATAGGTTGGCTAGGGCTGGCCTATATTCTCAAGATGAGCATAGAGAGCAGGTGTACAAGAAGATTTTTTCACAAGCTGACATGCACCATGAGTGTGCAAGCATTCACACTCATATCACTGCCCATCATAGAGAATGACCGCCCTTGGTCGAAAATCAGAGGCAGCAATATTATGAGGAACAAGAGGGGAACAAATGCAACCAGGAATATCTTGAGAGTTCCCGAGCTGAGGAGGAGGAAGAGCAATTCCCTCCACCTCAACACAAGAGGAATGTACCTCCTAGACCAACTTTGCACCGACTTAGGGAGGAGGACTTTCTATCTTCTAAGGCATACAAAGCTTTGGTTGAGAAGGTCAAGGCAATTGAGAGACAAGGCGTAGCTGTCCAAAATATTACATTGAGGAAAATTTACAATGAACCTTTAGATCCCTCAGTGCCTACGCCCCCATACCTGAAGCATTTTGAGATGCCCAGATTGGACAAATTCAAGGGTGATGAAGAGGTGCAAGAACATGTCATGAGCTTTCTGGACGCTTGCTTTCAAATAGAGAACAACGATGCACTATTGTTGTGTACGTTTGTCATTACACTCTCTGGGCTGGCCCAAGAGTGGTTTAATCAGCTAAAGAAACACAACATAATAAATTTTGAGCAATTAGCTTATGCCTTTCTTGAATGCTATTCCTTTGAAATCAAGAAATAGGCCAACCTTTCTGATTTGGCTACGCTAGCTCAGCGTGATGATGAGCCAATAGAACAATATGGGAAGAGGTGGAGGAGATTAATGAAAAAGTTGCCATTCTCAATTCCTACCACAGAATTAACCCGAATGTTTACAAAGAGTTGTGTCAAGCACATCTTGCTACTATTGCAGCTACAGTAGTATGCCACATTCGAAGAAGCTTGGGTGCAAGCCAAGGTAATTTAGGATATCAAGTTGCAAGAAGGCAACTTGAAGCTAAAAACCAAGAAAGAGGGATATAAGAAGAGTACCTCAAAGCAACAGGGAAAGCAAGCCCATGTGAATCAAGTGGTACTGAATCTCCAAAATGAGGATAAGGGGCAAAAGAAGCAGAATTATCAAGCCCATCCTCCTCCTGTGCAATACAACCAGCACAAAAATAACTATAAGGGCAAGAACAAAGAGCAACGCCCAAATTGCATATTTATGCCATTGATGGAATCAATGACATCGATCTTTCATCAGCTCTACGAGGCCAAGACAATAAGATTACCCAAAGTCAATATGGTTGATCCAAATCAGCCCAAGCCCAAAGACTATCAGGAAGAGTTGTTTTGCATATTTCATAGAGCAAAAGGCCATGACATCAAGGTATGTTGGTACTTCAAACACATTATGTAAAATATGATAGAAAAGGGAGAGCTTGTAGTACCAAGCAATCCCTAGGCACCAAAAAACCAAAACATGGGGATTTTTAAAAATCCATTACCAAACCATGAGGCACCCCATAACCACGTTGGCCACATCAATCAAGTGCAAGTTGAACCACCTACCCAGGGGTTCATCGGCATGGTAAATGTTGTTACCAAACATGGGAGGTACGAATGACTAAATCAACCTCATGCTCCCATTCAAATACAATCCATGCCCCAACAGCAGTAGGCAAAAAATATTCTAGGCCCACCAACGAGATCGGTGGTGACCATTAGGAGTAGGCTGGTTCAAAACCTACAGATGACTCCTAATAAGTTGTTGATATATGAGCTTATACAGTAGTCCCCTAGGCACAGGGAGACTCTTATGGATATTTTGAGTTCCATTGAAGTATAGTCCCAAGATGCACAGGTGTTCACAAACTTCATGGGGCATGTACAATAGTGCTAGGAACCAATGATACAATTGTACGATCATGAAGTGAAAATGGTTTCTGCAAGCGTAGTTGACCCGCCACTACATATCATTGCATGTGTTAACCATGTGCTGTTCAAAAGGGTCTTGATTGACACTGGTTCATAGATCAATATAATCATGACTAAGGCACTGCACTATTTGAAATTACCTAAATCACTCATTGTACCAACCACATTTACATTGAGAGCGTTTAACGACACACTATGCTCTACGGTTGGCACGATTTTCCTACCTATTTAGGTGGGACTAAAGACCATTCCTGTAATGTGTCACATGATAGAGGGTGCCTTGTAGTATAACATCCTACTAGGGAGGCCTTGGATTCATGAAATGCATTGTGTTCCCTTGATATTGCATTAGTGTGTCAAGTATATACACGAGGGACAAGTTCACATGGTTTCATCAGATGAAGAACCATTCAAGTTCATGAACTTAGAAGATTTGCCAGGGGGTTTCATGATCGCATCAATGCACTTGGACATATGGCCCACATCACCGGTGAGGGTTCCAAGAGGTAAATAGGTGGTGCATGTTCAACCATCGGTATTTGTATCAAAAAAATTTGAATATACCACTGCAACTTCTTTGAGATCGAGTGCATCGACAATTGTATTGCCCAAATTGTTTGCACCCTTACCTTTAGGATAAAGGATCCGTACCCGAAAGGAGGATGAGAAAATGATGGAACAATACCTCGGACGGAGAGGCCCTTTGAAGGTCATGCCTCTTAGGGGAGGGGTATAAAGGTGAATTTTTGACGGATGGTGGGGTTCACCAGGAAACTTTGAGTGGCAGTTTCCATGCCTAGGTTGAGAATGGGTTTGATTTGTTCATTTTATGTTCAATAATTCAGATTCCTAGGTTGGACAAAATGAAGCTAAGCTATTCTATATGAAGATTCTAATTTATATGAAGACAAAAGACATAAATGAATCCTAATGTGATTGAATATAGAGAATATATAAAATGGAGAAGAGTACACCTGATTTTTGATGTCTGATGAAGATTCTGAAGCTTGTAGGAGTTCAGATCATCCCGGATATGATAGGATCATCTGTAATTGTACAGAATCATCCCAAATCATAGGAGATCGTCTGAGATCACCCAAGATCATCAACAACCTGATGAATTCGTTAGGAAAATTCATTAGAAACCTGCAATCAAGAAAATAGACACCAAAAACCAAAAATACAATTGCAAGAATGATGCAAAATGATAGAAATAAGAGTATAGATGTTTGAATGATAAATCCAGATATCAAATTAAATGAGATGCACTATTTTGGAAACTTATTTTGAATTTTATCATGCAATTATGCTAAATGAGGTGAACTCCAAGATGCAAAATAGAAGTAAATTAATATAATGCACCAATAAATAAGGAAAATGAGATAGAGAATGCAAAATCAGGGCTCTAATTGCCCCCAAGCTGAATTGCATACCGGATCATCTGTAATCGTACAAGATCATCGTCGATCTTGACAGGATCATCTAAAATTGTAGTTGAATCGCTTGCGATGATCCGAGCTACCTCCGACTGAAACATAGTGAAATCCTACAACAAAACTTGAAAACACAAGTGCAAATGATGGGAGATCATAGCAAAAACTAAAATTGTAGGGAAATAATCAGCCAGGCAGCTAGGTAGGGAGTCAGGGGGATAAACTGGGAAAATCCTAGTTTATATAGGATTAGGGGGAGGTTAGGAGGTTGGGGATCATCCTAATCTGGGATATCCCCAATGTGGGAATCTCCAACCGCGTAGACATGCTTCTACCCAAGTTGGAGAGGTCGTTGGAATAGAAGCTAATTACGAAAATTTGGTTTTGGGACAAAATCGTCTGGATGTTTTGTTCTAGATGAATTCGTTCGATTTGGGAAGATATCGTCATATCGACGATGATATCGTCAGATCAACGTCAATATCATCCAATAGTCACAAAAACTTCTAAAAATGGCATGAAAAACTAGGTAAGCGATTAATGGGCGGTTTCGGGGTTAAAATTCAAATTTCTACTTTTTACTGATGGTTTAACTGCACCAATTTTAGGGTGCTACATTTTGCCCC